>OY728158.1:1364890809-1365634559 GCA_963277665.1 Viscum album | reverse complement strand
ATGTTGAAGATGTTGAGATTGAGGATGATGTGTCCTTTGAAGAGCAAGGGGTTCATATTTTGTATAGTAGTGAGAAGGTATTTCAAGGAATTATTATTCCATTGGTTATATCATTGTTGCATCGTGGTAATTTTTAAGAAGAAACATGAGAGAAAAAGATCGATATGCAGGCTCATTGGTTTGATCTTCATGAATTTAAAGCTCAGTGATGCTCGGGAAGAGAAACTTAAGGATGATCAATTATAAGGTGGGGAGGTTATAAGATCTTGATATTTCTTATGGAATGATATAGTTTATTATTGATTTTATGTGTACCTATTATGGTTAACAGAATATTTTTTGAATGTACAAGGACTCTCATGGGTGTTTCGGTGGTTTGGGACATGAAATAAGGGGAATAATGGCCATCCAGTGCATATATTGTTGTAGGTGAATGGATTTTAGAAACTGTTCACCCATATCGTGCATGCCTGGAGGGGGATTCATGGTTTAAACAAACCCTGCAAGGGGGAAAATAAAAAAATGTGGGATTAAATATCAGAACCACATATTTCTTAAGCAAGGTTTATCAAACCATGTGTGATACCTAAGTAATCTTGTAGCCTCGCCCCCTCTTGAGGGAGGTGCATGGTTGGTGCAATGTTTGGACAACTGTGGGGCCAAAACATGTTCCCCTTTTAATGTGGTAATTTACCACCTTTACCTATTGGGCTTTATGTGTTCTAAATCTGGATTTTCCTCCAATATTTTTCATACATCCCATTTGAAAAACCAACACACCAATGATTTACCAAGGATAAATCTCCCTCATTTTTTGGATATTTGGAGGGACGTTAGTGGAAAATTGATGCTTCAGGTGAGTATGACACTCATCTTCCATATCTTTATTCAGTTTATGGCTAGAGTAGTTTTCAACTTCTTCTGAGTCCCTAGGGACCTCTTTTTCTAGAAGATCATTTTTTGAGGAATCAAACATGGTTTCAATATGAATCAAAGGATATTGTTAAGAGAGCATTCATCTTATTAATCGAGTTTGGTGGCCTACATGGTATATCCCATATGTTTTTTAGTTATTTATTTGTTTTTTGATTTTATTTGGTGTGGTTGGGCTTCCCTTTGGGCATTCCTCAGTAGATATGAAAAATCTATTAGGTAAATGTTTAATTTAATCACTTAGGGTCCTTGTGGGATACATTGAGGTTGATTTAAACTAGTTATGGGTCACCCATGGGAAATTCCCCTTCTTGAACAATGAAATTTAAATGAGAATTGTATACTTGTATTTTTTGAAATAGATCCCATAATAATTGTTATTACATGGTATCTTGGGTGATGGTATGATACTAATGGTATTTTGGTTGGTTTTTTACATGGAATAAGGGGGTGTTTGGGATATTGAGAATGTTCTAAATTAGTTAATGTACATGTGTTAAATTACATATGGGTGTTAATAGAAGAATTTAAATGAATTAAAAAATCATGATATTTATGTATTGAATAAATAATTTATTTTAAATATTATGTGTGTTAATTGATTATGGTTTGTGAATTGGTATATGTAGTAAATGATTAATGAATAATGTGCACCTAGATTTGTATTTTGTGGGGTATTGACATGAGGTTCTATACTCATAGATTGGGTTGGACAAAGGCTCTATACACCACCACTAGAATGCTTGGGTTAGGGAGTCGGACTTAGGCTCTATACCACTAACGGTTGCATTGGATGAGACCACCTAATCTAATTCTCGATGGTAATGGTGATGTAATTGGATAGGAAATTGTTTCCCTAGTGACACAGGGAAATTGAATTATCCCCTTATGTTTAGTAGTATACTTTCATTGGAAATTTTTTAATAAATTAATTATATATCACATGAATTAAATAATGAAAATGGTTTAAGTAAATGTTGTTAAATAATTGAATCCTATTTATCTTTATATTTCTTATTAATCCTTATTATATTCAAAAACTATCTATTTTCAATGGATATTTTTTTAACACCGTTCGTGGTGGCCTACAGAGTTGTACTCACACCCTACTAGGGCTATCATTGGGTACCTGAGTAGTGCTCATGGTTTTTGATCAGTAGAATGGAAGGGTCCCTATTATATAGGGTTTACATATGAATGGAAGGAAAATGGATCAGTGAATCGTAGTATGTGTTTGGAACTATTTTGGGGATCCTTAGTTTGACTTTATTTTTTGGTTTTACATGAAATTGGAACTATATGACATGACAAGGAAAATTAATAATTTGTTGTGGGATTGTACCTAGTTTGGGAAATGTTTTCAAATAAATGTTTTTTATAAAATTTAATTTTTTTCTATTTTTGAACTTATCTTGCACATTCTTATAAAGAGGGTATAGTATCACCAAAAGTTCTATTAGACCCTTGCTACTTGTTGGCACCAACTAGCATATGAGGCAGTGCACCTGAAGTTAGTTGGTGACCCTCCTTGGTAAACCAGTTTGGTCTAATTTTTTCTAGGGACGTTACAGTTACGTCATCAATGATGTAATTTCAGTTACACTAATTATGTGAAAAATTTTATTTTACTATTTTCTTGAAAAAATTAGCTTTTTTTACAATTACCAAAATATTACCCTTGGATAATTTAAACATGTTGATTCAAAAATAGACTCTATTTTATGAAAATAATTTTCTAAATATGGGAAATTTAATATTTTATTTAAAATAATAATTTAATTGAAAAATACCAATATTAGTATTATAATTGATTTAATGACCCATTGAAATACTAATTATGGTCTCATAATATTATGTTATAACATTAATAAGGGAAAAACTAATTTATGATTCTATTTTATGAAAATATTTTTTTTAAATAATTACATTAATAGTAGTATGGAAAATAAATAATTATATTCAACAAAAATGTTAATACTTATTTTATCATTTTTAAAACCTTTATTTACATATTCAATGATACAAATATATAATATTTTCATAATTAAATTCTATATATAGATTCATGGTCGTTGGTGAGTTTATAGTTTGAATTTCCATAATATTATTCCTAATAGTCAGATTACTCTTAAAATGATCATGTTAAAATGTAATTAGTATAACACGATTAGTTTAAACTAGTAGTTTCATAAAACATATAGTATGAAATAAGTTGAATTAATTTATGAATATTCACACCGTAAAATATTTCGGTGTTATATCTTCCCTCCATAAAAAAAATATATCCGCAGAATTTTATATTGCATTGCCTTCTAAAAAGATAATAATTGTTCATCTTTATAACATCCTTAACATCCCATGATTCTTCATCTGATTTATGGTTTCTCCATGCACTTTTACAAGTTTATTCATCCAATTTCTCAATACATACTCTATAGTGTCATGAATATTGATAGGCATTTCATAGTAAGACTAATCAACATTATATAATATTTCTACATAGGTGAGTACAGGTGTTGGGTCTTGTATGTACTTCTTCAACAATGATATGTGGAAGAAATCATAATATTTTGGGAGACTTGGTGGAATTTATAATCTGTATGATACAGATCCTATTCATTCTAAGATTGTTAGTGGCCTGATATACATAGGTCTCAGTTTACATCACATCTCAAACCATGGGACACCCTTCCATAGAGATACCCTTGTAAATACATGATCTCTCAATATAAAATCCAAATCCTCTATTTGGTAGTTATCAAAACTCTTTAGCCTACATTGTGATAATTTAATATGAGAATAAATAGTATTTAACTTTATTTTACTCTTTAATATGTTGTTATCCTATAAAATTACTTTGACTAACTACATCCCATCAAGTTGGTGTACAAAATATCTTTCCATATATTTTTTTATATGGTTCCATTTGAATACATGAATGGAAAATATCACTAAATACAAATTCTACAAGTTGAAAATACTAATCCTACATACCGTGACAGTAATGTTTGCATGATATCGACATGTTTTCATGGGTCTGAATAATTCATTCAAATTTCTTGTCATATTGAGGGTGACAAAAAGTCCTCAAATAAAGCTCGGTATCAATATATTTTTAAAGAGATTTCCATAATTTTGATGTCAAATGGGGATCTTGATCAAAAATAGTCGATAATGGTTCAATTTTAAGTCAGAATACATCATTATTATAAATTCGTGCTTGGATCCCCAATATAAAATAATCCCTTATAGTGAGAATATGTGTCAATTATGTAAATTGATCAAAAATTACTCATATATCATCATTCATTATTAGAGTATTTGGTACTATAGTGACAATATCCATAGTATTATCATCCCATTTCTATATATGAATAGGTAGTGGTTTCCCAAATCTTCTACTATGTTGTCTTTCTTACTTTAACAATTTCTAAGATACAAATATTGATACATAATATAGAATTTCATTCTTTACATAATCCCACATACATGGTTCATTAAAATTTCTATACAACTTTGTTATACTCGGGTGTATAGTGAAATTCAAGAAATAATCATTATCCAATAATTCATTTTTTAAGTCATGTAATGAAACAACTAAATGACACCCCATAAATTTTAAAATTCCATCATCATATATGATGTTTACCATTTCCCCATCATTCACAACATTTATTTTATTGTGAAAATTCTCTTCATTAGACTGATGTCTTTTTATCCTTTCTGAAAAATATGGTCTGCATAGTTTTTTAAAAAATTAGTGTTGTTTTACCTTCCTTTATAATTAAAATATCCAAATTTATTATATCCATGAACACTAGTTCACTATAAGTCCACATTTTGTTTAAAACTGCATGATTATTTCTAGGTGGTAGTGTATTCAACAACAATAATTCGTTGGTAGCTTGATCCATTGAATTTTCCTCATGTTCAGTTCATTCATTGAGGAGATAAATTTCAAAATATAATGATCATAATATATCTCACATATTACACCATTGTTATAGTGTATCCATATCTTCAAATCATAGATTATAGATTCTAACTCATGATCATTAGTTGTAATGTTCTATTCATTATTCTTAACTTCCTTAATGAAATGCAATAACCATATCATTAATTATAAGGGCTCAACCAATTCCTTTCATTGATTCATCATTATAAATCACAAATCCACCATTTCCCAATTGTAGATTCATGTTCGTAGAATTATATAATTTCCTCTTCAACTGTTCAACGAATTCATCATATTTTTTTCCAAACAATCTTATCCCATTTATGATTATGCTGGGTTAACATGTTAGCTAATCAGGTAATTTTTTAAAACAAACATTGATAGTAAAATTCTAAATCAATAAAACTACATTAATCTATTTTTTTGTTGGTGTATTCCATTTCAAAAATCATTTTTCATCATATGATTAAAATAGATTACATTCAAGGAGGAAATGTGTCCAAGAAAAGAAACTGTTTGAATTCAGAATTCACACTTTCTAAAATTCGCATATAACACTTTTCGTCAAAGATTATCATTAACAATCTGTAACTGGTTCTCATGGTCTGAAAAGATTTTACATGACATCAAGATATCATAAATAAATAACTAAATAAAATTATCATGATATTCAACAAATAAAATGTTTATTATTTCCATATAATAGAGGGTTCTTTAGTAAATCCAAATGAAATTACTAAAAACATCTCATATTGATACCTTGTTCTAAATGTTGTCTTTGTTATATATTACTTATTTAGATTCAATTGCTGATATTTGGAACAAATGTCAATATTTGAAAAATACTGAGCACTATGATGTTGGTCAAATAAGACATAAATTTTAGGCAGTAGAAACGTGTTATTTATTATAAGAGCATTATTCTCCCTATAATTAATTCACATCCACATGGATCCATAATTCTTCTAAACAAAATTAAATGTGGTCCCCAATGTAAAATACTAGGGTGTATAAATCCGTTATCACTCTTTTAGTCTAGTTATTTATTTAAATATTTTAATTCCACCATGGCCATTTTTAATGGAATCTTTGACATATATTATTCAACCATGATTAAATCAATTGAAAATTCATCCTATTTCTTTAGATGAAATCTTGGTAATTCCTCTAGAAATAAATCAATGTATCCCTTTAAAAAAGGAACATCTTATATTTGAATATAACCTTTTTTATCTTTACGTATTATTTTCACATCATCTCCTATAATCTCATTTAAAAGATCTACTAGAGGTGGATCCAGATGGGTGATAGATGATGAATTTCCCCCTCTAATAAAAATTATATTCATATCCTCATTAAAAATCAAAATTTCCTTCTCATTGCAATAATTATTTTGATTATGTTTTGAAATAATGTTTATAGATATGATAAAAAAATAACCATTGGTATTATATTAATATCCAAAATTAGGGAAAATTTATTTGTCAAAATTGGAATCAATCGACAAATCATTATTACTATAAGTTTCCACTATATATTTTTATTTACAACTCCAATGTTAATGTTAATCAGAAATATATAATTTTAATAGAAAAATGGGACTATATATATGAATTAAATGGTAAATAATAAAATAAATATTTATATAAATTTGAGGATTTGATTAAATTATCTTCCCATATATCATTAGAAACTTCATCCTCAACTATTTTGACTGCATAAGCATGCCCTTATTCTCATAGATTATTTTTGGAGAAAGTTCCCATGACATCTAAGACATTTATGCATATAATTTCTCATATACATATAGATGAGGCATTTCACATTACATACATATTTCATTACCTTTCAGTCATGATCTTAATGGTCCTTTTCTCTACACATACAACTAACTCCCAATCATTTTAGCCATGTTCCATGAGGTTTCCTTATACATATATTTTAGGTATAAAATTTTATTCATACAATCATTTCATTATTGTTATTTCCTTTTTTGGAGTACACAACATACCTCTTCATATCTTGCTTCCCTTTGACGAAATATGTATTTAAAAAACATTCCCCATCATAATGGAACATGATACTATATCATTGTATGATGAGAATGTTTGTGAGACTATTTCCCTTCAAATAATTGGTTTAAGACCATCAATGTAATAGTCAATATTTATCCCTGGATTTTGTATATAGTATGGTGCATCCCTTTCTATCCTAATATGATATTCATCATACAATGAAATGATTATGTCCTCTTTTTTCCCAATTTCAATAATTGCATGTCTATATCTTCTCTCTATTTGCAAGGGAAATATTTTTTCCAAGAAAATTTCATTAAAATACTAATACTCCCCATATTCAATTAATTTCTCCTCCTTGGTGTTTTGAATTAACGACCACCATTGACCTACATCTATAAACAGATGATAAATAGACATGATAATCATTTCCCATTCATAACATGCCAATGTGAAAAATATATCATCTTAGAAACTTATCCATTGATGGGTTACAAATGGGGGTTTTAACCCATTTAATGATTGAGGTTTTTGTTACATAAATAAGGTTGACATTGCTATATCACAATTTGGATCAAGATACTCTATGTGGGTAAGGATATTTCACACAACTTGAGTAAATTTTCACAGTATAATTATAATTTATTATACTCCAATTTCATCTCCAACCCCCCAAATCATTATCTCTCCATAAATAGACATTCATACACGGAATTCATGCATTTATACAGTTTTCATTCATCCACCAACGGTACATTTCTAATAAATTGAAAATATTATATTAGATTTTGAAATTTTAAAAATAGTGAAACACATAATGTATAAGTAATCTCAAAATCATAATCTCATATACCTTGAGAATATTATAAAAGGTAGTTATAGGGTTATATATCACCATTTTATGTTTTCCAAAATCATGTTTCAAAAGTTCCTACTAAAAATTATCTGATAGTAACTAGAAGGACCCCAACCCTAGTATCCTAGAGTTGGTTCCATACATTACTACATTGGAACTAATTATAAGAAATCACATCCCAAATGAATGAATAGTTTAGTTTCATTAGAAAGGAAGATACAATCATTGGTCTTACATTATAACATGAAATGAGATGTAACATATAAACTCCATTGGAAACACCCAAATTCTCCGTGATTATCCATGCATGTCAATCATAATATATATACATGCATCCTATGGAAAAAAATTAGAAAAGGGTGAGATCAGATGCAGAGTAAGTGTAAGAATATAGTCGAAGCTATCAAACATAAATTGAAACAATAGGAAAAGGTGAATAAAAAACATCACATTAAATTAAATCATAATATTGAGCTTAATATGGAAATAAAAAAATCTGATCAAATATGCCATGTAAATAATCACATTATGGAGATGTTTTACTATGGAGCTTCTAATAGTAGATTAATCACTTGGATTTTCAATAAGTTATATCATAATTAGGGAATTATGTGGTATATCATAAACATACCATCAATTCGTCAACCATGAAGTCCACATAAATAGGTATTACCTCATCCAAAATCCAAACTAGTTTTTATAATGATACATTCCAATGAATCATGGGGATATAGTGGTATTCGCCTTAAACTAACCATGTCTAATGAATTTCTATTATGAATGTGGGTGAAAAATAATAATCATATACATTAATTTTGATACCTGAAGAGCAGATGTAAATAATTTTCCCAATCAATAAACATAATCATAAACTATCCAAAGAAATATAATGAATGGTATCTAGATATTAAATTCCAAAAAATGATCTTAAACCATTCAATAAAAAATGGTAGATAGTATCGTAAGAGACCAAATTCAATTAATCATATGATTCAAAATAGGGTGTTTAAATATATAAAAATACTATAACAGAATCGTTGTAAATTTCTTGAGGGAAATTACCTTTTTTTACTTCGGAAGGAAGATATATTTTGTAAAATTCATTTTATTTGACTTAAAATATTATTAAAAACAAAAATATCCTAGGAAATAAAAGTGATGAAAAATTTAACTATGTTTGATGAGTATTAATGGAATGTCCACACTAAAATTTAGCATATAATTGGTATAACCCAATTAAAGGGTGTTGGGTTCGAGAATCCACTTACCACATTGCAAACAGTCAAACTGTATGGCCCATAAAAATAATCATTAGGAAATGAAACATTGAAGACAATTATTATAAATATAATCATGATATTATATATTTATTGGATGTATAAATCAACCACAATGAAGAGATAATATTTGAAAAGGAATATCCCAGCTAAATAAAAGTGAGATGATAAAACCCAAACCTTAATTCCCTCTTAATTTTTCCATGTTTTCACCTTAAAAATAATAAACATAAATTTATTAAAAAAATTATATAATATAATTACATTAATATACATAAATAGTTATAATTTATATTCATTGGATTGTATTAGATAACTTTTTTGATGAAATTAAATTGTTTTGATATCACGTTTTAAATAAAAATTTCTTCTTTTATAAGGATATATCTATTTAATTAATTTAACTTTATACATTAGTATAAATAATTAAAAACGAATATAATGCATATGAGTACATTTTTACATTGTCAATAATATCCACTCATGGGGATGGTGATATGTGTTGACATATAAATGTCTCTATGGGAGGTTATCCAACCTTTGACATGACATTTCTAGGAGGGCACATAGAATATGTTTTAAAATTATATGTAAATATATATTAGTGTGATAATTAATTTAGTTTTTAATCACAATTAAGATGTTAAATTAATTCCAAAACTATAGCTTTAAATTTTGGTTGTGAAAGGATTGGTGGAAAAAGGAATTTAAGAGGAAGAATAATTAAAAATAGAGAGAAGTGGATCCAAACATACATTATCCCCATTGTAGATTACCTTGTACGACAAAATAATAATTTGATTGTTGAAGTTACATTAAACAAAATACATATAGTCTCTAAGAGGCTTAATATTGATGATGTTGGAAGGTATTTTATTTTTAATGGGTGGTTGGAGTGGTTTGACAAGGGAATATGATGTTTCATTTATACTAGGGGAGAGGGGTATTTATAGAAAAATTATTTAATAAAATAATATATCAAAGGTAAAACATTTAATGGTAATTTTTTAAAAATATCTATAATATAAAAGTATAAAATAATTTTTTATACTTTTAATCTATTTTATAATTTTACATCATTATATTAATGAAAATAAATTGGATGGAAAAAATATTTATTTAAGGAATTACTTTTGAATTTAGGTTTTGAAATGTTAATTTTAGGTTTTTATATTAATTTTTTTCATATTAATGAATCATTTATGGTATTAATTATATCATGTTATATCCAATTGTTCTATAAAATAGTAGATAATTATTACAACATGAATTACGTGATTAGAGTTACACTATTTATGTCAAACACTTCATTTTTTACTATTCACCCAATCTGTAGTTTTTCATAAATTTACCAAAAAATATCCCTTGGATAATTTCAAAAATATGATTTGAAAAATTTACTCCATTTGATGGAAACTTTTTTAAATATGATTAGTTTCAATTTTTTAATTAAAATCATTATTTGATAAAAAAATATTGATCTACATATTATAACATACTCTATGACACATTAAAAAGTTAATTATTGTATCATAAAAATAATTTTTATTTATATTATAGAAAAATAATAATTTCAAAATCAATTTTATGAAAAGGAAATTCTAAATAGTTTAAATAACTATAAAATTTCAAATTAATATTTACATTTCACAAGAATTCTGATACTTAGTTTATCAATTGTAAAACATTTTTTAGTTATTCCATGATAAAAATATATAATATTTTCATAAGTGGATTTTTTTATACTTTCATGGGTGTGTGTAATTATATAATTGACATATTAATATTCCATATGTTCACATTACTCTTCCAATGGTCATGTAATTATTTATTTTGTTTAACATGGTTCATTTAATCATGGTACTATGTGAAACATAAACTATTAAATATATTGAATTTATTTAAGAAGATACAGATAATAAAATCTTGAGGTGTTATATCTTTATACTACGTTGACTGGTTCTTCAATGGTGTTTTTTTATAAGCACACCATGTTCTTCATGACTTTTTCTTAAACCACTAATTATGACTTCTATTGGAGATTGTTCCCCAGAACAAACATCTGTGTACTTTATGATAACCTTTTATTCAAAATTTTTAATAATAATAAACTACTTATCACATCATGAGTGTTATTTTAAATAATAGAGTATGTTATAATATCATTACAGTGGTTGTCACACTAAAAGGTCCTAGTAGTACCCTGGTATGATGAGAACCAAGAATTGATATGCCACTACTAATAAATATATATGTTATAGCTATATGATATCATTTTAGGGACACAATTGATGAAATCTATCAATTGAGGAGACTCATATGACATTGAATTACTTTTTCATGGTGTAATTCCATAGTAATATCTAGTAGGATATTATCATAATGAGACCCACTAATAAGAAATCCACATTTATTTGTGTCATTATATTTTAATATATATGGATGTGTATAACAACACATAGAATTGAAGACAATTATTAATGGGTTCTATCAGTCACGTGCCATGATGTATTGATAAATATCATGATGATAGATGTCCATGATGATGTTGAATATGTTGAGTGCATATTGATTAATATCGCGTAGTTAAATAATGTGAGAAATGGATTTTCCATATGCTCTTTAATGGAAGTTGATATATCAATTCATTTGATATAAATGATATTAAATAAATATATCTAGTGCCATTGTGTTCTATAATTACGTTTTATTTTGATAATGTCAAATAAAGAGACATCGAGCATATAGTTTGACTGTACTAGCACACTTATTTCATGATTTGAGATATCATGATAAACAGATTATATTACACAGTGAGCACTGATTTGATGTATTATGTCATTAAAGAAATAAATATTTTTTCTATGGGTTTTAGGATGTGTTTCCAAATTCTAACGTTGTACTTTAGAATGATTCCTTTTATGGAACTACGATATAGGCCTAGAGGGTCACACACTAAGTGTATCCATAATCTCAATTAAATAGTATATTATTATTTATTATTTAATATTTTGAATAAATATTATCCCCGCATATGGTATAATATTTTTTCATGTATGATTTATTGTATTTATTATGTCTGTAGTTATTTTGTAGAATATATTTTAGGTAGAATATTTAATAAATACATATTATTTATTTATTAAATATAATATTTATTAATTTATTTTTGAAGAATGCATTTATATTTATATAATAAGTAAATTTACATTATTCAAGGACCCATAAATATTGTGGAGGAATGAAGGGAATATATTAATGGTCTAGTGAGAAATAAAAAATATATAAAATTATTTAATTGAATAATATTTAATTATAAATCTCAAGTTAAGCTCATGTTGATAAATACTGATAATAATATTTTTATTATATGACATGAAGTTTTTCAAGTATTAAGTAATATTATTAATATCACTTGGGTAATCATTTTATTTTAACCATTTTAATATAAATACTCAATTATGATTTTTTTTAAATTCTGAAAATTCATTTGTTTAGGTTATCCTAAAAAATCCTGGATAATCCAATCTTGGTTAGAGAGATACTGAATTCGAGAATTTTCCCATGAATGAAAAGATATTATCCTTCATGAGATGAAGGAAAAATCCTTGTTAGCGATTCTTGAAGAGGTCAAAGGCAGACAATACAAGCTCAAGGATCTATCATGGTAGCACATGGAGATTCCTATGGTGACATCTGTGGATTCGAGGAACACGCACGAATCACCAATAGAGTAAATCTGCACATGATTTATACAACGCAACAATGGTTGAACTTTAGTTTCTCACCTGATTCATCAATGAAGAAATAATTTCAACAAAATTAATTATTTATTAAACTAAATTATTTATAAATAGTATTTGATTTTCAAATTTCATTGTTCGATCATGAATCTTTATTTCCTATTTATTTCACTCAATTCCATGGATATTGGCATTCATCATTGTATATATCACGGATTTATCATCGATTGTAGAAAAAATAAAAGTTGGGCACCACCCATCACACACTTATTCTATTCCTAGAACCTAAAAGTGGTATCTGAGAGGTTACATAGTTGTTTATAATTATTTTATATCACTATGGATTTAGGAATTTTTAATTTTTTTTTCAATTCATGTGTAATCGTTTTTTATCCTAATTGGGTGATATATTTCATCCACCTTCACTTCTCATATATATAATCGAGATATTTAATTTTATTATTAAAATAATACTAAATAACTCATCCTTAGTTTCTATGGTTTCTGTCCAGACAATACCAGACTACATGATGGGTAATTGTATATACACACCATGTAGTCAAGTTCAACAAATCAGAATTAAATCAGAAATAGATTCAATACCATTAATTAATTATTTTTGTAAATATTCGCTTAATGAACTAAACATTGGGTAGAATTTAATGGTTCACAATAAATTAGAATCCACAATCCATAGGCCACATAGAAAACATGTATTCACTTTTAGTGTGAGATGGGCCATGAATTCCACACATGGTTTACCTTCTTATTGACCAAGATACTAAGAGATCAAAAAATGTGTGGCCCATTGGACACATAGTGTACTCTAAATTCTATGAGGCACATACTACATGGGGATTACCAAGGCGTGTGTCTCAGATAGGCAGTGAGAAATGTACATGTTGTCTAGATAGGATCTACACACTTTTTTCATTGACCAATTACCCAAATTTAAAACTTATTTATTATACATTGTAAACCCTTATATTTTTACATCCTTGTGGTCAAAAATATTGGACAGACCATTTTATAGGTTGTATTATATATATATTTATAAATTCTCAATTAATATCTATATAATTCTCAAATATTGATATCATGTATGAGTTGTATTACTAGTTGTTAATCTACCTTCATTGAAGCATAACACATGACCAAAAATTCATGAAATTCATGTATTCATCCTTGAATATCATGTACAAGATAATTCGTGCATTCTAAATGATACAATAGTAAAATAATTATACAAGTATAATATATGTTGGGATGATTAGGGCAGATATTCAATTTAATTCCTCCAAGTAACATTTATGTACATTAATTATATAAAATGAATATATTTAATTTTTTTTAAAATTATAATGGATAAAAATCTCAAGAAAATTAAATTGGGAATGAATATAAAATATGTAATTAATTAATAATTATTATTAATTAATTTGATAGAAATTTATCATAAATATGAATGATTAAGAATTTATTTATAATTTTATTAAACGTCTAATTTGTTACATGCATGTGGATGATCATGAACTGGACCAAACCTTGGTATGTGATTTGTTTCATTTAATTGATTATTCAATTAAATTGTGGTAAGGTGTTACTTCTCTCTTTCCATTATGCAGGGCTTGTGTGCCCATTGTTTCTTATATGTAAAAAATTTTCCCCACACTTTCATGTGATTAAAAAAATATGTAATGGATGGAGCTCCCACTCTATTGTAGGTAGTTCATTTTCGGAGACGAGACAACACCAATTCAGGGAGATTCAAAGGAGGATATGTGGAAAGCTACGACATGAACATTAATTATTTCAAATTTTTTTTCACAAGTTCAATGATATGTTTATCGACTGCTATATAAACTATACACTAGTAAAATCATATGATCATACCAATATTATTTTATTTCTATCAGTTTCATGGTTATTTTATTATCGATGTGTTGTCATGATCAAAAAATTAATGAATTATCTACCATGAAGGACAAAACTAAGATAAACCATAATATGCATCAATATTATATAAAACAAATTTAATCACTCACTTAATCCAACATAATATTATCAAACATGTAATAAAGATAATAATTGTAAATTTATTCCTTAATGTATAAAATACCTCAATTAAATATTATGTCATTGTAGCCTTGGATTACATTAGTTATAATCAAACCATTTTTCAAAGTGATAAAAAAATTAATTTTTTGGAGTATTAAATTTTTGGGGAATTCTATCTTGATGATTTGTGTTGAGTTATCATAGTTTAAATCTAGGTTTTACTATAGAATAAGGACTTGGTGAAACTAAGAAGAAACATTTGTTGAAATATAAATTAATGATTTCAAGATTTTGGAGTATAATTAGAATATCAAAGAACTATAATTTAATGTAGTGGACATTTGGAATGCCGACCTAAAACCATATGTGCATCCAGACTAACTAATTATGGGGTAAGGACAAGAGGAATATCGATCATTTCTATTGGAATATCTATGAAATAATATTTTATGAAGCTAATGATGAGGGATAGTAGTTTTTGATAAAATAGTGGGAGACTTATAAATGTAATATTTATTTATTTATCTAAATTTTATCTGATAATGTTTTGAAATTATTCATATCTCATTTTATACAAATTGTAATAAAATTAAATAAAACATATCAATTTGATCGATACTTGAGAAGGAAAACCTTCTCATCAACCAAAATTTATAGTAGTCAAAAATGAACCTATTTGTCATCCTCCACCATTAAAGGAAATTGTAAGCATTGGGAGTAACATTACGAATTGCGATTTAAAATGAGGCCTGTAATGAAGAACTATTTCTTTATTTGAAACATCTAAATGATACAATATATGTTCAATGCATCATTATATCATCCATGTACAATGAGATTATGAAGAAGAATGATTATATGGATACCAATAAAATTATATCTCACCATCCATATCCCTATCATGAGATGGAGAGAAAAGAGAGGTATAAGATCTCCAATTATTTATTCGCAACTATGCTTGGATAGTCTATTCTAGATAGGCCTCATGTAGTCATGATTATTAGCAACATTGAACACCTGTACATTTTATGTACTAAATTCCCTGATGATTTTCATAAATATATCATGATTTCATCACTACCCAATACCTTATCCAACTTAATTGAGATTTATAATATGATAAATAATGAGAAGTTTCATTCAGAATGTCTGACCATGATGTGTCTTGTGGATAAGGACTTGGGACATGATAATCCCATTGCCCATAAGCTAAAGAGTTAATTGGAGAACAATGAAAAGGTGATCAAGACTCATAAATAATATAACTATCCTGAGCATAATCCTTCCATAAAGGGGAAGATCCAGAGGCATGGTAAGGAAAAGGATGAAGTAGGTTTTGCATGTGGTATGTCGAGATGCTATATGACGGACTACACTTAAATGTAAGTGGATGCTAAAGGGGTGTTTGTTATCAAGTGGAATATTTCCAATTCTAGACATTAGGCATTAGATAAAACTTGTGGTGCTCAAAATAGTATACAAATCCATGTGGGATGTATATTAAAAAATATTATTAGAGGAGATATGGATCGGTGAGCTTCTAATGGTTAGAGGATGCTGCTCTGGCCCTTGGTGATTACCACTATTTTTTTCAATGGGAAAGATTTTTATTTTAAGATATTTTTTTTATGTACCAACAGTTACAAAAAACATAATTAGTGTGTCATGTTTAGATATAGATGATTTTAATTTCAAATTTAGAAATAAATGATGTTTATTTTATATCTAGAATATATTTTATGGTATGGGGCATTTGAATAATTTTCTTTCGGTATTAAATTACCAAAAAAAAGTGTTGGAAATTGATTACGAACCTTGTTCACTTGAGTCTTATTACTCCCAATTGTGGCATCAAAATCATGGTCTTATAAATTATAAGCACTTCACAAAGCTCGGTCAATATGGGTATTTAGACGATTCAAAGAAAAAACCAAATTAATGATGTCATGATTTATTACTAGGAAAAAAATTCCAAATAACAATTTTGTTGAAAAGGGGAAAGTGATAAAGAATATCAAGGATTTTTATACACTGAATTCTGTGTAACATTTCTAGTATATAGTTGATTTGGATATTCTTACATCATAAATTTTACTAATGACTTGAGTAAATATGGATATATCTACATGATGAGGTATAAGTATGATAGCTTTGTAAATGTCAATGAATTTAAGAATGATGTATAGAAGACTATTTCTAAGAATATAAAGAATTTATTATTAGATTGATGTCGTGAATATGTTAAACAAAATTTCATTGATTTTTATTGGTATTTTGGGATTCTATATCAACTCTCCCAACATTAAACCTCATAGTGGAATGGTATTTCTGATGGGGGAACCATACCATGTTGGATATGGTAAGGTCTATGATGATTCATGCAGATCTACCATTTTCATTTTTGGGGATATACATTAAAAACACTTGAATTCACATTAATCCAAGAAGAAACTAAATGTGAAAGAATAATTCCCTTAGAGATATGGAGTGGAATGAAATCCATTTTGTTGCATACTAGTGTATAGTGTTATATTGAATTTTTAAAGCCTTCTCAGAAAATAATATATCACCTTGGGGGACTATTTTTATCTTTATAGGGTATCATAGGAAAACTAAATGATACTACATATACAACCACCCATATATGGATGTGATTGTTTCCAGAAATCCGTAATTCATAAGATGGATAACATCAGGAAAATTAATAGTGGAAGAATGATTAAATTTGAAAGAGTTTATGCCCATAATACAAGTTAGTCAGTAAAGGGACAGATTTCACAGATCCCCTTGGAAGAAGAAGTTCATGAAAAACAAGTACTATGTATTAGTGTAAATGATGTAAGAGAACTTGAGAGATATGCATTTCTAGTTATAAAATATTGATATTCGGTTTTGGTTAACAATGTGGAAACTCTATGGATGTTTTTAAATTCGTCAGAATTCTTCTTGCTATAATATATTACCATGACTATTATATTTAGTAAATGGATGTCAAAACTAACTTCCTTTATGGGAACATTCATTAAGTAGTCTCTATGACAAAACCCAATGTTTTTTGTGACCCCATGTGACTCCAAAATGATTTTCTAGTTATAGAGACACATTTAGGGATTAAAGCAATAATATGGGTCATGGAACACTTGATTCGATGAATCCCTAAAAGAATTTGGTTTATTTAATAATAAATTTTAGTTGTCTATTTACAAGAGGTCTTGTTGGAATGAATTTGTTATACTTGTTGTATTTGTTTATAATATATTAGTTATTATAAATAACATACAAGTATTACAATATATTAAGGACTATCTAAAACATTTTTCTCCTAAAAGTAAATAGGTTAAGCATCCAATATTCTATGGATCAGGATCTTTCATGATAGGTCTTATAGGCTACTTGGACTAAGTCATAGTACATTTGTCAACTACTTAATAAATATATATATTATGGAAGAATCCAAGAGAAGATTAGTTCTAGTGTAACATGGTTTGCATACTTCTAAGAAAATGTGTCCTTGGAAACAACATGAGGAAGATATAATGAGTAATATCCCAATTGATTAGGTGATTGGGTCAATCACATTTTTCATGTTATGTACTAGACTTGATGTTGCATATGAATTTATCATGGTTCGTAGATAATAAGAAAATTCTATTTGACAATATTAGAATACTTTTATATTTATCATTAAGTATCAGAGAAGAACTAAGGATATCCTCCTAGTGTATGGAGGAGATAAAGAGAAATTAATCACAGATTATACTGATGATTGTTTTAGATTGATCAACATGAACTGAAGTCGCAATTAGGATATGTTTTCTATATAAATAGGGGAGTTTTGAGCTGGATAAGTTCAGTGTAGCCGGTTATTACTGATTCTACAGTAGAGTTATAGTATATAGAGACTTATGATGCTGCTAAGAAACCCGTATGGATTAAAAAAAATTCCAAGAGCCTAATGTGGTTCCTAGTATTAAAGACCAAGTCACATTCTACTTTTTTAATACAACATTGGTGGATGTTGAAAAATTTCCAAGGTCACACCAACAGAAAAATCATAGACTCTATAATTAATACCTTGTGATGGATTTCTTTAATAGGGGTGAACAAGAAGTGAACAGAGTACCCATATAGGAGAACATGGTGGAACCCTTGACTGAATGACTATATTAGTTGAAGCCTGAGTATCATGTGTGAACTAGTAGACTCAAGTTTATTTTCAGTTCTCTCTAGTTCATGTTGGAGTTTATTTGAGTTGGTTCCCTATAACAAACATTTGTGTACTTTATGATATCCTTTTATTCATTATTTATAATATTAATAAACTAATAATCACATCATGGTATTTCTTCTACATAAGATATTATTTTATAATATCTTAAGAGTGGTTGCCACATGAAAAGGTCATAAAAGTTCCATGATTTGGTGAGAACCCATAACTACAATGACACTATTCTTAAATATATGTTCTATAGTAGGATGGTATCATTTGAGGATCACAAATAAACATGTCGATATACTATGGAGACACATAGGACTTTGAGGAACCTTATCATTGTGTATGACCTTGGTAATATCTTATAGGATAATATGAGAACGAGACCGGCTAGTAGGGAATCCACATTTATATGTGTCAATGTATTTTCTTATCTGCAGAAGTGTGTATTGGTAATTAGACATTAAGGTAATAATTAATTAGTATTATTAGTCACGTACATTGATTTATTAACAAATAGTGTGTCGACATATGTTGTCGGTGATGTAGGGTGCATTGGGGGTGTCATGATATACATTACATTAATGAGTAATTCTAGAAATGAATTTTCCCTTCTATTATTTTATGAAATTTGATATCTTATTCCCTTTGATTGAGATAATATTGCGTAAATAAATCCATGGACTTGGTGTTTAATATGTTTGTTCTATTTTTTTGGAAATTAAACGAAAGGGAAATCAAGCATATTTGTTGATAGGATCAGCATGCTACAAAAAATATTTGATATATAGTTGTAAAAAGACTATATTTCACAGTAAGTGAATGCTTGAGAAATTATATTATAGGGAAACACTGGTAATATATCCAATAAAAGTTTCTTTTGGTGCCCAAATTCATTATGTCCCATAGTTTTAGAAAATATATAATTTGGTATCCAAGTCTTTCTTTTGAGTAGAGACTTTTTATTTAATGATACATAATTATTTTTGATAAAAATATGATAAATACCATAAAATGAATGTACACATAAATAATAATCATTTTCATAGTATACATTTATTCCATTTTTAAAAACATTTAAATTTTCATATACACTTTGTCTTTGAACCATGAGCAATATAATTTCAATATAATTAGTTTTTTATCGATTACATCAAATCCCAATATTATAATTATTAATTATATTTTTTTACCAAAATTTGATTTAAATTGTTTAGAAAATAATATTCATGCAAGAGGATTGATTTAAATTGTTAAATTCGACTAATAATTTATTAATATTGTTTTCAATCAAACTAAAATAAAAATTATATTTTGAGTATGAGATTTGTTTACTAACAATTATTTATCAGCAAAAATAGTTTCATCATATTTTATATGTTTTATATTATTGACCTTTAATGATTACATTTTTTCTAGAATTAAATAAAAATATTTATTATGTTTATCATAAAAACATTTATCATAATATTCAAATGTAGAATCATATACCTCATCTGCATGATAAAAAACATAGATTTACCATTTTATTTTCATTATAAAATTATATGTTTTCAATATATTTATCACTTGAATCAAAAGTACCACTCTAGTTAGTCTTCCTGACTTCCATTCCATCACTTTTGTAAAAATATTTCCTTTGAGCTTTAGTCACTAGACAGATAGACATTATGTGGCCTTTATCATTATATTCGTAGAATCAACATCCACTACTCATTGTCTTTATTTTGATGTACAATGTTCTAAATAATTTATAAATATTTGATTATTCTTTTCTTGGATCGGGATAAATCAAATCAGATGATTCATCCATGTTTGTTATAACTGTGACGTCTTCCTTTTTGATAGAAATATTATTTTTAACATTAGATTATTACATCATCAGTATACCAATCAATTCATAACTAGTCAATTCTTTAGGTAGATTATATGGAAGAATAATAAAAGATATTCCATTCTAGTTAGTTGGTAAATCTATGAGAACCATAAAATATTCATCTGATTGTTTAAATTATTCTCCCAGGTAATAATTATCATTAATAACTTCTGTCAATCATCCATTCATCAGAGTAATTCTCTCATATTTAGGTATCCTGAACATATAAAATTTTAATATGGTAGTATTATGTCTTATTCGTATTACATTATCATTTAATTAATAATAAATAGATATAGTCTACCTTTTTTTATATGTATTAGATCATTGATATACTCAGTTAAATTCATCATTTCTTAATTGACATAAAATTTCTTTCATTTCTATTGAAGTAAAGTCATAATATTTTTATTGACCACCATTTGATTCTTCAATATCATCACTGGGAATTTCATAAGGCTTGAATGACTTTACATAAATTCATATTCCATGATTTTTCAAATCCATAATCATGTGTTCCTTCTACTATCTATGATTATCACTATTAAAATTAGATGCACAGATCATCAACATACCTTCAGAATGATCATCTATTGAGAATTATCTTTATCAGGAATGTTAATTATGTGCCATTTGAGTCAAAATAAATATTACCACATGTGTAAAAAACATTAATACCTATTTATGGTATTATATAGACATAATAGAATGTTCATGGTTTTCCAAAAATATACATCAAATAATTTCCTCTAAAGTATGTTGTTGTTATATGAAATAAATGACACAGTTTTCAGTAATAGAAATAAATAAATATATACTATCTTATGAAACAAATATGGTATTTTATTGAACCAACATAATTTGAAAGGATTTCCCAAAACTAAAATAAACCCAAGGAATCCCATCATAATATACAAAATTTTGGGGAAAAATGAAAAATATTAAGACACAAGAGGTGGTTGATTGTGTTCTTTTGGAAACAAGATTGAAATAAACATCCATCATGAAAATAAAGTTATTATTTATAATTTTTTAAAAAAAAAGTATAAAGAGGAAATAATGGAAGAAATAAATATATAAATGCATATGGGTTTGGGGCACAATGATCTTCTAGTAGACTCCACCAAAACTCTCTCCAAGAGCATAGTGATTGTCACTAGAATGTACTTTAACCAAGGACTTATACAACTGAATATCAATAGTTGAAACCTTAAAATAATAATTTTACCAGGATTTTTGGTTGTTCTACAAGAAACCAAAATATCAAAATTTTATTATGGTAATATGACACTCCATCAATTACTGAGTATGATCATCTGTTACACTTAAACAAATAATCACTTTGGTTGTATATATTGAAACATCTTCATCAAATAGTTATTGTAGTAACTATAAGATTTATATGATCATATATAAATCATATCATCATTAAAATATTCTTCAACATTGAAAAATACTTCATTAGACTAAAAAATATAAAATATTTAACTCCCCAAGCTTCCATGGTACACATCTGTTTGAATAATACAATAGTGTGCGATGTACGCAACACAGAGTTCAAGTGCACCACAACCTATCAACTAGCCCTTTAGAAAGAAGTTATGAATAGTAATAACCACATTTTCAATTATATATATATACCATATAATATTATCATTCATCTTTTTTGTTTCATTGATATAATATAATGACAAATTCAATTTTCCATATAAACGAAGTATGTTTATAAAAATGTAGTTTTTTCGCCATTTAATAGTGAACCCTTCCTAAATCCAATATTTGTCACTTTTAAAACATTAATTTAATGAAATTAAATTTTTCTTTATAATGGATACATAAAAATTTAGTTTGGATAAACTTTTGGTGTTAATCTATAACTGTCATATTTTTATGAATAGTGAATGATACTAAATTTTTATTGAAAAAACAATTTTTACTAAAAATAATTTATTGTGATAAATTATACATTTTAATAGTTTTAAAGTATAATATGATTATTGTTTTATCATATAATACAATTTTTTCCATTTTATGTATTTTCTCTTTTAAAACGGACATAATCATATAAAAATCTTTTTATAGTTTATACTTCTCAAAAACCTGCTTTCTCATTTTGACAAAAGGAATTATTTTAAAATTAATTAATAAAACTTTTATGTTTTTATTTTGGTAAAATTGAAATCATTTTTGGATGCGGAAAATCAAATTCATCATATGGTATATTTTTGATTTTTTTCTAAAAACATACAATTTTTGACGAATATTGAAAAACATTGTGTAATTGTTTAAAAACTGACTTGTTACTTAAGAAGTAATTATTTATTTTATTTTTATTATAAGTCCAAATAGATATATAATAACTATATTAGTTCAATTTAATTCATTAGAGTGATTTTATAATAAAATTATTTATATAATAGTATATTGAATTTTTTAACGTCTTCTGTCCACCTTATAGGCACGTTAGAAAATATAAAAAAACATAATTTTACAGCTTCAATGCATTGAATTTAAAACTTCTGAGAGGCACGGTTGAAATTAGTAAGTAAAATGGGATTCAATAAGACTAAAATTGTTTTGTTTGAATAGTAACATTACATTTTTCCCCAGGGTAAAAGTAAAAAGGGTAATTAAAGATAAAATTGATATTATAATTACCCTAAACCATGTCATAATTCTATTTGAAAAATGTATTTCAAACAAATTATTCTGTAGAAATAGAATTTGTTCCTTTTGTGTCCACTTGGTTTAGATTAGGACAATTATTAATAATTTATTTAAAGAAGAGTTAAAAGTGTTAAATTGAAATTTCTATAACTAAATAATTTTTAATATAGGGTTATACAGTGGATAATTTCGAATATAAATATTCATTATAAATATAAGACGATTTCTTAAATCCTGGTATTTTATTTATAATTTATGGACATTAATAATTAAATTTATTCATGACACAATGATGAAGAAGTAATTGCCTTATTAATTATTGATTAAAATTATTGATATTATAAACATTACAACAAATATAAATATTGACTTTTGATGCATTCCATAAACATTCTATGTAAATTTTAAATGTTATAGTTTATTAAATATACTTTGGTCAATGAAATATATTTATTATGACTTTCACAAAAACCAAAAACCAAAAAATGTCAAAATTGACATAAATTATTTTCTAAAGAAAGTACTATATTTTTAAATTATATAATTGTTCTGAAAATAAAAAGTACGGCCAAAGGACTTATATAATAATATATATGTCATTAGTGAACCACGTGGAGTTATGTTAGAATTTTATAGTATGTTTATTAACCATATAATAAAAAAATACAAGGAGATTGGGTAATTGTTAAGCAATTTAACAATGAGTGAAATCAAGAAGATAAGGATAATATGGGTACCTAAACCCATCTTAAACTAATTGGTTGATATTTTTTCGACCCCAACACATATTATCATCAAAATAAACCCTCTTTAATCCATTGAAACCAAAATATGATTGTATAATAAAAAAATATTTCATGGTTTTTCTAAAGTGACCCTCACCTGCCGTATAAAAGAGTACTTACCCTTCTCTCAAAATCACACCTCCAAAGAAATTTTGAGTGTCCAAACCCAGATCCAATATCCTCCCAAATACCCTCACTTTAAACTAGGGGTCTTACATTGATCATAAAGCCAACAGAAGAAGCCCTTTTGATCATATATAAAATAAGTACCTGAAGAAGAGGTAGTTATTTCATCACCACTTTCAATGTTCTTTTCTTCTTCCACTTCCTCTTTATATATTGTTTCCATGCAAAAATAACAAATCCATTACCTTATTCATAGTTTTATGACATTACAAATATAGTTCAACCATATTCATTATTCTATCCATCCTATGAATGAAAAAGTCACCTTATGTGCGTACGTACGGCATATCGACTCCACGTCATGCTGTTGTTTGTTATTCAACACTTAATTATTTTGATGGGTAAAATAATGAGTATAATTGTTGTAAAATGTAAATATAAAATTTTAATGATTTTTATATCTGAAATACCATCCAATTACATACGATTTCACCGTCAATATAATTTTATTGTCACACGTGCGTACGTACAGATTTTCGTCTCCAAGAACGTGATGAGATTCATTCTCCATCGTAGCCATTCAAGAATAAATATCATTTTGCGATTAAAAAATAATTTTTATGTCGATAATATAATTATTTTTAATAATGAAATATATCTCATACATATCAAACATGACTTACGTAACAAAACATATGTTGAAAAATGATTAAGTTAACACCCGAAATAATGATATAGTGATGTATTATCAATAAAGTAATATTAAAATAACATATATGATATCATATTTATGAATATGTTTTTTATAATTTAATAAAAATTATTTCACCATTATACAAGAGGTTAACGTACCCGCAACTATGGAAATGTACAACGTAAGGGGTATTAATCTCACTACTTATTAGTGTGAGATTCATGATATATTGCCACTATTTTCTTTTATGTGGTGTATGTACTGTCCATGATTGTATTATTTGTGTAATATTCATTAATTTATGGGTATTTTAATCTTCATTGTATGGTCTTTATTTCATGGGGTGTAAGATTCGTATGTCACCAAATAGGAATGGAAATTTCTAATTTCAATTTCCACTCATTGGTTTCTACACAAACTTCATTAATTATTTTACTCTAACATTATGTGTGAAATCACTATTGTCTTATTTATATAGTAATTTACACTCCACATTGTGTGGATATAGTTTTTATACACATAATAACTCCATTTATAAATTCTCAAGTCATCAATAATAACCTGATAAGAGAAATCCTAAATCAATTTCCATTCATTGAGTTAAACATCCATGTCATTAGTGTTGTTTCTTCATGAATATGTTTGAATGTCCTTTTATGGATTTAAAATGAATATCCAATCCTATTTATTGTATTTATATTTTTCACACATAATTATTTCATTGATTTTTCTTTATCCTGTGGATAAGGTCATTATAAGGGATTTAATCTCAATTTAGATTCCATTGAGACTTATTTATTATTATGTTGTAATTCACATTTATATGGTGTATATAATGTACATTGAAACATTATATCATGAATCCCTATATTATTAGGATACTATAATGTTTTTATTAACTCAATTATTTGTATTCAATCATATCTTATTTGGTTATGAACTCCAACTAAAATATCCTTTTAAATGTTTTATTGATTTTTTCCTCTAAATCATTATCATTAATGTCCATGTATTAAAAATGGTATTAAGGATGTTTTTATATGGACATTAATGAGTTAAAATTAAAATTTATTTTATAATTCTAAAAGTTCTATGGGACTATTTGATTCAAAAATCTAAAATTTAACAGCTTCTTGATAAGTAGTGATAATTTTAAATATTTTCATGAGAAAGGGTTATTTCTCTTAAATGGATTTTATGATTATTTTCATCTATGTCAATATCCTTAATTATTATTCATTAAGTGTAATTAATTGAAACTTCCATAATTTATTTAATGAATTGTGTTTTACTATAGTAGTGCTATTTTTATACCATTCATGGTTTGTGGTTAAAATATTGACATTTCGTTTGCATGTTTTAATACGAATGTTTAGATTTTTTTCAATATTTTTATATAAGGAATGAATTAGACTTAGTAAGTGACTGGTGGATCCCACTATAGCTCCATTATGCCTTGATAGGTCCCATGAGACAAACTAGTGTCTTGGCATAAGACATTGATAAATTCTTTATTTGTAGCTTTAGCTTTAAGACATGACTATGTGGTTATGATGTCTTGCATTACGAATTTCATCCTTAAAAATATAGATACTGATATAACATGTGATTATTAAACTATTATATTATCCATGTGAATATGTAAATGGAATTATTTTAATTATATTATCCATATTATGCCAAATTGTTTTTAAAGGGCTTCTGTTTAAGTCTTATACATTTCCTTAAATGTTTATGCTTATTTATGAATGTTTCTTCTATATTTTTTCCTTATTAAGAATTTGAGCTCACACAATTATATGTTTTATTTTTTCCAGAATGTGAAGTTGTATATCATGATTAACCTGGTGAAATTGGATAAGCGATATGATTGTAATAAAAGGGTTCAAAATTTTGTGTTTCATTATTTCAGGATGTATTGTAAAAGGTAGGTTTGTATATTGTACTTCTGAGGATACTAATATAATCGGAAATTTTGAACTTGATCCCCTGTGATCAAGACAATAATATTTAATAATGCACCGACTCTGGGTAACTAGGTTCGGGGCATTACAATTTGTATTAGACGATGTTTAATAAAAACCATGTAAACAAATTAAGAAAAACGGTGATTCTAGAACATTACCCAAAGATAGAAATTAGGGATTATTATAGAAGAACATCCTCAATTTTTGGAAATATTAATATAATGTGGGTATTCCATGAAATACATCTATGTCTAGATATGAGTAGTTAGAGTAGGATCTGGAATAGATGTACTTATGGGTAAAAAATGAATATATCATTTAGAGATAGACTCGAACAGGAACTGGTGCATGACAACGAGACCTGCTGCACTGTGAGTTACGACACATCTCGAGGATATGCATAATATAAGTCACATTTTCTTTACAAAATGATTGGAAGGATTTTAATATAAGATAAGAATATATATCCTTGTTTAATCATACAATGTTTTAGATTGAAAATAAGGTGTCATGATATTTCCTAATTGATTTTATGTCTATTGTTACTCACACTAGGATTTCTAGATTTATTCAATGCCTGGATTCCTGGGAATTCATAGTAATATTGAACATTATGTACAAGGTGGTAATGGTGGTGGAAATGAGGAACAAAATCTAATTTAGATTGACATAAAATACATAGTTCTCATAATGAATTATTTTTCCAAAAATATGATCAAAAGAATATATATTAACCAAATCTCGGACTGAACAATGATGAGAAAGGCAATGAATTATCAGAGCTGTAGTAGTGGAGACCATGGAGAAAAGGAATCTCTATTTCCATCTTGCAGAAAATGTGGAAGCAGATAGCCAAGAAAGTGCCTCAATGGGAAAAATAATTGCATTATGTGTTGGAAAGAAAGACATAAAGTAAAGAACATGAAGAGGAAAAATGAAGAGTACTATAGAATAAATTAAAAATGATGCTATGAATTCATTTACAGTCATTTTCTGTAAATTTAGGGGACCTCATAATTAACCAACTAAATGCCAAATTTTATAAAATTACCTCTTGGTCATGGAAGAAACTATGAGGAAATAAATGGGCGGTGAAATGTTGAAATGTATTAATTCTCTTTGTTGATGGGATTATATTGTTATAATTTTTTCTTGAATGTGTAACACTGCAGTTTGTTATATGAAAATTTAATTCAAGGAAGAATTGTCATTTCTTTTGTGGATATTTTTAAAAATAAATACTTCAGTTTATACAATCCTTTAATTTGGGGAATTTTAGGTTATTAATTTTTGGGATGAAAATTTAAAGTATGAGATATAATTAGTGGTTAAATTATTATATGGTTATTTTTCGGAATTTATCTCATTTTGGAATGTTATAAAATATTGTTTTGGAAAAATGACAAAATACAGACCATGTGACAACCCATTTCATCTAAAAGAGATATTGGAATCGATCCCACAACCAATGTGTGACTAGGATTTATCACCTACAACATGACTACATGAATTCCCTTGTTAGTGTGACTAATTATTTTTAATTAAATGATTTTATTTATTAATAATAATTTGATTTTGGAAGTTATGTTTTATCAAATGGATATCTGTTTTGTACGAAACTGATATGGTGATTACATGATAAATGTTATTTTGGAAGATGTTCACTCTATTTGGACCACTATATGCCTAAGGAAAATTTCATATTGTAGGATTTCATTTGAGGAGTAATGGGGGATTTTTATCTATGTTTATATTGTGGATTTATATTGATTTGGGTTATTTGTGGAAATGATAAACCTATAATAGAGTATATGTGATTTGGTTAACTACTTTTATGTATGTGACTTTAAGAGTAGCCGATGTTATTTGGAGATACAATTTAACGTGGGAGATTATATAATCAAATTCTATTGATTTATGGTTTTCTATCTTAGGTTGGATTATATTTAAGTGTTCTATGAAAAACTGTTTATTGAATGGTACTTATTGAACATTGGGTACTATTGGTTTAAATTTATAAATTGATATTAGTATATCTTTCTCTAAAAGTTTATCCTTTTTTTGGGAATCATCTGTTATTGTAATAAATATTTGGGTTTTGGTTAATCTCAAAAGACAAATAAAATTATAGTTTATCTATTGTGGATTATGTGATTCTATATATGTTGATCCTTGCGCTTCTAGTGTGATCATGTCATCTTGAATACACATCATTGGGAGTGAATTATGAGTTTGTTATAGAAATTAGTCAACAGATATAACTCTACATATAATGGACTTTTTTCTTAGTCTGTGAATAAACTTATTCTTAAACCATAGGTAAAGGATCTTGAACCCCAAAAGGTGTTTACCTAATACCTTACGTTATTCGTCATTGTTTGATGGCCTTGACGCCCTCAATTTTCCATTCAGTTGTTTTGGATTGATGGACTCAATCACTCCCTATTAATATTTACTTTTTTCCTCCAACAATAATTTCCACTAATTTTCTCATATTAGAAATCCGAATAAGATGGTGTCTTTTTCATTTCCAATTCCGTCTTATTGAGACAAAATTAGAAAGACCCTATTGCTGATGTGGGATTTCCACAAAGTTATTGTCTATTTTTTTCCTTTTATTTAAGAAGAACATTTTCAAATTTCAATGACTTAATTTATTGAAGGATGGAAGAATGTAACACCCCATGTTCCTACAGTATGCTTCTCTTTGAATAATAGAATAGTGCTCGATGTATGAAACAATGAGTTTAAGCGCAACACGAACTATCAAACATGATGTTTAGAAAGAGGTTATGAATAGTAATAACCAAATTTTGAATTTTATATATATCCCATATAACTTTGACATTAATCTTTTGTGTTTCATAGATGTAATATAAGGACAAATTCAATTTTTTAAATAAAATATGTTTTTATCAAAAAACTTAAGTGTGCCTTTTAATGGTGAAACCTTTCTAAATCCCATATTTTACAACTATATATATTCAATTTCATGATATTTAATTCTTCATTATAAGCTGGATAGAAAAATTAATTTTGAATAAATTTTTCATGCCAATCTGATAACTTTTATATTTTGATTAATAGTTAAAGATATTAAATTTTAATTGAAAATTACTTTTGAGTCCAAATAATATATAGTGTTAAACCGGACTAAACACATATCAATCTTTTGATTGTTTTTACTTCTCAAAAACTGGCATTCTGGTTTTGACAATGGAAAATAATAATAAATTAATTAATTCAACTTTATGTTTTTGATTTTTTTAAAATATAAATCATTTTTGAAATCAAAATATCAAAATTTTCTTAGTGTATATTTTTTGGTGATTTTATGAAATCATTAAATTTTTTATGAATAGTAAAAAACACTGTGTTATTGTTTAAAACCAAATTTTTTCTTAAATAATTATTTTTTTATTTTTTTAAGTCAAATAGATACAAAATACCTATATTAGTTCAATGAAATTAAGTGGAGTCATTTTATAATGAAATTAGATTTATAAAATTCGATAGAATTTTTTAACGTCATCTACCCACCTTCTAGCCACGTTAAAAGGTTTCATAAAATGTACTTTTACCACATTTGTGAAATAAATTTTAAAAAATATAGAGAAATTGTTGAAATATATAATCAAAATTTGGTTCAATAAGATGAAAATTATTTTCTTTTTAATTGTAATTTGTGAATTTTATTTACCACGGTTAAAAATAAATAGTGTAATTAAATGTATAAATGATATTATAATTACCCTAAACCAAGTCATAATTCTATTGGGTAACTATATTTCGGCCAAAATCAACCATTTGAATAAAATATGATCATTATTTGTCCACATGGTGTAGATTATATAATTTATTATTATTAATTTTAAATAAGAGTTTAAAGGGTTAAATTCATATTTTAATAAATAAATCATTTTTAATATAGGGTTATACATAGATAATATGTACTATAAATATTCATTAGAAAGAAAAAAATATTTTCTAAATAATTGAATATTATTTAATATTTTGAGACATAATTAATTAAATTTATTTTTGATACAATAATGATGAAGTAATTACCATATTAATAAATGATTTAAATAATTGAAAAAATAAATATAAAAATAAATGTAAATTCAGTGTTTTTATACATTCTAATGAATTTATTGGTTAATATTACATGATAGAGTTTATTAAAAAAAATTAAATCATATTTTTATGAATTTCACAAAAACCACATACTAAATAATGTCAAAATTGACATAATTGAGTTTTTATAAAATATACTATATTATTAAATGATATAATAGTCTATAAAATATAGGGTTAAGACAAAGGATTTATATAAAATATATAAGTCGTTAATAAACCACATGGGATTCTTTTGGAATTTTATTCTATGTTTATTAACCATATAATGTAAAAATACGAGGAGACATGTGAATTGTTAAATTGTTTAACCAAGAGATAAATCTAAATGATAAGGTTAATATGATGACCAAAACATGTATATAACCTATTGATTGAGAGAATTCCGACCCAACCATGCCTTAGCCTAAAAATTAATCTTTTTTTAGCCATTATAAGCCGAATATGATTGTATAATAAAATAATATTTCATGGTTTCCTAAAGTGTCCCTGAACTCTCTTATAAAAGGAAATTTTCCCTTCCCGCAAAATCACACCTCCAAAGCCATTTGTCTCATCCATCCCCTGCTCAAATATCCTCCCAACATACCTCACGTAATCTTAGAGGCCATACATTGATCAAAAATCCAATCTATGAATACTTGTTTATCAAATCAAAATGAAACACCCAGAGAAGAGGTAATTATTTCATCACCTCTTTCAAAGTTCTTTGCTTCTTCTACTTCCTATTAATTTGTTGTTTACATACCAAAATAATATCTATAGTAACTTCTACATAATGTTATTTTTCATTAAAAATGGTTCAACCATATTCATTATTCCAACAATCCTATGAATGAAAAAGTCGCCATACATGCTTACGTACGGCTTACTGTCTCAATCTCATGGTGTCATTTGTTATTCAAACCTCAATTTTTTGGATGAGTTTCATAATGAATATAAAGGATGTAAAAAATAAATCTAACATGTTAATGATTATTTATATATGAAATACCATATAGTTACATACAATTTCACCATTAATAGAATTGCATTGTCCCTCGTGCATACGTACGGATTCATGTCTCCACAAAGACGATGAGACTCATTTCCCATCGTAACCATTAATGAATAAATATACTTTTATGAATAAAAAATGTTTACGATCATAATATCATTATGAATATGAATCTAATACATCATATCCATAAGATATATGACTAACATAACAAAACATATAAAAAATGATTCAGTTAACACCCACAATAATGATACTACTGAAGACTTATTAACAGAGAAATATTAAAAGATCATATATGATATCATATTTAGGTATATGGTTCTTTTATAATTTAATAAAAATTATTTCTCCATTATATGGGAGGTTATAATACCCTCAACTAATTAAAAGTTTATGTTAAGGGGTTTCTATCTCACTTCTTATTCACTTGAGATTCAAGCTATATTGCCGCTATTCCATTTTGTATGGTGTATGTACTATGCATGATTGAATTAATTGTGTAATATACATTAATTAATGGGTATTTACATCTTCATTGTTTGATACATTTTTCATGGGGTGTATGTTTCATAAGTTACCAAATCGGTAAGGGAATTTTTAATTTCGATTCCCACTCATTGGATTGTACACAAACTTCATTGATTATTTTACTCCAAAATTATTTTTGAAATCACTATTTATTTACTTATGTATTAATTTCCACTCTTGTTTCTGTGGATATAATATTGATACACATAATAACTCCATTTATATATTTTAATTCATCAATATGAACAAGATAAGTGAAATTTTAACTCAATTTCCATTCATTGTGTTAAACATCCATGTCATCAGTGTTTTTTACATGAATATGTGTGAATGTCCTCTCATTGATTTACACTAAATATCCAATAATATTGAGTGTATTTGTATGATTCACTAAAAATTATGTCATTGATTTATCGTTAACTTATTGATATAGATGTTATAAGGGATTTAATCTCAATTTACATTCTATTAAGACTTCTTTGTTGTTATGCACAAATTCACTTTTATATGGGGTATATAATGTATATTAAATTAGTATATAATTAACCCATTTATTCTCATAATACTAAAAATTTCTTATTAATTAAATTTCTTTTATTCAAGTGTCTCTCATTTAGATATGAACTCTAACTAAAATATAATTTTAAATGTTTTAAAGATTTATTTTTCAAAATCATTCTTATTAATGTCCATGTTATAAAATGGTTTTAAGGATTTATTTATTTAGAAATTAATGTTTTAAATTTAATATTAATTTTGATTGTTTTAATGCAGTATGGGAAACAATGATTTAAAAATCTAATTTTTAACATCTTCTAGATAAATAGCAAGGATTTTAAATATTTTCAAGAAAAAAGGATATTTACCTCAAATTGTTTTACTAATTATTTTCATCTATATCAATATCCTTCATTATTCTTGATTGGGGTTGATTTATTCAATCTTATATATTGTAATGAATGAATTGTGTTTGATTGTGGATGTGCTGTTTTTATACCATTCATGGTTTGTTGTTAATGAATTGACATTTGTTATGCAATTTTAATACGAATTTTTAGATTATGATGCATCATTATTGTTGAACTCACCTGGTTTGATAATCCCAATCGTGTATGTATTTGTTTTGGTAATCCCAATTATGTGTTCATATTTTATGATATTCTCAATTACTGTTGATCCACACTTTAATTCTTTCAAATCAGTGATCTAGTTAATAATAATGCTTAAATAATTTCTGATTTATTTTAATCTCGATTATCCTTGTTTATACAAGCTTTGAAACAATTCTAAGTCAATTAGATGTGGTTTTCATAAGAGTTTGAAGAGCTACCGATAGCCAGAGCTACCGATAGCTAGAGCTACCGATAGGCAGAGCTACGGATAGCCAGAGCTACCGATAGCCAGAGCTACCGATAGCCAGAGCTACCGATAGCTAGAGCTACCGATAGCCCGAGCTACGGATAGCCAGAGCTACCGATAAGAGAGCTACCGATGCACAGAGCTACTGATTGATATAGAGCTACCGATAAGAGCTACCGATAAGAGCCACCGATAAGAGTTTGAAGAGCTACCGATGGAAGATCCTACACCGAGTCAACAGTACACGTCTACAAACAAACGGCTACCTATAATGAATTGAGGAGTCAAATCCTATATCCTCGACACTATTTGATTATTATACTAACGGTTACATTTGTTACTTTTGATGCATTTAATGTTATTAAATGATTTGTGTTGCCATTTCAGGAAACCGTACCATGTACGATTAAAAAGCATAATCATTCCTTCTTCTCAGAAAAACAAAAAAAAAGGGGCACAAAAGAGGACATCGTGTATGTATCAAAAGGAAGTGAGAGAGACACTAGACTCAAAAAGATCGAGTACACAGAACACACTTGCGATCTAGCTCAAAACGTGCCAAGAACAACTGGAGAACTTTCACTCACGATACTACTATTACCAGCCTCCAGAACATAGAGCATGCATCGAGTAATCTATGCTAAAGAAGAACTACACAAAATTCTTCATTCTTTGAGCCGATAAGAAAGCTGAACCTGGAAGTCAAGTAAACACATGATACTCGTTTTTCCAGACAAAAACCAAAAGAAGACTTAGAACGAATTCTAATCAACAACAGGAGTCAAGAGCTGCACGAAGATCACTAGAGCCATTTCTAAACTCTAAATCTTTATCTCTGTGATTCATTTTTACATTACGAGCAGTGTGTGTTGTCTGTTGTATTTTACACAGACACTGTCTCCTGAACCTTAACTGGAGGATTTGTAAACCCTCACTCACTATCTTTTCGTTCATTTTCCCACTGTGGACAGTGGTAGAGGTCATGTGGGACCAGGACAGCTAGTTGTTGTTGTTTTGTTTCCCTCGAATAACAGTGGTAGAGGTCTTGGACCTGGACAGTTGTAAACTGTTGAACCCCGATCCAGGGTGTGGATCATCTTTATATAAACTTTTGAGCAGACTAAGTCTCAGCTTGAGACTGAACCTCTTGGTTAACTCCTCTGTGTTTTTAGTTAATGTTTATATCCATAATTTACATATTTATTTCATATTCCGCTGCTATTACTTTGAAATATAATTTATCTTCAAAGCTACTTTGATAGTTAAACTCGCAAGTGTTTATATTTATTATAAACCAGTAAGTTAGTTTCAAAAGTTAATTTAATCATAAGATTAAGTCAACTGAGATTTAATCAATCTTTGAGAAACTAATTGAAGCTTTATAATCTGTATAAATTCACTACAGTTTAATTTGTTTTTGAAATTGGGGGATTTTAATAGAAATTGTTTTTAGCAGAAATTTTAATTGGAACTCAATTCACCCCCCTCTTGAGTGTCCACTCCGACCAACAATTATCATGTGAGGTATGAATTGGAATTAGTAACTGATAGGTGGATACCAATATAACTTCTCGATTCATCGATAGGTCTCACGAGAAAAACTACTATCTGGGCAGAAGGCCTTGAAAAAATCATTATTTATAGTCATGGAACGAGGCCTTGAATACGTTTTTATGATGTCCGACATTATGCATTCCATCAATATGATATTTTATATTGATATTAAATATGATAATTAGATTAGTATAATATCTAGGTGAATAATTTTATGGAATTATTTTATTAATAATTTTTATATTATGTTGAAATTTATTTGTAAAGGGATTTTTTCCGTCGTATACATTAACTTAATTTTTTTTTCTTATTTATGAAAGTTTCTGCTATATTTTTATCCTTACTAAGCATCTGAGCTCTTCCCATTCAATGTTATATTTTTTCAAGATTTGAATCAGAATACTTTGATTAACTTGTCACAATAGGCTAAGAGATATGAGTGTGTTAAAAGGGGACACAATGTTGTTTTTCTTTATTTCATTATGTAATGTAAATCCTATATATGTAACTAGTACATCAAAGTCTACTAAACTAATTAGTATTTTAGAGTTTTATCTCTTGTGATCATGCCAATGATATTTAATAATGAACCAACTATGGGTAACTAGGGTCAAGACGTTACAAAATATAAGTCATATGATTTAAAAAAGTATCTCTCCAAAGTGCAGCTCTTATAAGTTATTTATCTAACAGTAACAAAATATTTATAATGATATATAACTATTGCCATAACAATAATATAAATATACTAGTATCAATATATGCATGTCTGAAATGTCTATTGGATAACCCTATAAAACAATGTTGTTTTTTAAAAAATATCCATAATATCAAAATAAAATCATATTATTTGTTATGATGGTCAGATTTATTATTGAAAAACATCTCTAAGAATTGCGCATGAAAAATCTTGAATATTTGAATTCAAAATGATCATAAAAGTCATAAATTCCCTTATAAATATAAATGAGATATTATATTTAATATGATCCCTTTAATCATATTTATGTATTTCCTAATATCTATTTAATTCCAATGAGGCTATTGTAGAAAATATAGAAAAACTATGTGATTCAAAAATTTGTATTTTTCCTGGTCAAACATAGGGTTTTCCTGCGTAACGATAAACTCAAAAAGTACAGTTGATACATATTGTTTATTCTGAATATGAGGGAGATAAATCATATTTTTATTCCTCAACTATATGGTTTCATACAATATTAAGGTTTCTTGTCTTTACTTCTATTCCAAATGTAGTGTATACAAACCATAATTTCCACATATTATGTAGGGTATGAATTGTGTTTTTAGTTTACTAATAAAACACATCTAGAATAATTCTCCAATGAGAAAAAATATCATCCCATAAGAAATAAAATTCTTCCAAAATAAAAAGGAAATTTCCAGTAATTATTATCTTCAAATTCACTTAATGTAACCTTATTAGTTACATAATTTTGGGTGTTTGTGAGAATCAAAATATAAAAGAAATGAATTAAATTATTGAATTAAAACATGGTCATCACATATCATATATGTACATAACATAAGAACATGATACAATTAATATTCAATAAATCTTCATTGTATTTATTATCTCGGGTGTTCATGGATGGAATCATTAAAGCCTCAACCAGATTTCTCATAAGCTGGATAACATCCAACATATAACACTTTTATTCCATTAATTACTCCAATAGAAGATATCATGTAATTTAAGTTCAAAAAATCAATCAAAACACATAAACACTCTATAATTGATTGTGTAATTTTAATTTTAATAAAATCTATTCTCCATTGTTAATTAAGATGATGGAAAATGTTTTCTAAATCATCTACCAGACGTACATCGGTTCTTTATCAATCATGAAATCTAATGGCTTCTCACCATCACCTTTACAATGCCTTTATTTTCCTAACATATCTACTTATATAGATTATCTAATAAATAATACATCTAATTCATTTTAGGAGCCCAAAACATTCTTCCAATAATCCCCCAAAACACATTAATCCCATATTATAAGTATTATAAAAACAATTACTTAGAAAATTTACATTGAATATAAACATTATTTGATATAAATGAAAAATGGTTTAGTGTATTTAATGTATTACATCATGAAAATTAATGAAAAGTTATTGTTATAGATTTTTGATATCTGAAACTATTTTGTGGGAAAATGAAATGGTTTATACTTTATATGGAATATTTTTTAAACGTTATCAAGATTATATTATAACTAATATTATTTATGCTAATTTTTTTAAATATATATTTTTTAGTTGATTAGATATTATTTCGGTCTGTTTCATCTATGATGGGACTTGAGATTATGGTGGATTTAGTGGATCGAATTCGAGGAGGTGGATAAATCATTGTTTGGTTTTTTCAAGGAAGATTTTTAATATTTTTTTTATATATACTATAATAGAATATGTAATTGAGTTTATAAGATAAGTGAAAATGTGATTGATTATTCTATATTTTCTTAATATATATATATCTATATATATATATTAGTGGCATATATTTATGTGGAATGTATTATTATTTTTCAATAAACATTGTCAATTGAAATTCAATTTTATCGATTTATTTCTATTTTTATTTTTTATTTTTGTTATTTTTGTTATGGAATGGTCTTAGAATCGCTATCCGTAATCATGATTAAAAATATTACTGGATATTTTATCATGATATAGATAAATATAATTGATGTAGTAAAATTTATTTATTATATTATTTTACATAAATTCTAAATAATGTAATATTACTTTATAAACCATCACTATGTGAATTTAAATACTCCACCAAATGGGAATCAATATAGTGATTTAAACTGAAATTAAAATGAAAAAAATAACTTTAAATAATGTATTGATAATGATATATTTATTGGTGGATTATAATTTCATTAAATGGGTTAGAAGAAGTTTAAACCGATTTTATTCAATGTTCTTGCAGTTGTGTTTTCCATAATGTAGATCTTAATACAAGTAATAATAAGCAGAGCTCTAATTTCAAAATCCCATAATATCCCAGTTTCCCTATATTTTAAAAATATAGTGTTGGGTTTTAGTCTTTACTTGGTGTCCTTATACCATCCACAAGGTGGATTACATAAAATTAGGTGTAACCTAGTAGTAGTAGTTGAAAATGTTGGATATAATTTCTATTCATTATAATGGGTATTTTGTGCAATACCATTGGGTGTAGTGTGGATTATACCACCACCAAACAAACAAAATATATTTATACGATACCCTAAAACTCATTTTAATATTTACAATCCATATTTGACCCTCAAAAATATCCATTAATTGAATATAATCATGTTTATAACCAATTCCTTTTATCATAATTCTAAATTTCAAAACCGAACAAGTTATTATTTCACTAGATTCAACCACTAGCAGATATCCCGAACACCGAATTACATGGTTAATTAAAAACTATACATCACCATGTTTTCTATCATTTAAAAACCTCACTTTTATTTTTTCTGTTAAATATCATGTAATTTTTACTGTCAATATATTTTTGAGTAGATTTATTTTACACCCAAATATATATATCAATCATTCATTATATTCCATGAACACTCGTGAGTTCTATTCATAAAAATATTATCTATTATATTTTTCAAATATTAATACGAATTTCTCCAAAATGTCCATTACAAAATTTATTTCATTTTATTTAATATCATCTATACATTCTCCTATAAAAAAATTAATGTCACCTTAGTTACCCACACATTTCTACTTTCACATGAAAAGATAGCGAACACATACATACACCAATCCCAAGTCAAATATAACCCATCATGAATAATATTTTTCAGGCAACCCACTATAATTATTTATTACAAAAAAATCAACCAAATATTTCACCCTACCATAAGAATCGCATATTTAAGACATAAGCAATTCATTCAAAATGAGAAAACATAAAATTATTTTAATATACTATTAAAGTATTACACCAAACATCTACTAATATTTTATTAATCACATGTATCCCTTTAATTGATGAAGACACGCATATTACATAAAATATTTAAAAATAATTTGGCAGCCATAACTAAATCTGAAAATAAAAAAAAACATTGTCATATAAACTATTTTAATTGTTTGGTAATCCATTAAAGACAATAGTAGAATCCAAAACTCAGCCAAGATTAAAAAAACATTACATAGTGTAGAAGGGTTTTCTGTAAAAATATTGAATTTCAAAAACTATAGATTAGTTGGACTTGTGTCTAAAAAAATCCCTCTAGAAGAATAGATTTGAAATATAATTTAAATTATATTAGAATTTCAAAAAAAATACCCTTTAACCTATCCTGTTTATTTTTAAGAATGACTAACAAAATCATTTCGCAGATGTGGTAAAATTTTATAATACTTCATTTTTGAAAAACAATATTCCTTTTTAAAATATATTCTCCTTAAAACCACTTGTTCCATTAGCCATATTTATTTCAACAACCCAATGCTATATTTTTACACAAGACTAATGTATTTTCCATGTTTTATATTCATATGTATGGTTTATAAATATTACAAAAAGACTGCCTTATAATGGATTAAAATGTTTATTAATAAATAGCATTAATCATTAAAAAACTAACATGGATATATGATAATATATCGCCCATTACCGTATATTTTTTATATATAATGTATATTATTATTTGAATTTAATTTACAATAGACCATTTCAAGGAAGTATTTCATGAAATACCTCTCATAGATATGTTTATAATTCAATTATAATTCCATTATCATTAATCTTAAACAATTAAATGATCACGTCATCATATATCGAAATAAATAATCTTGTGTATAATCCCCCAAATATCACTCAACACAATGTACATATTTTAAACACACGTTTATCCCCTTGATACTTTATTTCACTAAATCTATGTTGACCAAAATTACACCTAGTATTCCATGAATATTTTGAAATTTGTTCTCTATCTCTGTCTAAAAATTTTATAAACAACACAAAGATAGATTCTAGTTTATAGTATCCCCAATACAGTCAGACCATATTTTTCTTACAATGGAGTGTTTTGTGACTTCCGGAGAACCTCACAATACATCTAATGCCAACTACTATTGTTCTCTCTCTAAAATTTAGGCAGAGGTAATTCTATATAACACAACTCACTAGGGTTATACATGAACATAATAAACCACGATTATTATATAAATATAATATATAAAAACCTAAAGAAACAAAATAGTAGAACAAAAGGGAATCCCATAGTCATTTATATTAAATAAAGTAGTTTATACGTTATGAATCAACATAAAAATAAATTTTTTATGAAAAAATCGAATTGATGATAAATAAAATTTATAACAATTTTAAACACATCTATAATTTAGCAAAATAAATAAAATACAATGTTTTTTTCCCAACTCAATATACAAGATCATATTGAATCATCAACCTACAAAATGTTGCTTATCTCAACCCATGATTTTATTTCTTAGATAATATTTATTCCTTTGGTGAAATATGTTGCCTACACATATACATATAATCCTTAGACAAGAAAGTAAATATAGGTTAGTCAAATAAATTTTTATTATTCCCATACTAAAATTTTCTCAATAATTGGTATTGATAAATTTTGTGTATATTTCTATCATTAGTGAGTGTTACTCAAACCAAATAGAAAAAAACCCATTCATTTTAATTAAAATCTATTTAAAGAATTTATTATGGATAATAAGACACATGCACCATAAGTAGACAAATGGTATATTATATCTTATTCTACGTCACACCAGCCACGAATCAATTATTCATATACCTTCATTTCCCTACGAATTATCCTACCTTGTATGTTCAATCAATAAAATATATATCACGGTTGGGTATCACCCTAAATCAATCCTGATAATTCTGAATGACTCTAACAAGAAACATTGATCATCTCACAACCTATTAATAAAAATTCATAAATATCATGAAATTTACTTATAAATTGAGGAATAATAAAACATATTAAAACATAATCCAAAAAAAGAGAAATAACCATAAAACATAATGATGTAGAAGATTCAAAGATGGGTTGATTAATTTTCCATTATTAATTTAACTAATTTTATTACTATATTACAATAATATTAATTAATTTTTATACTTATTAATATTATTTTATTTTATTTGGGAAATTTTTTATTAAGGAATAAAAAATTCATTATATACATTCTAAAGATGTCTTCCACTATAAACACATTATACTAAAAAGTGTTTTATATCTATATAAAAATAAAATTTCATTCTAAATGATTACAAAGTGGATGATAATTATAAAGTTCCAAAATATGGTTTCAAAAATTATAAATAGATCATAAAAAAATCATTGGTCTATTTAATGACTAAATGAATTTTGGATTTATAGAGAGGTAATGACAACCATCCTATATAAAATTTTCAATAAATATACATTAAAATCGTAGACATACACATAACTATTCAAAATCAATTCAATGACTTAAAAAATCCATTTGTGGAATTCATTTTTAGTTTTTCATTTTGTGAATGTCTTTTCATTATAAAGGAAAAACACTATATTTTCAATTGTCTAATCTATTTTTATCAACTTGTATTGGAATAAGGACTTGGTTGTCACTGATTATACTGGAAAAAGTGTTCTTATGAATAATTAATTATTAAATCTATTCCCTAATGATGTATTTTTTAAACTATGATGCATACATATTATATTACAGGTCATAAAATGATTCGGTTTCAAAGATAATATGATTTAGGGAAATAAATTGGATAATCTTGTAAAAATTTATTATCCATTGAGGTTACACAACATAGATAAGGATTTCATCCTTTTACATTATACATTATATTTTGTACCACCTATTTTTTAAAATTTATATTTTCTTTTGTGTTTACATTGAATTAAATTTATCATTATTGTAACACTATTTTACATTTTAGGCTAGAATCATTATGTGAGTTTAAAATATACTAATTTTAGTTAATTATGTTTTAATTTTTTTATCAATTACCCATTTATTAAGGATTATTTAATAAGATAAATTTTAGTATCATAGAAAACATATATATTATATAAAGTAACATAAAATATAAAAACATTTTTATCATAATTTGACTTTATATAAAAACATTATACATTAAATCCAAAAAACTGTAGTTTTTATTGTATTGAATAATTTGAATTAGAATGAAAAAATTAATACTTTTATAATTTATACAATATTTTAAAACTATTATATTGTTATTAGTAAAAATCTATTGTGGAAATTCCCATAAAAAATATATTCCGATGAGAGAAATGGGTTTTAACTTAATTAGAATGTTGGGAAATAATTATTATGACCATTGAACTAAAATATATATATTCATATTTCATAAAATTGGATAGATTTAAAAAATATATATTATTTTAGATATTATTCGTTTGGAATGTTTTATTATTATAAAAACTATAGTAAGATAATGACTTACTAAAATATATAAAATGATAATTAAAATTTTTAGTATTTTTAAATATTTGGGATAGAAAAAAACTTATTGATTAGAATATGGTGGGGAGATTTATAGATATTCATCTCATACAATGGGAAGCTAATATAACTTCTTGAGGGTGTGAAACACTTCACCTAATATTTTGTCTTCTAGATTTTGTAATGAGTATGATTTCCATGAAAATGGTTATATATAGGGTTCCTCCCATGGAATTTGAAGCTCTCCATTAATTATTGTTCTTTATAGTCACCCCTCCTAATTTTATTGGTCTTTAATTTCCATCCTAAACCTTTAATTTGTCCAGATTATCTTGATACAGTGTTCATTCTAAAAATATAACAATAAGTGTTTTCCATTTTTTATCATCGGTGTTCAGTGTGTTGTCTAAAGTTATGGAAATCTAATGGTATTTCTTATTTGGTTCTTCTAATCCCTCCACATTGGGTTGTTTGGTGTTCTAATTGTTGTCTTCGACCTATATTTAGTTATTATGAATTTTTGGTTCTGTGGAAGTATTAGTGAGAGATTCAAACTATCTTCATCAGTAGTGATGCGGTATTTTGGATGAAGCATATTGATTCATAGTATTCATTCTAGTTTTCCATTAATAATATTTTGTATGTTGGGTATTTATGTTCAACCTTTTGTGAATATAAATTTCTCAATATTAATGATTCTCAGTTCATCTAAATATGATGCGATTTCTTACATCATTGTCTTCCCTAGTCGAGAAATTGATTAAACCATTATGGTTTCAAATAATCCATCACTCAAACTATTGTATATTCTTGTTGGTCCACATCCAATATTTTAATTTGAAAGACACTTAATTTTTTATATTGGGAATTATTTTTACTTAAACACTAATATCCCTTTGGGCCTTTTGAAACCTACAATATATCTTTTTTAAATTTTAGAAAATGTTATTTGATGATTCAAGGATTAAATATATTAAATAAATAATGAATATTATTGAAATAAATATTAATGATATTAAAATGAAATTAAAATAATAAGATTTTGATTGGTCGTATCTAATTTTAAAAAAGTAAACAAGATGAAGAATGTATGTCTTATAACAATAAGTAAATAAATTTTTAGATGAGAGGGATTTTCAACATAATGATAATGAATTTTACCAACTAGGATAAGCATCAGTAAAAAGGCTTCTTAGTTGAGTACCCCAAAAAATTAACAAATCATAATTAATTAAATATATATTAAAAATATTTTAATGAATATGTGATACAAAATTGTAGAATTATTGTTCTTATTATTATTGTAAAAAACATGACATATCAAGATGGAATGTTTTTTATTGACAAGGACGATTAATTATTATAAAAGTTAGAAGAAATAAAATGAAATTAATTCTTAGAATAAAATAAATCCATGAAGTAATAATACATATTATTCTTTTTAATTTTTTTTATAGGGATTATATAATAAATATGTTCAATTTCATAAGTATACTAAGTTAAAAATATAAAATTTTCTCTATAAAAATGTTCATTAATATTTTAATAAAAATGTATTTAAATTATTTTGATTCTTATGTTGATACATAAAATAGTAATAAACATATGAAATAAATCAATAAATATATAATAAATTTTAGAATATCAAATCAAAACTTTTCTATGAAATAAAATCATTCGAATGTAGATATTATTATGGTTGTTAAAGGAATATCTAAACTGTAGTACAATGTAATTTCAATTTCACTTTTTCACTTACTACTTAAAATCATAATGACGATATGAAAACACATATTTGGAAAAAGTAAAAATATTTTTGTTTCTATAATTATGAAAAGATTGAAAATTTTGGAAGATATTTAATATTGAAAAAAACCACCATTTTCAGTAACTGAAGTGGGATTCTTTTCATTACAATGAAAAACATTCATTGTAATTACTTTTTCATAGAATGTTCATCTAACTGAACTTATTATCGTATAATATAATAAAATAAATATTGATACTCTTTGTGAAATCCAAAATCATAGTATTGTATTGGAATATAATTCTTTAGTCCATATTCCTATTCAATAATGGAGATCTGAGAAATTTTTTTTTCTTGATGTCTTATTTTAATTTATTTTGTAATACTTTTAAAAAATTGAAAATTATAGTATTAAAATGTTTTCATATATATTTTCTCAATGAAAATATAGGTTCATAAAAAAAATTTGTACATGGATAATATTTTCACTTAACATATTAGAATATAATAATCTATCTTTCTTAAAATTATACAGTAAGAGGACTATGTGTTATTTTTAGAGACAATGTATAAATGAATATTACTGATTATTGTAATATATTTATCAGAAACGATATATTAATTTATAATTTCTTTATGTTAAAGTATTCTAGCACAACCTCATATACCAGAGTTGATTATGTGATTATTTTTACTCTATGATCATTGGGGAAAAATTGAATTACTAGTTCACAACTAGTTCACATATTATCTATAAATCAAAATCAAAATTTCTATTATGGACATTGAAGAAAAAATTAGAAAACATATTCATCATCTTACTATATTAAAGGATAATTATATTTTTTATGATAGAATTTTAGAACACAAACTTACTTCACCATTCATAGACATTGTAAGGAATAAATATTAATAGGTCTTCCAAGATTACGGTTTTCTATTTTGAATTTATATGGCCTTTGGTAATATTGGAATGAAATAAAAAATTTATATTTAACAAATAATGGTGGTATTTATATATGTAAAAATTCTAAGTACTTTATATAAATCTGTTAAGACCAACTAAAATTTAATATATCTAAGGAAAACATTATTTGTGCATCATTTTTATGAATATACTCAATTTACATTGGTTTTCTGTCTAAAACATAACCCACAAGGACCGAAGTAATTTTATAATTATTATATTATTTTTAAAATGTGAATAAAAGTTATATAATGTAAATAATGGGTGGCCGTAGGGGAAACTATAATAATAATGTGTTAATAAATTTTTCACAAAATATTTCATTAAAAATACCTTTTCATACACTAGATATATAGAACAGTATAATGTTATTAAGATCCTTAAATTGAAACGTTTTTCACATGAATATAATATTACAACATATTTTTGTTCTAATGATATGAATTCAATAATTTAAAGTATAAATGACACATCACTTCATCGTCTTTTAAATAAAACCGCTTAAAATTTATTAATATAACAAATAGTTCTATAATTGTTTTTTGATGAATGTTCATAATTTTAAAAACTAAATAAAATCTCAAAAAATAAGATCTAAAATTTAATAATGATTAATTTCCATGTTTAGTCAACCAAAATAAAATTATATAGGATATTTTAATTAAATAATAATAAATATTAAGATGTAATAGAATTTATTTTTTGTAGAAATAATCATTTAGAACCAATTCTGTAAAGATAGTGGATAATAAAAGATATTCTCTAGAGGAAAAATTTAAAAATGTATAAATAAACAAATGGTTGAATATAAAAAAAAATATACAATTTATGTTGAGATGATAACACTAACACTCTGATATTTTAAAATTCTTTTTTATGTAATTTTAATTTCTTCAATTACTTCTGTTACAAAAGACAATGAGTTTAGGAAAACCTTGATATATTATTAAAATCTAATTATCACCTAGACATTGGATTTACAAGTATGAATATTTATATATATGTTATCAAAATTTATTATCTACACATGTTTAAAATGAATTCATAATTTATAAATTAATTAGAAATAAAAATAAGAAAATGAAAATGAAATAAAGGGGAAGATTTTCAGAAAAAGGTGTTTTTATGTTCTCATGGTATTTTACCCAAAATATTTAAATTAATAAATAATTATTAATAATTTTAATGAAATACTTAAATTATATACATTAATGACTTGATTTTTATGAATTATTATTTATTTACAATAAAATAATATTTATTGATACATTGGGTTACAAGAAACACCGAGATTTAACAAAATGTGCTATATTATAAATATTATTAATAAAATGTTTCCTTTCTAAAATAGATGTTAAAATATGTTATATTAATTTTGATAAGTCTTTTATAATTATTTTATATAACGGTTTTATATAAATAAATCATAAATAAATATAGTAGTACATTTTTTAACAAGTATCTATCAGTTTTTAAAATACTATTTTCAAAAAAATCTTTTTATTTTTTTTTCTAAATATTAAAAATAATAATCTTATAAATTTTAATGAAATTAAATTTATAAAATCAAATAATTTTAAATAATAATTGAAAACATATATTTGGGGGAATTTTTCTGATTTTTCAAAAAACAAATTTTTTAGTTAATAGTGTAACATAATGAGATTTTATTGAAAACTATATTTAATTTTACTTTTTGTATATAGATAAATAATGATTTAAAATGTGTTTCAAAGAAAAATTAATAAATATTATATAAGATTCTCAATTTTTGGTTATTTAAATCATTTTCTTCACGTGTTTTGGCATAAAAATGGTTTAAACTCTTGAACATCTTCAATTTGGAGAACTACATTATTATCTCATTTACAAGTTTAATTTTAAATTAAAATATTACATCCATATTAATGAAATTTGGAATAACTGATTCTGTATTTTTAATTCCAATAAATTAGATTATACTCTAAGTTAAACTTTTTATAAAAAATAATGAATAATGAATATTGTAAAATATAATTACCACGTTTAAGATAAATAATTGTTTATCGAGGATTAGTCTAAGATGAGAAGGGAAAAATTAAATATAAAACATCTAAAAATTCTATTTTATGGAATTATTACAATATTTTAATTCCTAATTTATAATATATGGTAATTTTGAATCTATTTTCTTTTTGATGACTTTATTATTTAGGAATCTGGTAGAAATTTTAAATGTTCTTTCTATGTGGGTTCCCTTCCCCCAGTTATAAAATTCCACCACAACCCTTCACCTCTTCAAACCACTAAAGAACCCTATTTTGGAAAATCCCTATCAAAGTCCCTCCCCACTATAATTAGATTTGTTCTAGAGTTACTCCCCCTCTTAAATGTTCATCCTTATGGTCATTAATAAGAGATACAACGGAGGTGCTTCTAAGTTATGGTGATTGAATTCACTAGGATATTTCTTTTTTTATTCTTATTTTTTCATCTTAAATTACATATTAACTAGTAAAGTATAATAAAACCATAATATTCATTATATTTATATATTATTATGATAATTTAATAACTTATATCCACCAACACTTCCATCAAATGGAAAATGAATCTATCGAACAAGTTTTGGAGGACTACAAAATTGGAAACAGATTTAGATTTATTTCTATACTAACATTTAGAGACTTGATATAATGATTAATTTAACATGAAAATATTATATTTATTAAATTAATATACTTCATAAATTATGATTTCACATATACCATCATACGTTTCATTCCATGGTGGACATGATAACATCCCTTGTGAGTACTATGGACTAACACCTCATGAAGAACTATAATTTTTTAATAATTATTTTCATGGAAGCTATTGAAGATAAATTTGTTATTAAATAAATGATATATATGAAATTATAATGTCTCTGAAATTTTATTATATTACTTATATTTGTTTTTTAAAAATCATTCAATGAAATTGAAATATCCTTCATTCGTAAATACGACCTACAATCTCCTGGAATGGTGTATTTCATTATCAATATCTAACATTCCTATATTGATATAAATAAAAATATACTTAATATATAAAATATTTATATGATATTTAACATTCTATAGATTATGGAACTATAATCAAAGTAAGAGGTCTGAAAATAAACAATCAAAACATAGACCAAAAAATAGTTATTGATCAAAATGAAACTTTAATAGGTAATTGTTAATAAACTAGTCATATATGGTCATAATAAAATTAAATGTGGTATGATATATATTTATGGTTATTTATTAGATTTAGATTAAAATTATATTTATTATATAGGATTTTTGAAAATATATTATAAATTTTGAGAATTAAGGTATTGGATATTTGTCCTACCTTTCCTTCCCTGATATATATGTTATGTTACTCACCTATCATGTTTTTTGAGGACTATATATAGTCCTGTATACATGTAATATCATAAATTTATAAATTATAATGATATTATCTATTTTATTTAACTTTATCCATTCATGGGGTGTACGGTTAAACGTCACCAATGTTATATGGTATTTTTTTTCTCATTTTTCTTTTGTTGATACATATGTTATTTTATGCACAAATTTTACATTATGTGGTTTATATATAAATATATATCATTTTTTAAAATTAACACAATGACTTTTCTTATTATCATGTCATTATAAATTTTATATAAGTATAACATTTCATGGAGCTTATGATTCAATGTTACCAAATCAGAATTTTTTTTTGGTTAAAATTTCATCATTTATTATAAGTGTACATGATTATTCTTCTAATTATGATATAGTATGATCTATCATTTTTAAAAGTCAGGAATATTTTCTCGACTAATTATTTCATGCTAATACTATAAGGTTCCAATAAAACAATGAAACACAACAGGGGAGGTGAATTGTGTCTTTTCAATAATCTTCACCAATTCATTCTTTTGAATCCCTTTGTGAATTATGTCCATATGATGAATTTTATTCTATTATAAATATGAGACATAAGTAAATAAAAATAATGAACACAGATATTTTATACTGGTTTGGGCACAAGGATCCACAAGTCCACTCTACCAACACTCTCATCGAGAACATGGAGAATTTCACAAGAAAGGACCTCTTATCATAAAACCATAAATCCAAAACTTTGTGAAGGTAGCTAAACCTATACAATATGGATAAATGTATCCTTCTGTACTTTTCCTATAGAACCACTTATGAACATCCTATATCAAGAATCTAATACTCCAACACAAGTGTGTATGAGTAATTGATACTCTAACAAATCAGAAGTGTTTTATTTGATGGATCGGAGTGAGGCTCCCATTTATAGTGACGTATACAAAACATAGATGGATTGTATTCTTCATAAATGAAAATCATCATGAATTAATAGTTATGAAGTAGCCCTAGATGCAAAAAGGGTCTTAAATAAATATATGAAGATACTATATTAGTATTATTACAAAATAAATAGGTTGAACATATATATCCTTAATGTGTTGCCTCTTATAAAAATTATAAATTCAATCAATTGTTGCAGAAGATCTATAAATTATATTCACAAAAATACTACCATATGTGTGAATGAATAAAACTTTTATCACACATACAAATCCTGTAATGAATCAGGAATACTTTGCTAATATAAATAGCTTTCTTATTGTTGATTAGATCCATGAAACTCTCTATAAAGATTACATAAATTAAAATCTTAAATGAATAGGGAAGTCATAACATACAATGAAACATGATTGATTTCATATTATAATCATTGTTCTTTTAATCAATCCTAATGAGCATTGAATCAGTCCTAAAGACGATTTCAATCATCATGTACCTCTACCTAGGACATTTCCTGAAATTGAAATAAAATTATTTATTTAAAACATCATGGTTGAGTAGACAATCATAGGGTTCAAGTGCATAGCATAGGTTACATTTTCATAGAATATCGTTCCTCTACATAGTGTATGGTTTTTTGAATAGTGTGGGGTTCCTACCAATGTATGATTCCTTAAACATACTTTTATGTTCAAATTTATTAATCTGGGTACTGAAAGGTATTTGTAGAATTCAACGTAGTGTAGATATTTAATACCATCATTGATTTTTTGAATGTAGAGTTTCTAATCCATAACCTTAATATCTAGATTAGTTTCGGGATTATGATACTTTGATTTATTTAGCGAACCTAGGGTTTGAACAGTGTTTCCAAAACACATCGTGAAGCTTTGAATTCCATCAAAGATTTAAAAAACAAATATTATATATATTCCTGAATCACACATAATGAAACTTCATTAGAAAAAAAGTGTATTTGTGTGCATTATAATCATCATATAATATAGAGTATTAATGTGAAAATACATTTACAATAATGAACAATTTTTTATGATCACAAAACCTATAAAATAACTAATCGAAAATATATTATCATGATTTCACAAAACAATTTCATTTAAAATCGATCCCAATTACATTTTTGTTTCAAAAAGTCACTACCAAAATATCTTTTAGGAAATCAACTCGTTTTTATTATCCAAAAGTATGTTTAGAAAGAGAATGAATCCAATGTTAATTTATCACTTTACTATAAATTAATGTTGTATTCTACGGTTAAAAAAATAATAAATGTGATATGGGTGTTTAAATTTGAAGATAAATAATACAATAAAAAATGTATTAACATATATAAAATTCACAAAATATAAATGTTAAATAAAAAATGTAAAATGAAAATAATGTGTTAGGAAAAATATTTATTACAACCCATAATAAAGCTATGTGGTCATCAAAATTAGGGGATCCAATAAGAATTGTTTCCTTCATAAGAATATCTATAGGTACTAGTTGTTATAGCCAGAAGCGAAATGGTCTTAACAGTACCTTGAATATCAAGTTGACTCCCCAACAGAATCTGAAATTGGATATTGAAGACATCTATCCATTGTTATGGAAACATAATTATATCTTGAACATCCATTATGATTTCAACCATATTCACCTTGATGAACTCATTCACAGTTACTTCCAATTGAAAAATATTTACCAATCTATCACTATCATGAGGAATGATTAGTCACTAATAGGATTCATTGGATGTCAGCTAACAGATTAAATCTCTTTGCTTATCCAAAAAAATATTCAAATGTGTACCGTCACATAGGAGAGTGTGCAGGCTATTGTTGAATTCTGCCATCAAAGTAGTTCTTGCTTCGAATCTTCTTATCTTGTTATGATAAGTGCGTTGAGGAGTAGAGGTTGACGCTTCATAACTATATTTGATAGAATAATGTTCTCATCCCATAATAAGCTTATGTTCATAAAAATTATTCTTTCTCTGAGATTCATATTTCAATGATCAAAACGTTCTTCTTAAAGAAATGATTATCTCTTAAACATCTCCCATAGAATGAAAATTTCCATGAAGTTCTCTAGGATGGGTTTGAAGGTATTCAAAATTTTATATAAGAATATGTGAACTTATGAGATCCTCAAATTTTATATTTTTATATTCTAATTCATTCCATAGAGTCAAATTTTGGGCACCACATTACTAACCTCAAAACAAGCTCTTAATTTTTTATATTATTCTGAGTTAGGAGACTCTGTTAATTGCGATCTTGCTTGACCCAAAAGTAACAATGTTTAATTTTGTACTTCTTCCACTATAAAAATATATGGTTTTTTATTAAACAATTCAATAATAACTATATAATGATTTCTAAGAGCATATTGATCAGTTGTATGATCAATTTATATAGATTGATAAGTCCATTGAAAAACAACTTCAAAATTTTGAGTGACATGATCTTATTTATCAGCGACATATTCAACTTTAATTTGTCCTACTGCCACTAGATCAAAAATATTCTTTGTAATTTTTCTTCTCTAATAAAAAATTTACTCATCATTTATAGATTCTTTATCCTCATCTGTTCTTGGCCAAACAGAACCAATAGAAGTTCATAATAGTTTCTCCCCCTAAGCAACAACCATTTACATTCCCCATTCATCTATACCAATTTGGAGAAAATGATCGATAAACCCCTCCAAAAAATGATAATTTTAATGGGTTTTCCACAATTTAGTGTATTTCTATTATTACATATCAATCCAAAATAGATTTCTCTAATCTTTCTTATCCTTCATAACAATAGGGATTGAATCCCTCCAATGGGGTAAAAACCAATCTTTTCATCCAAGTGGATGCAATGAATTAGATATCATGTCATGAATCCACTAATGTTCTGCTTAAAATTGTTTAAGAAAAAAATATCAAAATATAGATATCTTGATAAATTAAATTTTCTATATCTATCATTGGGGAATAATTATAGACTGAATAGATTTCCATATAACTCATTTATTAGTGATTAGATCTCCTGTCATCGTTTTTTTAAAATTTATAGACTCTAAAATAGGATAAAAATAACCTCTGACCTTTACATCTCATCACCTATATTTCATTTATCAAAATGAAATTCCACTTCATGAGGAAAAGGAATGATCCTAGAAATCTGAATTGTAGACGAAAAATATTCATCATGGTGAATCATAGAAATAACTATGTATTTATTAGATACAAAACAAAATTAATTATTTTGGAAAAATATTTTTAATTATATATAAAAATGTGTATTATTTTAACCAAAATGAATTCGAGTTTATGAAATTTTCTATCATTCTTTTGTGAGATATTCGATTGATCTCTACAATATAAATCAATTAACATTCCATAATGATGTTTCTAATATGTCAAATGATGAACATTTTCACTTGAACCCACATCATTAACTCTTCTTGAGGATTCCATTTTTAATGGTTTTACAATTGATGGATTAATTTTTTAGGGATTTTGTAATCTAGAATTAGAGAAACTCTATAAACTGAAAGGATTTGAATGATATGAGTGGGAGAATGTTGGATGTTTTCTCATGCTGATTGGGAATGTACACATTAATTATTAATTAGAAATGTCAAACTAAAAAGAAATCAAAATGGAATTCTTTTAAAACCGATGAAAAATTAATCGATCAAAATAAATCGAAGTAAATAAATATGACATATATATATTATTTGTAAAAAAGAAGAAATATTAAATAAAATAAAATATTAAACATTTATTTCAACTTAAATATTTCTAATTCCCCTTTAATAAAATTTATACTTACAATGTATAGTGGTTTAGTGAAAATATCTTTTAAATGATATTTGTTATTAACAAATTCTAAAGATATATCCTCTTTAAGAACATGATATTGTAGAAAAGTAGGCCATATTTCAATATTCATTTTTCTTGAATTACTTACAGGTTTTTGAAATATTTATAGTACTAGTACTATCACATAAAATAGGAATACTATTAAAATATAGTCCAAATTCTGGTGTTGCATTTTTCACCCACAATTACATTTCAAAACAACTACCATAAGATGCATATTCTACCTCATCTATTAAGATGAAAATTGAGTGTTGTTCCTTACTCAACCATGACAGTAAATATTTTCTTAAAAAGTAATAGGTTCTGGATGTTATTTTTCTATCTAATCTAAGACCTCCAAAGAAAACATCTAAATATGAGATTTAATTAAAATCATAAGTCTTGGGGTAAAGAAGAAATTAAAAATTAGTTTCTTTGGAATATCTGAATATTCATTTAACCATATAAAGATTGGATTCTTTATGATTTGATTGAAATAAAGCACATAATCATATAAAAAACATAATGTATCAGATGCTAGTAGTATGATATTTCAAACAACCTTTCATACCTCTATATAACTTGTTGTAAAATGTGTTTCCAACTTCATCCAAATCATATTGTATAATGGTTCACATATGATTTGTGTAACTATTAATGGTTTCATGTACATACTTTTGCAATAATTGAATAATAAGATTACATTGATTTAATAGATTTCCATAATATTTTTAATAAATTTTTAATAACAAAAAATTAATTCTTCCATCATACTCATTTCAAATAATTTTTTCATTAGTTCTGAAAAATAATTACAAATTTATTATTTGTTGAACCAAAAATAACATAATCAATATAAATTTGAACTAATTAAACATTTTAACAAAAAAAAATTCTAAAAATTTTCGGATCATCCAATTTAATAGTAAATCAATTTTTCAACATAAAATAATTTTATCATTTATTCCAATCCCCAGGTTCTATTTTGTAATCATATATAAAATAGGGAATTTTAAAAACTGAATTTGGTTTTTGAGGATTTTCAAAACCAGGAGTTTGTCCAAAATAAACATATTCCATGAAATATACTTATAAAAAGAATATCTGAAATCCATATGATATAATTTTAAATTCATATGAGATGCATAAGGTAAAAGGATTCTAATCGATTGTAATATTTCTATAGGTGAAAAGGTTTAATCATAATATATTTCTTATTCTTAATTATAACCTTTGTTACCAATATATCATTATTGTTTATTATGATCATCAGATCATCCTATTTATTTATAAATACACTCTTAGTTCTTATCACTCGACAGTTGTTTATTCATTCTGCTAATTCCCAAACTCTGTTCATTTTGAATTAGTTTAGTTCTCTATACATTGATAATATCCAACTCAAATATTGTAAGGCTCATTTAATAGAACTAGGTTTTAACTGACATATAAAAAAATAAGTTCATCTCGGTTTCTAAAATTTCATCTAGTTCTAATTATTGTGTCTCGGTCTCCTATAATAGCTTCTAAAGGATAGTTCTTTAACGTTCTAGAATTTCTAGAAAAGATAAATTATGGTTCTTTAATTTTATATTAATCTGAATAGGAATGAAATTTGTTAATATAATTTTCAAAATCATCTTTATGATTTTCAATTTTTTATGTTTTCAATTGAATCAATAACATCATTTGTTTCTTCATTCTCATTACAAAATGGACAATTTCATCAAAATTTACATGAACTAATTCATCAAAAATCCTTGTATTTTTTATTAAATATTTTATAGGATTTAGAGGAAACATAATGTCTTAAAAATATATCATTACCAAATTTTATATAGAACATACCTTCTTTTCCTTAGTATTAAAGATATAAACTATTCATCCAAAAATAGTAAAGTACTTTACTATAGTTTTTCAGTTATTCCAATGTTTATATAGAGCCCTTTTTAAAATAGGCCTTATTAAAACTATATTAATGATATGGTATATTTGTTTACAACTTCTACCCAAAATTATATAAGAAGGTTGTATTCACTCAGTATAGTTTTTTGGAATTTAATTAATAGTTATGTTTATTATTTTAAAATTCCATATTTGATGTATTGTTAGCAAAGATAAGGTTTTCATTAATCCAATATTTTATCAAAAATAATTGAATTATTAATTCTAATATTATCCAGTAAGATAACATCTCAATGATTTTTTTTAATAACTATTGGTTTTTGAAATGTTTATAAAAATCATTCAAAAATAGTGAAGTCTTCAATTTTGGGTTTTGGAAAATACAACCGAGTAAACAAAGAATAATCATAAATTAAAAATCAAAAATATTATTTACCAGCCAAACATTATAGTCTAGATTTTCTAAAAAATCCATATGGATATGTAATAATGGATTAGATGTGGAGATTTTGTTATTATATTTTAAATAATATTTGATTTTTTTTTTACGATTTGGAAAGCGTTATAGATAGTTAACCATATTAAGGACTGTTAAATCATGAAACTATTTGTTTGTTAGATAATTTATATAAGACATAAATATTGACATTTCTTTGTCTTAAATACAATAACCTTGAATTTCATTCATAAATGATAAAAAATTATTTTTCTATTTACTCAGAGAATATAAATAGAAGGTAAAAACGTTATCAGTTCTAGGTTATTTATATTTAATATACATATCTTTAAAGATAGACCTAGAATTATATGAAAACTAAACATTAAAACCATCATAAAAAAAGTTGAGAAATACTTTTCATGTTTTTTTAACCACTAAACATATATTACATTATGTATTGAGATAATCATTGGATCTTTAATAGTTCCATCTCCAACAATCATTCCATTGGAATAATCACCAAAATTGACTAGTCATCAATCCATTTCAGTGGGGGTATGAATGTTTGATGAGTCTACACTCATGTGTTTGGAAAACCCACTATGTTACAACCTAATATTTCATTTTATGTTATTTTCATTAATTCAAAATCTTTCACTACACACAACAACGTGTTCGAGCGCACCACGACTTACTAAACTAGCCGTTCAAAAGCAGTTATGAATAATATTATCTTAATTTTGAATTTTATATACACCATATAATTTTATAATCTTTATTATGTGTTTCTAAGACATAATATAATAACAAATTAATTTTTTTACAATAAAAGAAGTATTTTTCAAAAAAATGCAATTTTACCAACTTTTTATAGAAAAGATTTTTTAAAACCAATGTTTGACACTTTTTATATTAAATTTAATGAAATTAAATTCTTATATAGAATCAGGACATAATATTTAATTTTGGATAAATTTTTTGTGCTATTTTAATAACTTCTGTATTTTGATGAATACAGAAAAATACAAAATTTTAGATGAAAACAACTTTTTTAATCGAAATAATTTATAGTGAAAAATTGTGTATTTGAATGGTTTTATAGTATAATTAGATTATATATTTATAATTTAATATAATTTAGGTGATTATAAGTAATTTTACATTAAAATTTGACATAAACACATGTCAATCTTTTGATTGTTTTTACTTTTTAAAACCATGTTTTTTGGTTTTGATAATGGGAATTAAATTTATATTAATTAAAGAAACTTCTATTTTTTGAATTTGGTAAAATAGAATTCATTTTTTATTTTGGAATATAAAAATTATCTTAGGGTAAATATTTTTAATTTTTCTGAAAACATTCAATTTTTTATGAATAGTGAAAAAAACTGCATTATAGTTTAAAACCGACTTTTTCTTTAAATAATTATTTATTTTATTTTTATTTATTTTTATTTAAATATAGATATATAATAACTATATATGTTCAATATAATTCATTGGATTCATTTTATAATAAAATTATAAATATAAAATTGTATTGAACTTTTTACCGTCATTTACCCACCTCCGAGGAGCATTTGAAAATTTACATAAAAATTAATTTTACCGCTTTTATGAGTTGATTTTCAAAAATCCACGGGACACGGTTGATATAATTTTGTGAAATTTTGTTCAATAAGATGAAAATATTTTTTTGGTGAATAGAAACTTTTTACTTTTATTTACCAAGGTAAAAAGTAAATAGGGTAATTGAGGATAAAAATGATAGTATTATTAAACTAACACAAGTCCTAATCTATTGGATAAGTGTAATTCGACCAAAATAATTTAGAAATTAAATATTATTCATTACGTCCACTTGGATAAGATTAGGACATTTATTATTATTTTATTCAAAAAAGAGTTAAAAGTGTTAAATTCAAGGATTAATAAGTAAATCTTTTTTAATATAGGGTTACACATAAGGTAAATTTGACTATAACCATTTATTAGAAAGATAAAAAGATTTCATTCATAATGGTATTTTATTTATAATTTTTAGACATTAAATAATACAACTTATTTATGACACAATGATGATTTATTAATTACCTAATTAATGAAATTTTAATATAATGGATATTTTTAATATACATTGCATTTTAATTTGAGTATTTTTATGAATTAAAGTAATTTTATAGTTTAATATGACATGTTAGGGTTGTTTAAATGAATTTTTTTGAAGTAAAAATGTTGTTATGAATTTAGAAAAAGAAAATATCAAATAGTGTCAAAATTGACATAAAAGACTTTTTAAAAATATTATTATATTATTAATTGGTATTTTATTCCTAAAAATATATGTTTTTCCAAAAGAAATATATAATGATAGTTGTATCACTAATAACCCACTTGGGTATCTCTTTGAAATTTATAGTATGTTTATTAACCATGTAATATTAAAATACAAATAGACATGGTAAATGTGAAACAATTTAACAAAGAGTTAAATCTAACAGATAAAGATAATATAGTGACCCAAACCTGTCTAAGACCTATTGGATGAGTGTTTTTCATCCCATAACCACCTTATCCTTTAAATAATTCATTTTTTATCCATTTTAAACCAAAAATGTGTTTATTATATAATAATATTTCGAGCTTTTCCTAAGAGGCCTCTCACCCCTCTTATAAAAGGTCACTCTCTCTTATCTCTAATTCACATCTTCAATGCCATTAGGTTTGGCCACCCCCTGGCCAAATATCTTCCCAACTCTTGTCCCTTAATCATAGGGTCTTTAATTAAGTCAGAAAGCTATCTTAATGATCCCTTTTTGTCAAATCAAAAGGATGAACCCAATGAAGAGGTAAATATATCATCACCTCTTTCAAGTAACTTTCTTCATCCACATCCTCTTTATTTGATGTTTCCATTTTAAAATAAAAACTATAGTATCTTATATAAAATTTTATGTTATTATAAATATATTACAGCCATATTTATTATTATATCCATCCTTTGAATGTCATGTCACTATACGTGCGTACATACGTCTTACCATCTCCATGTCGTGGTGTAGTTGTTATTCAATACATTTTTATTTGGATTGGTATTATAATTATGTATAGTTGGTGTACATAACAAATATAACATTATAATGATTTTGTATATATGGTATACCATCCAATTATATATGATATTAACATCAAAAGAATGATATTGTCGCTCCTGCGTACGTACAGATTACCATCTCCACGTACACGATGAGATTCATTCCCCATTGTATCTAATAAAGAATAATTATCATTTTATGAATAAATATATTTTTTAATGATTTAATATAATTCTTAATATTTATAAGATACATCTCATCCAGAACAAACATGGCTTACGTAACCAAGCATATAAAGGAGAACGAATTAATTAACACATGAAACAGTGATAATGCTAAAAATATCAATATTAGAAGATAATATATGATATCATATTATGTATATGGTTATTGTATAATTTAATAAAAATCATTTCACCATTATACTGGATATTAACATACCCTTGACCAAGGAAAAGTACAATGTAAGGGGTTTCTTTTCTCACATTTAATTTTGTGATATTTCTATTGTTCGCCACTTATTTATTAAATGTGGTGTATTCTGTACTTCCATTTGATATATATTATCATGATTATTTTTATATTCATGTTATTCTTTGATTGATTTTTTGTTTATTATCTTTTGGTCATACTACTAGATTGATTACAATGAAGTAAGGGGTTTTCATCTCACTTTTTATTCATGTTAAATTGATTCTACATTGGAAACTATTTCTATTTGTGTGTCTTATGTACTGTCCGTGATTGTATTATTGGTCTAATATACTTTAATTTATGAGTATTTTCATCTACATTCTATGATCATTCATTCATGGGTTGTATGTTTCATAAGTTACCGAATCGGTAAGGGAATTTCAAATTTCAATTTCCACTAATTGGGGTTTACGTATACTTCATAGATTATTATAATCCAAAATTATGTGTGGAATCACTATTTATTATTTATGTAGTAATTTCCACTCCCCTTTTTATGTGTATACGTTTGATACACATAATCACTCCATTTATAATTTTTCAAGTCATTAATAGAAACTTGATCTTTTCTCAATTTAAATTCATTGAGTTAAACATCCAAGTCATTGGTATTGTTTTCACAAGAATATGTGGGAATATCCTAGACTGATTTTAAATGAATATTCAATAATATTGAGTGTATTTATATTTTAAACACATAATCATGTCATTGATTTATCCTTTACCTAAGGATACTATCATTATAAGAGATTCATCTCAATTTACATTCCTTTGAGACTTATTTGTTGTTATTCACAATTTCACTATTATATGGTGTATATACTATCCTTTGACATAGTATAAAGTTAAATCATTTATTATCATGGTATTATAATTTTTTCATTACCTCAATTGTTTGGATTCAAGCATCTCTCATTTGGATAGTAACTCTAACTAAAATACTATTTTAAATTTTTTAAAATTTTATTCTTCTAACTCTTTCTCATTAATGTCCATGTTTTAAAAATGGTTTAAAGGTATTATTTATATGGAAATTAATTTTTTAAAATTATAATTCCTTTTAAAATATTCATAGTGGTATGGAACACTTTGATTCAAAATTATATTTTTGAACGAATTCTTGACAAATAGCTTGACTTTTGAATGTTTTCAAGAAAAAGGGGGATATTTCTCTCGAATAGTTTGGATGATTATTTTCATCAATGTCAATATCATTCATTATTCATTATTGTGGTTAATCTGTTACAATATAATCTTCAATATTGTATGGAATGAGTTATTTTTACTGTGGATTTGATATTTTTATACCATTCGTGGTTTGTAGATAAAGTATTGACATTTCATATGGTAGTTTTAATATGAATGTTTATGTTATGTTTCAAACTATTCATATGAGGAAATAATTGGACTTAGTAAGTGACATGTGGATGCCACTATAGCTCATCGATGCATCGGTAGGTCTCATGATAAAAACTACAATCTTGGAACAAGGCCATAACAAAATATTATTTGTAGTCTTCGCACAAGGCATTGTCTATGTGGTTATGAAGTCTGGCATTATGCATTACATCATTATAAAAGTGGATATTTATATTTCATGTCATTATTCGACTAGTAAAAGATCCATGTGTATAAGTAAATGGAATTATTTGATTTAATCTTTGTCATATTATGCTGAAGTTCATGTTGAAAAGGCTTTAGTTTTAGTCTTATTCATTTCATTAAATGTTTATGCTTATTTATGAATGTTTCCTCTTTATTTTTATCCTTACTCACCATCTGAGCTAACCCCTTTCTATCTTTTATTTTTTCCAGGATGCAAAGAAGAATATTATGTTTGACATGCAGGGATAGTTTATGGGATCTCGGTGTTGTCTATTGAATCATTTTTGTTGTAGTTTTCCATTTTATGATGTAATGTAAACCTTATTAATGTATCTAGTAATTCCAAACATACTAAACTAATCGGTATTTCGAGACATGATCTTTTGTGGTCATGCCAATGATACGTCCTAATGCACCAACTCTGGGATTCTGGGTTCAGGGAATTACAGTTGGTATAAGAGGTAGTTTAGTACAAACCATGGAATATAGATTTAGATAAACTCTGATTAAAGACATTACCCTATGATAGAATTTGAGGATTAAGATTTATGAACTTCCTAGAATTTTAGTATTGTAGAGATTATGTGGGTTTTCTAAACAATACATTCCTTTATGGATATAAATAGGTAGAGGCGGTTTTGGCACAGATGTACCTTGTAGTTAAAACTCTGACAAGGAGTTTCGAGCTTCACCCAGTGTATCTTAGTACATGACAACGGGACTTGTTTCAAACTTGGTTACGATGCTCATGGGGGATATGCTTTGGATAATTTACATTTTATTTACAAACCGATTTGAAGTATTTTAATATAAGATTATAATAAATAAATGTTGTTATTCATAAGGTGTTTTAGATTTAAAATAAGGTGTTATGATATTCTCTAAATTATTTTATGACTCACAATATGATTTCTTATGTTAGTCAATGGATGGCTTCCAACGAAGTCCTTGTAACATTGAACATGATGTACAATGTGGGAAAGGTGGATGAAATGAGAAACGAAATGGAATGTTGATAGGTGTAAAATATAACATGTTCATATAGAATAAGTTTTCCAAAAATATGATCAATAACATATATATTAACCAACTCTTGGACTCAATAAAAAAGAGAAAGGTGGTGAATGATAAGGTCTCCAACGGTGGAGACCAAGGAGAAAAGAAATATCAATTTCTATTATGTGGGAAATGTGGAAGGAGACTCCTAGGGAAGTGTCTTAATATAGAAATGAAATTATTTATGTGTGGGAAACAGGACATAATGTAATGAATTTCTGAGTAAAAGTGAAGAGTACTATGGAAGAAAATAAAAATGATCCCAAGAATCCCATTACAATCATTTTCCATAAATGTAGGGTACCTGGGAATTACCTGATTGAATGGAATATTCTATATGATCACCCCTTGGTCACAGAAAAACCTATGTGGAAATAAATGGATGGTCAAATGTTTAAAAGTATCAGTGGTCTTTGTTGATGGGATTACATTGGAAGACATTTCTCTTATGTGTATCCCTGCTGTTTATTATGGGAAAATGTTTCTTTAGGAAGAATTATGTTTTCTATTATTGATATAGTTATAAATAACAATTTGATTTTATATGATCCTTGAATTTGTGACAATTAAAAGTTAAAAAATTTTGCGATGTCAATGCGGGGTATGAGATAACATTTGTGGTGAAAATTCTGTTATAGTTATTTTGAGAAATTTATCTCATTTTGAGAACGTTATAAAATAACTTTTTTTTTAAAAGGACAACATGCAGACCGTATGACTACCCGTCGTGTCAGACAAAGCTAGATGAATCAAACCCACAACCATAGTGCGATTAGGATTTATCACCAACCACTAGACTACGTGATGTCCCTAGTTTGTGTGACTAATTCTTTTTAGATAATTGATTTTATCGATAATTAATAAGTTAACGTTGGATATTATAACTCATCAAATGGATATAATTAGTATAAGAAAATGATTTGTATATTAAGTGATAAATGTTATTTTGGAAGATATTCAATCTGTTGGGAATACCATATGCCTAATGAAAATATAATTCTATGGGATTTAATTTGACGAATAATGGTGGATTTTTATCTATGTTTTTATTGTTGATTTATAGCGATCTGGGTTATTTATGGAAATCTTTAACCTATAATAAATAATATTTCATTAGGTTAATTAATTTTTATTATGTGACTTTAAGATTAGCCTATGTTATTGTGGAAATACAATTTAACGTTGAAGACTACAAAATGAAATTATTCTATGTTTTGGGATTCAATATTAGTTTTGATTATATTGATGGATTTTAAGGAAAATAATTTATTGAATGGTAATTATTGAACATCTGGTATAGTTGGTTTAATTTTACAAATTAAGATAAGTATTTCATTCTCTAAAGAATTATCCTTTTGGGGGATCATCTGATCTTGTTCAAACAATTTTGGTTCTAGTTAATCTTTAAAGACAAGGTAAATATATATAGTTTATCATTTGGGAATTATGAGATTCTATAGAAGTTGATTCTAGCACTTCAGGTGTGACCAACTCATCTTGAATACTCATCGTTTGAAATAAAAGATGAGTCGATGATAGAAATTTATTAAAGGATGAAACTCTACATAAAAATTAAGTATATCTCTTTATGTTTGTAGCGACATGGGTTTTTGGCCCTATAAGACTTTTGAATATTTCTATGGAAAATTCCAAAGCTAGGCGCGAAGATGGTGTTCCATTCTGAGGCCCGGTGTGCCCGAAATTAATTTTATAAAAATATTAAGCATTTTTAAACCATGCACATGGTTGGGGTTTGATATCTCTTATACTGTAACTATGAATGGGAATTTGAGGGCACGATTGTGTCCGGAACGTCCCGTTTACCCTATGCAAGGTGTAAATTTTGCGGTTGCGGGCATGCGGTCGAAAGCGCCACAAGGGGTGTTTTTGTAAATATGAGGAAATGTTGTTTACTAGCATCGGCTAGAATAACATCTACACGGAGTCACGGATCTCAAATCTGAGTCCACCATTGAATTCATAACGTCTTGTTTACCCTAAGGGTGACCTTACTTTTGTCTGTGTCGGGTGTCGGGTATGAGCCGAGATGTGTGCGGGAGTTTAGGAGGTTTTTGTTTTTTTAAAAAATAATCCTCATCTCCCACCCCCCTTTGTGCGCCCAGCAAGAGGCCACTGCCTCCTCCCCTCTCCTCATCCTTTGATGAACAAGCCTCAGAGGTACTACTGTCAGCCGTTTTCGACGCAGATCATCGGAAAATCGAGCTCCAGCGCGTCACAGGTGTCGATCTGCACCCGAAGCTTCGTCTTTTCGCCCGCGAGGTAGGAGGTTTTATTTTTAACCCCTGATCCCAGTTATGATGTGTTTTTCTTAAATTTGTCCCCACAACAGGGTAGATCGAGACCCGAGGATCGTGCGGGTACTCTCGGATCGAAATTTGAAGCTCCGGGGATCTCTCGGGGGTCCGCCAGAAAACACGGCATTTCCGGCGGGTATTCTGGCTCCGGCAAAGGTGGAGCCGGCCAGCATGGTGGTCCGGCGCGGCGGCGGCCACACGGACTTGATGGAGGGCGGAAACTCGGCGGCGGCATGGGCACCGGAACGTGGTGGCACGCCGAAGTCCGGTCGACCGGTGACCGGCCTCGGAGGTGTGCGCTGGCGGCGAACCGCGCGGGGCGGGCTCCTCCCACGGGAGAGGTGGCTCGACCAGCTAGAGCAAAAAAACAATAAAACCAAAAAAAACAGAGAGAAAATAATAATAATAATATTTATTAATATTATTACTATTATTATTATTTGTAGGTTAAACCCCCCATAAATCTCAAACTGGGATTTCGTTTTGAGGGTCATCTATGGCCACGGGTTCTTATCGACGAACCAATCCACATGGGTATGTTTCCGGAGTTTTAGGAGTTGGGTAAGTGGCCCAGGGTCACGTAACGCTTAATAATAATATTTTATTATTAATCAAGCTTCAACCCTTCATAACTCCTACCTCGGGCATCCAATTGACATGTCATCAGTGGAGTTGATGCCCTAATGGTACGATAGACTTTTTGAGATGGTTTCTGGGTGTTGGGAATGAGAACGGGGTGTGTGCCCCACGAGGCCGATTTTTTGCGTTTGCGGAGAAACTCAGCTTTCACACCATGAGTCCCATTTTGGCGGATGAATAGTTGATCCTGTGTGTTTTTCTGAGAGGATCTCAATGGTGTGATCCATTCGATGAGTTTGTGGTTCGAGGTGTGGGCCCCACTTGAGCTGACTTTGGTGAATAGTATCTTTTTCACCGGATGTCCATTTCGGACGAATGAGTAGTTGATTCCATGTGTTATTTTTGAGGGGATCGTCGTGGTATGATCCACTTGAGGAGTTTCGAGATCATTGTGTGGGCCCCGCACGGGCTAGCTACGGTGAATAGTTCCTTTTAAACGGTTGTCCGTTTTGAGCGAGTAAACATACTTTCATGCATGTTGTTCCATGTAGATCTCGATTGTGGCCTCGTTATCGGCCTAGGAGGTGTGTAGTGTGGCATTGTGGAGGTCGCTCGGGTTAGCGACATTTGGACCAGTAATGGTTGAGGGTATTCCCTTGATTCGTTCCTACGAGGGTTAGTGCGACATCACAACCTTCAAATAGGTTTGTGATCCTCTCGATGGGATGTTTAATTTGTTAGAGTTGTGTCATCCCTACGTTGGTCCCGGAGCGGGATCCTCTATTATCTTTTCCTTAGATTGGGTTCTTGGTATCGTTGTGACCACTTATCCACTGGCGGTGATCCCCTATCTAGCTGGTTAACCCTATAGGGTTGTGGAATCATCGAGATTATTAACCCCTATGTGGTGGGCCGTACACAGTAGGGTCGTGGTATCATCGGGTATACGATCCCCTACTCAGCATGAGGTGTATAGTAGAGTTGCTTTATCGTTGATTATTCGATCCCCTACTCAGCACGTGGTTTCAGTAGGGTTGCGACATCGTCGGTTCGATCCCCTAGATCAAGAGTTATACCAGATAGGGTTTTATTATCGTCTTGACCACCTTTATATGGGCGATGATCCACTATCTATGTGATGTGCTTCTGTCGAGCGCCAGATCGGGTTGTGGTATCCCCCAGTAGATCCTGGGTGTGATCACCTATCTGTGAGAACTACGTATGCCAGATTGGGTTGTGGTATCCCCTAGAGGACCCTCATAGTGATCCCTTATCTGTGAACATTGTATACTAGAGTGGGTTCTGATATCCCTTAGAGGACCCTAGGAGTGATCCCCTATCCAAAAAGTTTGGTGGTTATGTTGTTTTAGCGGGGTTTCCTCAGTGACGGTATACGATGAGTGTGGTCTCTCGGTTGAGCATCTGAGATATTTTCTTGGGACCCATTAGAGTGTATCTCTCATAAACGTGTCATCTGAGATGACAGTGATCATGGAGTGTGCTCACCTGGTTGTGGAAATTTTCTGGTGATGAGGTCGGTACCTCATTTGGCTTGTTGCGTGATATGATTATATCTAGATTTTTCAAGGTGTATGTGTGTGCATACACCTGAATTGAGATGACTATTTGTGTTTAGCAGAGGATGGTCACGAGATGGAGTTTTTATCTCGTCTGGGTTCCCTCTGGATTGGATGAGCAGACTGTTGCCTTTCAGTTGCTCTATTGTTTTGGGTCTTTGGGGTTCTAACTGAGTATGTTTATACTCACCCCTACATGGACTATTCTCGCACATGATTATGTCTTGTGCAGACCACAGGCCTTTCGACGGAGTCCTAGGAGGACTTAGGGCAGTCGGAGCATAGTGATCGGGTTTGACCGAGGAGCTATCTGGTGGGTGTTTGGCAGTGTTTATCCTCCTTCTAAGCTGGTTAGACACTTTGCAGTTTTCTTTTGGTGGGGCATGTTTTTCCCTTTTGTACATTAGCTGTACTCTGGTTGGGGTAGATGTATACATGCATTTTATTTTTAGTTTTATATATCTCTGCACTATTTCATGTAGTTTTATGTGGGTGTGTGTGTACAGGAAACATAGGCTAATGCCTCCCATGTGTGTGACAGCCTACTCGGCACTAGACGCCAGCCACTGGCCTATTCGAGGCGGGCTTGGGGAGTCGCCGCTTGAACCCCGTTGGGTCGGGTCGTGACAGAGTGGTATCAGATGAGGTTCCACCTTTGGGATCTCAGAGCGTAGTTGGTCTATTTGTGAGTTTGGTTTGGGTTTCATAGTGGAAGTGTTATGATGTTTCACACTAGGATTTTAGGCCATAGACTCCTGTGTTGGTGCGGTGACTGATGTATCCATACACCAGGACTCTGATAACCTGCCTTTTGACTCGGGACATTCGTACACTGGTTGCAGGGACATAACGGCACATGCATAATATAGGACTGGGTTTTTGGGTTTTTCCTTCTTCTTCTTATGTCATCTCTCTAGATATACTCTTCGATTGTGGTGAGTATTGAATGTATTTCAGGATGCCTCAACAATGACAGCCAGCGAGGGTTCCGTAGTAGGATTTTGGTGATGATTTTACCAGTGCAGAGGCTGTGGACAAGGGCGCAGGTTCTGAGGATGGACCTCCAAGTGGTCCACTAGTTGAGCCACCACCTGTCGAGCATCTGACTGTGCCAGCAGTGCAGGATGAGGGTGCACGCAGGCGGAGTGCACTGCACGAGTTCCAGAGGCAGTTACCTTTGAGGTTCCTGAGTGATACAGACCCCTAGGCAGCTGATTACTAGCTAGAGACAGTCACCCGAGTTTTCTGCCTAGTGAGGACACCTCCAGATCAGATGGTGGTCCTAGCGGCGAGCCTTCTGCATGGTTCTACCGGGCGATGGTGGAGTTTGGTGACACAGTCCCATTATGAGGAGACGCTCACGTGGGAAGAGTTTGAGCGGCTCTTCCAGGAAGATTTCTATAAGGTGACGCTGAGGTCAGTGCGGATTCAGGTTCTTCTGCAACTTTGACATGAGGGCGTGACTGTGTTAGAGTACATAGTGTGGTTTACAGACTTATCGCGCTACACCATGGATATGGGTCTGGACCCATTATTTAGGGCTTGTACCTTCAAGCAGGGATTATGTAGGGACATCTAAGCAGGTGTGGTTTCCTTTTGCATGCCCACCTATGATGGTGTACTGGAGAGAGCTTTGGTGGAGGATAGCTTTCCGGCTGAGAAGATTTCCCATGTAAGTGTCGTGCACGTGCGAGCTGAGACATCAGCATCTGCTAGCAAACGACAGACTCAGGGTACTATATCTGGCCGATGTTTCAGGAAACGACCCTATGATGGAGGATATAAGGCTCAGGTCTCACAGGGCTCACAGGCCCGTTTTGGCCAGCCATAGGAGAGGCGGAGTTACGCTTGCGATGGTCGTGGACATCTTGCTAGAGATTTTCTGACCTCTCATGCGGCTGAGAGGGAGCTGGTCGATGGACCACCTTGGTAGAGGTAGCGTCTTGAGCAAGGATGTCCGCAGGGCGGTGGGCATGGCAACAGAGTTGGTGTAGCAGGAGGGGGTGGTAGCCGGTATCAGTTGCCACCACCCCCACCCCCTGGTGGTCCATGCCAAGCTCAGGGAGCTGGTGGCCGAGGGAGAGGATAACTGCATTCCCTAGAGGATGTTGGCCTAGAGGCTCCGTGGTTGGATAGAGATACGCCTTGTGTCTTTTCTACTTTCTACAATAGTTTGATAGAAACTATTTAGCGGTACCCTTCCATCCAGTTGCTTTCTCGAGTTTTGTTCACTGTGTTGGTAAGCCCTGTGTGGGTGTTGTTTGGTGTGCTTCGAATGTGTGAGGAAGAGGGATCCTTCCCCCATAAAGATGTGTTTTTGGGCCGTGATTAAAACTATGCGGGTGAGTCAGTGCTGCCCAAAGTGAATAGTGTTGAGGTGGGGTGGATGAGTCCCTCTGACTTCTGTGTTCAGGCGTGGGTGTTTTTTGATGAACTCACTGGTGTGGGAGACCTAGATGAGAGTCATGTCTCCTTCCTTGTACTTATGACTTTTCAGGGATGAAAAGTTCTAAGGGTGGAGGATGTACCGACTTGGGATTTTGGCCCTGTCCGACTTTGGAATATTTCTATGGATAATTCCAGAGCTAGGCGCGAAGACGGCGTGCGATTCCATGGCAGAGTGTGCCCTGAATTAATTTTATAAAAATATTAAGTATTTTTATACTATGCACGTGGAGGGTGTGTGATATCTCCTAAATGGTAGCTCAGAACGTGAATCTGAGGGCACGGTTGCATCGGGAACGTTTTGTTTACCCTAGTCGAGGTGTAAACATTGCGGGCACATGCCTACAGTGGATACCGCCACCAGGGGAGTTTTCGTAAATAAGTGGAAAAGTTGTTTACTAGCGTCGGCTTGAATAACATCTGAGTGGTGTCTCGGATCGGAAATCCATGTCTGTTGTTGTGTTCAAAACGTCGTGTTTACCCTAGGGGTGACCTTACTTTTTTCTGCGTCGGGCGTCAGGTCTGAGCAAAGACGTGTGCGGTAGTTGAGAAGGTTCTTTATTAAAAAAATGTAAACCTCATCTCTCCCCCCCCCTTTGTGCGCACAGCGGGAGGCCACCACCTCCTTCCCACTACTCCTCCTTCAATGAAAAAGCTGCAGAGGTGCAACCGTGATCCGTTTTCGACGCACATCATCGGAAAATCGATCTCCAGTGTGTCGCCGATGTTGATCTGCATCAGAAGCTTCAGTGTTTCGCCCGCGAGGTAGGCGGTTTGAGTTTTAACCCCCAATCCCAGTTATGATGTTTTATTTTTAAATTTATCGCCATAACGGCGTAGATCGAGACTCGGGGATCATGCGGGTACTCTCGGATCAAAATTTGGAGCTCTGGGTAGCTCCCGGGGGACCGCTGAAAAACATGGAATTTCCTGCATGTTTTCTTGCTCCGGCAAGGGCAGAGCTGGCCATCATAGTGGTCCGGCGCGGCTGCGGCCACGCAGACCCGGCGGAAACAGGCAACCCGGCGGTGGCGCGGGTGTCGGAGCGTGGTGGCGCGTGGAAGGTCGGTCGTGCGGTGGCTCGCGGCGGTGGTGTGCGCTGGCGGTGAGCCGTGCGGGGCGGGCTCCTCCCGCGGGTGAGGCTTCTCAGCAAGCCCAAGCAAACAAAAAAAAGAAAATAAAAAGAGAAAATTATTATTATTATTATTATTAAAATTATTATTATTATTAGTGGGTTAAACCCCCAATAAATCCCGAACAAGGATTCCGTTTTGAGAGCTGTCTGTTGCCACAGGTTCTTATCGACGAAACGGTCCATGTGGGAATGGGTCGGGTGTTTTAGGAGTTGGGTATGTGGCCATGGGTCATGTAACACTTAATAATAATAATATTTTATTATTAATCAATCTTTGACCCGTCATAACTCCTACCCCGAGCATCCGATTGACATTCTGTAAGTGGCATTGAGACCCTGGTGGTAGAACATACATTTTGAGATGGTTTCTGGGTGTTGGGACTGAGAACGAGGTGCGAGCCCCATGAGGCCGGGTTTTGGCGTTCGTGGAGAAACGCAACTTTCGCACCAGGAGTCCGATTTTGGCGGATGAATAGTCGATCATGTGTGTTTTTCCTAGAGGATCGCAATGGTGTGTTCCATTCGATGAGTTTCAGGATCGAGGTGTGGGCCCCGCCCGACCTGACTTCGGTGAATAGTACCTTTTTCACCAGGTCTCCATTTCGAACGAACGAGTAGTTGATTCTGTGTGTTTATCTGAGGGGATCTCCATGGTATGATCCACTTGGGGAGTTTCAGGATCGTTGTGTGGACCCCACACGGGCAAGCTACTGTGAATAGTTCCTTTTTCACCGGTTGTTCGTTTTGGGTGAGTAAATAGCCTATCCAGCGTTTTTTTCGGTGTAGATCGTGATGGTGGTCTCGATATCGGCCTAAGAGGTGCGTAGTGTTGTGATGTGGTGGGTCGCTCGAGTTAGCGACGTTTGGGCCAGATGTGATTGAGGGTACTCCCCTGGTTCATTCCTACGAGGGTTGTGCGACATCACAACCTTCATATAGGTTTGTGATCCTCTAGATTGGATGTTTAATTTGTTAGAGTTGTGGCATCCCACTGGTGGGCCTGGAGTGGGATCCTCTAGCATCTTTACCCTATATCGGGTTCTTGGTATCGCTGTGACCGCTTATCCATGGGCATCGATCCCCTATCGGGCTGGTTAACCCCATAGGGTTGTGGTATCATTGGGATTATGATCCCCTACGCGGTGGGCCCTACTCAGTAGGGTTGTGGCATCGTCGGAAATATGATCCCCTACTCACTATGAGGTTTATAGTAGGGTTGTGGTATTGTTGGTTATGTGATCCCCTACTCAGCGTGTGGTTTCAGTAGTGTTCCGGCATCGTCGGTTCGATCCCCTAAATTACGAGTTATACCAGAAGGGTTCTAGTATCGTCATGAGCACCTTTATATGGGCGATGATCCTCTATCTAAGTGATGTGCTTCTATCGAGCGCTAGATCGGGTTCTGGTATCCCCCAACAGATCCTGGGTGTGGTCCCCTATCTGTGAGAACTATGTATGCCAGATCGGGTCATGGAATCCCCCAGCAGACCCTGGGAGTGATCCCCTATCTGTGAGCTTCGTATACTAGAGTGGGTTCTGGTATCCACCAGAAGACCCTTGGAGCGATCCCCTATCTATGGATTTGGGTGGTTATGTTGTTTTAGTGAGGTTTCCTCAGTGACGGTATCTGACGAGCGTGGTCTCTCGGGTGAGCGTCTAAGATGTTTGCATGGGACCCGTTGGAGTGTATCTCTCGGACGGGTGTCATATGGGATGACAGTGATCGTGGAGTGTGCTCACCAGGTTGTGGAAAGTTGCTGGTGATGATTTCGGTACCTCATGTGGCTTGTTGGGTGAGATGATTATATCTGGATTGTTCAAGGTGTATGTATGGGTATATATCAAAGATGAGCTAACTAGTTGTGTTTAGCCGATGATGGTCACGATATGGAGTTTCTCTCTCGTCTAGGTTCCCTCTGGCTGGGATGAGCGGACTATTTCCATTTATTTTCTCTCTTGTTTGGGATTTTGGTGTTCCTAGTGAGTATGTTTATACTCACCCCTGCACGGGCTTTACCCGCACATGTTTGTGTCTTGTGCAGACCTCGGGACTTTCGACGGAGTCCTAGGAGGACCCGGAGTAGGCGGAGCATAGTGAGCGGGATTGACCGAGGAGCTGACCGGTGAGTGTTTGGCAGTGTTTACCCTTATTCTGAGCAGTTTGGACATGTTGTAGTTTTCTTTTGGTGGGCCCTATTTTTTCCTTTTGTAATTTTGCTATACTCTAGTTGGGATAGATGTATGCATGCATTTTCTTTTCAGTTTTATATATCTCTTCACTATTTCATGGAGGTATATGTGGGTGCGTGTGTACAGGTACCTTAGGCTAATGCCTCCCATGTGTGTGACAGCCTACACGGCTCTATACGTCATCCCCTGGCCTATTGGAGGTGGGCTTGAGAAGTCGCTGCTCGAGCCCCATTGGGTTTGGTCATGACAATGTTCATAGTAAATCTCATAAATAAATTCCTCTACATTATGATGTGGAACATAAAACAAAAAAAAAAGTTATCTGTTTACTTTTTCTACTAGGAAACTAATGAAAATTTATCTCATCACAAGTTTGTTGTGTTCTTATTGTTAAATTTCTCATAAACATGTTTTATATCACTCTCCACTAGAACATGAAACTTATTTTATCTTCTATATTCATGTCTTCCTACAAGGAATCCTAGTGTGGGATTATCTCAGGTGACCTTTGTACTTCTATTTCTTTCTTTTAAAGAGATAGTTATATTGGCTCTTTTACCAATGTGTGACTTTCAATGAGTTTCCCAAGATTAATTTTAAAATTGAGATAACATAATTTCCAAGAGTGGGGAAGAATGTAACACCCAAATATTTCATAGTATGTTATTTTCGTTAATTCAATATCTTGCGATACATGAAACACCGAGTTCGAGGAAACCACGACTTAACAAACTAGATATTCAAAAGAAGTTATGAATTTATTAACTGAATTTTAAATTTTATATAATCCATATAATTTTAAAATCCATATTATGTGTTTCATAGACATAATATATGAACAAATTCATTTTTGCCGATAACAGAAGTAATTTTCAAAAAAAAATCAATTTTACCACCTTTTAATGGAAAACAACTTTTTAAACCAATATTTGAAACTTTTATATATTCAATTTAATGAAATTAAATTCTTTTTATAATCGGGACATAAAAACTTATTTTTTGGATAAATGTTTAGTAATTTTCTAATAACTTTTTATATTCGGATGAATACTAAAAATTTCTAAATTTTAGTTGAAAACATCTTTTTTAATTGAAATAATTTTTACTGTTAAATTATGTATTTTAATGGTTTATAATTATAATTATATTATATTATTATCATTTAATAAAATGTAGGTGATTATAAGTAATTTGACATTAAAATTTGACGTAAAGACATGTCAATCTTTTGATAGTTTTTACTTTTTAAAAGCCCGCATTTCGGTTTTGACAACGAGAATTAATTTTAAATTAATTAATGCAACATCTAAGTTTTTAATTTGTTAAAATAGAATTCATTTTTGAATTTGGAATATCAGAATTAGCTTAAGATAAATATTTGTTGTTTTTCTGAAAACATTCAATTATTTATGAATAGTGAATAACCCTACGTTATAGTTTAGAACTAATGTTTTTTAAATAATTAGTTATTTTATTTAAATTTATTTTAAGTCAAAATATATATATAATAACTATATAATTTCAATATAATTCATTCGATTCATTTTATAATAAAATTAGATGTATAAAATTTTATTGAACTTTTTACCGCCTTTTACTCACCTCCTATGAACATTTGTAAATTTACATAAAACATAATTTTTCCACTTCATTGAGTTGGATTTCAAAAATTAGAGAGACGCGACTGTTATAAGTAACTAAAATGTTGTTCAATAAGATGAAAATAATTTTGGGTGAATAGAAACTTTAAACTATTATTTTGCACAGTTAAAAGTAAATAGGGTAATTAAGGGTAAAATTGATAGTATTATTACCATAACACATGTCCTAATTCTATTGGATCAGTGTAATTTGACCAAAAATACCATAGGAATAAAATATTATCCTTTAGGACCAATTCTATTAGATTAGGACATTTATTATTATTTAATTCAAAGAAGAGTTAAAAGTGTTAAATTCAACGTTTAATAACTAAACCATTTTTAATATAGAGATGCACATAAGATAAATTAGACTATAAATATTCATTATAATGATAAATTTATTTCCTAAATAATAGTATTTTTTTATATTTTGTATACATCAAATGATTTAATTTATTTATGACATAATGATGATGCAGTAATTACCTAATTACTGAAATCTTAAAATAATTGATATTATAAATATCTAAATAAATGTAATTTGATACTTTTATGAATAAAAATAATTTTATAGTTTAATATGACATGTTATGGTTGGTTTGATGAATTTTGTTCGATTTAATAATGTTGTTATGAATTTATCAGAAACAAAATTCCAAATAGTGTCCAAATTGACATAAAAGCATATTTAAAACAAATATTATATTATTAATTGATATTCTATTCCTAAAAATATAATGTTTGGTCAAAAGAATTATATAATGATAGGTGTATCATTAATGAAACATTTGGGGTTCTCTTATATGTTTATAGTATGTTTATTAACAATATAATGTAAAAAAACAAAGAGACATGGTAAATATCAAACTATTTAATTAAGATTTAAATCTAAAAGATAAATTTATTATATTAAAAAAACCCTGTCTCAAACATATTTATTGATTATTATTCGACCCAGCCCCAACTTTTCAATTAAATAAATCATTTTGGAGCCAATGAAAACTGAAATTTATTTATTTTTAAATAATATTTCTAGCTTTTACTAAGGTGCCCCTCACCGCTCCTATAAAATGGCACTCCCCCTTCTCTTTAATTCAAAGCTTCAAATCCATTAGGATCATCATAAAAATTCCTACATATCCTCCCAAATCATTTTTCTTTCATCCTAGAGGCCTTACTTTAGTCATAAAGCTAACCTATGGAGCCAATTTTATCCAATCCAAAGGAAGAACCAGAAGAAGAGATAAAATTTTCAACACCACATTCAAGTTCCTTTCATCATCCACATCATATTTCTTTGTTGTTTCCATTCTAAAATAATTACTCTAGTATCTTATATATTCTGTGATTTTACTATATACATTGTAAAACCATATTTATTATTCTATTTTTCCTTTGAATGACATGTCACCATACATGCGTACATACGGCTTATCGTCTCTGCACCGGGGTGTAGTTCTTATTCAATACATTATTATTTGGATGGATATTACAATGAAATATAATTTGTGTAAATAATAAATATAACATGATAATTATTATGTATATATGATATACCATCCAATTATAGTTGATTTTAATATCAAAATAATGATATTGTCACTCGTGCATACCTACGGATTACCATCTCCAAGAACGTGATGAGATACATTCCCCATCATAAAAATTCAAGATTAATTATAATTTAATGATTTAAAATAATGTTTAAATACTTAATATCATTCTTAATATTAATAAGATACATCCCATCTGTAACAAACATGGATTACGTAATAATGCATATAAAGGAGATCGAATCGGTTAACACCTAGAACGATGTTAATACTAAAATATAAATATTTGAAGATCATATATGATATCATATTAATGTATATGGTTATGTTATAATTTATTAAAAATGATTTCACCATTATACAGAATATTAAAAAACCCTCAGCCATAGAAAAGAGCAGGGTAAGGGTTTCTTATCTGACATTTAAATACCATGAGATTTCCATTATTCACCACTAATTTATTGCATGTGGTGTATTGTGTACTTCCATTTTATTTGTATTATCAGGATTATCTTTATATTCATGGTCTTCGGTGATTCATTTGGTTGTTATTATCTTTTGGACATACGACGTGATCGATTTTAATGAAGTAAGGGTTTTTCATCTCACTTTCTATTCCTGTGAAATTCATGATATATTGGCCATTATTTCCTTTTGTGTGGCATATGTACCATACATGATTGTATTCTTGATGAAATATATTTTAATTTATAAGTTTTTACATCTTTATTTTATTATCCTTATTTCATGGGTTGTAAGTTTCATATGTTAACAAATTGGTAAGGGAATTTCAAATTTCAATTTCAACTAAGTGAGCTTTATCATACTTCATTGATTATTTTACTCCAGGATTATGAGTGGATCAATATTTATTATTTATTTAGTAATTTCACTCTCATTTTTTGGGGTATACTTTTGAGATACATAATCACTCCATTAATAATTTCTCAAGTAATTTATATAATTTTGATCTTAACTCAATTTCCATTCATTGAGTTAATCTTCCAAGTCATTGGTGTTGTTTTTACAAGAATATGTGTGAATGTCCTCTGACTGATTTTCATAGAATATCCAATCATATTGAGTGTATTTATTATTTTTACGCATGAATATGTCATTGATTTATCCATTACCTAAGGATAGTGTCTTTATAAGATACTTCATCTTAATTAACATTCCTTTGAGACTTCATTGTTGTTATGTACCAATTCACTTTTATATGGTTTATATACAGTCTTTTGACATAGTATATAATGAAAAAATTTATTCTCATGGTATTATTATGTTTCGATTACCTAAATTGTCTGTATTCAAGCGACTCTCATTTGGATATTAACTCTAGCTAAAATACCATTTTAAATATTTTAAAAACATATTCTTCAAAATCTTTCTAATTAGTGTCCATCTTTTAAAAATATATTTATGTTTTTATTTGTATCGACATTAATGTTTTAAAATTAATATTACATTTAAAAGTTTTAATGTTGTATGGGACACTTTGATTCAAAAATCTATTTTTAAATGGCTTCGTGAAAAATAGTGTAACTTTTAAATGTTTTCAAGAAAAAGGGGAATATTTCTCTCAAATAGTTTTAATGATTATATTCTTCTATAACAATATCCTTTATTATTCATAATTAAGGTTAGTCTGTCAAAATACAATCTTCCATATTGTATTGGATGAGTTATGTTTCACTTGGGATGTGCTATTTGTATACCATTAATGGTTTGTGGATAAAGTATTGACATTTTGTATGATAGTTTTAATACGAATGTTTAGGTTGGGTTTCAGAATTTTCATATGAGTAATGAATTGGACTTAGTATATGATGGGTAGAGCCCGCTATAGCTTCTATATGCATCGGTAGGTCTCATTAGAGAAACTGGTGTCTTGGTACAAGGCTTTGACAAAATCTTATTTGTTGACTTGGCACAAGGCCTTGACTATATGGTTATGAACTCTGGAATTATTTATTCCATCATTATGAATGTGGATATTGATATTTCCTGTGATTATTCGACTAGTAGAATATCAATGTGAATATGTAAATGGAATTATTTGATTTTATCTTTTCCATAGTATGATATAGTTCATGTTTCGAAGGATTTTGTTTTAGTATTATAAATTTCATTAAAATTTTATGCTTATTTATAAATGTTTCAGATTTATTCTTATCCTTACATAGTATCTGAGCTCACCCCTTTCTATGTTTAATTTTTCCTAGGATGCAAAAAATTATATTAAGACTGACCTGCAGGGATAGTCAATGGGATCTCAGTGTTGTCTATGGAAACAATTTCATTAATGTTTTCCATTTTATGATGTAATGTAAACCTTATGAATGTATCTAGTACATCAAAGGATACTAAATTAATCAGCATTTTGGAGACTTGATCTTTTGTTATCATGAGAATGATACGTAAAAATGCACTGAATTTGTACTTTTGGGGTTGGGGCATTACACACTATCCATATACTTTATGGATTTTCTTTTTTTGTTGAATATTTTCATTAAACCTAATTAAACATGTTTTTTGGTAGACAGATTTTTTGGTGTCATGTAGTGTTAGCGAGTATTGATTTGGGAAACCATATTTTTTTTATTTTACATTAATTTAGTTTAATTTATTTAGAAATATTTTATTAAATTATATCATTTTTAATACCAGTGGTTTTAGGTTGTCTCAATTTAAAGCTGTTGGGGACATGACCTTTTTTACCACAATAATAATGTGTAAAATTTTTTGAATAGGAATAAAATAATTCATATACAGCTTTGATTTTAAACCCATGCATCCTATTTCAAATAATTCTCTATTAATAACATTATTTACATGATTTACATTTAAAATGTTTTTCCTTTTATAAGAGTAGTATCAGTACTTTTATACAATTCTATATCATCTTATAGTTCATTAACCCTTTTTTCCTGTTCAATATAATTAGATGCATAAGAATTGAATTTTTTTAACTAAATCATAAATTTTTTTAGACTTGATATCTATTTTTCTTCTAAAATAGATCTGTGAATATTTTCCAATGATCTATGAGTATTTATTAAATAATTATATTTATTTTCTAACATAGAGCAGAAGGAATATGAGTAATCATTTGGGAAACTATCAGTGGTAGAATCTGAAGTGTAATAAGTTTTTATCTTTTCGTCTTTATCCATAAAGAAATTGTTGGATTTCATATTTCATTGATATTTCTATGAATAAAATTTTGAGTTGTTGTTTTACCCATGAGATACACTCCATATATAATTTATATCTCTATTTCCATTGTGATCATAATCCTCAGTTTTGTGATATATCTTTTCAAACAACTTTTTTCATCTTTCATATGAGGGTAATCAGGTCTGATGTGACATAATTTTTTATATTCATTGAATGTAAATTCTCTAGTTTCTATCCCATCATTCTTCAAGAATTTTATGATGCCTCATTACTTTTTCTAAAATTTATATATCTTTCTTGTTATTTTATCTAGTTCCATTTCAGAAGTTGACAAATCTGAATTTACTACGTTTTGTATTCTTGTTTTCTTTATTCTATTATTTTGATATGGTACTTTCATGGTTTTATTTTATTTTTTCACTACAATATTAGTATTTCTACTTCAACATGCATTTAATCATCATATATAATTAGTGTTCCAATCAATTCTATCATTATAAATTTTTTTCAAGGGGTTGTTTGAAAAATATTATAAGATATTCCATTCAACTTTAAGGGTATTACTCTGATTTATTTCAAAGATTTATCATATTTACTAATATGGATTCCCAATGAATTAATATTAATAATGATTTGCATTGACCTTCTATTAATCAGTGTGATTCTTTCACCTTCCTAAATTCTCACTGTGTGAAGATTTTGGTTAGCATTATTAGATATCATATATCTAATATTCTTTGTTCTTTCATAATCAACTGAATTATTTTGACACATATTATTAGTAGTAGTAAATTTTGATACATGATTAAACTCAAAAGGACCTTGTCCATAGATAATAGGTTTCATTTCATTCGAATTTATGTCATATTCATCTTCGGTTTTAGCCGTCTAAGAATCTAGTTTTTTATGAATCACATGAGGAGTAATTATCTTTGAATAGAATTTGAATCCAATATTCCTTACATATGAAGTAAACTTAGATTTATTGTATATGAAATTTTTTCCATTAAAATATTGACCACAAACCACCAAAATTAATTATTTTGAATCTTCCATTATTATCTTCTTTAAATAAAATTCATAATTTTCACCTTGCTCTAAATTTATTTTAAAATGTCCCAAATGATACCAATTTATAGGTTGGAATAATACATGGTAATATAAGAGGTTTTATATTGTGTCTTTTAAATAATATGCACTGATTGTTTCTTTTGCCTCCCTTTTTGAATTATTTTTTAGGGAGTGTTTTCTTATATATGGAATATGAGTAGTGGATAAAATGAAGGAATAAACATAAAAAATTATAGTTGTTAGGGAAAAAACACCCTAGTCTACTCCACTAATGATCACTCTATGATATTGGTGAATTTCACTAGAAAGATTCTCTTATAAAATGACCATAAATCCAAACAAAGTGCGGGTATTTGAAACCTATACATTAAGGCAGATGAGATCCTTGTAGTTATTTTTTAATGTTATTTTATATCACTATCTTAGATCGAGAAACTAATACTTCACAACAACTAAGTATGAGTAGTTGATATTATAAAAAATCAAATAGTTTTATTTGATGGTATAGGTTGAACTAAACAGTTGTTTCAGTAGCAACTGATAGTAGATGGATCTTCTTCTTCATAAAATATAATCCTAAAAAATAGAATGTTCTGAAGTGATCCTTGATTCAAAATGATCTTAAAATAAAATAAACAATAGACTCTAATAGAAATATTACATTATTAATGGTTTGAACATGTATATGTCCCCAGTGTAGCCTTTTCTACAAATTTTATAGTCAAATGATTGTGGTAGAAGATCTGAAAAAGATATTCCCAAGAATGTTGCCTTATGTGTGATTAAATGAAACATTTATCACACGTACCCATACACCAATGGTTTTTGAATACTTGAATCATATACATATATTTTTTTATGGTTAAATATGTCTATGAAATTCACTTGAATGATTGTAGAAATTCAAATCTTAATTGACTTCGGATGTCGTAACTTCATTTGAGAACATTAGTGATGTATTCAAATGAACACATTTCTTTGAATTAATAATAAATAGTTTTAAATAGTCATAAAAAATTTAATCAGCTTTTATTTTGGATAATCTATGAAATTTTTATAAAATAATGAAATTGAATCTTCGATGTTGATTAGACAATCGTATGGTTGAACTCTATAGCATAGGGTTTAATTTTATAAGGTAGGGTTACTTTGGTTTGTGTATGGTCCATTTTCATAGCGTAGGGTTCCGTTATGTTGTTTTGGGTTCCATTGCATAGTGTAGTGTTCATACAAATGTATGATTCCTTAATAATAATTTCATGTAAAATTTTTTGAATGTATGGTATGAATCATATATCTAGACTCCAATGATAGGATGATATTCTATACTCTCATTGATTTTCCAATCATTGGGTTTCTGATCCATACACTTATTATCAATCATAGCATAGGGGTGATGATCCAAATGATTATTTATAGAATGTTGGGTTTGAACAGTGTTTCCATAACACATGTCCTAGAACTAGATTACATCAATCATATAAATAAAAAAGATATATATTCCTGAGAAATACTATTTTCAACATCATCAAAAATAAAAAAAATGTTATTTGTGAGCATCATAATAATTATATAATAAATCATATTTTGGATACAATAAATTCTCAAAAATACATGTTTTTATGTATTTTATTCTCTTTATCTTATAAAGATTCTCAAATAAATTTTTAATAAAAATCATCATTATTTCTATTTTTGGTCAAAAACCCTTTATCCTACAAAACCATGTTTTCATGAAATGTTTAAATTTTTTATATTATCCAAATGATTTATTGAATAAATATTTACTCATTATTTTTTTTAAATTGATTGAATGGAATCAAAATAATGTTTCTAATAAATTCTAATTCTAAATCTAACAAATATTTGAAACAATTCATGATTTTAAATTATATGGAAAAAAAATTTCATTGAATTCATGAATATTAATTATCTTGAAATATCCTATAAAGTAATAGAAGGTTATTGTCAATTAAATTATATTTCAAAGGTTTTATATCTTAAAAAAAATTATGTGGAAAGGATATTTTCCACAAAAAATGTTTTAATTGATAGTTAAAAATTATTTTCCATCGTAGATGGAATCTATTAATGCTACCAATGCCATACTAGGGATAGGATCGAAGGATACCATTCTTATGTTTTCTATTAATGGTATTTTTTATGATGTAATTATGTTTATGAGACCTTTTTCTCTTCTATAGGATACAACATGAGGTAATTCATAAGAAACATTATTATTTTCATGGGTTATACTATGATGCAATGATAAAGTGAATATGAAACGTGTCTCTTTTCCACTGGTTAGGATTTATGAAAATGTTTACGAAACCCATGTTCTTCCAATATTTATGATCTGTGGAATTTATTACAATCTTGTGGAACACATACGTATAATTTTCATTATGTAAAGGGTGGGTCATGTATCAACCTCCAATGCATAGGGTAAATATTTATATCTCATGAGTGAGAGAATATGAGAATATGTACTGATACTAGTCTATAAAGAAATTTTTTATACTTTGATGGTCATGGGAGTGAACATTCAATAATATGATGTGTTGGGAAGTGAACTCAGTCCACTATGATATCCTTGGTAATATGCCTTCATTACTAAAAAAATGATTTTGTATTCTTATATTCATGGTAGAATTATATTTCATATGGATATGTCATTCTATTATGACCCATGTTCATTAATATAGATATGATTCATGTCTTTTGACCTACCGATCATTCTCCCATGAATCATGGTTTTGATTTTTAATATTCATGGTTTTATTTTCATAATCTTATATCATGTTATTAAACCCTTATATTCATGGTATTATTATGTATCTCCCTTGATTACCCATAATAGGAGTATAAACCCACCCTCTCTAAAGATTCCTTTCCAGAAGCCATGAAAGATTATATCATGTTTGATATACCTAATAATGGTTATAGATATGAATAATATAGTGGGCGTGATGTTGTTCACATATGAACTAGTTGTTTAGGATTTCATGTTTCCAAATACAATATACCTTTATGATCCGAAAGCATGTGTTTATGAAATTAAATGAATAATCTTCTGAAAAAATAATATTAATGTTTGAAAATCTTGGAAACAATATTTGGTATCAAATAAGATGATTAGTTTGGATTTTTAATCTTGGATGAGACAATTATAATGATATCCCAATAGAAATGTCTATGGATGGGTCAAAGGATGACTCAATGTATCAGAACATATCTAATAATTTTGTTAATTAAAGAGGGGGTGGTTTCAAAAAAATTACATCCATTTCTGGATAAAATATGTGGATGTGGGTCTGAGATAGAGGTACGTATGGGTAATAACTTCAAAAAGGGTTCATTGGGATGTACATGGTCTTCATCTAGTTCACAATAATTATAAGGCCCCGGACTTAAACCTTACATAATATTGAATGAAATGAATAATTCACATTGAGGATCTTTTGCGGTTTGGAGTTTTAGAGAATTAGGACATAACTATTACATCTCAAAAGATTACAAAGTAGACACTTCTACTAAGTTTACATAGAATAAAAACTCTTAAAAAAACATGTCTAGTTCTATGTTTTATATAGAATGACTTTCCCTTGATCCCATCCTTAACCCTATTCCACATTAAGTCCGGTGAAAAACATTTCAAAAAAACATGGGGTGAGCGTAAAAAGCTCATTAAGGGATACACAAAGAATGAAAACTGTTAGTTTATCAAAACAACATGTAAACCATGTATACTTTATCAATGTAATACTTTTCACCTTTATGAAGTAGTAAAAACACTTCACTGAATAAAAGATCATTAATTACGCTTTTGTAACCAAAATTATACCATAAAACCCATATAAAGATCACATAACATATAAAGGTAACTTGGGACCTAAACATACCTAAATGGAATAACCATTTGGTCGACATCCACACATATCACTTAATGGAATTTCCATACAGCCGACTTCCATACCCAATGCATGGAAGGTTATAATGTAACCACCCGTCCTAGTATTCACGGAACCACCCATCATATGGTTTATCACATAACCACCCGTCAAATGTCCAATTATCATTATAAAATCATAAGACAGAAAACAAATATAATGGAAAGAAAACATGTCCACACTTTGATCACAATATATCACATAAATATAATGACATAACAAATCCTTTATAAAAACAATTTTCAGTACCAAAATACATAAAAGATTATATGATATTTATTTCATTTTAAAAACATTACATCTTGTTGTGAAAGCCAAAGACCAAATAATACTCGCGGTGGCAGAAAAGGTCGTTGTCACCGCGTACATTTAATGAAACATTCCATTTTTTTCATTTAGTAAAACGCTTCGTAGAAAAAGATTCATTTTGTATTAAAGTAAAAGTAAAAGGGGTTTATACACCATATATGAGAATGGCATTTTCCTCAAGGAAAGGATATTGGGATGAAGTCCCTTACCTCGGGTCCGACTTGACTGGATCGTTCTTTAACGTCCTTTAAAATGGGTAACTCTTTTTGATTTCAGCTCAAAGGCTTCCTTGGGAAGACTTATACCCAATGTGAGGCTTCTAGGAGTAAGATATGGATGTGGAGAGACAAAATGGGCAGGGGTTGGCCGATCCAAAGGCTTTGGAAGTGTGGGTAAGGTGGTAGAGGTGGGGGCATTTTATAATAGGAGAGGAGGGGCACTCTTGAAAAGTTATAAAAGGTTACATTATCATAAAATTATTTTCGGATTTAAAAGGACCAAAAATTATATATTTTCAGGATAACGTGATTGTAGTTTGAAATATACTCAGCCAATAGGTTTTTGACATGTTTAGGTCTTATATTTTACATTATCTTTTCATTTTATTTAAATTGTTAAATAATGAAGTAATCGTTGCATCATCATGATGTCATAAATAATTTAATTTATTTATTGTCTAAAAATTATAAAACAAATAACATGATGTAGGAAATCTTTTTATCTTTCTAATGAATATTTATAGTCAAAATTATGACTTTTATAACCCTATTTAAAAATTGTTTTAGTAAAACAACTCATGTTTGTGGCATTTTTATTTTAACATTAAATAAAAAGTTTTTAATGTCATTTTCCTACCAAAGTGGCTCCATGGGGTCCCCAAGTTGACCCATGGATTGTATTGGTCGGCCATGACACATCCAATAATGGTAGGACATGTGTCTAGGTCATTTCATATCATTAAAAAATTATTTTTACCTTAAACTACACTAATTACCTCTAATCGCGATTAATAAACTTAAAAGATACTATTAACAAAAAGATTATGTTAATCCCATTGAACCACATTTTACTTCCTAATGAAAACTATGTGTGTCGGATTTTTGAAATTCAAAACATAGAGGTGGTAAAATTTCATTTAAACGGAAAAATCAGTTTTTATAAGTACCACTTAGTGGTTTCACTATTCAACAAAAATTGATGTTTTTCAGAAAAATACGAAAAAATCACCCTAAGCTATAATTGATATTCCGAATTCAAAAATGATGTTAATTTTAAAAAATTAAAATCAAATAAGTTAATTTTATTAATTTTTTAATTAATTCCTGTTGTCATGACAAATAGCGTGTTTTTATGAAACAATATATATCAAAAGATTGACTCTAGTTTAAGTCCAATTTCAAAGTGAAATTAATTCCAATGAAAAAAATTGGATTAAATGGTAAAAATATATTCTAATTTAACATTAATACCAATTCAAAATATAATCTAATCATAAAAATAAATTAGATAAAAAAATAGGTTTTGAATTAAAATACAACATTTTTCACTATTCATTAAAAAATGATCTTTATCGGAAAAATACCAAAAATTTACAAAAAGTAAATTTTGATGTCTTGATTCTAATGAAAAATTTTATTTGCCCAATATAATTTATAAGAGTGACCAAAACTATATTTAATGATTGTTATCCATCAAAAGGCGATAAGTGGACCTTTAGTGAAAATTAGAGTATATATATGCCTAAAATTGAATTCTTTTCGTATTTTAAGACTTTATCCTTTATTGGATAAATGTAAAAAAAAATTAACAAACATATATAATCATATTTTATTTATTTCTATTCATTCCTACAAATACAACGGCTATGTGTTAACTACCATTTAAAATAATATTATTTTACTACTAGTGTGCAACGTAAGATTTCATAGAAACTGTTTTCTGTGTATCAGGTACTCTATCAAACATAGAAACCCCTTTAAAGTAAAATTAATATTTAATTTTTAAATATAAATACATATGAAAATGTTTTATTCTTTATTTACCTGGGATGTTACATCCTTCCCCCCTTTTGGGAATTGCGTCCTTGCAATTTTATTCACTTATCAAAATAAGTGGGGGTATTTATCCCTCATAGCATTTTCAGATTCCCACGTTTCCTCTTCAACCGTATGGTTTTTCCACGAAACCTTTACCTGGGGAATTACCTTATTTCGCAACACTTTCTCTCTTCGGTCAAATATCTGGACTGGTTGTTCTTCATAAGATAGATTCTCTTCCAACTGAACCACCTCTGGACTCAAAACATGAGATTGATCTGGCATATACTTTCTCAACAACGAAACATGAAAAACATTGTGTACCTAAGATAAACTTGGAGGTAAAGCCAATCGGTAAGCAACTGATCCAACTTTCTCCTGAATTTCATATGGTCCAATAAACCCTGGACTTAGCTTTCCTTTCTTACCAAATTGCATCACACTTTTCCATGGTGAAACTTAGAGAAAAACATGATCACCTACCTCGAAAGATAGATCCTTCCTCCGGTTATCCGCATAACTTTTCTATCTACTCTGAGCTGTTATAATGTGTTTCTGAATCAACTGAACCTTTTCTACCATCTCTTCTACCAATTTGGGTCCCATCAGCTTTCTTTCACCCACTTCGTCCCAAAAAGTTGGAGTTCGACACCGCTTCCCATATAATGCCTCAAATGGTGCCATTTGTATACTGGATTGAAAACTTTTATTATAATAAAATTCAACCAAAGAAAGATGTTAGTCCCAACTTCCCTGTTAATCCATCGAACAAGCATCTAGCATATCCTCCAAAGTCTGTATTGTTCGTTCTGACTGCCCATCTGACTGCGGATGGAAAGCTGTACTAAAATTTAATTCAGTACCCAATGAATTCTAAAGGCCTTTCAAAAAGATAGAAGTAAACCTGGGATCACAATCAGATACAATGGAGAGGGAAATTCCATGCAACCTGACTATCTCTTTAAGATACAACCGAGCAAGTTGATCTAGAGACAAAGTATCTCGAATAGGAAGTAAATGAGCAGATTTAGTCAATCGATCAACCATAACACAGATTTCATTATTACCTCGAGATGTCCTCGGTAATCCCACAAAAAAGTCCATGGATATATTTTCACATTTCCACTCTGGCACTGGTAAAGGCTAAAGCATCTCTTTCGGTAACTGCCGCTCTGCCTTAACCTGCTGACAATGAAACACTTTACAGTAAAATCAGAAATATCTCTTTTCATTCAATTCCACTAGTAAAACTCCCTTAGATCTGTGTACATCTTAGTACTGCCATGATGAACTAAAAACGAATAACTATGAGCCTCACATAACAACTCATTCTTCAACTGTGAATCACCAGGCACACATAATCTCTTCCCAAACCTCAAAACATAGTCATTATCAATTTTAAATTCCGGCAACTTACCCTTCTCAACCAGCTCTATCTTTTTCTACAACCCATTGTCTTCCCTCCGCGCTTGCTTAATTCGGTCTGATAGGGATGATCTCACTGATACCTGAAACAAAACAGAAGAACTTCCTGCACCGACAACTTCTATGCCAAAGTTCATCAAATCAAAAACCAAAGGATCTCGTTCCAAACGTAGCATGGATAATGAAGCATTACTTTTTCGACTAAAAGCATTATCCACTTTATTTGATTTTCCCAGATGGTAGTGAATTGTACAATCATAATCCTTGATTAATTCCAGCCATCTCCTCTGACTCATGTTCAAATATTTCTGAGTGAATATATACTTTCAACATTTGTGGTCGGTATATATTTCACACTTTACTTCATACAAATGATGCCTCAAAATTTTTAAAGCGAAAAAAACAGCAGCTAATTCCAATTCATGTGTAGGGTAATTTTCCTCATGAGTTTTCAACTGTCGTGATGCATATGCAATTACCTGATCATTCTGTATTAGGACACAACCAAATCCTTTCAATGAAACATCACTGTAGATAAAAAACTCACCATTCCTGGAAGGATGTTCCAAAACCGGAGCATTCACCAATCTTCTTTTCATTTCCTGAAAACAAGCATCACATTCTTTTGTCCAGATAAACTTAACACCCTTCCGAGTAAGCTTAGTCATTGGAATAGATTACCGTGAAACATTCTCAACAAAAATTCGGTAGTAACCTACCAAATGAAGAAAAACTACGGATATCACTTACATTTGTGGGTATTGGCCATTCATCAACAACTTTTGTTTTAGAAGGATCAACAGTTATGCCATCTTTTGAAACAATGTGACCATGGAGAGAAATTTGTTGTAACCAAAACTCATACTTGAAAATTTTTTCATACAGTTTCATTTATTTTAAGGTTTTCAAGATAACCCTTAAATGACTTTCATGCTCCTATTTACTTTTAGAAAACACCAAAATATCATCGATGAAAACAACCACAAACTTATCCAATAACTGATGGAAAATTCTATTCATAAAGTCCATGAACACAACAGGTGCATTGGTTAACCCAAAAGTCCTAAATACAAACTCATAATGGCCATATCTAGTATGGAACACAGTCATCGGAACGTCTTCTTCTTTTACTTTCCACTGATGGTACCCCGACCTCAAGTCAATCTTCAATAAATACTGAGCTCCCTGGAGCTGATGAAACAAATCATCGATATGAGGCAAACGATATTTGTTCGTAACAGTAATGTTATTCAAGGCTCTATAATCAATGAAAAGACTCATTGAGCCATATTTATTTTTAAGAATCAGGATAGGAGCACCCCATGGTGATGTGCTAGGTCGAATGAAACCTTTACCAAATAACTCTTGCAATTGTTTCTTTAACTCTAAAAGTTCAATATGAGCCATTCGATAAGGGGCTTTTGAAATTGGATAAGAATCAGGAACTAAATCAACAGTAAATTCAACTTCCCGATCATGAATAATAACAAGAAACTCATCAAGAAAAACATCAAGACACTCATTTACCACTGGCACATCATTAATCAGAACAGTTACTTTATTTTCAACAAATTGTGCCAGGTAACATTAATTTCCATCTTTTACTAGTTTCTCAACGTCCTGATATGTTATCAAAATCAAGGGTTAATTCATGTACACAAAACTGAAAATATTTCTGAAAAGAAACCATTTTAGCTCTACAGTCAATCTTAGCAAGATAAACAGAAAGCCAATCCATGCCCAAAATAACATCAAACTCTACTAGAGGAAAAACAATAAGGTTTACTGGTAGATTTATTCTGCACACATGGATAATAAGGTTCTTATAATTCCTTTTTGTCTCAACATTCCCTCCGGGTGTTTTTACCATAAGTTCATGATTCATATCTTGAGACGGAATTTCCAATTTACTAGAAAACTACTCGCGAATGAAAGAGTGTGTAGACCCTGAATCAAACAACACATTGGCATAATATGAACAAACAAACAGTGTACCTGATACTACTTCATTCGATGGCCCAACATCTGCTGAAGTAGTTGCAAAGGATTTCACCACCCCTTTCTGCTTGTAGTCTGGCTACATTCCCTCATTTGAGTTCTTAATTAGACACTAATTTGTATGATGACCCATTTAATTACACTTAAAACATCTTACCACCACCTTTTCATTTCCAGCTTGATCTTCTTCCTTACAGTTACGAGCAATAAGACCCGACTTACCACACTGAAAGCACTTTCAATACTTGGATAACCATTATCTAGGATGCATTTTACCACACTTCTCACAGGATGGATATTTGGTTTTCTTACCTCCTTGCTTATTTGATGAATTCTTCCCCTTTTCCTACCAACTAGACCTATTATTCTGTTGTTTGTAAAATATCACCTGATAATCGGAAATCTCCATTTCCACCTTCTCTTCACATCGAACAAGTCTTTCATAACTTTTGAACTCACGAGAAGCTAAAGCCCTTCGATAACTTGGCTTTAACCCTGAGTAAAAACAGTTTATTTTACTATCAAGATCTCGTATGAAGTTTGCAGCATACCTTGCCAGTCGAGTGAACTTTGCTTCATAAGCATCCACTGAATCATCCTCCTGCCTCAATTCTAGGAATTTTTTTCCATCCTAAGACGAACCACCTTAGGAAGACTTTTCTCAAGAAACATACCTTTGAATTTGTCCCAGTGAAGATCATCAATCTCATCACTATCCCTGATATTTTTCACCATCAACCACCACTGATCAGCTTCACATTCAAAACGGTAAACAACAAGACTAACGTTTTGATGTTCTGAACACCCCATGACATCAAAAATCTTCTCAAGTTCTTTAATCCACCCTTCAGCTAGCACGGGGTCAGATGATCCTCTGAATTATGGGGGGTGTTGCCTCATGAAATGTTCCACCACTGACATTTTCCTATGCCGTTGATATGGCTGATCTCGGGCAAGGATACCACCACCATTTATAGCCTGAGTCAACTGTGCCATCAGCGCAACAATCTGTTCAGTTCTGATTCTGACCATCTTAGGTTGCTGATTTAGAAGGTTGTCTTCCTCCTGATGTCGTCCCAACATAGTTGCTTTTTTTCCTCTACGGAAAACCATTCTAAACACAGAAATATCATAGGCGATGAAACATGGTAATCTTTATATTCTATATCATTTCAAACATACCATAAATTAATTCATAATTTAACAATTTTCTATCTCCTAAAGTTGTCTAAACTGACCTCTGATACCAACTATAAGGCCCTAGCCTTAAACCTTACTTACTATTGAATTAACTGAATAATTCACATTGAGGATCTTTTCAGGTTTAGTGTTTTAGAGAATTAGGACATAACTATTACATCTCTAAAGATTACAAAGTAGACACTTCTACTAAGATTCTATAGAACAAAAACTCTTAAAAAGAAACATGTCTGCTTCCTTGTTTTATATAGCATGACTTTCCCTTGATCCCATCCTTGAACCTATTCGACATTATGTCCTGTGAAAAACATTTCAAAAAAACTTGGGGTGAGTATAAAAAGCTCAGTAAGGGACACATAAATAATGAAAAATGTTAGTTTATCAAAACAAAAAGTAAACCATGTATAATTTATCAAAGTAATACTATTCACAATTATGAAGTAGTAAAAACTCTTCACTGAATTAAAGATCATTACATACCCATTTGTAACCAAAAGATTACCATAAACCCATATAAATATCACATAACATATAAAGGTAACTTGGTACATAAACATACTTAAATGGAATAACCATACAGTAGACTTCCACACATATCACTAAATGGAATAGCCATACAGCCGACTTCCATACCCATTGCATTGGAGGTTATAATGTAGCCACTCGTTCTGGTATTCACGGCACCACCCGTCATATGGTTTATCACGTAACCACCCGTCAAATGTCCAATTACCATTATACAATCATAAGACATAAAACAAATATAATGGAAAGAAAACATTTCCACAATTTGATCACAATATATCACTTAAATATATTGACATAACAAATCCTTTATAAAAACAATTTTCAATACCCAAATACATTAAAGATTATATGGTATTTATTTCGTTTTAAAAATATTACAGCTTGTTGAGGATGCCAAAGACCAAATAATACTCGCGGCGGCAGAAAAGGTCGTTGTCACCGCGTACGTTTAAAGAAACATTCATTTTTGTCATTTAATAAAACACGTCGTAGAAAAAGATTCAATTTTTATTAAATTAAAAGTAAAAGGGGTTTATACATCATATAAAAGAATGAAATATGCCACAATGAATGGAGATTGAGACGAAGTCCCTTACCTCGGGTCCGACTTGACTCGATCATTCTTTTACATCCTTTAAAACGGGTAAATCTTTTTTATTTGAGCTCAAAGGCTTCCTTGGGAAGACTTCTGCCCTATGTGAGGCTTTTAGAAGTAAGAGAGGGATGTGGAGAGAAAAAATGGACATGGGTTGTCCAAGCCAAAGGCTTTGTAAGTGTGGGTATGGTGGTAGAGGTGGGGGCCTTTTATAAGAGGAGAGGAGGGGCACTCTTGGAAAGTTATAAAAGGATACTTTATCATAAAATGCATTTTGGATTTAAAAGGTCCCAAATTTATATATTTCGAGGATAAGTTGATAGGAGTTCGAAATATACTCATCCAATAGGTTTTTGACATGGGTAGGTCTTAGATTTTACATTATCTTTTCATTTTATTTGAATTGTTAAATAATGAGGTAATCGCCGCATCATCATGATGTCATAAATAATTTAATTTATTTAATTTATAAAAATTATAAAACAAATATCATGATGTAGGAAATCTTTTTATCTTTCTAATTAATATTTATAGTCAAATTTATGACTTGTATAACCCACTTAAAAATTGTTTTAGTAAAACAACTCATGTTTGTGACATTTTTATTTTAACATTTAATAAAACATGTTTAATGTAATTTTCCATCCAAAGTGGCTCCATGGGGTCCCTAAGTTGACCCTTGGATTGTCTTGGTCGGTCATGACACATCCAATAATGGTAGGACATGTGTCTAGGTCATTTTATATTATTAAAACATTATTTTTACCTTAAACTACACTATTACCTCTAATCGCGATTAATAAATATAAAAGTTATTATTCACCAAAAATTTATTTTATTCACATTTAACCACATTTAACTTTCTAATTAAAACCATGTATGTCAGATTTTTGAAATTCAAAACACAAAGGTGGTAAAATTTCATTTAAACGGAAAAATCAGTTTTTATAAGTACCACTTTTTTGGTTTCACTATTCATCAAAAATTAAAGTTTTTCACAAAAATACCAACACATCACCCTAAGATATATTTGATATTCCAAATTAAAAAATGATATATATTTTAAAAAATTAAAATCATATAAGTTACATTAATTAATTTAATAATTAATTCCCGATGTCATGACAAATAGTGTGTTTTTATGAAGCAATATATATCAAAAGATTGACACTAGTTTAAGTACAATTTCAAAGGGAAATTAATTCCAATGACCAAAATTGGATTAAATGGTAAAAATATATTCTAATTTCACTTTAAAACAAATTTAAAAGATAATACAATCATATAAATATACTAGATTAAAAAAGTGGTTTTGAATTAAAATACAATATTTTTCATTATTCATTAAAAAATGATCGTTATCAGAAAAATACCAAAAATTTACACAAAGAAAATTTTGATGTCCCTATTCTAAAGAAGAATTTTATTTGGTCCAATATAATTTATAAGAGTGACAAAAACTATATTTAAGGATGGTTCGCCATCAAAAGGCGATAAGTGGACCATTAGTGAAGATTAGAGTATATATGCCTAAAATTGAATTCTTTTCATATTTTAAGCCTTTATCATTTATTGGATAAATGTAAAAACATTTAACAAACATATATAATCATATTTTAGTTATTTATATTCATTCCCGCCAATACAACGGCTACGTGTTAACTACAATTTAAAGTAATATTATTTTATTACTAGTGTGCAACGTAAGATTTCAAAGAAACTCTTTGTTGTGTATCGGGTATGCTATCAAACATAGAAATCCCTTTAAAGTAAAATTAAAATTTAATTAGTAAATATTAATACATATGAAAATGTTTTATTCTTTATTTACCTGGGATTTTACAATAATGACCTTTACTATACACCTATTTTGACATTACTAGTGTGATATTCATTATCAATTCAGAAACTCTTTACCATCCATCATATAGGATTTAAATTGAGAATAACATTGAATGGATTTGGATAATCCTAAGGTTTAATAGATTAAAATTAAGGCCTCATTATATATATATATATATAATATATGTTATTTTTCAGGATTATGTTTTCCAACAGATTTATTATTTTTTCTTAAACAAATCTATTTTCTTGTTCAATGGATGGAATATGAAGAAATCACGTTAATGTTGAGTGAAATTTAAAATGAAATGATTTTACTCCTAAGAAATCAAGATTTATTTTATATGGAATGAAAAAGATCAATTCAAAGGTCAATTATATTTCTCTTTTAGAGAAAGAATCTAAATATCTAATTAAGATAAGTTGGTATCATTATTTTATTGATCAATTCTTGAGGAACCACTCCCATTCCATCAATGGATTATCTAAACCACTATTTGATGAGTGATGCATTAGTACCAATGAAAAGAAATTTTCCATCTTCTATAGTTTGGAACAATAAAAATTCATTTTTGTGGTCTATTGTTTGGAAGTTGAAGTGTAAAAATGGTGGAATCTCTTCAAACATATAAGGGAACATGACAAGATTGACTCCATGGATTGGGAAAAGTTAAAGAACTTATTTTTCAATTGTTATCATCAATATATTATTCTTATGAATATAGTGAAGGAGTTCCTTGAGATAATGAAAAAGGGCGATGAATCTATTGGTGCCTACAAGGTATATTTAACAAAAAAATGTGAGGTATGATTCTAGTATTGTCTTAATTTTAGAATGTATGGTCGATCAATACTTATGTGATTTAAAACTACATTCATAAAGGGAGTTATCCAGAGGTGAATTTATTAGAAATGAAGAGATTCTTCAATGTGCTATTATGTTGGAAATAGAGGCTAGAGTTCTATATCAATCTCATCATTCTTATTAGATGAGAATAATGGAATTAATGGGAAAATTTAAAAATCGTGTAGACAAGATGATGATGTTTTATGTATGATATATTTTAGGGAATAAATATGGTGGATGTTGTCTAAAAAGGACTAGTAAATATTTTATGTGTGTATCGGAAAGTCATCGGACAGTCGAATGTCAAAGTATTGTGAAAAAAGATATCTAATGATGAAAATAGAGTTGAAAATCTAAATATACACTACCCAAACATCAGGGATTAAAAGTAAAGGAGAAGTGGAATTATAATAACTAGTTCCCATATCTGATTATTAATGATGATTATCGATGATAATAATTTCTAAAGCAGAGATAAAATGGAATTCTCATGTCATACTTGTTTCTAATGAGGGTTGTGATAATGACTTATTGATAGGTACACATAACATCCACTCAAGAAAAAATATTTTCATATTTGACTCAAGATCATCCAGCTATTCTATTTCCGTACACATTTCCTAGGATATCATGATGTTATATAATGATTAAGAGGTTTAATTAGTATTGAAAACCCATAATGTTATAATGATCACATCTCAAGTCTCTGATTATTCTCTAATTCATGTTTTTGATAATTTTATTCCTATAAAAAATTTCATTTTACCCCAGTTGAATTTATGTTATCAAAATCATATCATTCCCTTAGTAAATCACACATCTATTACCAAATATGGAAAATCACATTTGAAATTCCAATCTATCCATTGAACAACATTTAGTATGATGATAAATGTGAAAATACGAAAAAAAATAAAATCCATTATATGTATTTTTATTACTATAAAAGATATAATATTATCTCTGATGGATGGGGAGATACACAACATCGATGATATGGATATAGTGTGGGAGTTCATTGATGTATTTACAGAAGTGTTTCTTAGACTTCCAAAAAAATGTGAGGTTTATTTCTCAATAGAACTCATACCTAATGCCACACCAATTTCTATGACTAACAATATAATGGTATTAATATATTAATAGTAATAGGAAATAAAATTCCATGGGAATGATGAAAAGGGATTCATTCGGCCATGTGTGACATCATGGGGTGAACCTATTATTATTTTTAAACAAAATGGATTGATGTGACTCTATATTGATTATCTAGTTCTAGATGAGAACAAATTAAGGAAAAATTATTCTCTACCATATCTTGATTCTATATCTGATCAACTGTGTAGAGATCAATACATTTCCATAATCAACCTTCATTATAGAAATTATCAATTGTGGCTCAATAAGGTGGATACATTCAAAATAATATTCCATACAAGGTATAGACACAACGAATATATTTTGATTCCACTCGTCCTTTTTTAATTCCCCCATTATTGTAAGATCTTGTATTTTTATTAACACGTCTCAGGTGGATTTTCTGGTAATTGTTTAGGTTTTTAAGTACCTTTGTTTTAGAGTAGTTTCTTGGTGTGCATTTCAGGGAACTGTTCAAAAAACTAAAAGAAAGTGGGTTTTTCAAGGTTTGTGCATGGTTTGACATAACATTATATTAAACCAATACAACTGTGCAAACCTACAAATAGAGATCTGCACGGTTGGCTCACAGTTTTCCTAAATCGTGCACCCCTACCCTGGAAACCATGTACACGAGATTAATTATACGAAAATATAATTTTAAAACCGCCCGAATCCCCAAGACTTTAATATTTTGACCATGGATATGTCTCAAGAAATTATAGGTGTTCTTAGAGCCATCCCGAGGGATTCCATGGTGACTAAAACATCATTCTTCGAGATCAAAAGCCAGTATTGAAGATCTTATCTCTACCTGATAAGTGGATATCATCACATTTATTCTACCATTCATTCCTCAATCATTACTTGATCTCATTATAGAAGAAATTCACTATTTCAGTGGAAATAAACCTTTTATTTGAGATCTATATCTTGGATTATAGATCTGGATCTATATTTCAATGATTTCTATTCCTTTGATCATAATCTTGGTTTAAGTATTTAGATCAAGAGTTTGATCAATGATGATGTGCCACTCAGATTTGGGGTATTTCTGTTGGGATAACATCATCCAATATACCATGTTAGGTGGTTTGAACTGAACTCTTATAGTCTTGGATTTGATATTTTAATGTGATATTTATGATTTTGTATCATCCCTTGATACATTATTTCCATAATTTGAGTAATTAAGAATGTGTAATCAACTTGTGATCGCTCTTGTGATTAATTTGTTGTTGAATCACAGAAAAAATGAGGGGGAGGGGTACTCAAAATAGATTTTGGTTTTGGAGATTAGTTATGGGTTAAGATATTGTAATTTTGTTATTGAATTGATTGTGTTAACAAAGTTAATTGGGGAAAATTAATAATGAATTGTGTTTGGCTATATAAGATGCATAATTGTTATAATAAATTATATTCCATGATGTTTATCAAAAAAATTAATTCTGATAATTAAATATAAAAATTTGATATTATATATATATAATTAATTATGGAATGAGGATTATGTATGTTGATTAATTAATTGATGAATTAATTAATGGGTTATGTTCTTAGTTAATAGTTCAGTTTACTAATGGCCTTTAAAATGTTTAAATAATCATTTAATTAGCAATATAATCATGTGTATAATTCTTCTGAATTAAGAATGATTGAGTGGATGAAATTTTTGTGTTTCGTGAAATGGGGTTCTAGACCGATTAGATGTTGGGACTTGGAAATTGCGTTCTTCCCCAATAGTTAACCATGATTGAGATTTTAGGGGGCATAGAATGATGACCTACACCGAAGTGATATGGAGTGTTAGACGTGGAGACCTTCAAAGAATGAGATTGGGGTTTTTGACATGACGTTCAACACTAAATTGATGATAATAATAACTGATGATTCAAATGGGAAACATGAATTGAAACTTGGCCTAATATGAAGATTAAATATTAAATGTCATTGTGAAAACTATTTAATTATGAATTTTATTTGTTGATTCATAAAACTGTATACACTATCTCTTAACTGGACTTATTTTATACACCAATGGTAGGGGTCTACTGAGTTGTACTCATACCCTATTCAGGCAGCCATATTGGCACCTGAGTAGACATTGTTGAAGCATTACAGGATACGGTAAAGGCCTTGGGATAGTATACTTTTTGGTATTGGATCATGGGAGAGGGATCCAGATGTGGTTCGAGACCCTTTTGGGAGTCGTTCTGTGTTTACATTCAGTTACATTATAGACACTTGACATTCACATTGTCATGTCATGTTTTACCTCTCTGTTTTCTGTTTTATTTTCTGGTTTTGACAATCTTATGACATGTTATTTTTATAATTACATATAATCATCTGTACAGGGATAATTTTTTTCATCTATTGGTGCTTTATTTGGAGAAAAGACGGTAGAGTCTCCCCATGAATAACTTATCAGACCCTCACTGCTAGTCAGCACCATTTGGCAAATGGGGTGGAACAGGTGAGGGCATGTGGCCAACTGGATTGGGTCACCGATCACTGGCACCTGGGAAGGGATGTCAGAAAGTTGTATTAGAGGAGTTTCCATTTTCTATATTATTCTTCATTCTTACTATTTTGGGAATGTTATATAGGAGTCTAGGAAGTGTTAAGGCTTGGTAATGAGCTCATGAAAGGGTGTTTCATACCCATGTATGTGGGAAAAATATGATTACACCATGTGGGATTGTTTGGATTGTTGTTTTTTTGATACAGTTGGATATTATTTCACCTTTGGTGATGAACTTGTGGTGTGATGTGATATTTTCTTCACAACTGTTGAATATCGATTTGTGGACAAAAGAGGAAGGATACCTGAGTTTTCATGCATCATTCTAGGCACTAAGGGTTGTTGTGACATTCCACATTCTAGGCACTCATGGGAAAACGTGTAATTGGTATGTAATTAAAAATTACCATGTTTTCCTTGTTTTGAGATTTAAATAATGATGAAAAATGATAATAAATGGGTGTCTAATGAGAACCTTGATTTATGTAATGATTATTATTAATTAATTATTTTTCCATTATTTAATTTTAGATAATTTGATTAATTAGAGAATGAATTAATTAATGAAAATGTATGTACACTTTTTAACCAAGACCTAAGAGTAGGGTGGTTAAGGGTAGTGATAATGCCTCAGTGTAGATCATGTGGTGAGAAAAATGAGAAAGGAAATGTTACATCTTGTAGTGTTGGATTCTCCACTCATGTAAATTTTATAATGTTGCATTATGAGTCCTAAGACATGTGTTTGGATTTGTAGAGATATACCTCCAGGATTTTTGTTGAGGGAGAGACAAAGGGGTATGTCCTAGAATGAACTTCCAGACAGGGAACATGAGGAACCATTGGTGCTGGTTGAGGAGGAAGGGGAAAAATTATGAGAGAACATTTCTCCATTCCTGTAATTCATGGAGAGATGTCAAGGGGAGGTTTTAAAAAGCATGATCGAGTTGACAATGGAGTTTCTGCCACAACACCATCCTATTTTTAATGGATAGGGTGGACCTAACTGATCTGAATCATGGATTGAATATGTTGGTACAATAGATGAACATTTGGATAATTTTTCTATGAGAAGGATCAAGTTGTATGTTAATAAGCTAGCACGTCATCAAAGCGCTGGTGGGACATTTAGGTACAATCTGGATAGAATGATGAGATGTTATGGAAGGACATTGTGGAGATGTTCTTGGATCATTTCTATCCATAGATGATGAGAAAAAAGAAGGCTTCATAATAAATGAATCTGACAAAAAGAATCATTTCCATATGGGATTACGATTAAATTTTAATATATTTACAATGATGTTATCCCTCATAGGTGGAAGATGAGGCTTCTTTCGAAAAACATTTTCCGACCATACTTATGAGTGAAATTAAGTCCCATGTAAAAATATTTAGGTGAAATAAATTCTCAGAAGTGGTTATTCAGACTATCATTTCAGAGGAGAACCCGGAGGAGGCTTCCAGTACTAAGAATATAGTTGTCAGTAGATGATCAAGAAGTTTTACTTCTATGATCCTAAAGCGACATTACGAGAACCTTATTCAGGACTATTGAAAGTAAAGTGTATAGCCAGGAGGAGTCGTTGCACTATATCTTACTCATATTCTTCTCCCTCAGTGCAGTAGGTAAGAATATTATTGTACAAATTATCCCCAAAAACTAGTTTAGTGCCATTTTTGTGGCATGATGGGGCACCTACAGAAGTTATGTTGGAAGCAACGACAAGCTAGTGCTGGGGGAGCAACTAGTCAGATTCAGAGTGTAGGAAGGGTGTCTTACCAACCATATAGGTCTGGTAGATTGAACTCTATAGGCAGAGGTGTTTTAGGTAGTAGATTTCATGATTCAGGTGATGATTTCTCGTATCATTATAGTGGTGCTACTCAACAAAGTCATCCAAAACCAAATGGAATATGGGATGGATAGTTACATCCACTAAATCCTAAACATGTGGACAGTGAGGATGGTCCTTTGAAAGTGGGAGGTACTATTCTAGTTTCTTCTAATTTATCTACTCCTGTGATGGATACATCTACCTCTAATTCCTTTATATATGAAAATCTTGTTAATGGGTTGATCTTGGAGTTACAGTCCATAAGCGGGGTGATGAATATTGATACACTATTGGGAACATGGTCTAGGGATATATGTTTATGCATGTAATGTTCACTATAGATCGGAGAGTATCATTTTTAGTGGGATATCTTTTTACTTGATATAATGGGATGTGACTTGATTATGCGTATGGACTGGCTAGTTGCATACTGAGACCACATAGCAATTTGGGGCATATCATCTCAGAAGAAGGTGTCGTATTGGACCCCAAAAAATCACTAGATGTGGTTTCAATGGTGCATCCCAATAATATTTTTGATATATTGTGCTTTTTTGGATTAGCTAGTCATTACATGAGGATCATCCAAGACTTTTCCTGATTGACATCAACACTTTCAGGTTTGACAAGAAAAGGGATAATTTTTTATTGGGTAGAAGCATGCCATAATGCTATAAAGTAGTTGAATAATCACATGTAACCATCACCAATTCTGATCTTAACTGAGTCTATTGAGGATAGAAAGATGTATTGTGACTCTTATAGGATCATACTCAGTGTTGTGTTGATAAATGGGAATCATGTCCTTGCCTACGGGTCTTGGTAGTTGAGCCCACTTGAATGGAATTAGCCTACATGTGACCCAAAGATGGCAGTAGTGGTTTATACTCTAATGTGTTCGCAAAACTATATTTTGTGTCAAATATTTACATATTTTATAGATCACAAAATCAGGAATTATATCTTTTCACAACATTAATAGAATATTATATATCGAATATCGGTAGAGTATATGCTGACCATTTATATTGAACTAGCATATACACATAGAAATAGGAATAGTGTGGCTGATGCCTTGAGCAGGAAGACTCAAAATCAGTTGGTATATGAGTATAGTGTAGAGTGGAGTATGATGACATTGTTGGCGCAAATTCATGTGGTAGTTTAAGAGAGTCAGGAGAGGATTACTCTTGTTTCTATTGTAGTTGAGTATACATTCATGAGACTGATTAGGGATAAGAAGTATGAGGATACAGATTGTTTAGACTTTAGGGAAAGCCTTAAAGGTGGGGAGACACCTTCAGACTACATAATATACGAGGATTATATAATCTATGTTAAAAAATTTGTTTAGTGTTCTTACGAGTATGTGACAGGAACTCATGCAAGAATTTCATTCCTCAAAGTGGGCAGTACATCCTGAGGTGACAATAATATACCATGGTCTAGGATGATAGTTTTTGTGTCCAGTCATGAAAACATAGATAACATGGTTTTTAACAATTTGTTTCACCTTCCAGAAGGTGATGTAAGGGAATAAATGACCAAGAGGTATATTACAGTTGTTTCATATCCCAGAATGAATGTGGGATGACATGAAAATTGATTCCGTAGAAGGAATTTGAAACACACTTATGAATAATGATTCTATTTGGGTCATTGTGGATCAACTAAAAAAGGTATCCTGCTTCATCCCAATCATGGAAACCATTACTGTTTAATAGCTGGGAGAACTTTATGTAAGATTTATAGTCTTGTTTTATGAGGATGATATGGACTATAGTTTTATATTGTGTTTCGTTTTATTCTTCACTCTTCCATAAGGACTCTTAGAAGATTCTGGGTACACATGATTTATTAAGTACAACGTTCTACCCAATGATAGATGGTTAGTCAGAGAATACGATACAAGCGTTAAATGATATATTGCGAGAATATGTGCTTGAGTTTTTTGGTTCAGGGGGGAAGCACTTGGCAATAGTGGATTTTTCAAATAACATCATTTATTAGGAAACCGTAAAGATGGAACCACATGATGCAAATTATGGTAGTACTTTTGATAACCACTAGGATGGTTAGATGTAGGTGAATTAGAGATATTGGGACCGAGTCTCATTTAGGGGACATCGGAGCAGGTGAAGTTGATTCGAAAACATATGTCTATGGCTCAGAGTAAAAAGAAGTTTTATGCTGATAGAAAAATAATTCCCCTAGACATTAAAGAGAGAAATAGTGTATTTTTTCAGTTTTGCCTAGATTTTTTCAGAGCACGATACAGAGTCAGGGCATGTTGTTGCCCAGGTTCGAAGGATCATTAGGGTTACTAGAATGAATTAGGCCAGTTGCCTTATGATTGGCCCTTACAGAGAAATTCAGCACTATGATTGATGTTTTCCATATTTCACATCTATGGAAGTATAACACTGAACCATCACATGTGATTGATGTGTTAGAGGCTGACCTCGAGATAGATTCCTCCTTCGAGGATCATCATATACGTGTGCTGGGTCGAAGTGAGAATCTGTTACAGGGATAGACAGTGTCATTTGATCAGGGGTTATAGAAACATGAAATTGTTCTAAAGGAAACATGCAAATTGAAATCAGACCTGAGGGATCAATGGAACACAATTTTTGTCTAAGAATCACTTGTATGTTTGGGAGTGTAGCTCTATGATGAGTTGTTATAAGGTGGGTATATTATAAGATCCCAGCTTTTCGGCTCATATCGATCACATTATCAAGTACTTTTTGAGGATTTTAAGTAAATTTGATTTAGTGTGGTCACTTGGGGTGTGTTTGGATCAAGTTTTAAGAAATATGAATTGGAAGTGGATTGTTGATGGTTTACACATGGTTGGAAAACCCATGTGACTAAACTGTTACAACCATGAAAACCTGGACATAGAGGTCCACATGGTTGGCATACGGTTTGATGTAACATGGTGACGTTGCCTAGCAAACCATGTGCATGGGATTAATTATCTGAGAATCAATTTTTAAATCAAACCAAACACTGAAGTCTTATATATTTCATCCTTGTATCAGGATTTAAAAATCCTAGGTGATCCTAGATCATTTTATATGGATTGAAAGGTTAGTTGATTATTGTTCATATAGATGAAAAGCCCAGTTTGAAGATCTGCTCTCTTCCCAGTTAGTGAATTCCATCTTGTTTCTTCTATTGATCATTCCTTTATCTTTCCTTGATCACATCATGGTTCATCCCCACCATTTTAATGGATCTAAACCTATGAGTTGAGATCTATATAAACAATTTTGTATCTAGCCTGGAATTTCCAGGATCTTGATGCCTTTGATCTAAATTTTGGTTTAGGGATTTAGATCTAGATCTTGAACAATGTTGTTATGCAGCTCAGATTTTGGAGGTATCGGTTGGGCTAACAACTGTTAATAAATAGAGGTAGGTTTTCTAAATAGAACTCTCTAGGTCATGGATTTGATATGAGAATGTGATTTTAGGATTTGCAAGCATCCCTTGATAATTGATTTCATAAATAATAGTAATTTTGAATGTGGAATTAACTTGTTATTCCCGCGGTGATTTATTGATAATTGAATCACAGAAAAAATGAAGGGGGTTTCCCAAATTGGCATTTGTTTTTGAGATTGGTTATTGTTTGATAAATTTTAATTAAGATAATTAACTGTGGAAAAATAATTAGGAAATTATGTTTGGATATGTAATATAATTGACTGTGAGTATTAATTATGCTCCATGAAGATGATAAATGATGATTAATTGTGATAATTAGTTATGATATTTTGTGATTTTATAGGGATTATTAATTATGATGAATTAATTATGGAATGTGAATTGTGTTGATTGATTGCATAATAGATTAATTAATAAATGGTTTATGTGCTTAGATAATTGTTGAGTTAACTGATTTCCATTGAAATTTTTATATAAGAGTTGGATTATTAATAGAATGAAGTGGATTATTTGGGTGAATTAAAGAATTATTAAATGGTTCATATTATTGTGGTGCTGGACATGGTGTTCTAGAACGATTTGAATTTGGGACTTGGACATGGTGTTCCTACCCAATACTCATCCATTCTCAAGATTTTGGGGTTCATTTTAGGATGACCTACGCCGAATGACATATGGAGTGTCAGGAATAAGGACCTACACAGAATGATATAGGTGTGATTGACATGATATTCAACACCAAATGAATGATAATAATGAATTATTATTCAAATTGAAAACATGAATTAAAAATGGTCCTAATATAATGATTAATGATTAAATGACAATGTGAAAACTAATTAAATATGCATTTTATTAATTGAGTCATAAAACTACATACACTATCTCTTAAATGGATTTATTTTTGAAACCATTGGGGGAGGCCTATTGAGTTTTACTCACGCCCTATTTGGGCCACCTGATTGGCATTCAAGTATACTTTGTTCATTCAGGACGAGATTCAGGGAAGGCCTTGGAAGAGGTTGCTAATTGGGATTAGAGCATGGGATAGGGAACCAAGACATTGTTTAGGACCCATGTGGGAGTATTTGTGTCTTTATTTTCAATTCCATTGTTGAAACATGTCATTCACATTATTATATTTCTTTTTACCTCTTATTTTAGTATTGTATTTTCTTGTTTTGAATATCATATGACATAGTATTGTTCTTTTTATTTATACCCTTATGCACTTCGTTATTTTTTGATTACATCAACAGGTGTTTCATTATGATAGAAGAGGGTATAGCCTCTTCATGACTAACTTAATATACCCTTGTTGCGAGTCGGCACCCTCTGGCTTATGGGGAGGCACGCTTTAGGGCATGAGGCCAACTGACTCAGGGCACCGTTTAGTGGCACCTAGGATGGGATGTGGCAACTATCATCAGCTATTTATGAATATTTATTCTTCAATTACCATGAACAATTTATGATAATCTTTATATATTCAACTATAATGAATTAAAGTGGAAAGGAAGAAAATTATGGTCACTTAAGAACTAATCTAATGAAACCGAAGAAAGAGAAACTACACTAACTTTTTTAAAAGTGTGATTTTTTTCTTAAAAGGGTTTTCATGTTCCTGTCATATTATATCATGAGATGGAATATTAGTACATCAATCGAAGAAGGAAACTATTGAGTGTGGTCCCAGACCAACTATCTTGTTTGAGAACTATAGTTTTCTTGTTTTACTTGGATATTCGTATTAGTTTATTAATAATTTCTAAGAAAAATATAATTCACTAACCAAGTTAACTCATAATGTAGGAAATTTATTATTGATAAATGAATGTGAGGAAAAATTCCAGGAACTGTAGAGAATATTTTTCAATGCACTTGAAGTTACATTACCATATAGTAGAGAATAATTTTTAATATATTATGATGCATACAAGAATGGATTGGTATGTGTTATCTTGAAGATGATATGGTTCTATATTATGACTCTTGATAACTAATGGTTCATTGGAAAAACTACCCAAAAACTAATTTACATTTAGTTGTGTTAATTTTATCATTAGAGATGTGAAAGAGTTATCATTATATTAAAAATCATGATACATATATGGATTTAAAAAGATTAAATTTTATATTCTGATAGAAGGAGATGAATATAAACCAGAGAATATGGTTATAGATGATTCATGATTATGACTAATCATTACATTACCACACAGGGAAAGAAAACAAGGTGGCTAATGCCTTGAATCAAAATGATCATGATAGATTATCTATGATGAGGATCATGAAAGCCAAAATATTATTGGATTTTAAAATGAAGGATGTAGAAATATAAAAAGAATGTGATGAATCTTATCATGCTTAGTTTAACGATTAACCATATATCCATATAAATATCGAAGAGGCATAAAAGTGATATGCAGAGCTATAAAATAATGTTATAATTTTTCATGATTTTATCCATGATCATGATGGAATGATAAGGTTTAGAAATTATAACTACATAATTTTAATACCAGACTTGATGGATTTTTAAGATAAATCTTGTTTTTCTTAATTCATTATTCATCTTGGAATTGTGATGATGTTTAGATATTTGAAATATTATTTCTAGTGGGATATAATTATGGGAGGTATCATAGAGTCTGTATCTCGGGGATTGGAATTTCATTATGTTAATCTCGATATAGCAATCAATTAAGGGGATGTTTCATCCATTACCTATAATTTATTTGAAATTGGAAAAAACCACCATGGATTTTTTTCATCGGTCACCCTAAAAAATATAGAGTGAATAATTCTATATGGGATGTAGTTAATATCCTTAATATTCAATCCACTTCATAATGATAATATAATACTTATCTCTTAATATTTTTTCTATAATAAATATAATGTATGTGGTAAATGATCATGGAGTACCACATTCAAATTTGTGTAATCAAGATCCATGATTTACATAAATTTTCTAGTGAATTCTTAAACAGGATCTGGATATAGAATAGTTTAACATCACTATAGGTCATCCTCATACATATGGTTTGTTAGAGATTATAATTAAGATTATAGATTATATCATGAGATCCTGTAAGATGGATTGAAATTATGTTTTAGATCAATACACCCAACAAGTTGAGTTTTTAAACAATTTTGACTTCCACCTTACCATTCATATTGTTCATTATGAATCCCTCTAGGGAAATAAGTGTAGGGATCCAACGATTGTGAATAAATTTAGAGAAATAAATCTATTGGGACATGATGTATCTAAATAAATATAATATACGGTTTGAGTAATTCCGTAACACCTCATGTATTCTCATAGTTAGTAGAAAATGTAATGTGAAAATCACCAAAGTAATCTAGAAATTTATTTTGATGGCAATATATTCCTACAAAATTAAACATGGAAGGAGGTAACATGATTTTTAATGAATGGAAAATAGATACCTAGGTATATTAGTCTAATTAAAATTCTATATCTTATCAGGATGATAACCTATCAGTGGGAGAATCAGCTAAACCTCACTCAAGTCCATGATGTGTTTTGTGTACCTCTCTTGGGGAAGTACATAACAAATCATTCACATGTACTGTAGATCGAGGAAGTAACAAAATATAAGGATAATTATTATGAGGTATCACTAATGAATATTCTATATGATATAGATAAGGTTTCACGAAATAATAACACACATATGTTCAATGTTCTATGGTGAAACCACAAGTTTGCTGTATTTATATGGGAACCGAAGGCAATGATGGGGTAGAGTTAACCTCATTTATTTACATTAGACGAATGAATTATGGGAGAAAAAATTATTTTCAGGGGGTATAATTTAACACAACCTTATTTTTATGAATTATTATTTATTTTCACTAAAATAAATTCATTGAAATCATGTGTTAAAGGAAACACCGACTTTTTAAAAACTATGATATATTATTGAAATTGTTTTTCAAACATGACCACTAAAACTAAATATTAATCATAATGATATGATTAGTAATAAGTAACATTTATATGTAATTTCCAATGGTTTTATAAATGTTAAATTACTTCAAAATTAATTATAAATGTGAAATTACTGCAAATTAATTTATTAATTTGATTTATGTTGTTATAATATTTTATTATTGAAATTTGAAATAAAACCAATTCAAACTTTTTATCATTTCCCTTTAGAAAACTGATTCTTATCACATTTGTAGGTTTAATTTTAAATTTACATTTTCCATTTCTATGAATAGAATTGAAAAAAAATGGATCAATATGAATATATATATATATAACTTAATTATTTTTAAAAAGTATTATTGAAAATAATAATAAATTATTTACGCTGATTAAGGGGGAAAAGAGTTTATTAAGGGTTAAACTAAAAAGATAGTGGTTAGATTGGCTATGAAACTATAAAAATTTAGTATTTATGGGTATATTTCCATATTTACCTTCAAAATTTCTAATATATAGCAATTTGGATAATTTTTTCTTGTGAATGAATTTAATATTCTTGATTCTTTTAGAAAATGTCTATGTATTTTCCTTGTGGGATCATTCCACCAACAAAATTCAGTTATTATCACATAAAAAAACTTTTAGTTATTTTAATACTATAAAAAATTACTCACAAACATCCTTGTTCAGGTTCTGCTGCGGTTTTTCTTCCCAAAATGTCTAACACTAGGGTCCTTAATAAGGGATTAAGATGAGGTTCTTCTAAGTAAAGGTGATTATCTTCACTATGCCTCTTCTATTAATTTTTTTTCAAACTTCAATTATATATCTACACATCAAATATAAGAACATACAAGTATCTTATAAACTTATTCTTCATTAGTATAATTTTTTAACATAAACCCATCTTCAATTCCCTCAAACGGTAATCGAAAATTGTTAATTGCATGTACGGAGGACTATCAACTCGCAAACTAATATAGTTTATTATCCATCAAAACATTTTGTTTATATATATATAATGATTTATATAACCTATTTACATGATATTATGGAAATTGACATTCTTAGGTATTTTTTATATAATAGATACCATCTCGCATTCCATTCATTGTAATATATGATAATGTCACTACTGGGAAGAGAGAACTATCAACATGTGAAAGGATGTGATTAATTTTCAATTATGAATTACATGAAATGTATTAATTATAATTTTGATAAATATATTAGATATATATGAAATAATAATTGTTATTTGACTTTATTATATTATTTACATTAATTTATCCCATCCATTGAAAAAATAGAAACAATGTTCATGCGTATGTATAACATAGAATCTATGTGAAATGGTTATTTTCATTAATGATATCTATCAATTAAATATTAATAAATAGGAATATTTAATTAATATATATGATAATTATATCATGATTAAAATTCTATAGATTATGTAACCAATATCCATTTAAGAGGAAAGCATGAACTCAAAAGACTGTAGGTACTGAACCCAAGTTCACTACCTCAAGTTCAGATCTTTCTATGTAAATATATACATGAGGCTTTTGAGTTCAGCGTACACCAAAAAATCATATCCCATTAAATAATGTGTCAAAAAATTTAAAGCATACACAAATACAACAAAATAAAGATCATTCATTATGTAATACCAATAATGTGGCCTCAGCTGATGAGACCCATACACCACGACTCTACCCCTCTTCATAAAAACAACTCTCAGAGTGACACCACATGCATCATCATAAACACGGATTCTTATTCCTGGATTTAAAATTTTAATAACAACACTAAATTTAGTCTCCCTTTCATCTCTAAAAAGCATGCATCCAAGGTATTTTTCCACAGAAACATCATACGCTTCTTATTCAAGCATGTCAATAGAATTTCTAAGCATGATATGTACTCTAAAAACCATATGAAATATCTAGAAAGCCCTAAGAAATTTTTTATATCAATAATGTTCTTGGGATGCTCCTAGAAAATGGTATCGCTCAATTTCGTTGGGTCAATTGATACTTTTATCTCTAAGATAATATGAACTATGAACGGAATCATAACAATTTATAAGTGGATCATTGTGCGCTTAACATATAATAGATTCTCTATTAGGGTATCCAAATTGATTTCAAGATGTTTTCCATGGTTGTGTCAATTGTGAGAATACAATAATATATCTTCCCTAAAAACCACCACAAATGAATCCATATGAAGATGGAAAACATGATTCATTAGTAAGATGAAAACTAATATTTTATTCATGAGACTAAATGACATGACCGATAATATTATAGATCATACCATCTATGAAAATCCATACGAGTTATGTCTTTAGGTAAAACAAATACCTATTGAAAACCCAACCTCAAATAAATTTTCTAGAACACTCAATCTTCTCAGAGATGATCAAAAAATTAATTTATAAGTTGATAGAAAATTGGGTACTTCACTATAGACTGGTTAATCCACAAATGTATAAGTGTAACAACTACTTTATTTTATAAAAATTGTTATAGAACCCCATCGAAAAGTAAATGTTCATATAAACCCCATCGCCACCATGTCATCCATATACCTCATCATCTCTTGAAACTCTGTATTATCTATCATATAAGGAGAATGGATATCAGTGCAGCTCTTAATAATAGCTCTAAAGAGAAATGAAACATTCTCTTAGGAGGTAACCCAGAATATTAATTTGGGTAAACAACCTAAATATTGGGAAATCACCCCTGAAATGATCAACCACGGAAGGGAATTTTTCATGATGTTATCCCCAATCATCCATATATATACTAGCGATCTATGATGTTATCACCCCTAGCCCACGATGCTCTGGACTATCTATTTCAACTTGGACAACCTATTTGCCTCTTTAGATAAAAACTCAAACTACTCATTATTTGAAAGACAACCTTTGATGATATAAATTGATATTGTATTGATAAAAATTTATACAATCCATACTGAGTATGATGTCCAAACATGTCATCTCATATAGAATAGGATTCCAAATGATGATACACTCATTAATATTAAAGGGAAAATCCCTTCACAAGTGTATAACCTCCATTATAAACCCTAATAGAGTATCAAGTGTCACAACTCTTTTAAAAAACTGAATAACAAGACCTGGGATATCCACCATAGGTATTTATACGAAACTATGTGATTCCCCTGTATAAAAAAGCATACATACTAATGTATAGGATACTAAAATCATTCCTCACACCGTATACGGCCCAACGCTCTGCTCCTCGGGAGTTTCTATATAGAATATATCTAGCATAAACATGATCCTTATGATACAACCATACTAATAGAGTAGCCCCCTCCACTGTCTAGATACAACTAATACCTAGCTACCTCGAACATTACCACCACCACCACCTCACCCCAAATGACTAGTATTGATCCAACTCAATGCCTAACATGGAGCTATATAACCTGATCCTAAACTTGGAATCAGGGTCATTCCCCCTCCACTAGACACTGTGGAAATGTCATCTTAAAATTATACTAATGGACCATATTTCAACAATCTCATCACATGACTAGGGCTCGATCAGACTGATTTCTCATTTTTCCGCATCCCTTACAACGGTGACATAAGATATCATTACCAGTACTAATATTCGAGATGTTACTCCCCTAATGAGAAGGCACCAAATGGAGCATTAATCTTGATGATAAAGAACCATTGGTCCGAGACACTGAACCACCCTGCTCTTCACCCCTAGCTACCCTCAGTTTACGCTCTCTAATAAGAGCTTGATTTACTATCTAGGTAATAGTTGTCAACCTGAACACATTGACCTATGATTTAATGACATGTATGATACCTTCCTCATAGTACCTTACACTTGATGAATCATCAACAAGATATTTCATCAAAATTATTTGAATCTCTATAAAGCATTGTTAATATCCCATTTTAGTCGTCATGCCCTACTCTAGAGGCATAAACTCACTAGACCATATCTTAGAGTCTCAGGGAAAAGTCATCATATAATTTGGATTAGAAATCACTCCAAACCCTATCTTGTAGCATATCACCATAGTTCAAAAAATCCCACAAGCACTTTTATTCTCCGTGAATAATATATTTCATGAGCATCACTCTCTAATTTGGAGGTGTATTTAGATGCTTTAATATTGAAAAAGTAGTCTCAATACATAGATTATCATATAGTGGGCTGCCATCCTCCAAAAATGTGGGTGGATGTTTCAGCTATAATACATGAATTAGGTCTTGTAAAGACATGTCAGGTTGTGGTGGTCCATGAAAATTCTTCATATATAATTGAAAACACTAGAAATATTAGGCCTCAGTACACATATCTAGAGAAGCTACTCGTGCCTCAGTTTGAACTATAGTAGGATGTACAAGTAGCTTATGGACTAACACTTCTGGAACATGGTTGTCTCTACCCTCCTAATAAATTATTGAGGTTGTCTTGGTGGGTTGTCTCATCAATTCCAAAGACACTCCTCCAAATATATTGATAACAAGAGTTCATAGTTGAAAAACATAGGAAATGTAAAAAACATCCTATAAACATGTCGAAACCCCTTTTCCAACTCCTAAATATAGTACTCTGTAAATATTAAATAATCGTATAAAACACTAGATACACTACCAACTACCCGCTTAAAAGATGGTTCAAGGACATGTTCTCTACTTCACAATTCAAATTTCTATATGAATTCATATTCATTTCACATTAATATCATAATTCTATTTAAATGGTCGAACGCAATTGTTCACCACTTCTGGTCAATAAGGGTATGAACACCTTATGTACCAAAATATTTTTCCACTTAATAATTACCATAACACATTCTATTTAGTGTTACCGACGGTCCATGACTCCATGTGATATAGTTCATTGTTTAGGGTGTCCGCTATAACATAACTAGGAAATCACTATTTAGGTTGTGGCAGTCACTCTATGTAACAACCATGATTCTCAATCCTCTATAAAAAAATCTATTAGAAAATATCCATTCCAAACTAGGTAGATATCCCATGGTCATGTAGTCTAGAAATGGATCCTATATTTCATGTAATAATTAATGGAAAATAAAATCAAGCATGTAACAAAACTGTTGTAAGAGATGATACTCTCATCCCATCTGTAAATAGTAAAACATATCCTTAATCATATCAATAATAACATCCAACTTAAGGTGCATCATCAAATGGTGGAATCAAATCAACTGTAATAGTCAAATCTAGATATACAATAATTTTCAATAGTGTAATTTTTTTTATTGTACATGTGCAAGAAACTCCCAATAAAATCTCATTACCAAATTTCAATTAATTACTAATTCAACTTATATTGTCACAAAATTGTAAGGAATGATAAAAAACACCCTCTGACACCACTTTGTATCATACTGACCGAGGATACACTAAATGATTCCCCGAGCTAGTTGGTCACATGGCCTCAAGAACACCTACTAATATTCAAAAGGCATTTTTACTAGCTGTGAGGGACTAAGGTTTGTTTTTGGGGATTCAATTCCCACATGTAAGAGTGTAACATAATAGAAGTTATCAAAATGTTTAATAAAAAAGTAATAAATCATCCATACATAAGATAAAAATCCATGATATGAATATATAAAATATTCCAAATGTAATCTCATATAAATAATTATATTTCAATTCATGAATCTACAATGTAAAAGAATAGGTATACATATGGAAAGTACAATACATGTATCAAAACACCAAAATAACAAAATAACTATATCTGTATAGCATCGCAATCCTAAATCAATTTTGTGTTCAACTTCTCTAAATCATGGCATATATAAATAATTGTAGTAAGGGTGATTTCCCCAATACATTCCCACATCCAATAATTCTATATAGTTAACCAAAAATATCCTAAACAAGGTGTGAGATTATACTCAGTAGGCCACCACCAATGGTATCTTTAAAAATTCCAATATATGTATACAAGCTATAGCATTGTGTAAAATTAAATAGGTATATCATAAATGAATGTAAACATCCCATTGAATCAATAAAAAAATTAAAGTAATGTTGTCTAAAAAAATAAGGCTCCCTACAAAAAACATACATGATTCTATAAATAAGGGTAGCGGTAAAAAGAAATTAAGCAAGTGATGATGTTCACTCTACCCACTAGAGTCAAACACCCACACCAAGGCTATATATAAATCTTGGAGAAAATATCCATAACATCCATGACATATAATCTATTAAAAACAAATACCACTACCATGTTGTATAATCTAGTGCTGAATACCCATCATAGTCACACCATAAAATCTTGTTTCTTTCACAATGGTAATGTTGTGTAGTCAAAAGTGTCATACCAAGAACGGATAGATCCAAGTTAAAGAACATTGAGTCCCAAGAACAACATGATTGAATCATGATAACGAACTGGTTAGATTCTGTGGATTATTTAAATAGATGATGTCCAATGTGAGTCCAGGAAAGCTAGATCTAAGGGGGTGATAGTCCCTTTACATTCAATGGAATCAATATCAAAGAAGTAAACCTGTCTAATGAATCCACAACCACAATCATGGTACATGGTAGAAACATCCATGTAATTTAATGGAATCAATATTACAGGTATACTGATAGTGGAATCCATTACCACAATCAGATCATCTCATTTCATTCATCATTTCAACATTAATCGCATTCTGTGATTTCATCCAACTCTACTCCACAATTTCTATAAAATCCAATTAAACAATCAAACAATTAATTTCATCTCAGCACATGGAAAAAGTGGCATAATCTCTCCTCACAGTTCAATTAAATTAACATATATTTATAAAGGGGTTCCTTACTATAATTAGGCAATAATAAACACATCCCAAATATGGTATAAAAAAAAGAAAATTTAGAGGCACAGCACATGGGTGGATTATGTTGGGGAAATAACCTCAAACAATCATAGTGGAATTAGTGGGCATCACTAATAGGTTCCAATTCATCCAATTCAATCATTCAATTTATTTTAGGGGTGAAATCAAAACGTTTTGTTTATGGTACAATGAAGAATATAATTATAAAACACCCACCCCTATGGAAAATGTATAGACCATCCACTATAGGTCCTTAGCAGACAAGTCGTCCTGTATCAATGTCTGATTTGGTCTATATCGCGAGAAAAAAAAAGAATAGATGAAAATCCTAAAAATAAGTCATAATATCTTGAACATAAATAAAATTATTTATATGAATTAAATTGAATAAAATCACATTATTAGTGAATAACTCTTCCTTATAAGTCCAATGAGATTTATGGTGTTAGATTTTGAGTCGGGATGGAGAAATGGGAGCTATTCCAGTAATTTGGCTTCAAAGAGGAGATCCCAATGTGAACAAATTTTTGATGAAGGATGAAGAAAAGGAATTTTAAATTATAAACACATTAAGATAAAACTATCATCTTACCCAAAAAAACATGACCACATGGTTTGGATGCTCGATTTTCCAAACATTATGCCAATCATTCCCCTTTACTATTTTAAGGGGAACCCCACATAATTTTATGTTCGCGGTTTGAAAAACTTAGAAAACATTGTGTCTCATTCTCTATAAAAAGTTGTAGATCCCCTTGCTTTGTACTGCACCCCCATCAACATGGTTTACTTAAATTGTGTGCCTCCAAACAGAGGCCTATACAACCTTATGTATTTTGAAGTAACCATGGAGACTTCTCTACAAGGATTCCCCTAATAGTGTAGCATGCCTTGTTTTATTCAAAACTCAGGCATATGTGATCCAAATAGGCCCAAAACACATATAATACACCAAATATCTCATTGGGTACCCACATTAGGCCATAAAAAATAATTTAAACCAAAAATGATATTTAACATGTAGGAAAACTCGGGATCTTATAATAGCTTTATTCTCATCATTGTGTTTAGATTTATATATCAACAGATATAAATCTGAATGAGGATATGGATCTTAAGAGATAATTTTAAACATGATTTTGTATTATAATCAAGCATTGATAGGTGAATAAATATCACTGTTTATGGAGAAACATCATACATTTTTTTATAAAAATAAATTAAAAATATGCTAAAACTCCATGAACATCATTAATTTCAAATGAACCTTATAATTATTTTTATAATCATCAAAGGAAATATTCTATATGTTTTCAAGGTTACCTAAAATCATTCTATAATTTTCATTGAGGAAATTACTAAATATATTATTGGTCTTTTTGTATGTGAGATTCATGGTTCATATCTTGGTGGTGTCTTGGAGAACTCTTATTCTCCATTACCCTTGTAAATTAGAAAAATGATTTATTAATCATGGGGTTACGATCACTGCATAGTTTTTTATATTTAATCAATGAGATTGAACAATGATTGTTGAAATTATTGTTATTTTATGGGATAAGAGAATATGAAATTTTTTTGGGTATTTATTTGATTTTTATAGTTTTATTTTCATAGAGTTATGTAATTAATAATAATTAAATTAAATTTATGACATGTAATCACTATTATTATTAATATTTGTTAAAATGAAAAATAAATTGACATGGAATAATAATCTAATATAATGATAGTGATTGAGGTAGGTCGTGGGGAATAAAATTAGTTTTAACTAATAATGGGAATTATAAAATGAGAATGAATTATTTTTTGTAATGTGAATGAGAAGAAATAATTTCTAGGTTTGGTATTTTACTTTGTGAAATATTGAGAGTTATATGTCTTGTGTTGTTGATTGATGTCATGAGCCTTGATAATTTTATTTGAAATTTTAAAATATGATGTATGATAGATGTTGTGTGGTATTGAAGTAGTGGTATACTAGTTGGGGTATATGATTTAACGATTGACAGTTATGGTTGTTTTACAAGGTACGTAGAGATGTTAGGGTAGATATTGGATGGGAAATTGAGGATATGTTATATACGCATTGAATTACATGATGTTGTTTTTATTTTGTAGAGCTATGCTAATATTTTTTAGAAGGATCCTGGATTGGTTTTGGGCGGTATTTGGTGTTCCCTTATATTTATTTGATGTGAGTTTGTTGGTATTCCTTAATTTTGATCTGTAAGGGGGATATGGAATTCCAATAATAGGTGAAATTGTAGTTTTTATAAATATACCACTATATAGTAATTATTATTGTAACAATGTGGTCATAGATTCTAGTGATTTTTTATGTATATACATTATCATTAGAGGTGTCAAAAACAAGACGTAGTGATTGATGTGTATATAGTGGTATTGTTGTTATTGTGATGATATAATAAATTAATATTTTTATATTTCATTTTATGTGGATTTTTTGTAACAATTTACATGAAAATGGAGAGGTTTGAGGAATACTCTACTAGGTATACTTGAATTCTCACTCTATATTTTGTTTTATTGTTTTATTATACTTACAAGATCATGTAGAGGGTGAGTTCAGACAAATCAAGTTGGAATTACATGTGTTTGTATGGTTATCGTGTTTTTTTGAATATTGAAAATGAAGCTGACATGGGAAGTCAACTCAAATTTCACATGGACCCTATGATTTTGAGTATGTGATCAACTTTTTGATGAATCATTAATAGTGTAATATAGTATTGTAAGTGGTGTAGTTATGTACTTGTGGGTTCATGAATCATATTTTAGTAGATCATGATTACTTTTTGTGTAATGAACCTACCTAGGATGGTGTAACCCGATGCCTGATCTAGCAATAATTAAGTTCTCAAGATGGAATCCTTGTTTCGGAACGGATACTGATAAGTATCAAGGGTCTATAATATTATGTGAGGAGACTATAAAATCTGGAAGGAGTAAAATATTAGAATAAAATAACTAAACTCATACATAGGGATGGACATCACTATAGGCATAATAAATAAATGGAAACAAAGCCTGCTATAACAAATGGAATGAATCATACATACTCTAAGATTGAAAAAACACAAAACAACCTATTTCTTATGTCCCCAACCATATATAGAAAATAAATAAAATAAAAATAAAAAAAATATGAAATATTATCAATGTTGACCCGAAAAACATTCCAATTCATCCTTTTTCTCAAGATGCTCTAGCCCTATCCTAAGAATCACCACAAAAATGTCTTCTTTACAAGAAACACCAGGCCCCAGCCATAACCATTATGCAACATATGACCCAAACTAAATGAAGACATTGGTACATCATGAAAACTGATGTTCATATACACGGGGTGAGAAATAAATCATAGAGGGCCACTCATACTGGTGGACCTATAAATCCGCTTTAATAATAAGTACATGCACACATCATATGCCCAACCAAGATGAAAAATAGCAAAAACTAGAATAAAAGAAACATATTCAAGAATGGGAGAAACACAATAAAAAACCGATTAGGTATTTTTAGCATGATTCTCATCATTAATTTACCCATTCATTGGCCCCTCCAAGCGAATTTACCTCACCTTCTCACATAGCCACATGTAATCCTACATGTCTTCCAGATATACCTAGGAGAACCAAGACTTCTAATTACAACATACACGAAAAAAACTAGAGTGTAACCAAGGGAATCTGCGAGAACAGAGTGCTTCTACTCGACACTAGGACTCTAATGGAATTATTGAACTAGCGACAGATCTCTACCACATAACAGAGAAAGTGTCATGTCTCAAAAATATTTGGAGAATGAATCAATCTATAAATGGGGAACTAAAAGTTACCAAACCATCCATTGGGACACCTCCAAATGTTGTCCTGATAAAGGTATTATCCTTGGGGACACTATCTATCCATGGTATGGATTGATACCCTATCAAGGGGCCCCACTCCAATAGTTGAAAGCATGTACAGTATCCAAAATATATAACCTCTATCTAGGTACAATACTCAACAAGAGGGGTGCACTCATCCACGTCATCCATTTTCTCCAAAGGCTCATCTAACAAACACCATCCATAGATAACCATATCACAAATAATGGCTAATGACCTATGTATGATATCCCATGGGACTCCTCCTCAAACAATTGTCCTTTGAGAAAACATCTTCTAACATACTGGCAAACAACCATCCGAATGTGGGAAGATTAATCTTCAAAACTACTATCCAAACAACCAAAATAGTAGTGTTTAATCACTCTTATACAGAAAATAATGGTTCCTCTATGGACGATCCTTTTATTCACGGAGTCTAACTACTGAAAAAGGATAATACCATTAGCACAAATAGATTCATCCTTTGAAGATATATCAAATATTGACAAAGGAATGAACAATGTTTTGTTTAAAGATGGGTTCCGCAAGTTTCATCATGGTCGCACATGTATACCTAAGCCCCACATATTGGTCGCACAGGTGACTTGCGCGTCCTATTTGATTTTCTCCCAACATCTTAAATAGCTTATAAATACCCCTTGTGGGTCCCCCATTTCATGGACAGAAAAATCCAACAGTCATATTTAAGCTCTCGGCGCCCTAGTCTCTACTTGATGTCTTCCAAAAACTTCTAAGGTAATGTATTACCCATAATGAACAATCTGAAGAAGAGGAATATGTCCTATGTTTTGGAATTCATCAAAACATGTGTGCCTAAGGGTCTAACCATTATGGGAAAATGGTCACACTTGCACACCACCTTGTCCCTTCAACAGAACGTGCACACCACACTTTTGGAAGCCTCTAGGGATAATACTATGGGCTTGAGCCAAGCCTCGCCCATGTATTACACTACGGGTTGACCATCGCGCAAGTATACATGTGTCTTATAAATACACTTGCACGACAAGGACTTTCGTGCCCAAACAAGACTTGTGTGCCTACCTCTTTTTGGGTGCCCCACATGTCTATTAAACATTTTTTCTTCAAATCCACCTCTCCTCTTATGGATTTAGCCTTCGAAACCCACTTCAAAGTCATTTATGACATGTTCCCTTTGTTGGAATCCTAATCTGAAAGGAATTCTTCAGAAAATCTCTCAAAACCTATTGATTGACATATCTTTATGTCACTATGGTTGGAGATTTCCTCCATTTAACCTCATCCTCTAAGATGAGAAGATCATTAATTTGGGCCTCCTTTTCAGGAGTAATCCCTAGATCACAAGTCCCCTAACCTGGGCCTCCTTTTCAGGAGTAATCCATAGATCAGAAGTCCCATAACATGGGCCTCATTCTCAGGAGTAATTCCCAATCTTAATTCCCTAACATGGGCCTCTTTTTTAGGAGTAAGACCCAATTATAATTCCCTATCTTGGGCCACATTTTCAGTAGTAAGCCCCAGTTCTAAAATTCCCTAACCTAGGCCTCCTTTTCAAGAGTAATCCCCAGTCATAATTCCTCTTAAACTGGGTCCCCTTCTTAGGAGTAAGCCCCATTTCTCATGTCCCTTTAACCTGGGACTCCTTCTCTGGGATAAGCCCCAGTCATAATTTCTCTTTACCAGTCTTAATTTATTTTTATTTGGGATTCCTTCTTAGGAATAAAACCCAATCATAAGTCCCCCCTAATTTGGTAATCCTTATCAGGATTAAGTCCAAATTTAAGTATCCAAATATTCTTAAATCACATTTTCCTTTATATACATTGTTCTCCGACATCTCCCAGGAAGTAGGTCCCGATATTCATCTATCTGGGCTATCTTACGTATGTAAGCCCCACATCATTCCTTGTGACTGCATATTTCATGGCACAAATTATCAGGACTACTGATACCTATTTTTTCTCACACCTAGCATGACTCATGTGAGATTAGAGTATAAAAGTAACAACGAAAAATCTCTTTGGGCCATTAATCATATGTATTCGCCACAATTCCTAAACGAACTACGTGGACTTTGATCTCTACCTTAAAAGTAGAGTATGTAGGATGCCTTTCTAAAGGTTCAAGCCTATCATCCATTAATTCTCATCTTTCCCATATGATGATAAACTATATTTTAATTCCCAGACTATGTGTGTTCTAATTTCTTTTCTAAACAAGGATACATAGGTAGCCCATCTTCGGGTACGATCCCAACACTGAAATAATCCATGTCCTTCTAAACGAAAATAAACATCAAGTTCCCAACTGAGTGGATTTAAAACCAGTTTGTTTATCATAATGACCATGATATTTATATATAATCTGTTGAAGGATACCATTGACTATGAATCTCTACAAATACAGATGATTCTCTATCGATGGGGAACCTCAAATACATATAAAAGATTCCCTAAATTTCATACAAATAAATCATTGATTGTCATATCTAAAGGAAAACTCTTTTTCATGCGTGGTAATTTAATAAGGATCCAAATTCATAAATTAAATTTATAAAGAAAGTCTCATAGTAGACAATAATTCCCCCCAAAATGGTGTGATTAGTCTGACCTCCCATCCTCTCGACCAATGAAAATTTTTAATCCTCTTGGTCCACAATTAATGAGCACCTACCTTTGGAAAATAGGTCAAAATGGATATAGAATCATTGGATGTTTCCGATTTTATGAATAAACCTGTAAGAAACCTATTGAAATGTTTGAACCTTAAACAAACAAGGTCATCCCCATTTCCAGTGGAAACAAAAAATGATGAACCCGACGTGAATCCTTAAGTAAGTTAAATGATGTTTTATATATTGTTTAGGCCATTATTTAATTCAATGTGAGGTCCAACAAAGAAATCAATAACATATGTTCTCAACCAAAAGATGTAGTGGCCGATGTTATGTTGATTATGTCAGTTATATCAAACAGGCACTCGTTTTGAAGATCTCTCTGCGTTACAGAAATGGATTCTCTAATGTTTACACCTGTGAATGAATCTACTACAACTCCTACTGGATCATCGTCCGCTCTGAGGACGAAATCACCTACTCAGTGTCTTCAATTTTGGGTCTCAAATGCACTGGTTAAGGAATACCTTCAACATGGTACCCTTCCGACTCTAGAGGCTGCTCAAAAAGCCCTCAAAGTCAATAAATCACCCTTATCGTCTAGACAGTGAAGACCAGTGATCAAGATACAGATGGTGCCAACCACCTTCTACAACAACTTCAGGTCCTTATCCCTAGAACGCAATCACCAGTCTCTCCCATATTATAAGGAGGTGAATGAGAAGGTCGCTCAAGGTCTTAATTCATGAAGACAGGAGTCCTTCCTGAGGGCTCCCATCAACTATCACCTCCAGACTCGTGTGGTAGTGCACCCTCAACATAATGAAGGTATCCCCTTTAGAGGTTTGTCTCAGGTCCCTTAGACCCAAGAATGTACGACGAACCGCTAGAGGAGAAATCGGTTCAATAGGGAGCAGGTTCGTTTTTATTCCCCCTCCCGATAAGTCCATCAATCCATACTGATGGAAAAATAATGAGTGGGCATACACACCTGTCTGTCCTGATGTTACTGCCCAACAGACTCGTTTGGAAGTAACACGCCAATCCTGCCAGGCAATTCCTGCAGAGTATTATAGGCAGGCATATACAGCTGTTTATAACTCATCATCCAGTCAGCAGGCTCTTCTGACCTCACCCAAAGAAGCTCGCAAATCTAATATGTTGGCAACTGATATTCAGGGACATAGACCTGCTTAAAATCAATAATTTTGTCAGAATTCTCATCTGCCAGTATTGAATGAAATTAGTCAACTACACATGAAGAAGGATACACAGTAGGCATATACACCTACCAATGTTAATCAATCCTGCCAACAGTCTCGTTTGGTAGCACTTGGAAAATTTAGTCAGAAAGCTCCGATGACAAATTTGGAGCAGACTCAACTCTCTACCCCCACACATGAGTACTGTCATAATTCACTATCCAGAAAACGAGGATAGGAGAAGGAATGCACACCTACTACAAGCACGAAATAGACATATATTCTCGTTACGGTATCTGATCTCACCAACCACATTCTAACGATGGTGAAAGAGGAGAATCAAATCTATGCACATATTTGGCATGCTTGTCAGAATATTATAAAAGCTTCAGCAGCATCACAGGAAAAGAAATTAAAATATGTCCCTACCAGTGGAGTGAAAAATCAACATATCACTACGGAACAGATACACATCTATTTTCCAGCCGAAGAGGGTTAAGGGGGCATACTCCCCCATGTTATATGGACAATCATGTCAGGCACATACACCTGATTTGAATGGAGATAATCAGCCTAACATAACTATTTCTCCTGATCAGGCACATACATCTACCCATAAAAACCACTTTAGTCAACAAGTTTTTCCCAAAGTGAGTAAGAAGTCATCTAAGAAAAACACACATCCAGCACAGTAAGGAAATCAAGAGCCAATCTGTAATAAGGAATTTCTCGATGCTGGAGTTTTTTATGCATGCAGACAATTTTCTGTTACAACTAAATATTATACTCTCTCATTTCCCAATAGTGGAAACATTAATTCCAAAGGACTTCATCAGAAACTTCTTCATGAAGTCTTACTTCATGACAGTTTAGTCGATCTCAAAGTATCATCTTCAGATGAGAGCCACGATAACCCTCTGCATGGCCAGATGATTAAGGAGAAAAATGTTTCATATTTTGTTATAACCCACCATGGTGGTCCTCCACATGATGATGAATTTAGCTGCAAAAGTCCTATACATAGTAGTAATTCTCATTTCCTGGAAAATTCATCATATTATAATGCAATGATGATAAAACCCACTTATCATTAGGCACTTGCAAATGTGAAGCCCGTCATGTATGATGCTTTACCATTAGCAAGTGAAACACTTTCTCAAGAAAAAGATAGACCCAGGTGTAGGTCATTATCTGAACCACCCCTAGGTCATTCATCTTCTATTTTGATAAATTAATTCTCTATAAATCTTGTTGAATCTGATGAAACAACAAAGAAGCACTAGCATTGGTCAAATCAGGTATAAGACTCATCATCGAATGATAAACCAGAAGTGATGAATATGAGAAAACAAATGGAAAAAGGTGAAGTACCAGTCATGTTTTGGCCTTTGGCTGACTATCAGTATGATATTCTGGAGATGTTGACGTGAGATTGTATTCACGATATTTGACTTAACATGTGGAAAAATCATTGTCAATTGAAAAATAAAATATTATCTTATAATGAATATGAAAATCATGTCAGGATAAAAGAAGGGTTACAACTCCAATTTGATTTGGCATCTCTCTTAGTTTCCCGATATCAGAAGGCTGAAAAGTAGCAGAGAGCCTTTCAGCGTTCATGCCTTGTCCCACTAAAAAGGTTGCCATAGTTAATTTCCAATTCCCCATCTGATATTCATATCAGGGGATGGGGTGTTCATGGAGCACTACATTTCACTGTACTCTCCAGTCATCAAATCCAACCAAAGGTGGTCTCATGCAATGTTATCTCCCCAAACTAGCCACATCTAGCTGATTTTGTGCATAATCAAAGGCTTTCTCAGGAACAGGCCTCAGCTAGTTCTTCTCAAAGTCAGGCATACAGTAAAAACGTTGTAGAATTACTCTTGCATAAGGCAAACGGGAATATCAAACAGGCTTCTTGTTTAGAGCGTGCACATAATCAAGTGATAGAAGTGTCATAAATCATCCAACTATCTTTTAAGCCAGCTAATTTGAGTGGATGTAGGTTGATCCATCCAGCCAATTTCCAGAATAAAGTCCGCAAGATCAAGAGATCTTTTAAGAACGTCTCAGATTTAGCAGCTCAAGAACTGCCTTAGCTGTCTAGAATAGGGACTCTTTTAGCCAAACCCACATAATCAACAAATAGGATTCAAGGTGTTGAGCAGGAACAGCAGGAACATCCCCAACATACTAGATTGGGGACTTTTTCAAATCCTCAATCCCTTCCTTAGCGGATGTTAGACTTCTGTCGACTAGGGATGAATCCACAAGTGGAACGTAGAGCTGAATTATCATGAGATTCTCTCCAAATTACGGTTCATCTGGAAGTTCCTAAGGGGAAAACTCAACAAAAGGCAATGTCTCATCAGGGACAGGTAAGAAGACAGTACGACAAAAATTCCGATATAAAGGATGCAATTCATTAGTCATAATCAAATGTCATCAATGCCATTGTTTTTGATCATCCAGAACATGAGGCTCACTAAGAGGGATCGGATGAGGAAGTTCCTGCTGAAGAGGTTGTGCACACACAGGGAAATGAAGATGGTGTGTGTACCCGAAATCAAATACATACTGAGAATCTAGGTATTCCTTCAAATAACCAGGTGCCCCCTCTCCGAAAAGGAGTTCAACAATGGGAAAGGAAAAAAGACGGGTTGCATCCCACCCTTCCTCTAGAGAAGGCCAATCACTCTCACTAGATCAAAGGTTCGCACAACAGGAGGAAGAAATGAAGGAATTAAGGATGTTGAATGTAGAACTACTTCAAGGTTGTCTTCCTCCTAAGCGTACTGGAGTTAGACATCCAAGGGAATTTGTTTCATTTACTAAGATGGATCAAGAATATCATCCATTACTAGTACACCCCTATAGGTCCAATTCTATGTGTCAGGTGCAACAACAATCAGGGGTGCTACCATCTGTTGCAGTACTAGCCACCACACCTGTCCAAGCTCTAGTTATTACACCCGCTTAGGACCACACTCAACTGGATGTTTCTCAATGGTTAATAACTACCATTGGGTCATTAACAGCTCAGTTTGAATCTATAGAGGGAATGTATGCACAAATTCAACCAAAAAAGAGAGATTACCCTGAATGGGTTGATGCAATTCCCCCCCCCCCCATAAAATTTTTCAAGTACCCCATTCCCAATATTTAATGGTCCAGGAGACCCAGAACAACACTTAACACCATTATTTTTTGGTTGTGATCCTATGACGGGAACTCCTCAGTAACAAGAAGCAGTTATGTTCAGGTGTTTGGTATAGTCATTACAAGGGCCTGCTTTGTCTGATATACAAGCTTTCAATCCCGATCAATTACTGGGTAGGAGGATCTTTTTCATTGATTCCTTCTTTAATTCAGCTCATCTTTTCCAAAGACAACAGTTTTTTATCTTACAAATTGTAAGCAAAGGGAGAATGGATGATTTTCAGATTCCATTGCTCGCATGAAGGGATTAACATATTCCCTAAGCTTAGTACTCCCTCAAGAAGATTTGTTTCCAATCTGTGTGGAAATTTGTGTGATGAATTACACACACCATTTCTCCCTATGAAATACACAAGAGGGTTTCGAGACCTTACTTCGATCACTCAGCAGATCGAAGACTCTTTTACAATGACTAAGGATAAAAATCATGTAATTCCATCAGCTCCAGGAAAGATAATCGGTAAAGCATGGACTACTACTCTTATGATTAAACAAGCACTTGTACGTGCTTCTACTTCAAAAACATCATCTAATCGAAGGGCTCCACCTCATGAGCGTCAACAAAAGAGTTCGTTTCATCAATAAGATTAAAGAGATCAAAGATAGAAACAATTTGAGGAGTTAAAGAGCAATTCATATTCATTCCGAAATGAACAAGTTGTTGGTTACTTCATTTAGGCTCTAGAAAATAATTTGGTTCAGTTTACAATGTCCAAGAAGTTGAACAAGGAAGGAGATAAATATCATCCCAACTATTTCCCATTTCATCAAATGTTGAGGCATCCAATTTAGGAGTGTTTTGTCTTCAAAGACTGCCTACAAAAGATGGTGGAATCAGGACAGGTAGAACTGAAAGGTTCTTTAGCTCAGGTAGAATGTGTTACGTCTAAAAATATAGAGGAAGAAGACGATTGGCAAGAATTCAAAAGCCAAAACGCGCAGAAATATGATGATTGGATGGTCAGAAATAGGATCAACAGAACTCAGGCCATTTTACGAATGAAGTTAAAGAAAAAATTTGTGTCTTTTACTATGAATGCCATAGCAAAACCCTCTACATCGGAGGGAAAATCCTCAAATAAGAGGCATAATTCAATGATAGAAGAGAATACAGATGAAGATGAGCTCGTGTCAAATCCCAAAGTTGTCTTTGAATCTAGAAGCTTTTGTGCCATCTACCTCAAAAGTACGGGCACCCCCCCACAAGACGGCACAACATAAATTCACTAATCAGGAAGAGTCTTCCTCAGATGAAGAGTATATCATTTGATCTGTTAACATGATTCACCTAACCGATCCTTATTCTAGTCATAGTATCAATCATGATGATCCTGAGTTCCCTGTATCAAACAGAGGAATTAGAGGGAGTTCCAGAGTTCTAGGATATAGAGGAAGACATGGATATCCTTGAAACCACTATTACAAATCTACCCCTGCTAGAACTGTGTATGCAGCAGAATCTCATGGTGGAGCCCTTCAACGGGCTCAAAAGGAACAAGATAGTTCTTCCAGGCATGGTATATTTAGTCTTGGTACAATTTTTTTGGAGGATCTATTTGAGGTTACACCTTCTTCCTCTCAGAATGTAAATAGAACTGGTCAGTCTAATATTCCAAAGCTAGAATTATTTCTCACTCTTACCCCGATACAAAAAGATTCTACTTAAAAAGAATCAACTTCTAAGGCACCAGTGAAACCACATGTTCTTGTTGGGAAACGCAGACCATTGGATCATAAATATGATGTCTTGACACATTTTGAAGATGTGTCGGCCATGTAATCAATTCTGGATGCCTTGAATCATTCCAAGGATCTTCAGGAGGCATTCATTGAGGCTTTGACATATCCTTAGGAATTCGCAAATGAAATTGCTGCGGCTGAAGTCTACCATGTAGAGAATGATCCTGCATAGTGCAATGCAGTGACATCTTCTAATGATGAATATGAAGATGATGTTGTGCATGGAAATATTAGACCTTTTTACTTATCTGGAAAGGTCAAAGATGTAGAAATCTAAAGTTCTTTTATTGATAATTGTTCATAAGTCAACCTCATCTATATTCATACACTTCGTCAATTTGGCCTCAGTAAATCTGATTTATCTCCTTCTACTTTGATGATTCAAGGATTTGATAAAAATGAACAAGAACCTCTAGGCGAGATCACACTCTGAACTCATTTTGGAGAACTTGTATCCAATTCATGTTTCATGGTTGTTTTTCACGACACCACCATCAATTTTTTTCATTGAAGACCATGGCTACATCAACAAGAGGGTATCCCTTATCATACCATCAATGTCTCAAATATTGTTTTAATGGTGAAATTGGGACATTTTATGTTGATAAATACCCAATCAAAACATGTGAATCCCAATATATTGAGACAGACTTCTATAACGTAGAGGGAAAGGAGAAATCTACAATAAGAGAGGTTACCAAAGTTAATGCTCCATAGAGTTTGGAAAAGATTCCAGTAAACCCATACATTCATGTGAGTACAGATTATGTGTTGTCTATCATTCAAATTGACAGAATAGACCCAAATCCAAATACTCTAATGGAAACTTCCATAATTTCAATTACTGAAATCAAGCTAGACAACATCGGAGAAATTGGTGATTCATCAATAAATGATGAAATCTCAAATAGAGATTTCTTCATTTCATCCGCTGAAATTAAACAATTATACAATTCTTCAACTAGGATAGAAGACGTTGTAGCAATGTCATAGGTGAAAGATGATATCGATTCTCAATCCATCATCTCCTCTTTATTACCCAAGGAAGAACCTACATCATACATATGGTCAGAAATAGAAGCTTCTTCCTCAAGATGTTCAAATTTTAACATCTCTCCTGATCATGGAAATTATGATTCATCATCTACTATGCATGTAGAAACAGAAGAGATAACACCTATTGAAGAATAATAGGAAGATGTCAGGGACGCTCCTCCAGCTTTTGAAGAAGGTATCTCAACCACTGTGGATGAACTCAGAGAAATAAATATGGGTACAAATGAAGATCCAAGCCCCACTTTAATTAGTGATACCATGACTCTTAAAGAGAAATAAATGTATATTTAATTTTTAAAGAAAATTAGAGATATATTTTCTTGGAACTTTACAGAAATTCTAGGTCTTGATCCTGATGTTTCCACTCATCATTTGGGTTTTCTAGAAGAACATCAGGATTCATGAAAGTCGCAAGAAAAACACACCAAACTTATGCTTCCAAAATTGAAACTGAAGTGGATAATCGTATCAAAGCTAGCTTCATCAGATAAGTTCAATATCCCAAATGGTTGGCTAATATTGTCCCTTTGAAAAAGAAAAATGGACAAATTGGAGGTTTTATTGATTTTAGAGATCTAAATCGGCATTGTCCTAAGGATGATTTTGCAGTTCCGATCACAGAACTCTTAATTGATGCAACAGCTGGCTATGAAGAAATTTCCTTCTTGGATGGATATTATGGGTATAATAAAATCTGAATGGCTCTAGAAGGAGAAGAATCTATAGCATTCAGAGCCCCACAGGGTGGGTTTTTTATCGGGTAATGCCCTTGGGCCTGAACAATCTAGGCAAAACATATCAGTGTGCCATGCACTGTATCATCAAAACCATTATAAGGGAAATGATGAATGTTATGTGGATGATTTGGTGGTTAAATAAGAACAACGTTCTAATAACTTGGATGATTTGGAAGTCATATTCCCCAAACATTGACAACACAATTTGAAGATGAACCCCTTGGAATATGCTTTTGGGTTAACCACAGAAAAATTTCTCGGCGTTTTTGTACACCATCGTGGTAACGAAGTCAATCATGAGACGAAAAAATCAATCCTTGGTATGTCACCTCCCCAAAATTTGAATGAATTGAGAGGACATCAAGGACACTTGGCCTATATTCGGCATTTCATCACCAATTTGGCTGGCAAAAGATTACTCATCACCAAATTGATGAAGAAGGGAGTCACTTACCAGTGGAATGAAGAATGTCAACAAGCATTCAATATTCTCAAGAAATATATCTTGAGTCAACCAGTATTAAGGCCACCTGTTGAAGTAAGTCCACTTATTATTTTTGTGACATCTTTAGAGTGATTATTGGGTGCCTTCCTTTCCCAATAGAATGATGTTGGGAATGAAAACCTCCTTTACTATCTCAGTCAGACAATGCTTGAAGAAAAGACCCGATATTCAAGTATTGAAAAGTGCTTCATAGCATTAATCTTTGTAGTTTAGAAGTTGGGACCCTTCCTTCAACATCATGAGGTCCAATTTATATCTCGCAATAACCCACTCAAATTCTTCCTTATCTGTCCAATTCTTAGAGGACGTCTGGCAAGGTGGGTAGTTATTTTACAGTAATTTGATATCCAGTATGTGTCTCAAAAGGAAATAAAGGACCATATTCTGGCTCATTTCCATGCTAAACATCCTTTAGTAGAATATATATCTTTAGATACTGAACTTTATGATGGGGAAGTCTTCTCTATTCAAGATAATCGTCAAACATGGGAAATGTACTTTGATGGTTCTTCCAGAAGTCCAACAGTGAAGAAAATGGAAGATCATAAATTCAACAATGATGGGTTAGGAATTTTTCTCATTTTTTCAGAAAAGGAAGTTCTACCCTATTTTGTCTTATTGTGGGAAGTCGGTACAAATAATGAAGCAAAATAACATGCTCTCATCACCGGATTGGAGTTGGTGCTTCAGGAACAATTGAATCACTAAAAGGTGAAAGGTTTTTTAGGCTTAGTAATCATACAATTCAATGGGGATTATGCCATCAACAAAGAAGAGTTAATCCCTTTTTATGATTACATAAGAGAGTTAATGGCGAAATTTCTTTCAGAACCGATGTTTTCTTATATCCCGCGATCACAAAATGCTCAAGATGATGCATTGGCTAATATATCCATAGCTCCAGCATATCCAAATCAGAACAAGACAATCAATAGTATTGCCCACCATCATACAATTTCACCTTATGTTCAAAACAGAATAGAGGAAAACAATGAAATGAGTCCCATTTCTGAACCATATGGTCATACTATAGGATGGATGATACCTATCAAGTAATACATTCAAAATCGAACACTTCCACTTGATAGAGTAGGGAAGGAACAAGTCTTATGACATGTGGTCAATTTCACTCTTTATAATAGCTCAGATCACCTAGAAAATATTCTATGCAAAAGTGGTTTTGATGGAGTTCTCTTCAGATGCATTGATGGTGAAGAGACAATGGCTGTCATGAATTAAGTGCACGCTGGAGTCTGTAGTGCCCATCAGTTTGGACATAGACTATCTAATCAAATTTGAAGGCATGGATACTTTTGGCCTTCAATGATACAAGATTGTGTTGATTTGACTAAGAAGTGTCATTCATGCCAAGTAAATTCCAACTTCATTCATCAACCCCCAGAGTTCTTTCATACAAATAAATACTCATGGACATTTTCCACATGGAAAATGGATGTAATGGGACCTTACCCTTCAGCTACATCCATGTAGTTTAAGTATCTTCTTACTACTACTGACTTTTATTCCAAATGGGCAGAGGAAGTACCTCTCAATGAAGTTTGTTCTAAAAGCATTGTTAAATTCATCAAGTCTATCATCATTTCTAGATTTGGTGTCCCTCAAACCATATTAATGAACAATAGAACCATCTTATCTTCATCCGAGGTAAGGTAGTTGTATCAAGAGTACAACATCAAATCCAACCATTCATCTCGGAATCATGTAGCGGCCAATGGACAAATAGAATCTTTAAACAAGACTCATTTAAACATATTGAAAAAGATGGTGGATAAAGATAAAACGTCATGGCCTGATAAACGTTTTCATTCTTTATGGGATTATCGGACCACCACCTGCACTGCAACGTAGTCAACTCCATATTCATTGGTGTATGGAACAGAAGAAGTCTAGCCCATTGAGGTTCAATTACCCTTACTCAGAATAGATATTTTTTATCAGTCATCTATAGATGAACAATCTCAAAAGCGATTGGACGAATTGGAATGATTAGATGAGAAAAGATTGTGCACCCTACACCACTTGGAATTCTATCAGAATCAAATAGCATAGGCTTTCAACAAAAAATTTCATCTTCATTCATTCATTTAGATAGATTTGGTATTGGTTCTCAAAACTCCAATGATACTAGAAAAGAACCCTCCCAAGCTTGAGCCAAAGTGGGAAGGACCTTACTCGATACATAAGGTCTACTCCAATGGAGCTTATTATTTAATCTCAATGGATGGAGAAATCGTTACGACTCCAACCAATGCCAAATTTCTGAAGAAGTATTTTGTGTAACACAAATACTCTATGTCCAACATGATGTTAAACTGTGATGTCCTTGATACATGACGCTAAACTGTACAACACTAATTCATCCAACATGACATTAAACCTCGATGTCCCAGCTACATGATGCTAAACTGTACAACACTCATTCGTCCAACATGACATTAATCTATATTTTCCCTCTTACATCCAACAAGATGTTAAACTGTGATGTCCTAGCTACATGGCGCTAAACTGTACAACACTCATTCATCCAACATGACGTTAAACTGTATTGTCCCTCTTACGTACAACATGACGTTAAACTGTGATGTCCTAGCTACATGATGCTAAATTTTACAGAACTCATTTATCCAACATGATGTTAAACTGTATTTTCCATCTTACATTTAGCATGACGTTAAACTGTATAATCATCGTCCTATTTATGTGACATTAAACGATGCACCTCTCCATCCCACAAGACCTTAAATTGTGAAAATTTCTCTAAATTGTCCAACATGACATTAAACTATGTCTCCATTTTCCTCACTACAAGACATTAAACTGCATAGCCTTACATTCTAGCTACATGACGCTAAACTATACAACACTCATCCTTTCTATATGATGTTTATCTATACAGCCCCTATTTTTTCCTAACTACATGACATTAAACTGCATAGTCCCCTCTTCATCCAACATGAAGTTAAACTATGCATCGTTAAGGTTGTTGCTACCCCTAGTTTCTCACCCCGAGTATGACTCACTTGAGCTTATAGTAAACTTCAACCATAAAACCCTCTCTAGGACACTAACCATGTGTAAGTCCCGACACCATTTTTTAGGTTGGTGTCCTCAAGAACAACTTGATCACCAATTCATTCTTTATTTGGACTACGCGGACTTTGATACTTGCCTTCTAGGCTGGGTACATAGGAAACCTCCTGATGGTCAAGCCCAAAACCAATATCTTCACATTGGTTCACCTCCATCTCATATGATGTTGATTCGTGAATCCACCCCCAGAACAAATAATTTTTTACATTGGTTCACCATCGTCCTTGTTATATGATGTTAAACTATTCACACTTTTTTTCCTATACGACAATAAACAACAACATTCTTTGACACCCTCACCAAAGAGGGAATCATTATTTACATTGAACTGCAATAATGTTATATTCTAAAGACTACGTGCATACATGGAAATTCCCAAACTATTAATCTTGGATCAAATCGTCATTGCACTAAAGTCCCCTTTCACACTTCACTTGTACAAACCAAATCTGTACAGAGGGTATTTCCAGAACTACATGCGGCTTGATTTTTATCCTTATGGTATATGTAGGGATGTTCGAGCCTCCCCCGAATCCAACCCCAAGTCTTTGGTCCTAACCCCAAATTCCACTTTCGGCCCCTTAGCTGAAAAGTCCCTCTGTGAAAACGTGAATGTGGTATGAAAACCCTGGTCTTCATTCACATCATGTTTATAAAACACACACTATGTATTCCTTATTATGATCTGAGCTCTATGACCCTAAATTATGATCTCCTACACTCTCATCCCAGATGACGTTAAACTTTATTTCAAGAATGGCTTATGGAATGATTCCCATCCTTATAGGATACAAAGTGAAGTCCAACACCTTAATACAGGACCCAGCCACAACATGATTAGGGTTAGCATTGGACTGTGTATCTCCTTCATTAATTGTACAATACTCATTTTCATGTGTCATAATCCTAACCTTAAATACTTCCAGATCTCCATAACCCTTTTTATGACATCTGGGCGCAAAATATCTGATACCCAAGACATCGTCTTTCTGACTATGCAACACATTCCCCTAGATGCCATGCATATGTAGTCTACATAACAGACTTTTCAGCCAAAAGATAGTAATTTTGACTAATCATCTAGTGAACTTAAGAGGTGCTTCATAATTCAACCCCCTAACATGTTTGTTAAATAGTGGTAACTTCATTCTTGGGAGGAAAACCACTTTTGTCTTTATTTTCCTAAACGACAATATGAAGGGATCCACAAAAATAACCATCCTTGACATATTTGTCCCATAATATTTTTCATGATCTGAAAGTATTCAAGTCTATGGTTTATATTTCCCTTACATATGTTTGGGTCGGACCTTTTCAGGAGTTACATTCATCCAATTCTGTGATAATCTTGATTGAAAATATCCTCTCTATATTCAAGTACCTCTTCCCATGCAGTAGACTTTGTGCTTTGGAAATACTTCTTCTAATGCCTTTTAGCCCTTTTTTCATATCATTCCTCAAACTCGAAATTTCTTAGGTCATGGTTTACATTTCTCCCCCATACGTGAATATGGTAATATGTTTTCAAATAAATTATCAAATAATTGATTTTATTTTAATCCATTTGGTCAAAGCTATTTTGACCTTAAACATTAGCATTTTTCATGTTCGACGTGCATGAATTTAAACTGCACACAAAATACAAGGGAAATATGAAAAAAGTAAAGTCCCAACTCACTAAACATACATTTTGTATGATTTAGTTAATATTGAGCAAAAAAAAGATTCAACGTTTTTAGGGTTATTTTTATAATCCTAGAAAAAATAAAACAATGCTTTCTAGGCCCACTAGGTTAAGTAAAAAACATTTAAAGTAGGTAGCAAAAGAATGCAAGAACAAATGATTGATGATGAATGTATTTTTTCTTTGATGCACTAAAGTCATAGGGACATTCACATACAGGAGTCTCTTATCTTTTCCATGAACTACAAGATGCTTTCAACATTACTCTTCACTTGATTCACGACATCCGGAGCTTCATCACCATCCACTAGAAGTTCATGCACTCGACCAGCTTCACTCTTTTTAGCTTGATAGAGTGATTTCGTGGCTTTGGCGATGGATTTCATATCATTTATTTGAACTTCGTCTAGTGAATTATTAAGCAGGTCAAGTTCCCCAGTAACTGCATCTAACCGTTGTTGAAGGTTTATCTGCTGGACATATTTATCCTTGATATTAAGCTTCAGCTCTTTCAACATTCCAGCATGATCAGCCTCATCCCGGGACACCACAACCTCAAATTCGATATCATTGGTTAACAGCCTCACCCTGGTCAAGTATTGACGGTACATTTTCTCCTGCTCCCTTCGTAACATGACTTGTTTCACCACAGCATGGATCTCTTGATATCCAAAACCGCCAAGTCCCAACATGACGAACAGGGATGATAGTCGTGGGATCTTTGACAACAGCTCTTCTAGAGGAACTTCAGATAAGATCTTCCATATGTTCTTCCATTCCATGCGATGTGAAAATTGGAGCACCTTTTGTACTTCTGGATCTGACACAGCATCATTTTCATAGGGGGTAATATAATCTAGGATTAATGCACTTATAAAAGTTCCATGTTCTGCTCCTTTCCTCCTGAACCTTATTATATCACTTTATATTCCCGTTGGAGCAGAGGCTGAGGCATCACCTCTAGATCTAACCATTGAAATTGATGTCCCTTCATAGTTAGTTGAATGTTTTGGTTAGTTTCAAAGGATAAGAAAAGTTGATTAAGTTGTCATGAAAATTAAGTGCATCCACATTTATTATTATCTCTTACCCTACGGTAAATCAATAATATTAGAAGGCTCCTCCCTGTCATTACTAGCTTCAACAGGATTTCTTGGATTGGTTTTTGGAAGCTCTATTGGGTTTTTCTCCACGTGAACTAGTGTCTCTGTAACAGTAGGGTTGTCTATACCCCCTTCAGGCACTGGCAGTCCAGCAGCTTACTCAGATAGAACTGCATATTTTAACCAATCGTTTTCAAGGATGTAATAAGAGGTTATTTTAACAGGATGAAGGATAACACTAACATCCAATATCTTCAAAATGACATGGTAAATTAACATGATCTAAATTGTCATAAACAAATGTCCCATGTTTCATAAATTCATCCAAAGATATCTCAGATTCCTGGTTAGTCTCAGCAGAGGGAGAATTCAATGTATCTTTTTGGAGACCCTCATCCTACAGCCTCTGAACCTGGATAGTATCTTCATATAAAATTACTCCATTAGTTGAAGTGGCCGCTAAATGTTCTGGTGCAGGTGTGTAAAGTAATGTATCACAGAATGGAAGTCAGTTGATGTTTTCATTTAACATCTTATGAAGCATTGTTAAATTACAAGGAGCAAGCTCTTCTCTCCTTGTAGTAGCAGTAGGAGCAGTACTGGGAAGAGACGATGGCTCTTCTTTAGGAGTAGCCAAGTTAGGATGAACTTCTGATTGTTCACCAGCACCCTCTGTCGTTCTCATAGGAGGGTCAATCCTCTCCCTAAAATGGCAAATTTAATAATCCCCTACAATCCCAATAACTATAATAAATATTTTCATTGGTTAAGACTCATGACTATCTGAAGGAGTTACCACTAATGATGAAGTGTTTAGCTATGGAATTCCACCTTCGATTACTTTTCTTCTTTGGCATCTTGGGAGTGATGACATCATCATCTTCGAAAATAGGAATTGGAGATTGAAGAGCTATGTATAACTCCTCGTCCACGAATTGCTCGCCCGGAGATATTTCACCTGGCTTGCGAGGAGATTCAGTAGCCCCGATGGTAGTACCACCAAAGCTATACTGTGGTGAAGGAACCTCAGCGGTTCGTTTCTTTGTAGGCAACAGAATGAATACTATAATTTCCTTGAGTAACAAAGCTTTTAACTAGAACCAAGTTGCAAGGAAAATTAGGAAAGAGGCTTATATCTTCATGAGCCACATAATCATGCCCCTCCTCATCTCTGGAAGCACTAGTCCCCTCAGTGGCACGATGATCTATTATTTCCTTTACCCACTTGGTGACAAGAATGGAATCATCACTAGCATATGTGAGCATCACCAGCTCTCTAATGTAAGCATGAACTTCATCGGGGTCATCCTTGAAATAGATATCACTGTAAGCCCAAAGATTCCCTACTCCATGGATGTGTAGCCCTTCGCATAATTCATGCCAGGCAGTTTCCGCATCGCAATATAAACTCCACCATGCTTGGATAGCCTCTTGTCATAGATATTCAGTATATGTACCAGAAGGCTGTCAGGTGGGTCCTACAATCTTGGACTTCATCTTCTTCCCAGCTCCTTCTACAACAAATAATGGATAAGAAAATAAAACTTGTTTCTCTATAATGTAATGGCGATTAAATTTCCTCAATGAAGTAACTCAATAGGAGTCGATGGAGTGGGTATCTTGATTCTAAGAGGAGGATTATATCTGGCATGGGGATACTTTGTCACATGTCGTGCCTCATCATCCTCATCTAGAGAATTCGACGAGTCAAACCTAGGTGAGGAACCCGGTGAATCAGCTCTGGGTGTGGAAGAGTCACCTTCCAGATGAATGGTTTCTTTCTCAATAGTTCTATTATTCTTCCCCACCCGATGAACCTGATGATTCAGTTCCCCTTCAGGGTATGATGCTACCCAGTTCTCTCCATACCATGTAGTCAAGTTACTCGCCGCTTTCGAAACGTGTAGATCAAACACTACTCTGGTCTTCTCTATAGATGTCAGCAACCATAGTTATCGAGAAACCATTGGGTGATTATATTACATGAAATGATCCGAAGGGGATACAATAGTCTGATACAGACACTTTAATTTGCGTGAAAAATCTATATGGAGCATTGTCCCCACATATAATATCACCATCAATTCTGGTGGCTAGTACACCATCTTTGCATGCGAGCTTGTATGGACTCAATTCCATGTCGGTTGTTCCATCATCAACAAACCACCCAGTTGGTTTGGATTCCATAAGGAAATAAATGGAATTCCTTGAACATGCTCATCCTCGCCTTCATATCATAGGGGTTGAGGGCTGACAGAGAAATTCCTAAAAAGGCCTGCACTGATGGACCAAAAGAACATCCAAGAACCTGTACTCCGTTCTGTAAAACATGTGTCCTTAAATAAGTGGTGATCCATAGACACAAAACTTGTAATGGTCCCACTATTCTTAAAGGAGAATTACCCATAAAGACATGGAGTAAACTCCTGTGAATATTTTCCAAAATGGGGGTGGCCAACCCAACCATTTTCTCTCAGCCAACTTGTCTACAACAATGAGGGTCTCTGGCTTGACGCCTCCCTTTAAATCCCTGATTGGAAAAATATATACACTAATCCACAAGGAAAAGAAGCCCGAAAAATGGGACATTTCAAGGATTCTCTATTACACTTCATACCCACACTTCTCAAATTCTCCTACTACTAGGGTCGACCAGAATGTGCCAGAAACACCCCTCTTCTCTGTTCTGGGGCAGGTAGTAGGATGAGTACAGTTGGGCCCCTTCTCCATCTTTTGTATAAGAAACATATCTATCCACTCCACTAAATGAATATCATTTCTTGAATGAGTTTTTGAGGTCTTAGAATTCATGATCTTGTATAAACGTTTCAATAGTTCTTGATCCAAAGCCGGAGTCTTCTCTGAATCATTCCACCTCTCCTTGAGAGGGATGAATTCATTATACATATCGCATAAAATTGGAGACTGCGAGATCCTTTAGACATTCCACAAACTAATGCCCACTTCTCCATGAGTCTGATGGAATGAATCGGTTTCTGGGATCCAGTGGATTATTAGCTCTAGCACAAAGTCATCATTTCTATAAACATATGTCTGTCCAGCCCAGATGGATTCATATATTGAAGCTCCATTAAAATCCTCAACAAACTCTTCATAGGTTTGTCGCACTCACTATGCCCACATCCAATTCATCTTCACACCTCCTCCAGGACAGAATTCCCAACTCTTCTTCCAGCCTTTGGATTAATCCATCTGAGAGTTTTGGAATATTGAGGGATAACAATGTGGGTTCAGCTTAGGCTTGTGAGGTTTCAAATATGGGGCACATGGGCTATGATGCATTATGTAGGCCTTCTCCACTGTTCTAGAATATACAAATGATCCTCTAATTGTGATATTTTCTAAATCAAAATCGGTTCAAGTCAGAAACCAAGAATGCAGAACATAATTATTTGCATCTAGAATGTTGACTTCTTGTACATGACCATGCCCATACAGAGGTAAGTAGATTCTAAGTGGAAAATTAATATGATACTTCATCAAGTACTTTGAGAAATCCGGGAGAGTACTATCGCGGATATAATTGTAATCATGGCCAACGATGTTCATCATGACATTAATTCTCTTCCTAGCCAGCTCATTAGCCATTCCGATTCTTCTACGATCCATTGCATCTGCCGAAATGTCGAACAATTAACTCTTATGTAAGTTGATTTTTCATACAATTTGTGAAGAAAAGTGAAAAATTAGCTAAGTCATTAAGGCACTCAAGTCCAATGTTGGCGCACAACTGTAATTGTGTCACGCATGTTTGGGCATGTAGGTATCACCGCACAAGTCAAACTACAGCTGCATAAGCATGACACAAACAGAAGAAATGAAACGCAGAAAATCAAGACACCTATGTGATGAGAGCCACATTCGTGACGAGAGCGATGTGCTTTGAGACCAAGTTGCATTTCTCGAGAATGGCCCCATATTTATAGGCAAGGCCGCACCCCTGCGCGCCGAAGCCTTTGCGCCGCCACATGCGTTCTCAACACCTGTGCACCCAAAATTTCCTTGATTTTATAATTTTTCCTCAGTGTCAAATCCTCATTCCTTTCAGATCCATCTCCGATGGGGATTTTGTTGACTCTCATTTTCTACAAAGAGTCTAATGACTGAAAAATGAGAATACATTCAGTACAAATAGATTAATCCTTTGACAAAATATCAAAAATTGACCAAGGAATGAAAAATGATTTGTTTATAGAAGGGTCGCACAAGATTCATCATGGTTGCACAATTATACATGCATGCCACATATTGGTCACACATGTGAGTTGCGCTCCGCCATATTTGATTTTTGCCCAAGGTAATCATTAGCCTATAAATACCCTTTGTGGGCCCCCATTTCAAGGACGGAAAAAATCCAAATGTCAGATTTAATATTAGGCTCCCCAGTCTCTACTTGATGTCTCTTGAACACTTCTAGTGTAATTTGTTTACCATGAATTGAAGATCTAAAGAGGAGGAATAAGGCCTATGTGTTGGAATTCATGAACACTTGTGCGCCTAAGGGTCAAACCCATAAAGGAAAATATCCACTCTTGTGCGCCGACTTATCCCTTCAACAGAACTTACACGCCACTCTTTTGGAAGCCTATGGGGATAATACTAAGGGCTTGTTCCAAGACTCACCCATGTATTACCCTATGGGTTGACCGACGTGCAAGTATACACGAGTTGCGCAAGTATACTTGCGCGGCTAGAACATGCGCGCCCAAACAAGACTTGCGCGCCTGCCTCTTTTTGGGTGCCCCTTCTGTATATTCAACCTTTTATCTTCAAATCCACCTCTCCTATTCAATATTTAGCATTCAAAACCCTATTCAATGTCATTTATGACATGGTTCCTTTTTTGGATCCCTTATATGAAAGGAATTCTTTGAAAATATCTCAAAACCATGTGATTTACATATCTTTATGTCACTAAGGTTAGAGATTTCTCCATTCAACCTCATCCTCTAAGATGAGAAGATCTTTAATCTAGGACTCCTTTTCAAGAGTAAGCCCTAGACCACAAGTCCCCTAACCTGGGACTCCTTTTTAATAGTAATCCCCAGATCACAAGACACCTAACTTGGGCCTCCTTCTTAGGAGTAAGTCTCAATCATAATTCCCTAACTTGGGAATCCTTTTCAAGAGGAAGCCCCAATCATAATTCCCTTACTTGGGCCTCCTTTTCCAGAGTAAGCCTCAGTTCTCGAATTCCCTAACCTGGGCCTCCTTTTCATGAGTAAGCTCTTGTCGTAATTCCCCTAAACATGGGTCTCCATAGGATTAAGCCCCATTTCTCAAGTCCCTTTAACCTGGTCATCCTTATATAGAATAATCCCTAGTAATAATTTCTCTTAACTGGTCTTAATTTCTTTTTATTTGGGATTCATTATCAGGAATAAAACCAAATCATAAGTACCATCTAATTTTGGAATCCTTCACGGGATTAATTCCAAAGTTAATTATCCAAATCATCATAAAGTACATATTCCTTTATGGACCTTGTTCCCAGAATTCTCCCCTGAAGTATGTCTCGATCATCACCTATCTGGGTAGTCATACGTATGTAAGCCCCACATCATTCCTTGCGACTGCTTATTTCGTGGCACAAATTGTCATGTTTACTGATACCTCTTGTTTCTCACACCGAGCATGACTCATGTGATCTAAGAGTGTTAAATTAACAATGAAACATCTCTTTAGGACATTAATTATATGTAAGCCCAACAATTCTTAAAAGAACTACATGGACTTTGATCTCAACATTTAAAGTAGAGAACATCGGAAGCCTTTCTAAAGGTCCAATCCTATCATCCTTTTATTCTCATCTATACCATATCACGTTAAACTATATCTTCATTCCCGAACTATGTGGGTTCTGATTCCTTTTCTAAATAAGGATACGTAGGTAGGCCATCTGCGGGTACGATCCCAACTCTGAAAAAATCCATGTCCATCTGAACGAAAATAATCTTCATGTGCCCCACTGTGTGTCTTTAAAACCTGTATGCTTATCATAATGAAAAGGATATTTCTATATAATGTGTTTAAGGATACCACTAACTAAAAATATATAAAAAATAAAGATTATTCATTATCGATGAAGAAACTAAAATACATATAGAAGATTCTCTAAATCTCATACATATCAATCATTGATTTCCAGATCTAAAGGAAAGACCATTTTCATACATGGTAATTTAATAAGGATTCACGAATATAACTTAAATCTATAAAGAGAGTCCCAAAGTAGACAATAATTCCCCCAATGAATGTGTGGTGAGTCTGACCTCCCATCGTATCGACCAATGCAAACTCTAAAGCCTCATTAGTCATAAACTAATGAGAACCTGCATTTAGAAAGTAGGTCCAATTGGATATAGAATCATTAGATGTCTCTAGTTCTATGAATAAAACCATTAGAAACCGATTAGAATATTTAACCTTAAACAAATAAGGTCATCCCCATTTTCAGCGGAAACAGCCACTCTCAGCACCCTGGATATTTGCATCCAATAAAATAGCCACCATAGGCTCTATATAACCCACCATAGGGGAAAACCATACTCTGGATTCAGACTGTCTTCAGGGCCACAACATAATGTGACGTCCACCATATGACTCCCCCTACTACACCCAAAAATCTATCCATTCCCACTGAAACAACATCAGCTATCCCAAAGGACATAAAATGGGAAGGAAACCCTATGAGGGGTTCCTCTAGCTCATTTTAAAGTTGGAGAAACCCCTAGTAATGACACATCCTAAACAACCCTCAACAAACTCCGACTGAAAATTGATCAATAATGCATCCAACGATATCCAAAAGTGAATATACACCAAAAGATGAATTAAAAATGGTCTTCAAGAACCACTAAAAATCATGAGATTCTCCAAACTAGTTCATCAACATAATCCAAAACAAAACATCCCATGCAGGAATTCTAAACAGACAACTATGACAACTATTAATCTCATGATCAGAAACCATCACCTGGGGGAATCTGAAAGAGTCCCTCAAGGATGTATGAAAAGAATAACAACACTGAGACATAACTTTGAAAAAATTATGTTAATAAATCCCAAGGCTCTAGAAGGTCAGATCTTTAAATATACAAGCTAAACCTGAACTGATATACCCTTGAGAAACTAGTCCTGACACATTGGGAAAAAATAAGACCTCCTCATAGATACTTTGTGATCCCACCTTCTAGGATCTGTTCATAAGATCCTAAAACAACACATGACAGAATCCACAATACAAGACCAACTATCAATCTCTAACCCTCACACGAGCCTCAAAACTCACAACCCAAACTAACAAGAAGAATCTGGAACCGTAAAAAAGAAATCCTCTTAATAAACTCTCATAATCAAAAGCACCATACAAACAGTCTCATAATTCCAAAAGAATACCACCCTCGTGATATATGGGAAATTTTTTCAAAATGGGCAACTCACAATTCCAATTCTGAAAATAGTGTGAAATAATGGAATAAGGGTCTAGGGTAGGGAAATTCCATGACACACACTTTAGGTACATGGAGTGTACCTACAAATCGCCCTTAGTTGTGCTCCTCCGGCCACTCAGTATATAAAATTACCAAGTACAAGGTGTGTACCTTCTTAAAATGGTATTTTATCACACATGGAGTATCCGCTCATATACCTTGTCATGTATCATCCATGTAAATGTACTTCTACAAGGTGTGAATCCCACACAGGGTCTGGTTGTGTACCTTAGATAGTAATGTACCCCCACAAAGGGGTGTCTAGAAAAGTACTCTATCAGACACCCAATCCATTTGCATGGAGTATACCCATATTACATATATTAAACTCTTAAAAATCCATTTTCCAAAACAATTAGAATAGACGGCACAAGTTCTCTAAACTACATGTTGTGTACATGGGATTTCCCAAATGAGAACCCCTCAAAATAGCCCGAAACACCTGATTTACCCTCAAAACCTACATATTGACCCACAAGGTCTCCCAAAAAAATGGTGACAAAACTTTTAAAATAATTGATATATGTATTTTATCCATAATACGTAAAATTGGAGTACCATTAGGTAGAAACCACGGAAGCTTCAAATATATCTATGATCTACAGCTGCCACACAATGATCCTACGTGGCCCAAGCTCCATGGTGGTATATTGTCTTTTCCCTCTCCCTATATTCTCCCCCTCTCTATCTCTCATCTGAAGACCCTAAAGTGGAATTCCTCCATAGTATACATGATAATATAAGGGAGAAGAACAAATAAATAAAAAAATAAAAATTTAAAAGAAAACATAAAGGAATGGTGGCCTCTATGCCTGACATAATGTTATGCCTCACCTTGGAAAACCACACCATAATTGAACCAATAATTGAGAAAGAATATCAAAATGAATCTTCATCTAGAATATGTGACCAAAAAAACACGTATGAACATATTCATATTTAATTAATTCTATATTAAATATTCTCTGAAAATGTGGAAGACTCTGATTTGTTCGTCATAAGAAAACCCTTGATATTACAATAATTCCACCTTGAAGATATTCATCATTAAATTGACCTTCCAAGGGTGTTCAAGATTCTCCTACGAATAACTTCATCCAATAAAAACATATGTCAGACTCCTAGTCCCAACTCTTATATTGTTAACAGATGTGTTACCATAGAACTATGAGTGGAACTGACTGGACCTGGAGATCTTTTGAGCTCATGTCGAGAACACATATAAGATGCTCCTAAAAGGATGGATTTTTCTGTAACTCGACCACCCAATGATAAAAATAATGAGACAGGTCTGAATGATAGCAGTTCAATTAATATTCATGGATGAATACATTAATAGGTCAATACATCTGAGGTAACTGAAACTGATAGGATACTGGCATGAATCTACCCAGAATATCAAACTGCCTGATATATTGGGGTGAAAGATTAACCTGTCTTCTGATATATCTGTATCCCATCCCCTGTGAGACACATAAAATACCCAATCCTGGAAAACAAATTTCAGAGGTCATTAATAGGGATCAAAATAGTGTTTATATCTCAACTATGTGGTAACCATTTGACATTGAATCGGCAGGACCTACTCTGTAGTCTCCTGCATGAGATGCAGTCTCAATAAATCTGCCTCACCTACCTCCAACTAGAATAGGGGAGATCAGTATGACCAACCATTCAATATCTCATAAGGTTCCAATAATAATTTATCCTAGTAGCTGTTAATGTTGAAGAACTAAACTAGAAGATTATGGCTCTCCCAAGATCCCCCAAAATCAAGAATTCTTGCTCGTAGCATTTCCTCAAGAACATGTATAGTACACTCTAACAGACATTTAGTCTAAATGTGGTATTTCATTCTAAAAATCCCTTTTGTATCCAATGACCTCTATAAAATCAATCAAAATTGAGATGTAAACCTGGTGTCCCTATTAGATTCAATTATATGAGGACCCTTGTAAAGTAATACTCTCTCATGGATATACAACCACACAAGATTATCCACTTAGAGGGTTTCCCTGACTGGTAGGAAATGATAAACCTTTGTGAGCCTATCAAACACAACCCAAACTGCATCACAACCTTGAGATGACTTTGGAAAACCGATTATGAAATCCATCATGGAATCATCTGACTTCCACTCTAGAATGGGTAACTATTATAAAAGTCCAACTAGTCATTGATGCATTACCCTTCTCTACCAATATCTATAACCCCTCATGAAAAAACCAACTATCTCCTGATTCATCCCTGACCACCAATATTTTCTATGTAAATCTCATTAAATTTTGGTGACACTGAGATGTACTATCGAATACAAGGCATGAAACTACCGTATATGCTCCACTTATTACTTATGAGACCCATATAAGAGCATGAATATGTATAATACCATCATCTACCATGGTCTAACTAGGAGGAAGTTCCTCACCTTCCACACTCGCCCATTGGACTAATCACTTTGAATCAAATAACCACATCATCCTAATTGTATACAGAAGGGAATAGGTCACAATTAATGATATGAAAAGTTCACTCATGGCTGTCCTTCACCTCCATGTTCATCTATGATATTAATTCTATAATCCGACACTCACCACAGGACTCTGGAACAACCTATATATGCGTCCTCATGCCAAGTTCATCCATGATTGTATTTCCCTTTCTATTCATATAGGCATTCTAGAAGTCAAAATATTTTCGGTAATGTAGCCAAATTCACTTCCTCATATTCATATCATCCCGTTTAAATATATAATTGATGGTTTAGTGTTTCATGTACATCACAAAATCCTTTCCCATTATATAAAGTCTCCAAAAATGAAAATCATGTACATATACATCCAAATAGAGATCGTTCATCATGTAATACCTTTCAGTTGGCCTTAACAAAGGAGACCCATACACCATGAATTTATCTCTCTCCATCAAAACAACACTTAGAGTGACACCTCAAGAATCACAATAAACAATGTAGCATATTCCTAGGTTTGTAAAACATAAGACTGACACTGAATTTAGTCTCCATTTAAACTCTTTAATGGATGTATCAATGGTATTTCTCCCTAAACATATTATTCACTTCTTATTCAAAACCATCAATAGCATTTCTAAGCATGATATGTATTGTATAAAACTCATGAAATATCTAGCTATCCCAAATAAACTATTTATATCAAAAATGTTCATGGGATACTCCTTGAAAAAATATCTCTCACATTCTTTGGGTCAATTGATACTCCAATCTCTGAGATAATATGACCAATGATGTGATATTATCAATTTATAAGTGTAACATTGTGTGCATATCCTATAATTGATTCTCTATTAGTGTACCCATAATGATCTCAAGATTTTTTTCCTGGTTGTGTCGATTGTCAGAATATAATAATATATCATCTCTAAAAACCACCACAAATGAATTTAAATGAATATGGAAAACACAGTTCACTAGTTCCATTAAAAAAATTATTTCAATCATGAGAAAGAACGAGATAACCAAATAAGCATATAGACCACACCTTCTATGAAAATCTATCTGAGCTATTCTTTTAGGATAATCACATACCTAGTGGTAACACAACTACAAAACAATTTTGGATAACACTCGATATCCTTATAGGTGATCAAAAAAATAAATAATAAGTGGAAATCAATGCTGGTTCTTTACTATAGATTAGTTAGTCCACAAAAGCCTATGTGTACCAATAGCCTGTTTTTGTAAAAAGTGTTGTTGAACCCCAAAGTTATGTAATGGGTCATATAAACCCCATTTCCACCAAGCCATCTATATACCTCTTGAACTCCAATAACTTGATAGTATACATAATTTAAGGATGAATGGATATCTTGGAAACTCTTAACAATATCATGATAGAGAAAATAACCTCTCTATTAAAAGGTAAACCAAAAAAATTATTTTCAGAAAACATCCATAAATTATAGGAAACATCCCTAAAATGATCAACCAAGATAACGAAATATTCTTATGTGATCCTCGATCATCCATATATATACTAGAAATCTGGGATATCCTCCCTCCTAGTCCACAATGCTTTGGTCTAGCTCTACCTTCTTGGACATACCATTCACCTCTTTGAACTCAAACCTCTCATGGTGATAAAGACAACCTTTGAGGATATAAATTGACATATGATTGAATGGAAATTCTCTAATCCACAATAAGTATGATGTCAAACCCTATAATCTCAATGAGAAACAGATTCCAATTAAAATGACACTAGCTAATCATAAATGGGAACTCCCTTGACTACCATATAACCTCCATTATATTCCTAGATAGAGTATCAAATGCCATAATTCTATTATAAAAATAAATAATAAGACCAAGGTTCTCCACAACATGTATATATACGAAACAATGTGATACCCCTGTATAAACAATCATAGATACTAAAGAAGATTCCACTAAAATCACACCTCTCACTATATACGGCCTAATGCTCTGCTCCCCAGTTGTTGGTTCTATATAATATATCTAGAATAGACATGGGACTTGTGATACAACATTACTACATGGAGTAGGCCCACTCCACTGTGTTGGTAAAATGAATACCTGGCTACCTCAACCATGACCACCACCCCCACGTCGTCCTGAATGAACAATACGGATACAACAACTAGTATAAAATTATTCATCATAACCTACTCCAAAACATGGAGTTGAGGTAAATCCCCTTCTACTAACCACTCAGGGAAGGTACACTAAAATTGTTACACATGTCCCATCCTTCTTCAATCTCTACACTTCACTAGGGCTTGATCACATTGAATCATAATATTTCTTTATCCCTCACACTAGTGATAGAAGATATCACTACTTTTACTAATAGTATGGTTGTTACTCCACTAACATGAATCCCTGAGTTAGTTCTTTCAGTTTGAAGATACAAAAACATTAGGTCAAGACACTAAAACACACAGCACAGTACCCCCTCCATTCCTCAATTTATGCTCTGTAATAAGATCTTGATTCACTATCTAAGAATTAGTCGTCAACCTGGTCACATTGAACTATTATTGAGTGTCATGTTCGATACCTTCCTCAAAGATCCTCACCCTCAGTGACTCATCAACAATTTATATCAACAAAAAATATTGAAGCTTATTAAAGAATTATGAATATCCATTAATAGTAATCGTGCCCTGCTCCAGACAAATAAACTCACTGGCCCCTTCTCTTAGAGTCTCAGGAATAAAGTAATCATAAAAGTTAGATTGGAAATCCTTCCAAACCATATCTTGTATCATATCATCCTAGTTTAAAACATCCCACTCTAAATTTGATGATACTTTTAAAATATATATCATGGGCCTAACTATCCCCTGAGTATGTGTCTCTATATTCATTAAGATTTAAAAAATTAGTCTCAAGACATATATTAGAATTTAGTGGACTGCCATCCCCCAAATTCATTGGTGGATGTTGCTGCTAAAACATATGCGTTATCTCTTCCATAGAAAATTCAGGTTCTGGGAGTCCCTAAAAAGACTTAATATATCATAGAAAACCCTGTAACAATTAGGTCTATGTACCCATATCTAGAACAACCATTGGTGCATTAGTTGGAACTATAGTAGGATGTACTAGTGGCCCATGGACAAAAACCTCTGGATCATGGTTATTGCAACCCTTCTAATATATGATTTAAGGTTGTCATGGTGTCATATCACTACAATTCCAAAAACATGACCTAAAAAATATTGATAAAATGAGTTCATAGTTAAAAAACATAGGACATGTAAAAAAAATCCTATAAACCTATCACAGCCCTTTTCCAACAACTTAATATAGGACTATGTAATACCAAACAGTCATATAAAACACTAGATAGACTGCCAACTACCCACTCAAAAGATGGGTCAAGGTCATGATCTCTATTTAAAAAATTAAATTTTAAATTATTTTAAATTTATTTCACATTTATATCACAATTATATTTAAATGGATGTACCCAATGGTTCCCCAATTCTCATATATAAGGGTCCTTAGACATTATATATTTAAATTTGTTTTCCACTTGATCCATACCATAACATGTTTTAGTCAATGTGACAATTGTCCATGACTTCATGTGCTATAGTTCATTGCTTATGGTTCATGCTATTACCTGACTAGGAAAACACTATTTATGTTGTGGAAGGAACACTATGTACCAATCATCCTTCTCAAACCTCTATACAAAAATATATTATAAAATATCCATATCAAACAAGGAACATATCCCATGGTCATGTAGTCAAGAGATGCATCCTATATTTCATGGAATGTTTCAAGTAAAATGAAATCTAACAGGTGCCTAAAATGTTGCATGAGATGAATACACATATCCTATATTGAAATGGCAAATCATATCCTCAATCATATCAATAATAACATCACAATTCTAGTGCATCACCCAACAGAGGAATCAAATAAACTATAATAGTCAAATCTTGAAGAAAAAAGTTTCCATCGGTGGAAATTTTTCTTTTCATTGTACATGGGTTAGACACACCAATGAACATCTCATTACCTAATTCCAGTTCATTACTAATACCTATTCTATTGTCACAAAATTGTATAGAAATAAAGTAACACACTCTGACACCACTTTGTAACATCCCAACCTGGGAGACACTAAATGGTGCCATAAGATTGTGGGTCACATGGCCTCATGTACACCTCCTCATATTCCAGATGCCTCTGAATAGAAGTGATGGAATAAGGTGTGTTTACGGGGAGACTATTCCCTCATATAAGAGTGTAACACAACAGAAGTGATAAAAATATACAATAAATAATGTAATAAATTATCCTTACATAATATAGACATCCAATATTGAAATATATAAAAAATTATAGATTTAATATCATATAGTGAATTATGTGTCATGTCATGAATCTATATATAAGGAGAACTGGTATACAGATTACAAGAACCATGCATGTATCAAAATAAATATAGACCTAAATAACTATATATAGATAGAATAACAATACTAGCTGTGTTAGGTTCTCATCTTCTCATAGGAATAACAAAAATCAAGCATTGTGATATGGGTTCTTTCCCAAATCCCAACCCACATCCATGAATTATGTGTAGGTACCCAACAATAGCATGTGCAAGGTGTGAGACTACACTTAGTATACCACCACTAATGGTGTCTTTAAAAAATCTAGAATGTGTATACAAGACAAAGAACTGTGAAATATATCATAGGTGTATCATAAATGAATGTAACGTTCCTATGGAATCTATAAGAAATTAATGTGATGTTTTGTAGGAAAATAAGGCTCCTTGGAAACAATATTCAGGATCCTATAAACAACGTTAGTGGTAAAATAAATAACCAAGTGATGCTTTCCAGTCTACCCACTAGAGTCTAATGCCAACTCCATAGATATATATAAATCATGACAAAAATATCCATCACATCCTTGGCATATAATATCGTAAAAATATCTTCAATGACCAATTTGTATAATCTTGTGTTGAATACCCAATATAGTCACACCAAACAATAATGTTTATTCCACAATTACTATATCATGTAATAAAAAGTGTTAGACCAGGAAGGGCCAGATCCATGTTATAGAACGTCGAGTCCCAATAGCATCTTGAGGGAAACTCTATAATGACCTGGTTGTATTCCATAGATCGCTTCCATAGACCATGTCCAATGCGAGTCCATGAAAACTAGATCTAATGTGGTAGAAGTCCCTTTAAATTTTATGGAATCAATATCCAAAGAGTAAAAATGTCCAAGGAATACACTACCTCAATCAAGATCCATGAGAGAAACATCCATGAAATCAAATGGAATCAATATTCAAGGTGTACCAAAAATGTAATCAATAACAACAATCAGATAATCTAATTTCATAAATTATTTCATAGTTAATAACATTTTGTGAGTTCATCTAACTATATTACACATTTTCTATAAAATAAAATTAAACAATTAAACAATTCACATCATGTCAATATATGGAAAAGGAGGATTAACCTCTCCTCACAATTCAATTCAATTCACATCAATTTATAAAGGGCATCCTTATTATAATTAGGCAAGCTTACATAGAACCCACATGTTGTATAACAAAAAAGGAAAATTTACAGGCACACCGCATGGGTGGATTATGTTTTGGCAATATCCCCAATAAACTTGAGTGGAATTATTGGGAGTCCCCAGTAGGTTCTAATTCATTCAATTCAATCATTAAATTTATTTTTGGGATGAAACCAAAGTTTTCGGTGTATGGTAAAATGAAGAATAATCTTATAAAACACCAACCCCTAATGAAAATTTATAGACCACATACTATAGGTCCTTAGTAGACCAGTCATCCTATATCAAAATAAGATTTGGTCCATATCCGGAGAAAACAAAGAATGGATGAAAATACTAAAAAATAAGTCATATTATCTTGAACCTAAATAAATCTATTCATATGAATATAAATGAATAACATCACAATATTAATGAATAACCCTTCCCCATAAGTCCAATTAGAGTGATGGTGTTCAATTCTGAGTCGGGTTGGAGAAATGAGATATAATCCAATACTTTGGCCTCAACAAGGGGATCCCAACGTGAACCATTGTTAGATGAAGGAAGAAGAAAATGAATTTTAAATTATAAAAACATTAAGAGATAACTGTCATATTATAGAAAAACACTTGACCACATAGTTTGGTTACTCTGTTATCCAAACTGTAAGTCAATCATGGCTCCTTCACTATCTTAAGGGGATCCCCACACGATTTCATGTTCGCAGTTTGAAAAACAATGAAAACATTGTATCTCATCCACTATAAGAATCTGAATATCCCATCACATGGGCACACACCCCCATCCACATAGATTACTTAAATTTTGTGCCTCCTAATAGATTCCTAGACCGCCTCATTTAGGTTTTTATATCAAAGGAGACTGCCCAAAATGGTTTCCTATAATGTGTATCTTTCCTTGTTTTTTCAAAAAGCAGGACTATGTGCTCCAAATATTCCCCGAACACATCTAATACACCAAATATCTCCATATGTACCCATAGAAGGCCAATAAAAAGCATTTTAACTGAAAAAAGGATCCTTACATTTTAGGAAAACTCAGGGTCATAGAATAGTATTATTCTCATCATTGTGTCTACATTTAGATATAAAATAGATATAAATCTGAATGGGGATATTAATCATAAGAGATAAATTCACAACATGCTATTGTTTTTCATATCAAGCATTGACTAGTGAAGCAATGTCATGGTTTATGCTGAAATGCCTGACGTTTTTATAAAATAAGATTAAAAATAAGATAAAACTCCTTAGACATCATTATTTTCAAATTAACATCTTAATTATTCCTAGAAATATTGAAGGGAAACTTATAGATATTTCCAAGGTTCCTTAAAATCCATGGATAAGTTTCTTTAAGGGAGATACCAAACTTATAGATGATTTGATTGTATGTAAATATCATGGTTCATATCATGGTGTTGTCTTAAAGAAAAATTATTCTACATTTCCAATGTAAATTCGAAAATGGATGGATTTATCATGGTTTTTCGATCATAGAAAACGTTTTTTGGATTTTATGAATGAGATTTTGAAAGGATCATAAAAATGAATGATATTTGATAGGATAAAGGAATATTACAAATTTTTTCTGTGTTTATTAAATTTTTGTAGTTTTATTTTTAGGGTGATGTGTAATTTATATAAATTAAAATAAACTTATTATATATAATCATCATTGATATTATTGTTTGTAAAAAATAAAAGTATATTGACATGGAATAATAATATAATAGAATGATACTGATTATGGTTAGTCATGGGGAATAAAATTGTCTTGGACATGTAATGGGAATAATAAAATGAGACCAAACTATTTTCAAAAAAGTTAATCAGAAGAAATAATTTCTAGATTGGGGTTTTTATTATATGCAGTATTGAGAGTAAAATGTTGTGTATTGCTGAATGAGGCCATGATCCTTGATTTTTTTTTATTTTAAAACATGAGGCATGATGGATGTTGTGTGGTATTAAGGTTGTGGTATACTAGTTGAGGAATATTATTTTACTATTAATATATAATGTTATTTTACAAGGATAATTTAGATGATAGGGTATATATTGGATGGGTAATTAATGATATATTATATATGCTTTGAATTACTTTATATTTTTTTTTATTTTGTAAAGCTATGCTAAAATTTATTATAAGGATTATGGAGTAGTTTATGGGGGTATTTTTTATTCCATTATATTAATGTGATATGAGGGTTGTGTTATTCCTTAATTTTGATGTGGAAGGGGAATATGGTATTCCCAGCATAGTTGAAATTTTAGTTTTTATAGATATACCATACTATAGTAATTATTATTGTAGAAATATGTTCATAGGTTTTGGTGAAAATATTTTTTGGATTTATATACACTATCATTATACGTGTCAATAACAAGAGGTAGTGATTGATTTGTATATAGTGGTGTTCTGGTTATAGTGATGGTATAATCAATTAATATTTTTATATTTAATTTTATGTTTCTTTTCTCTACTAATTTACTTGAAAATTTAGAGGATTGAAGACTCTAATAGGTATACTTGTATTATAACTTTATTTTTTGTTTTATTGTTTATTATACATACAAGATCCTCTAGAAGGTTCTTGTTGGACACATCTAGTTGAAATTACATGTGAATGTAAAGTTATCTTGTTTTTTAATCTTGAATATAATGTTGGAAAAGGAAGTCAACTCATGTTTCATAGGGACCCTCTGATTCTTAGTACGTGATCACCATTTTTGAATCATTACAAGAATAATATAGTATAGTTGTTTTTGTAGTTATGTACATGTGGGTTCATGAATCATATTTTAGTATATAATTTTTACTGTTTGTGTAACAAATGATCCTAGGTCGATTTAACATATCACTTGATCTAGCACAAAATATGTCCTAAAGATCGCATCCACGTATCACAAAGGACACTGATAAGTAGAGAGGGTATGAATGATGTTATGAGGAGATGATACAATCTGATCAGAGTACCATATTATCATAAAATAAAAATACGCATACCTAGGGATCATCATTAGAGTTTCCCCATTAAATTATTTAAAACCAATCAAGTAATTACAAATGGAATGAATAATACAAACATTAGGAAGAAAAAACAGATGACATCTAATTTCTCATGTCCCCGACTATATATACAAAATAAAAATAATAAAAACCAAGAAAAATGAGATATCCTACCAATGATGACCCAAAAAACACACCCAATTAGCACAATTCTCAAGATGCTCTAGCCCGATCCTGAGAATCCACACAAAAATAACCACTTGACAAGAAACACTAGGCCTCAACCATAACCATTGTTCTATATATGATTCAATCTAATTGTATACATCAGGACATCATGCAGTCTAAGGATCATGTATAGGGGGGAAATAAATCTTAGTAGGCCACCCATAATGGTGGACATATAAATATAGTTTAATAACAAATGCATTCACACATTATATTCCCAACAAAGCTGAAAACTATTAGAAACTCGCCTAAATGAAACATATTCAAGAAGGGGTGAAACACAATAAATAATGAAACTAGCTACTTTTATCTTGATTCTCATGGAAACTTTACCCATGACTAGGCCCCTACTAGGGAATTTACATCACGTGTTAACCTCTCCACATGAAATCCAACATATCTTCCAGATATAACGAGGAGATCCAAGATGTCAAAACTCTACAAACAATAATCACAAACCTGCGGTGTAACCATAGGCATCCCCAAGAAAAAAAAATATACACAAGGAATATGATTGTATTATATAACTAGCAATAGATCTCCAGAACACAAATGAGAAACATTATTGTCTCAAAAATACATGAAAAACGAATCATACTCTACATGTGGAACAAAAAGTAAAAAAACATCCCTTAGGACACCTCGAAATGAGGACCTGATAAAGGTACTATCATTGGGAAAGATATTTATCCATCATAACTAAAGATAACCTATCCATGTGGTCCACTATAGCTTCTAAAAGAACATACATTATCCCCAGTATAAAACATCTTTCTTTGGCCAATACTCGACAAGAGGGGTGCACTAATCCATATCTTCTATTTTCTCCCAAGGCTTGTCTAACCAAATCTATCCATAGATAACCATGTCACAACTAAGATCCAATAACTGATCTAACATATCCCATGTGTCTCCTCCTCAATCCACATTCTTTAGAAAAAACTCCATCAAACATCATTGACAACAACGAACCAAATGTGGGAAGATCCAACCTCGACACCACTATTCAAACAACCACACTAGTAGTATTGATCCACTCTTAGAAAAAAAAGAATGATGCCTCACATAGCCCCATGGATATCTACATCGAATAAAGTAGAAACCATAGGCTCTCCATAACCCACATTAGTGTCAAACAAAACATGGGACCCACAATGTCCTTGTGTCTATAACATAATTTGATGTCCACCATAGGACTCCCACAGCTGCACCCAATAACTCAATCTGTGCCAACAGAAACAACCTCAAATGTCAAGAAGGTCATAAGAAGGTATGAAACCCTATGAGGGGTTCCTCTAGATCATCTAAATGTGGGAGACACACCTAGTGATGAAACATCCAAAACTACCTTCAATAGACTCCAACTAATCATTGATCAAAAATTCACCCAATGACATCCAAAAGTTCATGGACACCAACAGATGCACACAAAATGTTTTTCATGAACCCTTAAATGGAATGAGGCTATAAAAATTGGTTCTTAAACAATATACAAAACAAAACATTCCATGTCGGCATTCAAAACAGCCAATAGTGACAACTACTGGTCACTTGATCAGAAAACATCTCATAGGGGCATCCTGAAGAGTCCCTCCAAGATGTACGAAAAAACAAAAAAATTCATCCTTCATTGTGAAAAAATGTGATAATCAATCTCAAAGGCTAATAAAGATCATCTCTCTAAACATATAAGCTAATCCTCAACTATTATAACCTCAAGAAACTAGTCCCCACACACAAGTATAAACCAAGATCTCCTCATAGATACTATGTGATCCCACCTTCTTTGATATATTCAAAAGAACCTAAAAAACACATGACAAATTCATAATACAAGACCAAATAATAATCTCTCACCCACACTTGATCCCTAAAACTCACAACCCAATCCCCCATGAATAATTTGGGACAAAAAAAACAAAATCTTATTATTGGATTCTCATAGTCCATAGTACTATCCAAACAGTCTTATAATTCCATAAGAATACAACCATCAAGATATATGTGAAAAAAATATCAAAATGGACTACTCACTAGTCATATTATGAATGTATAGATGATAAAATGAAAAAAGTTACATGGAAGCAAAAGTAAACGACATGCACTTTGGGTACCGGGCGTGTACCAACAAAGCCCCCTGGCTCTGTTACTTCAGCCACTGAGCATGTAAAATTATAGATTACATAATGATTACCTTAATTAAATTTTATGTGATCCCACATGTGGTCCGCATTCATATACCTATCCATGTACCTTTAATTTTAGTTTATTCTTATAAGGTGTGTGTTCCGCTCAGGGTCTGGTTGTGTACCTTACACAATAACATACCCCCTCACGGGGGTGTCTGGATGAGTACTCACCTGCAAACCCAATCCATTTTCATGGAGTATACCCTTGATATATAGAGTTTAGTCCTAAAACATTATCATCCCAAAATAGTACTAATAGAAAACATGTGTTCTCTAAAATATATGACGTGTACATGGGCTTTCCCAAATTTTTACCCCTCAAAATAGCCTGAAACACCCGATTTACCTGCAAAACCCAAAGATCGACCCAATAGCGGTCCCAAAGAAGCTAAAAATGGTGATAAATCCATAAAAATAATTGATATGGGGATTTATGTAATCAAACGTAAAATGATCATACCTCTAGGTGGACACCACTGACACAACGAACTGATCTTTTATCTACCGCAACCACACAATGATCTTGTATGACCTGATCTCCACAGTGGTGGCTTGTCTTTTCCCTCTTACTATATTATATCCACCCTCTATATTATATCCGAATTCCCAAAAGGGGAATACCCCAATGGTGTATGTGATAATCCAAGGGAGAAAAAGAAGGAAATAAAAATAAAAAAAGGAAAAAAAGGAAAAGAGAAAGCAATGGAGGCCTCAATTCCCAACATATGGTTATGCCTCGCCTAGGAAAACTGATCCATTCCAGACTCAACGGAAGAGATAGAATATCTATATGATACTTTTTTATAATATATGACCAAAAAACATGTTTGAATAATTTCATATTTAATTAATTAAATATTAAATAATCTGTGAAAATTTTAATGACTCAGATGTACACCAAACTCTTATCATAGGATAAAAACCCTATCTTGAGAACAAAATAGTGATTATAAAAATTATCTAAGTCCATATAATATGAAATAACATATTTTCACCAAAAAAACTATCGGGAAGAAATTCTAAATGTTTTTCTGATTTTCCCTACATGTGATGATGTGGGTCATCACAATTTGTCTTGTGCATTATAGTATTTATTTATTGATATTGTAATAGTATAACTATATAAATCACAAATATCATTTGTAATATATTTCGTTTTTTATACTTATGACACATGTACATCAAAATCATGAGCTATAAGAGATTAGGGTGTTGGAGAAAAATGTAATGCTTTGATTGAGTGTGGGACAGGCTATTGTCGAGGCATAAAAAACAACATTGAAATGCATTAATATATATATTTCAATGTTGAATGAAGATTATATTTCTTATAATAAAACATAAATTTTTCTATGTGATGTAAAGATATCCTTCCAACATATTCTGGTGGTTAAGGATCATTAGACATCACTAAACTTGAGATTAATACAGGGAGTTGCGTGATAATGATGGACATTGTTTCATTAAGGTCATAAAATTTACATTACAATTTTAATCAAATATTATATTTTTTAAGAAGAGATTATGATTTCCACTCAATGGTTTGAGTGGATAAAGAGATCTCATCAATTCAATTGGATATTTCCAGTGTTTAAGAGTTAGCAATGTGTTTCTGGAAAGATTTCTAGAATTTTCATTATTTTCTAGATGATGAGGAGTGTATATATCACCAAATTATGGCGGTAATTTGACATGAGATTCTATTAAAAAAAATTCAGTTTTATATAAGGACTTTTACAATGGTTTCAAGGAAGTAATAGTTTATTAAGAGGACCTTCGTGGGGATTGTGGTTGTATATAAAGGGTGATAATAGATCTTGATGTCAATTAGAATAAAGATCACCTTAGTCTTGTGGAAGGTTGGTAATACCATGATGATGTTTTTAGGGAACAAAGTGTATTGTCACAGTGCATAAGCCACTCTATTAACCAAAATATCTACTATAACCTTTTCCATACCACCGACACCCTTGAACAGATAGAAAACAAGTATGTCGTCATTGTGGTAGAAATCATTATAAGTCCTTAGGGATATTGGAATTATCAATATTTGAAAGGGATCTCATTAAAATTCCCCTTAAGAGTATTAAATGTTAACCACAATGGAAGGAGATTATGTTTGGCGATGAGTGATATCCTTGTTCATTATAAATATTATTAGATTTTAGTGGATTAATCTTACTCAGCTTCAAGAGAGGAAGATTCAAATTGATGATTTATTGTATAATGGTGTCATTTTCTATTTTTTTCTGTATGTATTGGACCAATTTCAAAACATAGTACGATATCCTTCAAAGGATAGCCCCATTTTCTTCATGAAATCTCCCATGAGTGAACATTGCCTCTCCTCCTAATATAGTTTCCCCTCATGATGGATCAACCTATTCTGACTTCTATTTATTACTTCTATCATATCTGTTGATTCCAACATTCCTCTAAAATTTTCTTTATCTCTATATTTTCATTTCGAGGTTTCTATTTTTATTATTAATTCACCTTCTTGGACGGTTCCCTATACTTTTGCAGCAAGAGTATTCACCATGTTCCCTCTCATCGTGTGTCTCAATAATTGTTTCAACTTCACTTCTGTCCTATACTCTCTTCTCATATACCATAGTCAAGTATTCTTTTTCACTACGATAATGGATTTCTTTTGAGGCCTTGTTCAACTCAATGTCTACTATTTATCCCAGATCAATTTCACTAGACTCCATTTTCGTAAGATGTTGCTTTTCATATGAGGAGTTTGGTTTTTGTTTCTTATGATCTCATCAGTTTTACTTGAGTCACGATTCATGTTAGTTCTCTGATGTCTTAGGGTTTCATTATTCTTCATTAGTTGCGATTTGGGACTTTTAGTTCACTAGTGGTCTTTCAATAATAGTGGTGTTTTTTCATTGTGATTGATGTTTAGAGTCGCGATGTTTTGTAATTTCCAAGGTTTTCCTTCTCAACGACACCAAAGTTTTCTGTGATGGTGTTCCTGCTTGCTACCATATATCCAGGAATGGGATGTGGTTGATTTCATCTGGGCTAAAAAAATTGTGATAAATATATAACCTTCATCTATGTTTTTTAAACGCTGATAATGATTATCATTATCAATACTATTCTTAGAACTAATTATGGTTTTTAATAAAATGATATTCGTAAAATATATATATTAATAATATTTTCAAAAAAATATTTATTAATTGTATAGATTAGTTAAAAAACCATGTTTTTAATTAATATAAATATAAACGATTAATATATATTTTTAATACCTCGTGTAAATATATATATAGATATGAATATCTTGTTTTATGAAAATTATTTATAATATTATTAAATTTATATATTTAAATAGTTATAATTTTTTTTAAATAATAAATATATTTAATATATATATAATTATATATTTTGAAATATATAATAATAATTTTTAAATATATTTATTTATAATTATAGATATAATCAAATAAATATATATTTTAAAAAATATATGTCTTTAATGAATTTTGTTAATTAATATATATATATATATATATCATGAGATAATGATGACATTCATTGATATGATTTTCAATTTATGTTTATATATCAATGCGTGAGTATAATTTATGCTATATGATCATAAGATTATATATGGATGCCATTTTGAATCGCTAAGTTCCAAATTCTATGATTACTATATATTATGATGACATATTCAAGAATATTTAATGTATTCGTCATTATGAATATGTTCATTTATACATTGACACATATATGATTCATTAATGTTACACACATGAACATATTATGTAATCATAAATACATATAAATTTACAGTACATATATTCAAATGATAAATACATTTATTATAATTATAATTATAGATTTTTAAATATATATTAGTATTTTTAAAATATAATTTTCTCTCTATATATATAAATAATAATAAATTTGTAAAAAATATATTTAATATAAAAATTTATAATGTTATATATAATTATATACAAATAGATCATTTTATTGTACAACTGGGGGCTTCTTTTGACAACATAGGTTGTGGTGATGGTTTGCAGCATAATGGCAGGGGTGGAGGCACAACCTTTTTTGGTGAGGAAGATTGATGGGGCTTTTCCGGGTGTGGGATACTGGAATATCTGATGGTATCCTAGTGCCTCGTACCACAGTCTGGTTTCATGTTGGGAGATGAGAGCTGCAACAAACATATAATGGCTGGTCGGGGTGCTTGACACCTTCCTATTTGAGATATGTGGATGATTCCCATGGGATCCTATTGGACGACACAGATGTATTAGATGGTATGCTAGAGAAGGAGTGTCTTTTTTATGTGGGGCATGCAGTTTACATTTGTGGTGATGATATCCCCATCAATGACGTAGTACAGCGGTGGACGTCGATGGAGGGTTGCAGAATGCATGCCATTGATCATCGTGAAAGTGAATAGTGATGACCTTGACATGTATGGAGGAAGACCTTCTCATCAGGCCTTTATGATTTTTCATTCTTGGAATTTGGATTTTCTTTGTTTGTCAGTTTTTTTGGCCACTTTTGTTTTTTGTTGGTGGGTTTTAGGAACTATCATGGATGCTTCGTTTTGGGTGATTATGGCTTCCATATGCATCTTCATATTTTCATTTCTATTTTGGATTGGTGAGGTGACCAATTTCTTGTGTTGGTGATGTTTCATGCATCACACTCCGTGTTCTAGGTTTACTCTATATCTATAACAAATTTTTAGTGTCGAGAATTCTTGGTACCTAAACTGTCCTAGTAAATATACATTTATAATTATTTAATTAAATAAATATTTATTTGTAGTTATAATTATAAATCAATATATATTTATTTAAATACTTTTATAAAATTATAAATATTACAAATATAGTTTTTATAATTTTAAATTTTGTTTACATAAATAAATATTTATTTGTATTTATAACTACAAATATATATATATATATATATATATATTTGTTTAATTAAATATATGTTTATTTAAAGTTTTAATTATAAATCAATATAATTTGAATTAATTAAAAATAAAATTATAAAAAATATACTTATTATATTTATAACTATTTATTATATTTATAATTTTATAAATATCTATAATTAATATATTTGTTATATATAAATTTAAAAATAATAATTATATTTATTATGATTATATATTAATTGAAACTAATATATATATATATAATTATAACTATAAATCAATATATATTTATTTATAATTAAGTATTTTCCCTTTACCAGTTCTAAAAATCACTGATAAAACAATTCTTTATCAATGATATAGTTTTATCATTGATAAATTCTCTTTTAAGAGTGATTTTTTAGTGTTCATAAATGGTTATCTTTATCAATTCTAAAAAATCATTGATAAAAATTAGTTTTATCAGTGCTTTATATTTTAGTGCTGATAAAACGGACCATTATCATTGATTTTTGGAAACAGTTGATAAACATTTTCTACGGTGATATATAGATATACCAAATAAAGTCTTTTTATCTTACGCAATCTAGATTTCATGAAACCCCACATATGCCGCTACCAAAGCCCACCTTTGACGTCGCCGAAACCCACCTCTACTGTCGCCGCCACCTCTACAGACATTTCCATCCACTACCACTGAATTGTACCGCTGCTTCTGAACCCCCTCCAATATATGGTATCCCACCTTTCCTTTTTTATATCCCAATCTCACTATTATCATTTACACTCCCCTCGCAAAATATCACCCTTATCCTCACACACTGACTTTCTATACAACATTTCCCCATATTTACAACTATTTTCCACTCAAAATGATATGGCCTATATACACCACCATAGGGATTTTATTTTATTCTATTCATCATCATCTCATGAATAGCCTAAGAGGGTGATTTTATTTTTTATTTTGAATGTGTGATTGAGTGGAATTTTATGCGGTAAAGTATTTATAATTTTAATTTGTTTTTCGGGGGTTGCTTACACATATTCATTGACTGTGACCACTCATTTATTTCCTTTTGCATGTCCATTTTAAATATATGAAAGTGAGAGGGAGATATTTTCTTTCTTTATATTAAGAAGGGTAATTTTTCGAAGTTTTAGACATATATTTTAGTCAGAGTACTAGGGTGTAAACTTACACAATAACCATTGGACTAATATAACATTGTGTTTAAGCATGGTTGTGGGTAACCAATTTCTTTAACAAAAACAAGTATTGACGATGATAAATATGAAGTTTTGAGAATATAGTGTAACCACTATGGCCGAGGGAGTTAGATATGAATCTGACAACATTACGTTCTCAAAATCCATTATTTTGTATTTGTCTACATGATGAACACGAAGTATTTATAACTTCCAACACCCTTTTCGTCATTCTTTCAGCACCATCAACATTCCTAAATCTGTACAATTGAAGTCTATTTTGTTTCATTCATCATAGTTTATTGTCTTAATTATTAAATTATATTGTTCTACCTTTTCCTTCTACGTTCAAACCCATGATTAAATTTTCCTATACTTTATAGTAGTTTTAGTTTATGTTTCAGATGCATTAAAAATTATAAACTCATTTGAATATTGAAAGTAATGAAACCTTTAATGTTGAACACATGCCAAGCACTATAATTACCACTCCAATATCTTTTCATGAATCCTTTATTCATACACTACCACATGTCTGGTTCTTCCTGACATCATAGCCTCTTTCTTGGACTCCCTTGCAGATATGTTGTCAACCTCACAACCCACACATCTGAACTTCAATATCGCCACTAGTAGAACTTCTATGGTATTTGGTTCATTAAATAGATCAAGGTGTGGATGGTTATTAATTTTGATTTCCCAGAAACTGTTCTAATGGTATTTTATGTTTCAATGATTAGGTAAGGTATTATAAATTCCTATAGTAATTAAGTGATTTTTTTAATTTTTTTATTCATTAGTTTTGTAGGATTAGTTAGTGTATGGAGGATTTTGAGTTAGGGTACAATAGATTCATTATGATAAAAAATTAACATTAGTCTTGGAATTTCTATCATTAAAGGATGGTTTTGATTTAGGTAAATGCAAGGTTTTTCATTTGGGTTGTTCATTTATTATTTTTGGTTTGGGACCATCTATAGACAAAGATACATTCAATATGGTTATAATAGTCTAATTCATATTAATAATTTTTTTTAAAAACATCATAATTATGTGCTTTTAGGTATTAGTAATGTCTTAATAGAGATTATGTTTCGAATTAAAGAAAAAAACCCATAATGAGGAAATTTCAATAGATATATTGTTTCCCAAACAATGTATTTTAATATAGTGGTTATTTCTTGATTATTTCTCAATTTATATAACTGAAAATCCAATTCATGTTATTTTGGGAAAAATCATCATTCTTACATGTTTATTATATAATGATTTTATAATTTTTGTCTTTTGGTTAATAATTTCTACTATTAAAATATCAACAAATTAATGTAGTATAAAGTAAAATATATAATGAATTATAGAAAATATATGTTTTTCAAAATGAATATGGAAGGTAAAATCAGAATGTTTTGAGGTGGAGATTAGGTAAATGCATGTTTCATTTAATTTACTTATAAGTAATTCATGATTTTTTTTATTTTTATTTTTAAAAAATAATTTCAGATATATAATGTGGGACTTGAGATTTCATTATAATAAAAATTTCATTATATTTGAAATTTTATAATACATGTTCGTTTATTTCATTACTGTGAGGAAAAACAAAACTAGTGAATTAATTTACTGAACAACCCTAGTCAACTTTCCATGTCACCCGAGTCAATTTTTCATGATGCAGGATTTACATTATCGATCTCCACTGGCTGAAAATAAGAACTCATGGAATCAAAAACTATTGAGAGCATGACATTAGTTTCATGTGGACACTAATAAATTCATTCATTCGAATAATGAGAGAGGAATTATAGGAGGTATCCTGATGGGTGACATAAGTGAAAACATTAATATGTTTTCCACAAATAGATGTCTTTTGATAATCAATAATATTACAAAATTTTGTAAAATGCATAATAAAGGTCATACCCCTAGTCGAATATTGATATAGAAATTTACTTTTGAAATTACCAACCTCTTGAATTGAATATATAATTTTTAAACTGGGAATGTTCTAGGGGTTTTTTTTAAAAAATAACATTTCTGTCCTATGGGTTTTCATATAAATTCACTTACTGGTGATTTTAATAATGTTTGACCATTTAAAATTTTCTGTTTATAGACCAAAATTTTTAAAATAAATTATTCCCCTATATTTTTTCATAACCATCAAGTTGAAATTTAACATCCTAAAATAGTTAGATAAGTATTTCAATCCTTTTGAAATTCCACATCAAAACCCCTTATTAAATTTTAAATTTAACATTACAAACAACAGTTTTAATCAATTCAATTTTTGCATTAAAAAAACCATTACTCACATTGTTGTATTTAATCCCTTGGGTCTCATGTAACAACCCTAATGTTATCAAAGGTACAGATTTTTTTTCAAAAATATAATAATTTATTTTCTTTATTTGTGAATCCATGATTATATTTAATTGATTTATTATATATTTTTTTAAATTATATAGCATTTTTTCAATTATTACATTCATTAGAACTATTTATAAATTTCCATCAATAAGTTATTGTTTTTTATCATATGGAATGATAAAACATTTTTCAATCTGTTCATTTGTTCAGTAATTTTATGAGATCCATCTTCAATCGAACATGTTTTCTTTATTTTTTTAAATATAAATATTACTAAATCAAAAAGGATGTATATTAATAAATAATGGACGAATTCTAATCATATGACAAAATAGTATATAGATAAAGTGAAATAGTTCATCATGAATGAAAAATATCATGCATACGACCATTATCGAATCATTTGATCATGTTTACACATTTTTTATTCTTGACTAATTATTCTAGTGGAGTTGGAAGAAAAGTTAATCTATCATAGAATAAATAAATGTTATAAATATTAGAATGAAAATAGGTACAAAGAGAATGTATGTAGTGGTTGGGATAAAAATGCATTTAATGGATCATCTGATATGATTACAAGTGTGGAAAGTGAAGAATATCATGTTTATTATGGGATTAAAAATGTTAATAATGATGAATATTGTGTTGAGGGAATGACATGGAAGGTTGAAGAACAACTTAAAGATTTACCAAAATATTCTGAGAAGTCAAAGAGTTGTTCAAATAAGAAATTGTATATGGTATTCACTAAATAAACATCATTTTCATCCGTACTAAAACCATATAATTTGAAAAATATCAAAAAAATGAGTGACATATGATTCATTGAACTAATTTAACTCTTAATTATATGATCCCAAAAGATAATGATCTCCCTCGCCAAGCATATGTTGATAAAGTGATGCTACACTTGATGGGTATGATCCACAAAAGAATACATTCCTACCAAAATGATTGTATACCATTTTTCAAGGACCACATGTCACTTAAATAATTCCAATATCATTGTTTTTCATGATACAAGAATAATGAATCCAGTGTTAGGAATTTTTTTGGGTTCATTCCAATCATTATATGGAATAGGTGTCTATATGGAAGTGATGAGTCTATATGGAAATTTACATGAATGAACATAAAATAAATAAATATGGGAAACTATGTTACCTAGATAAATCACCTAAGTTGAAGACAATTACTCATGAATGTATTTAATTCAGAAATGATCCAAGAAAACTTTGCAGTGCCATGTCTATAGATGTAGTGATTCATTTTGTTTTTCAACGTAGCATACATAGTATAAGGATTGTTATGTTAGTAAATTATAAATTTCCACAAGGGTTATTCATAAAAACTGAAATACATTATTTTATCTATTAATATATCAGGATGAATCCCACTAATTAATTATATTGATGTTTATTTGTATCCATTGATCGATGATTTGAAATTATTTTTTTGGATTTAGGTGTTATGTTTTATGATACATACAAAAATAAAGATTTGTCATTGAGCCCAATGTTATATTGGAAGATAAATTAGTTTCTTACTTATGGAAAATTTTTAGGATATAGAATTAATGGAACTCAAGGTTGTCTCATTGTCTAACAAGATACATAGTAAATTAGGTTGAAAAAATCATCGATGATTGTATTTCTAGGACATCGATGATTTCTTCCCTGATAACATCAATACTAATCCTATATGACATCATTAAATGGATGTTAAAAATAACATTAAACACCATATTCAAAAATATGTTGTCAACTATTTGAGGATGTAAAAGATGTGGAAATTTCTTTTGGTAAATTGTTTTTAAAAAACCATACAAAAAATGATTTGAAAAAGTGATCAGTTTTGTTTTTGAATTACCATAGAGGAATTGTATGTACATTAGAAATTTAATTGATGTTTTGCATGTTGAAAAAAATGTATGTGATATTTTCATCAACACTTTTCCAAATGAACCCGACAAAAATGGATGGAATTAAGCCTTGGTTGAATATGGTTTAGATGGGAATACATAAAGAGTTTGTGCCATTGAAGGGTAAAAAATGAACTTTTATTCCTCCAACTACATGTACTCATTATAAACATGAGATATATCATGTTTACAACTTCATGAATGACATAATGGTTCCAAAGGGGTACTTGTAAATTATCAATATTATCATGTCACTGATTGATTTAAAGATAAAGGGTCTGAAATAACATGACTACCATGCTCTGATTCAAGATCAAATTCCTATAATTTATGTTTGAATTTTTCCAAGAATGTAATTCATATATTTTCCAGTCTATAATTATTTTTCAAATATATATGCAGAAATGCTGCAGACAAAACGAAATTTGAGACTATGGAAATAGAAATTGACATCATATTATGTGAATTGGAAATGTTAATACCGCCAAAATTCATTCATTTGATAGTGTACTTGATATTTCACTAGGTGAGAGAGATTCAACTTTGTAGTCTTATACACTATATATGGATGTACCCCATTTAATAGCATAAAAATACTTTGAATGGATATGTCAAAAATTGATGTCATCCAAAGGGTTGTGTTACAGAGTGATATATTTTTTAGGAAGCCATTTAATTATATACCGACTACTTGTACGGTGTGGAATGTATTAGTCTACAAAAATAACATCTCACTCAGTGACTTATGGGTGATGTAATTTTTAGAATAGATGTTGTCTCAGTCAATATTCTGGATCAATAGGAATACCACATTTACGTTTTACAAAACAATTTAGAGGTTTCCTAATATGTTGCATCCTGAAAATAAAATCATAATCATTTGAATCTGTTAAGGGATTAAAGACGGATATCCAATATACATTATCAATATTTTATAGGATTGTTTTAATAATTATTTTTATTGAGTCAGATGAAAATATGTATTCAATTTTGTAATAACTTTTCTTTCTTTCTCGAGAACCAACTGTTTATGTATTTTCTTAAAATGGTTAAACGTTCTATAAAAATGAATATAATGAAAGAAATATGCTAAAAATTGTGGATTTACTCTTGTGGATAAAGAAATTCTTGTTTCTATACTAAGGATAGAAATCCAATTTACATGAATATTTCATTCTTTGACATCATTAAACAAATATTATAGTTATATAATACATCATTTATAGGTTTTTATTTTTCAATGAATTTGGATTTATTATAGGAGTGTTGTTAAAATTGGAGAATTGGGATTTGGGAAAGTGGATTTCTGTAAGGATGGGTATGAAGAAGAAGCATTTATAATGGCATCACATGCATCAGCTGTATTTTATATTCCATATCCTACAAATAGATAGGGGTCAGTTGTTCTATTATCGACCCAAACCACTTTGGGGTCAGATGAAAATTCAACTATGTATGACTATTTCAATCCTTCATCACAATCATCTTGTAGTGGTCCGAATATAGAAATAGGTTTTTATGTTAGAGGATACCAAAATGAATGGATTTGAATAATTGATATAGCGGTAAAATACCTTCAATGTTTAAAAAAATAATTTCAATAATCATTTTATATAATTTTTATTATCTAAATTGTGTTACCTCATGTAATTATCTATTCACTACATCAGTTATGTAATATAAATTAAATATTAAACCAGTTCTGTAGATAATGAATCTCGTAACTTTTGGAGCTCTTCATACTGAGGAAAAATATGTCTCTCAAGCTGCTACTACTCCTAGTGTAGAGGTACAAAGACCATATACACATATCAATGATGCCACTCTAGAGGAACAAAATGTTTTTGAACCTATTTCTGCTCACAATGTTGATGAAATATTACCTTCTACACATGAAGATTATAACACTTCATAGGTACAACATATTTATGGTGTTGAATCTAAGGAAATTGTTAGTGACAAAGGATTGGTGATATAGATTAAATAAGAGATCTTTAGTTTGAAGGTGTTAGAAAAAATCAATAAAGATACAAAAGACATTAGATTCAAGGTCAGATGGAATCTTGGAGGATATCATATTAACTCCAACATGCCTATTTTTAGTAGTTACATTGGACTCATCACTCAGCAACATGTGTAGAATGATGTAGATTCAGGGAACCATGTTGTCACCCACATAGTAAATTGATGTGGGAATAAATTTCTGTAATAATATAATATCATTTCTTTATTTTACTAAAAAATAAGGAAATATTTATTCACTAATTATCATATCTTTTAGTGTGCATTTATAGTAGAGACTCCAATAATAAATATGTATTAATTCTTACTCAATGTATTCTTTTATTCTTTCTCAAAATTCAAGAATGATTTTATCTTAAAAAAATTGAATGGAAAATAAACATGAACCCACCACTTATGTATGTACAGATGATAACCCAGTAATAATGTGATGTATTTACAAGTTTTCATATGGATGTGACTTTTCAGTTACATTGTGGCTGTTAATACATTGATTGAAATCAAATGTATTCATCACATAGATTTATAATGTTTTATTTATTAAAAAACCAATGATTGATGACAATAAGTTACATACATAAAATCCATTATACAATTATCGTATTGTAAGGATATGGTACACATAATTTTAAAAAAATTGGTACTTATTTTAGATATACCATAATAATTTTTATGACATGAAAAAATAAAATAATTATAATCATCAATTTGTATGTAGATCGAAAAATAGAAATCCAAATACCCTACTACCACATTTTATGTGTTATGGAAGGAGGAACTCATCAATAAATATAGGATACTAATATATGAAAACACACAATATTTTTGGGAAAAATGTGTATGTATGACAGAAAAAAACCATTTTTTATTTTAAATTGCTATCACATAACAATTATTTTTTATTTTAATATATTTTATGTCTGATATAGTCACATGAATCATCTAGACATATAAAAGATAGAAAAATACTATTAGAGTCTTTCAATCAACTGGAATATTATAGTTGTGTTAGAGGTGAGACTTTTGTGGTGTCACCCCGAACACAATGTTGAGAAAAAAAAATAGGAGGATAAAGAGATCAAAATACTAGAGATGGAAGCAAGATTATCTACCCTTGAAGAACAATTTAATTAGTAGATTTATTTTGTAGAATCTTTTATTGTGGGGGGGTGTAATCAATTATATAGAATAACTAAAGAACTATCATTGCGTTAAGAATTCCACCACCCCTACTAGCTTTGAGTTAAGACCTTCCCATCAAAGAGCTGTATTTGTTAAGGTAATCAATATTCTACTAATTGTTTCAATGAAATGTGAATTAGACTGATATTGATACCTTTCCTAAAGTTATATTCTATATGGAGAAAATGACTCTGATTTATATCTATCAATTCCCACCCATCACTTTGTAGCGAGGGATACACTGTTCAATATCCCGGACGATATGCTACTCAAATGGCCATTTCCAGCAGCTCATGTGAAAATAGTGATTAGCGTATGTCATGATCTGATCACTGAGCTACACATTCCACTCGATGATGAATTTATTTATAAGTTCAAACTAGCTAGTAGAACATTCATTTCATATCCATAAAATCTTGAAAAAAACTTGTTGATAAGGAGGTATTAATTTCAAATATATTTTACATGCTGAACCTTTAATGATTAAGGAAAGAATATATGAACCGATAAAGGTTATCAAATAAAGACAAAGGGTAGGGGATGAAATGAATGGTCCACTCAAAACAACATAAAGGATCAACAAACCTGTCGAAAATATTTTTTGAAACCACATTTACCCTTCCCTTTCAGTATCCATATTTACTAACATTAAAAGGTCATGCAGATACAATGCTACAAAATGATAGTAGTTGCCTAGTTGATTTTGAATAAAAATGTATGATGAGGAAGGTATGGACTACATTGATTTTGAGAATATAAATGAAATCCTCAACTTTGAATAGATGATATCCTTATTTTTAAATTTATACATGAGGTATGATTTCATGAATAAATTTTCAGAAAGCTAATATACTATGTCAACTATTAGTAAATGAATTTCATATTTTTTTCAGGTGAATATATAAATAAAAATTTAGTGAATTTCCACATGAGAAAAATTTGGACTCATAAGTCCTCACGTCGCCTCTATTGAATAAAATTATAGTATCCAAAAAATTGATGAAATAATTGATGACGAGGACAAATCATTTAAAATAAAACATAATAATGATAGACTCTTCTTAAAACCAATTATGTAGGGTTAAAAAGATACAATTTAATCATATCTAATATATTTTCATTTCCTTCATTACTTATTCTTTATTAGGTTTTTAGAAAACATTAGATGCTCATTACAACCATTTTTCATTCTCCAAATATTTATTTCCTAAACCCACTACATGGATACCCAAATAACCAACCATACATGATCACATTTATCAATTTGTAATATAGTACATCCAATGTTTTAGAATTAAAATTAATGTTATATAATTTATATTAATTTTTAACGAGGATTCATGTATGATAGTACATCTTGTAAATATTACAAAAATCATTGCTTGAGGAATATAATTTAACACAAGGATCCTGGAATGTTATACAACTAGATTATTATAATGTGGTATATAATATTTTGTCTCTATACAAGCAAATATAAAAAATTACTTATTTTTATCAGTTTTTTGCAGTTTCTGAAACAATGAAATGGAAAATATTGTGCTTATTATATTTATAAATTTATGAGATAGATCATATTCCATTAACAAACTGTCATCCCCAAAGAAGATTTTATATGTGAATTACTATTCCATTTGAAATATTTATTAATAATGTGTGTATTTATATTTTTCCAGTACTACTATGACTCTTGAAAATACTCCTATTCACATGAAAATATAGATTTTAATAAAAATGAAGGGGCATCATACCTAATGGCCAAATGTTCAAAAATAACATGAATAGGAGACTTTTATAGTTGTAATGAATTGATTCACATTTATGTTTAATTTAATTTTTTTATTAATCACATAATATTTTTCTATTATAATGGTGGGATATTTTTTTTTATTGTGTGAGGGTTTTTCATAATAATTAATGCTTGTGAGTGATTGGCCTTTGAGGATACAACTGAGGTAATGAAAATAAGGGAATGGGTCATGAATGTATACAACCATCATGAAAAGTTGAATTACTAATACTTATTTGATTAATTTTCCATCATTTTATCTACTATTGATATGTTATTTACCATATCATTTTTATGTAATACCAAAATTTTTTCATTGATCTTTAGGGAAGTCATATGTTGATTTCACCTATCTATAATAAACGAAAAAAGTGACTCATTTTCCTTTTTCCCAATGATACAATCCTTTTCATTTATTTTATATTGTTGACCTTTTAAAAATTCATATTGATTTTATGTTCTTAACTAAAAACAAATTATCATTGTTGAAAACTAGAAGAGTAGAAGAAGGTATTGTGCCTATTATGGTGACTTCTGGTGATATAATTGGTAGTACAACTTCCTCAACTCTTCTGGTATTCAAAAATGAGTAATTATTTCTCTTAAGAACATCGAATCAATAATACTCATTGGTATTTTGATGGTAAAATACAATGGTAATCAAGGTTCCACTAGAAGTTTGGATTTATTGGTGACTTTGGGATATATTGGAATCAGGAGTGCCTCAATCCAACAAATGGGGTCACCGATATGACTCTTGTTGTGTCAATTTATTTTAAATTGACATTAATTTTCATAATATAGAAAACTGAAAAAATCATAACTGAATAAATGCATCAATATTGTTTTTATACATTAGGAAAATTATCTATTTGTCATTTTTTATGTTTATTAATTTTTAAGACCTGAATTCGATGCATGGTGTGACCAGTTTGGCTCATAGTGTTAATTTCAGTTTATAATAAAAAAATTTATATCAAAATGTTTCACTTACTAAAAAAAATTCACATGGATTGTCTTGATAATTTATTAAATATATTTATAAATCATATTTGATATGTATAAATCAGTATCATGTGAAATTGATACAAAATGTTACATGTATGCCTCAATGTATGAGTTTCTAGTTTATAATGACATTTTAGTAAATAATACTATTGACATACTGAAAATTGAAAAAAAAAATCATTAGTATTATATACATATTTTAGTAAAATTATACATGATTCATTTGCAACATCTAGGAATTACTTGCACCTCAATCTGATGCCTGGTGTGATCAGTTTGGCTCCAAGTGCATTTTTTTATTTAAAATTGAGTTCAATTTTAGTAAAAAGGAAAGGCGAACTACCCAAAACCGAGAAAACACATTCATGTTGTTTTAATACATTAGGGAAATAAATGAAAAGTCATTTGAGATGTGTAGGAATCAGAATAACCTCAATCTTATGCATAGCGTTACTAGTATGAATGTAATTTCATCTTTTTATTTAAAATTGGCATCGTGTTTTTTTGTAAAAATGAAAACTGACATGATCTTAACCATGAGAATTCATTCATATTATTTTGATATGTTGGGGAAATGATTCATATGTAATTTTTGTGTAGTATGAATCAATCATACCACAATATGTCACACTGTGTGAATGATATGACTCCATGTGTGCCTTTTTTTAAATTTTACAGTAATTTTGGGAAAAGGACAAGTGATTTAGAAAAATGATCTATAAGTCATTTGAGATGTGCATGAATCAGCTGCACCACAATCTGATGCACAGTGTAACCGTTATGACTCCCAGTGCATATGTTTTTTATACATGGCATTAATTTTAGTAAAAATGAAAATAGACCTACTCAAAAATGATAAAATTCATTAAAAGTGTTTTGATACTATAGAAGAATTATCCATTATTACTTTTTGACATGTAGGAATCAACCTAATATCAATGCAGTCGACATTGGGACAAATATGACTCAAGGTGTGTCCTTTTATTTTAAATTGAAATTAATTTTAGAAAAAAGGAACAACGGACATACTGAAAACCAAGATATCACATTCAGATATTTTGATAAATTTTAAAATTATCCATGGGTCATTTGGGTTGTTTTCGAATTATCCTTACCTCAATAAACATACGGTGTGACCGATATGACCCCAACTGTGTCTTTTTATTTAAAATTTACAAAAAAAAATTAAGGAAGGACTACCGACCTACTAAAACCAAGAAAATTCATTAATATTATTTCGATACATTATGAAATTTATCCGTAAGTCATTTTTTATATTTTGAAAAAAAACATGATCTCAATCTGATGCATGGTGTGATCGATATGACTGCAAGTGTACTTTTTTTTTAATTTGATATTATTTTTAGAATAAGAAACAAGTGGCATTCTGAAAATTAACAATACACATATCATTTTTATACATTATTAAAATGATAATAATGTACATTGGGATGTTTTGGAATCACCTACACCTTCATCAGACATAAGATGTGACTATTATGACTCCAAGTGCACATTTTATAATTAAAATTGACATAAATTTTTGTAAAATAGACAACAGACTTACTCAAAACATATAAAATTAATTCATATTGTTTTTATGCTTTTAAAAAATGATCCATCTTAGTTTTTGAAATTTAGGAATCAACTTCACCATAGTCACATATATAGTGTGACCAATATTATTCCAATTGTATCTTTTTATTTTAAATTGACATTAATTTTAGAAAAATGAAGATGTTGTGAACTGAAAACTGATAAAACTCATTCATATTGTTTTGATAGTTGATTAAAATCATCCTTGAGTCATTAGGGATTTATAGGAATCAACCTCACCTTAATCCAATGCACTGTGTGACTGATACGACTTCAAGGGAATATTTTTATTAGAAATTGACATCATTTTTTTGTAAAAAACCCAGCTGGACTACTCAAAACTAAGTAAATACATTCGAATGGTTTTGATTCTTTAGGAAAACCATCCGAAAATAATGTGAGATATATAGAAATCATTCAAACCTAAATCTAATGAATGGTGTGACTAGTATGACGCAAGGTGTATATTTTTATTTAAAATTGACATTAATTTTAGAAAAAAGGAAAAATGACCTCCTCAAATCTAATAAAATTATTTCTCATTTTTTTGATACTTTAGGAAAATGATACATATGTCATTTTTTATGTGTAAGAATAAACTAAACCTCAATACACCACATGGTGGGATCGATATGACTGTGAGTGTGTCATTTTATTTGAAATTGACATTAATTTTTGAAAAAGAAACAATTGAAATACTAAAAATCAAGAAAACACATTTATATTGTTTTGATACATTTGTAAAATGATCCCACAGTTATTTGGGATGTGTTACAATCAGACATACCACCATCCGACACACAATTTGACATTTATAACTCAGTGTGTGTCTTTTATATTTAATATTGACATCAATTATAGAAAAATGACAACTGACCCACTCAAAATAAATAACATTAATTTAGGTTGTTTTTATACATTATAAAAACTATATATATTTCATTTTTGACATGTAGGAAACATCTTTACCTCAATATAACACACAATGTGACTGATATGACACTAATTGTTTTTTTATTTTAAATTTACATTTATTTTTGAAAAATGTAGATGCGATGTACTGAAAAAAATGAAAACAAAATTATATTGTTTTATACATTGTTAATATGATCCATGAGTCATTAATGATTTTTATGAATCATCCTCACCTCAATTTAATTCCTGGTGTGATTGATATGACTTCTACTGCATTACTTATTTAAAATTGACATCAATTTTAGTAAAAAGGAGAACACACACATTCAAATATGAGTAAACACATTAATATGGGTTTGATAACTTAGTTAAATTATCTATATATCATTTAAGATATGTAGGATTCATTTGTACATCAATATAATTCATATTGTGATTGTTATAACTACAAGTTCATCATTTTTATTTGAAATTTCCATCAATTTTTGTAAAACGGGAAAATGGCCTCCTGAAAAATGAGAAATTTATTTCATATTGTTTTGATACATTAGGAAAATGATACATAATTATTTTTTTGATTTATAGGAATAAAAATCCCCTCAATCTGGCACATGATGTTTCAGATATGACTCCAAGTGATTATTTTTATTTTAAATTGATATTATTTTTATCAAAAGGAACTAGTGACATAAAAAACAATGAAAAAAATCCAGTTTTTATATATTAGTAATGTGATATTTGAGTCATTTTTTTCTTGTTGGAATCAAATACACCTCATTAATATGCACAGTGTGATCAGTATGACTCTAAATGTGTCTTTATTTTTAAAATTGACATCAATTTTAGTAAAAAGTACAACTGACATACTCAAAACAAAGAAGACACATTTGGATTGATTTTTTACTTTAGGATAATGATCCACAATTAATTTGAGGTGTTTAAGAACCTAAAATACCTTAATCTAATGGACAGTGTGACTACTATGACTGTAGTTGTGTGTTTTTATTAAAAATTTAAATTAATTTTAGTAAAAGGAAATCTGACCTACTAAATACTGATAAAATATATTTTTATAGTTTTTATAATTTAGGAAAATTATCCATATGTAATTATTGATTTGTACGAATCAACCTCACCCCAATAAGATGCTAGATGTAACCAATAAGACACAATCTGTGTCTTTTTATTTCAAATTGACAGTAATTTTTGTAAGAGGAACAAGTAGCATACAGAAAATAGAGGAGACACATTTGGATTGTTTCAATACTTTAAAAAAATGATATATGAGTCATTTGGAACATTTAAGTATTAAAATGTCCACAATATGATGCACAGTATGGTCATTATGACTCAAAATGGAAATTATCAGTATAAAATTGAAATTTCTGTTGAAAACATTTTTCACGCACAGTTAACCAAGAACATTCACACAAATTTGCTTGATATTATCAGGAAACAATTCATAAGTCATTTTTGATATGTAGGAAGTAGTATCACACAAAACTGAAAAACAATGTGACTAGTTTGACTCAAAATGTTTGTTTCCAGTTTGAAAATACATTTTTGTAAAACCTACATGTGACATACTAAAAATAATGAAAATGAATTTGGAATTTTTAGAATCCTTAGGGAAATGATTTATAAGTAATTTGTGACTTGTAGAAATTATCCTCACCCCAATCCCACAAATGGTTGGATCATAATAAATCCAAGAGTGTATTTATTTATAATTTCCATTAATTTCATTACAAAGAACAATTGAAATACTCAATATGAAAAATAAAATAATTCAAATTATATTGATACTTTAAGAAAATTTTCAATTTATCATTTCTGATGTCATGGAATAAACTACACATTAATACAATGCATCATTAATACAATTCATGGTCTCACTAGTATATCTTAAAGTGTTTTTTATTTAATTTTGACATTTTATTAATTTTTTATTTCATATTATTGTTAATTTATTTCATAATAATATTAGTTAAATGGGATTTGTTTTCTTATATAGGTGTATTTTTTTTCATGGGTTGAGGTTATATTTTCAATAATAGATACCACAGCAATACCTTTTTTGAGGGGATCTTGTGTGCCAAAGATGATGAAAAATTAATATATTATATTTTTTGGTTAGTAATTTTAAATTTAATTATACAAAACATTGTTCGCAATGTATAAATAAGTGTTCTTTATATATTCTTCATATAAATTTTATTTAAATTTAATAATATATTTTCATTATATGATTAAGGTTGGCGTTGATGAAGTGTGTTGTTATAAAAAACACACTATAGTAAGTGGGGCCTTTATCAGTCTTTTTTTCATGCAGATAAATGACCACCATTATCATCGATGATATTAACAGTGTTTTTTTGATATGTTAATAGAGTTTTGGAATGTGGTTAAAGGGAATATTTGTAGAAGTGTATTGGAAATTTCCACTAATACTCTTCTCATACAATAGTATCCCATCCCTCTCCACCCATTCATATTTGTATGGTGCTTTTCAAGGTGTATTAGGAGGTGAGATCGAGTGGTAAACGTTGTTCCAGGAGATCATAGTCCTTGGTGATGATGATTTAACTTTTTTTTGTCCTTTTCATGATGGATTGTTTATTTTTGATCTGTTTTGGTTAATAGTGATAGTGATGATGATACTTATTTGGATTTTTGTAAAGGATATAATGATGTTTGTGAAGATTCTATATCTTGTGGTTCTCGTGGATTTGATGTTCTACACTAATCTGTTTGGAGTTTCTTTAGTGGTGATGTTGGATTTTGGTGGGTGTGTCTTACCAACAGTCTATTATATCTGAGGTGTATGGTTTTGGTCCAGATACGTGATATGAGGCATATTTTCAACCAAGGAATTGGTGATGGTTTCTGTTTGTAATTTTAAAATTTATAATTGAAACAATAACTTTGTTCTAAATGGGTGCTGATGTGGATACTAAAGATGACTAGAGTGGATGACTGGGAAATGGTGATGATAGGTATGACAGTCTCTTAGCTCAAGGCCTTTGTGATTTTAAACTAATACTTGAATCTGTTTTCATGTTAAATGTTTGTATTTTTCATTGTGATATGTTTTAAATTTGTAAATCCATATAAATCTTTGAGGTCAACACACATGGACAATGAGTTTTTGAAAATTCAAAAAATGGATTTATAGTATCCCCAATATTGCTTATGAATAAATTTGATGATAATTTGATGATTTATATTGATTTACAATAATTTAACATTGGGATGATGAAGAATTGATATCCCATACTAATGATCGATTATTTTCTAGATAAACTAAGGGAATAATTGTTGTTTTCAAATATAGAAATTTAGTTATAATTTAATTAGATATGGATGAAGGTGGGGGAAATTTAGAAAGATAAATTTTGATATTGTTTTTTGAAATTTGTCTTTGTGGTGAAACCCATTATTGATACCAATTCACCAATATTGATGGAAACATTCCATAAATAAAATACCATTACATGGGGTATTATACTACATCATGGTATGTGATGGAATAGACCATTTCGTGAGGAATCTCATCTTGAATTGGTGACATGAAGGTAATTTTTCTTGTTTATGGGAACACTGGGGGTGAATCAATTGTTATCCAATTTTTAGGTTTTATTATTTTAAAACAACATTAGACACCTATTATGGTGTAATTAGTCTACTGAATACCACTATAAAGCACAAACATATAAAAATATCAATTTACAAGGTTCACTGCTCAATAAGAGTATATATGCATTAACATGTTTTGGAAACAATCTGAGGTAACATATCCATTAGAAAAAAAATCCATGTAGTTTATAGTAATCCAAGTATATCCTCCACTTACCCTGAAAAAGAGTCCATTGAATGTGCATGTTATCCTCACACAAATTATATTATAATATTGATATATCAACAAAAAAATGAACCTTCAAAAAAATTATTCAACATGTCAATATTGTGGAGCTCAAATTATTCATAGTTTTCGTTATATAAGTAATATTTTAGTCTCCTTTTTATTCATTTCCTAGAAGTTATCAAGAAACCATTCTTATTCTTTTTTATCTCTTTATACTTATTCCACACCGTGCACAAACAATTATATGATTTGTGAAAATAATAAGTTACATAATCTAAAACTTCAGTTACTTCTTATAAATATTATTTAGTATAATAATTATGATATTATGTATATAAAATCTAATTAAAAACATATGAATAAATATATCTAGTCTTCATAATATCTCCCATTAAAAACTTCTTCCAATTTTTCATGTAATCATGTTAAAATATCACACCTTATTTATTATCCTTTAAGCCTATAAATATTCTACAATAAATCCCCTAATTTTTATCAATACATTAATTTTATAGTTACAGGATCATAGAAAAATAAATCATGAAATTGTTCTTTAGAAATACCAATTAAAATGAACCTCCATCTGTCTATGATAATTGAAAAGTCATCATTTCTATTAAAATTTCATAAATGCACGTATGAAATTTTTTGTGTCTTCCAACATTCACATTGGAATAATTTTCATGATACCTTCTCCCACATTTTGTTTAAATAGTGTCAAATACCTCATTATGAAGTATAACCTCATTGTTAATTCATCCAATATTTATTATTTTTCATGTCCAATTGAATATTCCTAGAACTACATTCTCCTCATACTTTCTACACAACCCTTAATTATTTTCTCTAGATCACTCTTCCCTTTTCCGCCTTTTAATCTTCATTGAAAAACTCTTTTGAATGTATCATGATAACATGATATTTAATATTTTTTAGGGAAAATTAATTTGAAATGTTAGATTTTCATTTCTTATTCTTCAGTCACTCTCCATATCAACATTTGTGTGACACTCGTGATAGCTCCTCCATTAGTGTGACACTCACAGTTACTTCATCTTCACACAGGTAAGATATTTATTGAAAGAAAACATCACAGAATTAGTAGTTTTCATAGAGAAAAAATAATCTCATCAAAAATATATGATTCTTCGTAGGGAAATACACCACATGAAAGATCATTCATTATATAATATCCATGATGCTACCCAGAGAAGCGAGAAAACTGAATAAAATTCCATGATTCGTCTCACAAAATCACATTACATGGAATCTTAACTCATGGAAAAAAATCCATTTAAGCATATTCTTTGATGAATTCAGTCATGATACTAATCCTTTTTTTTGAAATCGATCTTCTTGGGGTGGGCTTTTTAAACCCTCCACACAATGAAACCCTATCCCCATTATGATATCGCTACAGTGGAAGCCCCAGCCCAAAAGGACTACTATTAGCTGAGATGAAAGAGCATCCTAGAGGGAGAAAACCCGTTTATTGATGGTTGGAAACAATAATACATTAGCATGGGTGGGTTCTGCCACATTTCACTCACCCATCTCAAACGAGTTGACCCACCAAGACAAGTATATCCTGATTGAGGGTGAAATTCACCCAAGATAGGTACCCCTGGAATTGAACCCTGCACCTACTAAAGAATAACATTTTTCTAATACTCACCCCCACCATCACACTACCACCAAAGTATAACATTATATATATTGTTAACATTCAATGCCTAGAGGGGGACGTAGACCAAAACAATAGTGAACTATAAGTTCCCTAGATGGGTTAAGGATCTGAATTTCCTTATTCATAACTAGAACAGTCTATGAGTTTTGCTGGACTTGATATTGAGTTTGTTCCTATGGAGGTTTAAGAGGACAACCAGTGGGTACCACTCAACTTACACCCCTTAGAAAAAACATGTGCATGGGTAACAATCTACTCCCATAGTTTGGCCCCGACCAATCCTAGAATGTGCCTCATGTTCCCCATAATGTCAATAGATTTTAACCCTCGTATACATAATATACAGTATGTTCGAGTTTGGAGGTACTCAAGCCTACATGATTTCCCATAAAGAGATATAGGAATATAGTGTGGATATGTAACACTTGACTCCCAGAGGGGGCGTCGATCAAGCTTAGAGTGCACTGAATGTTCCCTAACTAGGTAATGTATTTGAATTTCACTTTACATAATACACATAGTGTGTATGTTTGGTGGGGAAAGAGGCAACACCAGTTACCATAAAATTATAGTTAAATGAATAATAGCCTTTCATGCAGTCATTCATCTTAACATGGAGAATCACATCCAAATAAATTTCCAATGAAATCATAGTTCACATAATCATGGAAGTTTTCCTCTTATTCAAATATTCATTACTTAATAAATTTTTAATTGAAAAAAATACAACACTATTAAAAATCCATTTTTAGGTTCGTTGTCTTCTTTATGAACCCAACAACTATTTGAAGCCTCTTTTCAAAAAAATACCACACATTGTATTTTTTTTTCAAAAATGGAACATAAATTTATAAATCCCTGATACACAATATATAGATAACTATCCAATAAACATAAGCCTATATGATATTATATGATGTAGAAAAAAATTATAATTGACAAATAAGACCATGTTTTCCATAAATTGATGTTAAAAAATTATAAACTTCTCTCTTTATTAGATCTTCACAATAGAAACTCACATTAACCTGTGAGATCCAATCTATACACCCACTTCAATAAATTATTAACACATTTCTAAAAAAACAAATGATGACATAAAAATACCCTCCTTTCTTTAATACTCCCTATAAAAATAATATCTCCCAAAATAGGTAAATAACAAATCAATGGATATATTTATGTTTCCATATTTATATTTCTTTAGAATCAACATCCAAATATAAGAAAATATATGAGAAATAAAGAAAAACCTTATCATTGAATAGGATTTGGTTGAACACCCATTATTAACCTCAATTTATGTAACTTTTACCCTAGTAGATGTGTGTTGAAAATATCATTTACCTTCTCCACTATTGGTCTTAACTACCTCTTTATTTCATTTCTTTTGAGATTATTCTTCATATACTGAAATTTAATGTTAATATTCATTGATCTTGAATGTTACAATAGAAACTTTTTAATATTTATAATAATTTTATAGGTATACTAATGTTGTAATTTTATAGTAAAAAATTAAAACAAATATATAATTTATAAATAATGAATAATTATACCATAATATAATTTTCATTAAAACATTTACTTATAAAAATATTTTTTATGAGTTATATATTATTATAATAAAATTAAGATATGATAAAATTAAAAGAATGATTATAATATCAATGGATTTGTAAAATTCAATATTGAGAATAAAAAAATAAATTATAATGGTTTATAGTTAATATTATTAAATATAAAAAATTTTCAAAATAATTGTTTTTAATGTGTTCTAATTTTTATAGTAACCTTTACTAAAATAAAAAAATAATATAAACTAACATCGATCCAATAGTTATTATAAGCAGTGTAATAAGAATAAATTAATTTTTGTATAAAAGATAAATTTTTCTTATAATTTTTTTGTGTTACCAACAAATAGATTAAATTTTTGTTATTAACACCATAATGTAAAATTATTAATTTTTTTCTTATTTTTAATTATAATACACATGGTTAAAAATAAGTTCATTTTCATTTCTAAAATATAAAATATTTACCAAGGTAATTATTTGTTATAATGGTAAAATAATTAATTTTCAAAGTATTTTTTTAAAGAAGTTTATTTTTTTATCTATGTAAATTAAATGTAACTATATAAAATGTCTATTATAGGTTTTTTTAACTTATAAACAAATATTTTAACAGGCATATAATTTTTAATTAGTGTAATATATGAATACAAACAATGAAAATATTAATATACATTTTCTAATATTTTTAATATCATGTGATTTTATTTAAAGGTAAATAATATAATTTTTTTAAATTTAATTATATTAAATGGATGCAAAATGTAGACTTAAAATTTCAAAAAATAGGTAGTAGGGGTCATCTAATTTTATTTCCAAAAAAAATTTACCATGGTAAATTTATTATCAAGGTTAATATGGATAAAAAATGGCTACCATAAAGTTGATCAAATATTACTAAATAAACATGAAACATATATATTATTGAAGTATTTGTTTTGGTATAAATTGTAATTCCACTTCCCTTAAATAAAAGTTTCACCTCAATCATCCAACATTAATGTGATTCCATATTTTCCGTTTACATAATTTAGTTTTCAATTAAATGTACATCCATTCAACTTATAAGAATATCTAATATAAAACCACTTTAATTTAGAATTATCCTTTAAGATTGCATTTGCATTCAACAAATTTTGTTTTCCCAAGATCCCATTTCTATATTGAAAAAGTATGGTCCCATGAATAATCCCTAAATATTCTCTTTATTATTTTTATGTTATGTGTTTTAATAAAAAAATAAAATGTTAAAATGGGATTCTCTATTCCCATTCATTTATATTATTTTTCACATAGATTTTTATATGGATAAAATTAAGGTATTTTGAATGTATACAATATTGGGATTTATTTTTAAATAATTTTTGAAAAATTATTAATGTCAAAGGAAAAAAATAGCTTTTTGATAATTTCTCGTAACTTCATCTATTTACAATAATTTTGAGAAATGGTTAATCAAAAATCCTTTTTAGGTTTCACGCCAATTTTGATCATTAACAATAAATGTTCTATCTCTTATAGAGATATGTTCCATGATTCACCCTCTAATGTCTTTAACAAGATTAATCCTTTCTGGTGATTTATATTTGGTTTCAACTAATCTAATGATTGTATTAATTTAATGATACCCTATTTTAAAATTTATAAGAAAACCATTTTAGTTTGTTGGAAGTTTTGTGATATGATATAATAATTTCTCATTATGGCATAAATGTTTATATATTATAATAATGTTATCGTTTGGTTTACTATAACCGTCCAATTCTTTAAGTAAAAATTTATATCTAATTAGAAAATAATTGGAAATGAAGTATGATTCTCAATCCACATTAGGAAATAGGTCATGATGCATGATCCAATATATGATTGGAAATAAGTAGTGATTTGTGTTATAATTTTATTTTTATTAATCCATGATGTATATTATTATTTATTTTCTTATTCATACACCACACTATATTTTCAGGAGTTATTTCTCCTGATATGTTATGTGGATTCTGATTATTGATTCACATATATTCATTATTATTTAATGTTATATATTTGATCATATTAAATTACAATTCCTTTTATTGGGACATTTCTAAAAAATTTATTGATAATTGTTATTTTTTATTATAAATTTCTTCAAATATTATGATTTATCGTATGACTATAATATAAAAAATTGAATCATTGATATGTTTTTCCATTACATAAAATTTGAGTGCACCCCTTCATTAATTTCTCATTTATAAAGGTAATTAAATTTGTTATTATGTATAAATTCATTAATTACTTATAAATATTATATTCTATAAAAAAACTTTTTTATATAATATTTTTATACCACTAATCTTTCATAAAACCCAACATTTGGTTCTCTAGTATTTTTTATTTTTTATATGATATTATTTTTTCAATTATGAATATGATGTGAAGTATTTGAATGTTTATCTTTAGTAATTTCACTTTGTATCAAAGATAGTTTTAAGATATTGTCTTTTTATCATTGGACCTTGGAGTGTAGGTTTATGTTGTATTAGTTGGCATCAAAGTGGTGCTTAGTAATTCATGGTGATTATGACTTTAGAAAATTATTTAATCATATAGGGATAAGCCTAAATATAATAAAACATCATTAGATTTTGGTAAATAATAGAGTTTTTTGTTTTTATGAAATGAGATCCAGTTTGATATATAAGAAAGTCAGCGTAGTCGTTGACTGAGATACAACTATGATTGATAACCATGAAAAAGTTTTGTGGATTATTGTTATGATATTAACTAAATGAATATTTATTGTGCCTAAATACCCACTAGATTTGATACAATTGGGAGGTATTAATTTGTTCATTAACTTTTTAAATATTAGAAATTAAAAAGGATTAAAATATATTATAATTTGCGGGCGTAATAGATTATTATTTATAATTGAGAAGCTAATAGAAAAATAATAATGGACAATGTATATTGAAACCTCAGGATCGATAAGGTGTAAAAATCATTTATGAGTTACTTATTCTATTTCTATATTTAAATTTTATATTATTTTTAATTTATGTATTCTCAATGCTCAACATACCTTAAATTTATTTTTTTTGAGCTTGAAGGGACTATGTATTTTTAGGTGCGGTGGAAAACCTATTTTATACCCAAGTATTCAAAAAGATAGGATAGGAAATAAGGCCACTAATTTTATTTTTATTCATGAATTTATATCTGGAGTTATGATTGACTACTACAACCTAGTTTAATTTCCATATGCCAAAAATAAATGAAAATGGATTTTGGTGGATGTTCAGGTGATAGTTACCACATGTGAAAGGTGATTAAATTTCAATTTTGTAAAAAACATGTGCTGAAGAACCCATGAAATTTATTTAATGGAAATTAAATGTGATCCAACTGTGGATTTTTTAAATATCAATCCAATGTCTTTACCAAGGATTCAAAGATGTTGATAAGTGCAAAGGAATGTAAAAAGTCCCTAATATATGACACATCTTGACATCAATGCTTCAAATATTAGAGTTTGGATATTATCAAAATTTATTTCAAAGAAGAAGAAATAATAAGTTAAATAAACCTTAATAATATCAAATACCAAGGGACTAGGTAGAAAACTATGCTATAACTACATTCAAAGAGGATCATGATAATTAAGGAAAAAATATCATGAAATCAATATTTGTGTATTTATTATTATATTTTGGTTGTATTAAATCTATTATATTTTTGATGTCTTCTAAGGGAATAAAATAATCATTTAAATGATATTATATTTTATTACTAGAGAAACCCCCAATATAAATGATGTCATCCTAATATGATTTTTTCTGGGTATTTTGATTCATGTATATTTCATTATTTATCCTTCAAATTAATTTAATATCATTTATGGAAATGGATTTAGTATATCAATACTGATTCTAAATTGTTTACTAAAATAGTGAAATAAAATTATATATTCCAAATCAACTGATGATAATCTATCTGTATAATGATGATTATAGACTCTCTTTGAAAATTATTTCCATTATATGAGTTTTAATACCAAATATTGGGGTTTTTATCTCAATTGATTAGATAGAAAATCAATATTTGGAATATGAAAATTATGATGAAAGAGTTATAATTTTTATTCATACCTTAGATCATATGGTATATAACTCATTGTAAATTATACCTAAAATTAATTTCTGTTTAAATAATGTATTCATTTAATTTCATTAGTGAGAGAAATTAAAGTTGCATGGGCGTAATTTATTTAGTCATATAGAATCTGAAACCCCAAGTGTTTGGGTACATTTTCTTGAATAAATTACATCTATATATGTATATATAAATTTTTTTATTCATTTATAATAATTTAAATTTATTAGTCATTTTAATACCCTAAGATTATATATATTTCCTATGAAATAAAATTTATGTATTCAATTTCATTCTATACATGAAAACCGCAGTCCAAATAAACCGTAATATAGTATACTGTTATAACATAGATAATAAATTGGCGGTATGAATAAGAATAAACCCATAATGGATTTTTTTTAAAAGGTTTTATATAATTAAAATTTATTCATTAATAAAAAATAAAAAAATTCTCAATTTGATGTAAATTCAATTTAATATTCAATAATATGTTTTCTTCAAAAATGGTTTTTATTACATTTTGTGGATATATATAATAATTAATCAGTTAGAACATTAGAAATTTTATGTTATAAAGATGATATAATTTTTTAAATCATCATATAAAAAAATCATAAGGTGAGTTTTTTAATATTTTTTCAGAAAATATTAATTTGTTATAGTGAATAGTGAAAAATATTGATTCTTTAAAAGTATATTTATTTTCATGTAAATTTCTCATTATGTTTTAAATTTTATCATAAACTAAATTAAATATCCTTTAATTATAAATAATATAATTAATTACAATGTAATTAGTAATACACATTATTTTTGTATACGTTTATTTTTGGCTTTAAAAACACATTTCTCTAAAAACGTTTTTATGAGTGAAAGGTGTTTTTATATTAATAATTATAATGGATATATATTTTATAATTATTTTCAATAAATTAATAAATTAATAAATTAATACAATATTTTAACTATAATTTGATAGTTTTAAGTGGGTTTGGGAGGTATGTAAATTCAGTTTTATGCTCAAAATGTTTTTTTATGAAACCGATTTTCATTAACTTTTTCACTCATATATAACATAAAATTAAAAATCTAATAGAAATACATTATGGTAAAATTTATATCATATTTTGAATCAAAATAATTTTTCTAATGTTGTAGGGTCAACTTAATTTTTAGACTTAATGAATAATAAAAATAGTAAAATGTCGTTACACAGTTAAGGTTAAAACAAGTTTCTTGGGGGGAGGGGTAAAAATATGAGGTAAGAGTAATATTTCTACAAATACATTTACAAATTTAATTTTTTTTCATATTTAAACCCTATCTCGTCTTCTATTTAAAGATGAGTCTTTTTGAATTATTTTGATTGAGTATGAAATTATTATATTTTAATTATTTTAAAAATTCCATGTGTGTCCTCTCCATCACTTGTATAGGGGAAAAATTATCCTCTATCATTCTTAATGAATCGTATTAATTGGTCAATAACTCAAATTTTACATCCAAAAATCCCTCCACAATTTCTGGAGGTTCATTTTTGAAATATTATACCATATTTTCAAGGCTTTAGATGTAAGGAAAAAGTGGGGTCTCAATGAAGTGGTATAACTCTTAAATGAGTAATTTCAATTACATATATTTCTCATACTATAAAAAACTTTTTAATGTTAGAATAAATATTCATTAGTTAGATATTATAGTGTAACTAACCATCCCAGTGTATAATCCAAACCAATATCCGAACTAATCCATCAATAACCTCAAAAGTGATTCTGATCACCATGGGCTTATGGAAAGCACTTGGGTATCCATAATTATCCATTTCGAATGGTTTTTTCCAAAAGATATGAAAATAAATAAATTACATTGAGGAAATAAAATCAGATAATATATATAGATATATATATCTCAGAGTATAAATATATTCTATAAAAAACAAAAAATGAAAAATAACAAGAAAAACCCATTAAATGGTGGTTCATGACCAAGAAAAATATGCTACGTCACCCACCCTTAGTCACCAAATCATGAACCCAAAAAGGAATAAGGGAAAACGAGATCCTGATATATGATCATAGTGTTTAGAAAAACAAAACCGCAAAATTATGGTGTGAGATATAGAGCCCAGTTTGATTCTACCAATGTTTTTATTTAGTTACTTCAAAAGGTAATTCAAATATGATAAATGACAAGTAAAATAATGAAAGTAAAAAATGATTTTTAAAAAATATAGGTTTAATCTTGTCACAATAATTTATTAAGCCATATCTTTAAAACATGCCATTTTACAATTTAAAAATGAAACACTTTCGTAAAAATATTTGGAATCCATTTCACAATCTATAGTCATTTAAAAAAAATTAATGTAAGAATAATCACCAAATATCAATAGTATTATAAGATTCAATACTGTAGATTCAATGTGAAACTTCTCAGTAAATAAATCAATAAATAAGAGGAATACTTTGTGGAAGGAAAATTCATTACCAAGTAGTGACAATGAATTCCATCATATATGGAGTATCATAAATGTGGATTTCATGGGTACAACCTATATATGATAGTGATTCCACCATATACTATCTAATAAAAAATCTTAATGACTAATCATCATTCATACATCTAGTATCACGGGTCTCAAGAAAACTAGTTCCATGAACACCAACTTTCCTGGTTGCATATCCATAGCCTGAACATTTCATGCTCTCTACAGATCATATATAAGGAGTGTGAGTCTATTTTTGAATCATATATCTCAATCATCCCATCTAACTATCCAATTTCAAATGACTTGTAAAAAATTTGAATTATAAAATCATGTTATTAGTCTCACAAGAGGGATTCGTATCAATATCAATCATGGGATCATACCCTCAACATTTCAATCATGGGAAAATGACATCAAATCACATATCACTCCCAAAACTGATCTCCATTGAATTAAATAATTATCTTTTCCACAATCATCAATGGACTGTAAATAAACTAGTAAAGTTACATTGATGGTCTATTACGTGAGAGGATAATCATAAAGTTCCAACCAGGCCATTAAAGACCATTAATTTAATTCAAGCCATTTATTAAATTGAACATTTAAAAATGTTATCTGTACCTGCATCTATTACAAACTAGAATGATAATTGAAATTGGGCCATGAAATCAACCATTTCTTTCAAAACATCCCAATGGAATTCAAGGAAGTTTTAAAATTTAAAAAAGCCTAAGATTAATTCAAAAAATGGTTATAGACCTTCATTCTATGTGAGTAAATCACTAAATTAAAATTACCAAATAACACCAATTTCTAAACATGGGTAACATCATTTAAATAGGGTTATTCGTCATTTAAAAAATTCTTGTATTTGAAACTATTGATAAAACATCATACAGTTTAAATCATTTCATTCAGATCAACAAATCTAAATTTAGAAATCAAAACTCAAGACAAAGAACACTACTTCACCAATGAATCATTAAAAGTTAATTGATATTAAATCTAAATAAATATATTGGTAAATAATTCACAATAAGGTGAGAGAGATAAATATCATTACCATTCAACTCTGGCCATTTCCAACTCAACGAGAAAAGGGCCAATGAGGATTTCACAAGGAATATCAAAGAAAAATTTCATTGAACATATGTTATAAATTAAAAAACATAAATCTATAAATTTTCCAGAAATATTGAATTAAAATTTGAAGTAATATCATATAATCCTCTACATGGAAAATATAAAATTATATTGTTATAGATAAAATATTTTTTTCCTCTAGTAGAGATTACTGGATCATGGAAGAGAGATCTCAATGGACGTGAGAAGAGACCCCAAATCTCAAAATTCTATAAAAACTATCTATGTAACAACAAAAAATATCACCTTAATGAACTACAGTAATAATAAATGAAGAGAATAATTGAGATCGATGTCTGAGAGGATATTAACATACAAGAAGAGAATCATCATTTCAATTGGCACTCCAAGCTTCCATGAAATGAGGTTGGGAGATCCACAACCACTCTAGAGGGATCTGAGAATCCAAAGGATAAATTTAAGTTTTATTTGAAGGATATTTAGTTTTATTAGGATGTTTTTACAATTTTAATTATAATTTTTATGGATTTAAAAATTGTTCACATGGTTTCCAAGGTTTGGTTTCCTGATGAGTACCAACCATGATCCAAATAATGTTCCCAAAATAGAGCCACTAGAAGATTTCCCAAGTTATGCCACATGGTGAGTATAACCATTCAAAAACCATTAAACCCCTTATTTAATGTTTCATTGTTTGGATTTTTGGTTTTTTTATCCATGAAAAAATCATATACCACTACTTGGGATACAGTAATGGTTGGTTAGTTTGGCTACATGGTGTGTTAAACCATGAACCAACCATGCACAGACCTATAAAACATTAAAAAATCTTAAAATAATAGTAAAACCCATTGAAGACATCCAATCAAAGGATACTAAAATAAATAAGTATGAAAACATAAAATATTGTAATGGGATGTTTCAAAATCCACACCATTTGAATTTCAATCCTCAGATGGATTCTAGTCCAAAAGATAGAACAATATGACACAATAAGAACTCGCTCACTCAACTTGTGAAGTGGATAGTCCAAAGTCTATAAGACATACTCACCCAATGGGTGCAATCAGACACAACTCCACGATCAACACACCCATATGATCAAAATATTTTAAACCATAAAATTAATTTATAACTACATTATATCCCCCAATAATTTAAAGTTTCATCAAATTGGTGTATCCAGATAAAAGCACACTTCTTCAACCCAATGATGATACTTCAACCACTATGCAAAGAAAACATATAAGACATTAAACCAAAAATCTTAAACGAATAGAGCAGCCAAAAAAAATCCTGATTTCCATAAGATAAAATTCCCCATGGCCCATATATGATCAAACAACCATAGTAAATGCATAAAATTTTCTAGGAATTCAACCCTAGGTAATTACTTGAGGTAACCTTGTATTTTTTTTACACTGAACCTCACCCCATGATGCGATCATCAAATCACACTCCAAAACCTCTGAGTTTTTTGTTCATAACTGAATCACATCATCCTATATACCTTTGTAAATTCCAAAGGGATATCCATGAATTACCAGAAAGAGATAAAATATATTGTTTAGTGCACAACACGAAACAAATCTATTATAATGGAGATCATCCATCACATAAAAATTTAGATCTAACAATCAAGTCAAAATCTATAAAATATCAAGTAATTAAATTCAATCTAAATATAGGGTAAATAATTAAAGAGTTCACATCTACAAGGCGCAACCAGAATGGTTATAAGAAAAAAAACCATTATCACCTTACAATAGTGGTTCATAAGAGACCATCAACAATGATCCAAAAATAGACATCATGATATCTAACACAAAAGGTTTTTAAAAATATGCAATCCAAAACATGTAAAAAAATCGAGAACCATCTCCTTTGTTGTTTAAAAAAAATATTGTTCAATATTAACTACCATAGGCAACCAAAAGATCCACCATTATTTGAAAATCTTCACACCGAGGCCTATGGATGATGCCTTTTTATATTAACGAATCTACTACCCAAAAATTAAGAGACAATGATTCTTGAATAAAAACCCCCTTTCTAGTCTCTAATCTTATAGAACCTTTTATGGTTACCTAAACAGTTACATCATTTACAAACTCTCCATGATTTTTAACAAAATATATTAGGAAGTGCTTTTGATTCACATTGGAATAACATGAAATGCCTCTTATTTTCTCTAGGTGAATTTCCTTTCACAACCATGAATGACGCATTAATAACTTCATGTTTTTTATCTAAATCCTATTTAAATTAAAAAGAGAAATCAGGTGTATCCTAATAACAAATCATCTAGGTTGTCAACATAGAGGTTAAAATCTATAGGTATACACCATCATTAATATATATTTTTTCACTAAATTCATTATCAACAAAATAAAGGAAGAAACATATCCAACAGGATAATTTCTTACCATAATCCACAACTGATATCTCATCATTCCCAAAACCCAAAAACTAGGTACCTATATCCTTTTTCACTTTTTCAGGATACTACTACTAAATGGGGGCTCACATTAAAAATTACCAATACATTATTTGATGTATACAAGAGGTAATAACAACTTCCCACCAATATTTTCTAGGCCCCTCAAATAATGAGTTAATAGACATGACCTTATGTGAATCAGGAGTATTGAGAGAATTTAAGTTCCCATCATCTTCTTCAAGACACATTTCTAGCACAAGAGAAGAAAATTCAACTTTATAAGAAGATGGATGACAACCTATAAAGTCAAGAATAGAGTTCAAAGAATGGATGGTCTCTTGATCTACCACTCTATGTTGTGTTTGGGTAGATTCATTGAAGATATATTCCCCTTTGGAAAACAAAAAACACCACGTCAAAAACCTAACCAAGGAATGTATATTCCATTTTTAATAGAAAAAAACATGGGGTAAATTTGAGGTCAACATCAAACATAGGCTCATCAAATCAGGAATAAAAAAATCAATAGTATAATACCAAAAATTAAAAATAAATCAAACAATCCATAAAACATTTTAACTAAGAATAATTCATTTTATAACACACAAAATTTCCCCTTTTATAAAACATTATACTATTTCCCTTAAAAATGTGAAATACTATTCTATCCCCATCATAGTTTTTATGAATCTTCTACAATTTCATGGAATTTCTCCTATGGTTTCAAAAACATTTATCCAATTTTACAATTTCTAAAACCATACTCATTTTAAATCCACTAAAAACCAAAATTCCATCTTAAAGTTTTTCTTTGTCCATCAAAAAACTATCTTTGAATATAATTTTTCCTATACCAATCATTTAATAAGAATTCACCATTGGGTAATTAAAATAACTTTCAATGAGCTCGAAAAAAAATGATTTTAAGTCACCAAATTGGTTTTCAAAAATTATTTAATGTCAATAACTCTATGACTAAAGATGAAACAACCACAAATGAGTATGAAATAATCCAAATCCCTTAACCTTAGAACTAACCTCACACAATTAAAAACATATTGAAAAATATATATTGTTCCATGTTTTCACCCAGGTTGGAAATGTTATTGGCCTAGTCATATATGCCTGTAAACAACACACAAACCTCCCAATTTTCCCTCGATGGATTTCAAGCTTAGTCACATTGATTTCCCTCAGATTATTAGACCATGAAGACACAATGATACTATGGTAATCATTCCATTCCATTTCCAAAATTTATAAGAGATTCCCAAAATAAAATATGGAATCGTTTGTGATAAAAATATAAATTTTCATTAGAAAAAAATAACCCAAAAGAATGACTTTAGCCCCAAAATCCCAAGAAACTCAAGTCTCATCCTGAGATGTGGGTGATCAAACACTCTTTCATGAACAACTTATTGAGTACAGAAACATTCTTAATCGCATGTCAATCATGACTTTCCAAAAATAAATAATTCATTTCACATAGATATAATTCATTTCAATGAAATGCCTTCAATGATACCAGTTTTAATGAACTTTCCATGTGTACCATCCATGTAGATATCTATGATGAATCTTTAATAACCAAATGAGATTTACCAATATATAAAGTTCAAAAAAATAACCTATGAATACATAATTAACTATTTGGATGAATTTATCCAAAAAGTTAAAATAATAAATCAAGTACACTATGGAAACAACATTAGTTAACAAAACAATATATATATATATATCAGTGTATAAAGAGACACTATAAAAAACTAAATGTGGAAGATATCAACAAAAAATCATCTCTAGGTGGTATATGATATACCATCACATCCAAAGTCACCCTTACTTGGTCACCTTACTTAAAACCCACAATGAAATATTATAGAATGATGACCTGAGGTAATATCCTAAAGGTTGAAAACAAAAACCGGTACAAACAGGGATTGAGGTATAGTGCCCAATTGGATTCGACCAAATATTCTATACAGTTACTTAATAATTTAATTCAAATATGATAAAATAGATTTTAATAAATATAATATAAATATTATTTTAAAAATAGAGTTTTAAATATTTAAAATTAATTTATCAAATCAAAACTAGAAAACACAAAATTTCAGAATTTAAATACTAAAATATTTCTTGAAAAAAATTAAAAAAATTCACATGTTAGATACATATCGGATGAAATATTGCTGACAATCACCTGATTTAAAGATCAATAAAAGAGTCTATACAATAGATTCATGGGGAATCATATCAATAAATAGACCATTCATGAAGATGAATCGATCGGGGAATTAAAATTAGGATCCAAGTAGTGAAAATTAATGTTTTCATGTATCAAGTATCATGTATTTTGATGTCATGTGTATAACCTAGGTACGATATTGAGCCCAACATATACTAGATAATCAAAAATCATCAATTCTATTCAGCAGGATTACATCTAGTCTCACAGGTCCTGTGTTAACCAGTTCAACGCACACCATTTTTCATGGATTCTTTTCTGTAGCCTGAAACATGCATGTTATCTACAGGCCCACTAGATGGGGAGTGATTCCACTAATGTCCCATAAATCTAGGCCATCACATATAACTCTCTAGGTTCCCATAACTAGCCAAAGGTGTAAAGTGAGATAATCATGTAATAAAGATCACAATAGGGATCCTCATCAATATCATTAATGGGATCATGTGTAAGGACCCAACCCCAGTTGCCAAGAGCTGGTGCCTTATTTGATTAAGTTGGAATACATATAAGGAATACGAATCCTAAAGTAACGAGTAGTTTATTATTATTGGAAATAAGTTACATAATTTAGTTGATCATTACAACATGATGGTAAAAAACACCTCTAATTTATTCCACTAGCATCATCATGTATCTTAGATTATGCTTGCATGTCATTCATAATTTACTTCTCCATATCCTGAGAAAAATGGAACATAAGAAATGGTGATATCAAATTCTCAGTAATAGTAACCAATGTAGTGGAAGATAATATAGACATTATACATGGTGAATTATTGAAAACACATTCCTTTAATAATAAACTTCAACACATTATGGAAGGAATATGAGCTGAGTAAATATTAACATAATAAAACATAATAATGGGTATTCTACTAGTCGAATATCAACATTAACATTCAATTAATATCATCATAATGAGGGATGTTTATATTCCAAACATTCTGAATCATTTTTTCATGGCCTCGGCCAATACATCTAGTGATTAAGGCCTCGGCCATCATCCATATCACATTGGGAAAGGCCTCGGCCAATTCCACATCTATTTGTCTCATGAGACCTACCGATGCATCAAGGGGCTATATTGGGCCCCACCCATCAAATAATAATTCCAAAGCATTCCTAATATAATTGGGGGTAAACATAAACAAAATATATATTCATATAGAAGATATCAAATCAAATGTTGCAATCATTCCCCAATCATTTAACAATAAAACACTGACCATTCAGAATAATATGGTGAATGGTATTAGGATAGATCATCCACAATAGAGTTATTCATAAACCATTAAGTAAAATATTTTAGATGACTTAATAAATTATTAAACCCAATAATACCATGGAATCATAAAGAGTGTTGAATTATATGAAAACACTCTTATAAAATCATTAAGCAATTCTGGAGATAAATACTCTTTTTTTGGAAAAGAAGAGTTCATTTGGAAAAATCTTGGTATAAAACCAGAAGTGAATTAAGATAGTATTTTAATAAGAAAATTAGTGATTATATAAGGATAATGGTTTCCAAAATAGATTATATACTGCCGTTGATAATAGGTAAGAATTTGATAAATTCCCTTGAATTGGGCGTGTATCTTTCCAACAATTTTGAATTCTCCTTTTAAAATGTGTAACTATACATAAAATAAGGAAGGATTATGGTTTGTAAATTCATATATGATACTCACACAGAACATATGATGATTAAAAAGCAATACATAAGAATTACATTGAGGTAATTATACAACGAAAATATCCGGAATGAAAGTGGAAGTTCGACTGGAAAAACCCTTACCTAAACTCCAAATATGTTTCGATCGTGTACTTAAGATCCTGGAGTATGAAATTATACATTTTAATAACTTTTTTCAGAACCTATTGGACATGTAATTAGTTTAACATTATTAGGTTTTGTTAAGTTATGTCTTTATTGATAAGTTATTGTATTGAATTTCGTCGTTCTAGAGTGTTCGTTTCCATTAATTTCATATTGGGTTCACTTGATTTTAAGTAATGAAGTTATTGTTGAATGGTTATAATACTCCATAATTGAAATTAAATATTATTTATGAACATAAATAATTTTTAATGTCCATTTATATCATTTGGTTACATGGAATGAGGATGAATCATTAGATAACCACCACTTCGATTATTCGGTGATATTTGGAATATTATGTACTAGTTTTGTCATAAAACATAATTATATGTACATATTCTTGTTCCTGAATATTAATTATGTTATAAAACATATATTATATTATTTTTCAACCATGAATATGGTTTCATGACATGTATTAAAGAATATATTGATGAACGAAACTTCGTCGTCCATGAAGGTTTTAAATCGGAACCTCATGGATGACGATTCCGTTGATAAAATAAAAGGGAGGGAGTAATAATATTTATGATGGTTCTTCCATTAACATGATATAAATCCAGTATATAGATGTTACTAGAGTTATCATGATCATTTGGACAGAGGAGGTGCGGAAAGGATAACAAAAGTAGATAAATTGAAATGAAACCAAATGAAAATTAAGGGTAATTTACCTCTTGAAATAACCTCCTTGAGAAACTCTTTAAGGGAAGGTTTTTTGGTATCTTGGAAAGACCAAAATCTTCATGGATGTGTGAAGATACTAGGGAAAGGTATTTGGTAAGAACTTTGTGGATCTTCAAGGATTATAGGAGTGAAGATAAGAGGGTGTGGTAAGGGGTTTTTATAGTGGATGAGAGGAGTAAATTTTGAATATTTAATTCATTATTTTTTTATTTCCCTCAAGACAACCAATAGTATTGTTTCATGTGACCCCTAATAGTAATAATGGCATATGAGTTCGAACCAAGTGGCCTTACATCTCATATGATGTCAGAATTAGTGTATTTAATTTATAATTTGTATATATGATATTTTATCGTATTTCACTATTCATAAACTATTCTTGAATTCTAGAAAAATCCAAAAATTTCACCCCTTCCATTTTTCGACTTGTGGAATTCAAAAGTGAAGTCCATTTTTCAAAAATAATTTTCTAATTATTATTAATTGAATTTTTAAATAAGGTCATAGTTAATTTAAAAAATAACAATCTTGAACTACAATTAGTTTTATGTGACATTGAGAAACTAATTAAGATCCCAATATCATGTTTCCTTAAGAAAAAAAAATATTATTATTTACTATTCAAGCGGAATATTACTTTTCATATTACTATTCATATGACTATTCATATGGGTATGATACTATTCACCAAAAATCAAGTTTGTTCTATCAGACTCCAAATTACATACTGAACACAACTCTAGATGGACATTTTTTTAAATTCAAAACATATAAGAGACAAAGTTGTTTTTATAAAATTTCATTCTATATTTATTTTCAAAACCTTGGGGTGTTACTTTCTCCCCTCCTTACAAAAATTTCATCCTCAAAATTCGCAGAATATTACCTAAAATGATTTGGGTATGTCTTTAACATAAGCTCCTCAGGCTCCCATGTTTCTTCCTCCATATTATGGTTTCTCCATAGATCCTTTACCAGTCGAGTCATCAAATTTCTCAATACTTGTTCTCTAGTATCAAGAATATTGATAGGCTCTTCACAGTAAGATAGATCGGGCTCAATTTCCACATCTTCATAAGTGATTACATGTGTTGGGTCTGGCATGTACTTTCTTAACATTGACATGTGGAACACATTTTGAACCTTGGAAAGACTTGGAGGTATTGCCAAACGGTATGCTACGGCTCTAATTCAGTCCAGAATTTCAAAAGGTCGGATGTACATGGGACTTAATTTTCCCTTCTTCCCAAATCGTATAATACCCTTCCCTAGATATACCTTTATGAAAACATGATCACCTTCATTAAACTCTAAATACTTCCTTCAGTTATCTGCATAGCTCTTTTTCCTACATTGATCTATTTTGATATGGTTCTGGACTATCTTCACCTTTTCCAGTGTTTCTTCTACAAGTTCTGCACCCACGAGCATTCTTTCACCAACATCATCTCAGCAAGTTCGTGTACAACATAGCCTCCCATATAATGTTTCATAGGGTGTCATTTGTATACTTGAATGGAATCTATTGTTGTAGGAAAATTCTACGGGAGGTAAATACTGATCCCACATGCCTTCAAAATGAAGTGAACAGGACCTCAACATGTCTTCCAATGTTTGAATTGTCCATTCTGATTGTCTATCAGTTTTTGGGTGGTAGGCAGTGCTGAAATGGATATCAGTATCTAGGGCCTTCTGACGAAATTTCCAGTATCTTGATGTAAAACGTGGATCATGATCAGAAACAATCATTAGGGGTACTCAAGGAAGTATCACAACTTCATTAATATATATTCTTAGTAGACGTTCAAGTGGTAGATATTCTATTATATAAAAAAAATTTCTAACTTGGTAAGACGATCAACAATGACCCATATTTCATTTTTCCTTCTTGGAGTCTTTGGTAGTCCCATGAAAAATTCCATCGTGATACTATCCCATTTCCACTCAGGTTTGGGAAGAGGTTGCAATACTCATCCAGTTCATTTCCTTACAGTATTCACTTATTGACAATCCATACATCTTGACACAAATTCAGCAATCTCCCTCTTCATGCTGTCCCACCAGAAATGTTCCTTCAAATCTCTATAAATCTTAGTGATACCAGGGTGTATATAGAAATTAGAACTGTGAGCATTATCCAATAATTCCCTTTTAAGATCAGTTATATTGGGAACACAAATTCTCTTCCCAAATTTCAAAATTCCATCTTCATATACGAATTCACTCAATCTCCCATAATTCACACCTTTAATATTCTTTAGGAACTCCCGGTAATCAACCTGAGAATTTTTTTTATCACTTCTAGTAAAGATGGTTTGGAAACCATTTGAAAAAGCATCGATGTTTCACATTCCATGGTTATTCCCATATCCATCATTACTAGATCCATGAAAATTGGATCCCTTTCTACTATCATTGTGCTCAAAACTCCAATATCATTTCCTCTCAAGGCATCTACCACCTTATTTACCTTCTCAGGGTGGTAGTGTATCATGAGATCAAATTCCTTGAGAAGTTGAAGCCATATTATTTGCCTCATGTTGAGTTCTTTCTGTGAGAAAATATACTTTAAACTCTTGTGATATGTATAAATCTCATATTATTCACCAAAGAGATAATGTCTCCATATATTCAAAACAAAGATTACAGCAGCTAACTCAAGATCATGAGTAGGATAGTTTTTCTCATGAATTTTTAGTTGTCTTGATGCATAAGAAATAACCCTATCATTTTGCATAAGGACAAAACCATGTCCTTTATTTGAAGCATCACTATACATAACAAACCCATCATTCCCCGATGGTAGAGTAAATATAGGAGCATTGAATAATCTCCTCATCAGTTCTATGAAACATTCTTCACAATCTTTTGTCCAAACAAATTTAACCACTTTACGTGTGTCCTTTGTTATAGGGTTATCCAATTGGGAAAACTTATGTACGAAATGCCGATAATAACTTGCTAAGCCAATAAAACTGCGTACCTCAGTTTTTTTTGTTGGTGTGGGACAATCTTGGATTGCCTTTGTCTTTGCAGAATCAACTAGGATTCCATCCTTTGAGAAAATATGGCCAATAAATGAAATCTCTTGATTCCATAATTCACACATTCTAAATACCCCATATAATTCATGTCGTGTATGAGTCTTCAGGATAATGCGCAAGTGATTTTCATGATCTTCATTGCTTTTGGGTTATACCAAGATATATCAATAAATACCACTACAAAATCAGGGTTATATTCCTTGAAAACTTTGTTCATTAGATCCATGAAGACAGAGGGTGCATTAGTCAATCCAAAAGGCATTACTGTAAACTCATAATTCCCATACCTGGTCCGAAATGCTGTAATTGGAATATCTTCCTTCCTCACACGCAACTGATGATGTCGGGATCGAAGATCAATCTTCGAAAAGTATTGACCTCCATGAAGTTTGTCAAATAAATCAACAATGTGAGGAAGATGATACTTTTTCTTTATTGCTATACCATCGATCTCCCGGTAGTCAATACAAAACCTCATAGATCCTTTTTTCTTCATAGCAAAAAGGACAGGGGCTCCCCATAGAGAAACACTAGTGTGAATAAATCCATTATTACTAAATTTCTCTAGTTTTTTCTTTACTTCCACTAATTCCATAATGGACATTCTATAAGGGGTCTTCGATATGGGCTTTGAACCCGGAATTAAATCAATGGATAACTCAATTTCTCGTTCTTGAGGATCCCCAGCTAAATTATCGAGAAACACATCAATATATTCCCTAACAATAGGTATATCCTCTCTTTGAACATTCCTTACCTCACCTACAATTATTCCATTCTCTTCCTCCCAAATAATTGAATTTAGTTGAGCTACTGGGGGTGGATCAAGATAAGAATCAGGTGGTGACGATTTTGATCTAAATATAAGGTTTTCTTTATCATCATCATCAAAAATAGTACCCTTTTTCTTCTTACAATGAATTTTTGAATCATTGTCCGAAATCCAATCTATACTGAGTATTATATCAAATTTAACCATGGGTATGAAGATAAGATCTGCATATAAAGGAAATTTATTTGCCTTAATGGGAACGTATTGATAAATCTTTATAGAAATGATACTTCCCTTAAGATTTTTAACTGACAACTCCCTTTCTAAATAAAATTGGAAATATCGAATTTTCTTAGCAAACTACGAAGATATGAAACAATGCGATGATCGAGAATCAAATAAAGCATTGGCTAAACTTGAGGAAATAATTTAAGTACCTTCCACCACGTCATTAGGAACATCAACCTCTACAGTTTTGATTTTATAACCTTGTCCTTGATCTTTTTCCCTTTTCTGTTGCATATTTCATTGACGTTTTGTACAATCATTTTCATAGTGTCCCATCCCTCGACAAATATAGCATTAAACATCATTGGCTTCCTTCTTCCCATTGTAATCACCAACAAGATGGCCTCTCTGACCACATTTGTAGAATACACATTTTTCATTTAAGCACTCACTAGGGTGTTTCCTTCATCATTTTTCACATTGTGGAAATTCAACTCTTCCCTTATTCCAAGTTTCCTTATTTCCATTCCCAGGATTTTCAGTTGCCCTCTTATTTTCTTTCTTTCCCATAAAGTCATAATACTTAGAGAATTCTTTTTCTATCTTGATGGCACATGAAACTATATCCTCATATGATGAAAAAATTTGAGAGACTAGTGCCCATCGGAGGAATGACATTAAGCCATCAAATAATTGATCAATTTTTGTCCTAGGATTTCGTATGTAGTCCACAACATGTCTTGCTAATATTGTGAAGTTAGATTCATATTACAACATTATAATCTTCCTTATGCCTCAGATTCATGAATTGTCTCTCCATATCTACTCGCTGCTCACGTGGGAAATATTTTTCTAAGAAGAATTCTTTGAAATCCCTCCATTCCATGTCTTCTATCTCTTAATCCTCCATTTTGTTTTGGATTAAGGACCACAACTGATCCTCATCTCCCAATAGATGATTGAATACCATGAAAACCTTATCTCTTTCATTACACACCAAGGTGAGAAATATCTTTTCAAGTGAACATATCCATTGCTCTGCTACAAACGGGTTTGTAGTCTCGTTTAATGATGGAAGTTGTTGTTGCATAAAGAGATCTAGCATGGATCTTCCGCGTGGTGGATCTAGATTCTACATATGGGTAAGGTTATTATTCATAACCTGAGTAAGTTGTCCCAGTAGAGTAATGAGTTTCTCATCACCGGTCACAGTACCAGAGCCAACATCATTATCTTGCATAGGAGGAAAATATTTTCAAGGGACATGTGCATTAGTGTGATTTCCATTCCATCCACTATGTGCCATATCTATATAATGGCATATACTAGATTAGGTTATGAATCATAATGTATAATATTAACATAAAAATACTCAGAAAAATTGAGATCCTACCCATGGATAATCCTATATTCAAAAATATGATTTCTTCGAGGAATATTTTACATTATAATCTTTCATAATGGATTGTAATGAAAATGTGAATTATCCTATGAATATCCACCAGGGCTGTCATAACCAAGAGTGCAGCAAGGCCCATTGTCGTGCACCAGTTCCCATTCAAGTCTAGCTCAAAGCATTGTTTTCGTGTTTTACCCCTAGATACATTTGTGCCAGAGTCGCCTCAACCTTCTCGTATTCAGATAGGGATATATTGTTTGAAAGATCCAAATAATCTATTCCTTACCAAAATATCAATACGTTTTTTTATGTATATCCTCAAAGACTAACTAAGGGACTCTTCCCAAATTCTATATTTTCAAAATCTAGTTTCCAAGTATTCTACTAAACTTCCTCCGATACCAACTATATAGACCGCGTAGTAGTCGCCCAGATCTGGTGCCCTATTTGATTGAGTTGGAATACATAAAAGGAATACAAATCGCAATGGACCGAGTAGTTTAGTATTATTGGAAACAAGTTACATACAAAAGTTGATCATTATAACATGAAGGGAAAAAACACTAATTTATTCCACTAGCAACATCATGTCTCCAAGATTATTCTTGAATTTCATTCATAATTTACTTCTTCATAACCAGAGAAAAATGGAACGTAAGAAAGGGTGATCTCAAACACTCAGTAAGAGTAAGCAATTCATCGGGAGATAATATAAACATTAGATAAGGTGAATTATTTAAAAGACATTCTTTTAATAATAAGCTTCAACACATTATGGCAGGAATATTATCTGAGTAAATATTAACATAATAAAACATAATCAAGGGTATTATACTAGTCTAATATCCACATGAACTTTCAATTACTAGCATCATAATGTGGGAAGTGCATATACCGGAAATTTTGAATCATTTTTTCATGGCCTCAGTGAAGACATCTAGTGAATAATGCCTCGGCCAAAATCCATATCACATTGGGAAAGGCCTAGGCCAATTCCACGTCTATTTGTATCATGATACCTACCAATGCATCAAGGGGCTATAACGAGCCCCACCCATCACATAATTAGTCCAATTCATTCCTCATGTGATAAGGGATAAACATAAACAACATATACATTCATATTGAAACTATCATATGAAATGTAGCTATCTTTCCCCAATCATTAAACATTAATCAATTACTATTTGGAATAATATGGTTAATGGTTTTAGGATATATCATCCACAATTGAGTCAGACATAAACCATAAATTCAAATATGGTAGATCACTTCATAAATGATAAAACCCAATAAAACAATTGAATCAACAAGAGTGTTGAATTAGATGAAAACACTCTTATAAAATCATTAAGCAATAATGGAGATAAATACTCTTTTATTTCAAAAAGAGGAGTTCTTTTAAAAAAATAATGGTATAAAACAAGAAGTTAATTAAGTTATTATTTTCATAATAAAATGAGTGATTTTATAAAGATAATGGTTTCCAAAAACATTTTATATAGTGCCTTTGAAAATAGGTAAGAATTTGAGAAATTTCCTTGAAATTGGCTTCTATTTTTGAAACAATTTTGAAATTTCATTTTAAAACGTGTAACTATCCATAAAATAAGGAAGGATTAGGGTTTTTAAAAATATATGTTATACTCACATAGCACATATGATTATTACATAATAATACATAATAATTACATCGAGGTAATTAGACAAGGAAATTATCCCAAATGACAGTGGAAGTTTGGGTGGAAAAAACCCTTACCTTAACTCCAATTGTGTTCCGATCTTGAACATATGTTATTCTAATATGAAATTATACTTGATAATAACTTATTTCATATCCAATTAGACATGTATTTAGTTCACCATAATTATGGTTATTTCATTTATGTCTTTATTGATAAGATATTGTATTGAATTTTGTAATTCTGGAGTGTTTGTTTACATTATTTTCATATTCGGTTCACTTGTTTCATGTGACCCCTAATATTAATAATGGAATGTGAGTTTGAAACAAGTGTCATTAAATCACATATGATGTCATAATTAATGTATTTAACTGATAATTTGTATATACCTTATTTTATCGTACTTCACTATTCATCAAAAATTCAAGAATTTTAGAAAAATCCCAAAACTTCATCCCTACAATTTTTCAATGTGTAGAATTCAAAAGTGAAATCCATTTTTCAAGAATAATATTCTAAATATTATTAACTTAATTTTTATATAAGTTCATAGTTAATTTGAAAAATAACAATCTTGATGTGCAATTAGTTTTATGTGGCATTGAAAAATTAATTAAGATCACATTATCATATTTCCTTAAGAAAATAAAAAAAATATTATTATTTACTATTCAAGGGGTATATTTATACTCATATTACTATTCATGATACTATTAATAAGGTTATGTTTCTATTCACCAAAAATAAATTTGGTTCTATCAGCGTCAAAATGACTTACTTAACACAAGTCTAGATGACCATTATTCGAAATTCCAGACATAGAAGAGAAAAAGTTGTGTTTATAAAATTTCATTCTATATATATTTTGAAAACCTTGGGATGTAACACCATGTCGTCAACATTTCAATATTGGGAATATTCCCTCAAATAACATCTCAATACCACCCCTGAGCTCCCTTGAAGTAAATAATCCCTTTTCAACACCCATCAATGCTATGTAGTAGAATCAAGAATATTACCAAGGGGTTATTACAAGAGAGTATAATAATAAAGTACCATCCAGGCCATCAAAAAACATCATTTCAATTCAAATATTTTATTAAATTCTATATTTTTATAGGATTTATAAACAATCTAACATTACAAACCATCATGGTAATTTTTAAAGGGCCTTTATATAAATCCTTTCATTAAAAAGAGCCTAGTGGTATTCTAGTGGTTTAAGAAATTTAGAAACCCATAAGATAAAATCAAAACATGTGTTTACATCATTTTACCATGTAAATAAATGAATCATTTAAAATTAAAAAAGAACACCAATTTAAAAAAAATCATTTCATGAGGGTTCTCGTTTATTTTACAAATTCAATAATTTTAAACTATTTAGAAAACATCAGATAGTTCTTCTCATTTCATTAAAATCATGGAATTTCATTTTTTTTTATTAAAAACATAGTACAAAACCCTTCCTATCATCAAATGACCCATCAAATGTTCATTGAAAATAAATCCCAAAAAAACATTTCATTAAATTATTCAAAAGATGGTCTATGAGATCAACACCATCTCCCTTCAATTCAACCCAATTTCAATTCAAATAGTGAAGGGTAAAAGGATTTTTCATAAGTAATTTAATTGAAAATTTTCCTGGAATACTTGTTAGAAAATAAGTAACATGCATCTATGAATGTTCAAGAAATATTGAACTATAAGATGTACGTTTCATGCACAGTTGATGCATCTGATGGGTCATGTGAATTTTTTATTTTTTCCCCGATCGATGATCAATTTGAGATTCACAAAATGATAAATTTCATTATCTAAGGAATTGAATCAGAGAATATATACTAGTGATAGAACACGAGAACCAATAGGGAGGATCATTAAAATTTATTTATTATTAATTTAATTAAATAAATAATTAACCCCGATGGAAACCATTCTTCGATGATGGATCTTACAACACATCAGTGTTTTTACTTCATTTCATTATAGTAATCTGTACATATTACCTCTAGTGGTGATCCACACATGTTCCAAAAATCAATGAATGTCCTCCAATGAATCTCCATGTTCTAGGATGATAGATCCCTGCACTTGTGTTTTCTGTCTTTCATCTCCAATATAACCACTTCCAAATCATTCTCCTGTATATATTTTGAATCAATAGAGGAATGTGGATGAAGATTGATCTTTTTTAGGGTAATTCTTGGAGAAGTGGTCCCTCTATGTCTTGAGAGGATTCTCCAAATACAATGTTCACAAAAAAAATACAATTGTGGGAAAAATAGTATAAGTGGGTTTTAATATCGGTAGTGTTAAAATAAAGTAATTTCAAGAGAATACTTTATTATTTATTTAATTACTATGTAACCCCAAGTCAAATAATAATAATAATAATAATAATATTTCCTAACATGGGATTAGCTTTCAAAAAAAATTAAATACTATTTAATGACTTAATATTGAAAAATTATTATTTCTCACCAGACAATTAATATTGTTCCTCCATTCCTCACTAAAACATATAATGATTTGAATTATTATTAATTTTTTATTAATTAAATATCATTAAATTATTCACCAATAATAATGTAACTATTAAATTCACTAAATAGAAAATGAATATTTCTATGCGATCAATCATATTTAAATAATTATTAATCCACTTCTTGGGATAATATTAATTTACATAATTTTATAATAAATAATAATTTTTTAATTAATTGAGATTCTGGATACATTAAGTGATTGATCATCTAGGCCTCTTTCTTAGTGAAAGTTTTTGTAACCTAAATTACAAGGTTAGAATATTTAAAAAAGCTGGGAACCCATAGAGAAATTAGTCAATTCTTCAATGACATAATTCCCCATTCGAATTCATAATGTGTAATATAAACACCTTATCACAATTTCTCAAATCAAGAAGTTTGCATGCTAGTTCCATCAACCAATGTGCTCAATGTCTCTTTTCATGACTTCTCAGAAATTGAAGCTTCCAATTGTACCCTGTGGAAATATATTTAATTAGGATATATCATTTCCAAAAAAGGTCTTGAGATATCAACATTCATTAAAGATCTGAATGGTCAACTCCTTTATCAAATTATTTATTAATGCAATATTACTCGTGACACACCCAACATATCCTACCTCACCTCAAATATTTTACGTCACAATGCTCATCAATTAATTAAACTAAATGACTCATAATACGCATTAATAATAATATTAAATTCTATGGACCAATAGAAACAACTTCAAATTTTAACCTCCAATGAGTCATATAAATGTATATTTCATACTGGCGGGTCTCGTTCTCATAATATAATATTGGATATTACCAATGGCATACACCATGAGAATGTTCCTAAATGTCCTCTGAGTCACCACTCTTAATAGGATATACCATTGGTGTTCCTAAAGTGATATCATCTGGCTATAGAAAATTTTAATGAATAGTTTCATAGCACTTCAGGGTTCTCATCATAGTGGTGACTACTATGACCTTTTAATGCGACACCTTCTCTTAGAACATTATCACATACTATATGACACATATGAACAATCATGGTGTGATAAGGAGTTTATTAATATTTAACACTATGAAAACATGTTATCATAAAGTACACATAAGTTGTTTCTTTGAAACAAAATCCAACATACTCCCACTTTCACTAGAGACAACATCTTACAACCATCATTCCACCAGCTCCCACAAGATACCCATGTTTCTGTAAAGATATGAATTTTGTCAAGGGGTTTTCCAGGTTACCTTCTTTGGGATCTCTACATACTTCAACTTTACCCCTCTGATGAGAATTTTCAAGTTATGATACACCCTGAGTATGTGATTTTCCCATTGGTGTGACCTTGGATCTTTTTCATGAGCTACTTCTATTGCATTATCATAATACAATTTGATGTGTTCTTTACTATTAGGTATCAAAAAAATCCTGTATAAAATGTTAAAAATCCAGATGGCTACTTTGGATGCATTAAAAGACACTATACACCATGAATGTTCTGTAGAATCAGTGAAATCTAGATGCCTTGAACGCTTTTAGATCACAAATCCTTGGTTGAGATAAAAAAATATCTTTTCTGAAAATTTAGTTCATTCTAATCTATCGATAAACTAGCAACCACATGACCCTTGAAGACTAGATCCTCCTCTCCTTCATACACATGGAACACATCCTTTGTTCTTCTCAAATACGTAATAATATCTTTAACAATATACTAGTTATGTTATCTTTAATCATCTAAATATCTTACAATCATGCTCAATGCATAATAAATATCATGTCTAGTACATAAATTGGCTTGCATGATTGATCTTATCACTGAATCTTATAATAACATTATCATTCTCTATTTTTCCTATTTTGTTTAAGGAAACATTTTCATAAAAATATGTAAACCATGTGACAATGGAATCAATCATTTTTATGATTGTTCCATAAAAAATATCATTAAAATCTATTTAATATTTCTACTTCGACTTAGTCTAAGAAGACTCTTCGATCTATCATGCATGATCATGATCCATAGTACATTGGCTTCGTTAAATGATTCCTTTGTAGGGAAAAATTTGTTTAACCAGCCCATAATAGATTTTAATATTGGTATGCCATTTGCAATAAATAATATTTCATCAACATATACTACTTGGATAAAGAAAATATTTCCACTAAACCTCTTGTAAACCCATGACTCAGATTATTTATTAATGAAACTAAATTCTCTTATGTCTTTATAAAATTGATTGTTCCATGACCTGGATGCTTACTTCATTACACAAATGAATCATTGTAACTAACAAATATTCTTGGAAACACCTATAGTATCAAGCACTTCCAATTGTCTCATATAGACATCTTCCTGAAGGTTACCCTTAAAGAATGATTATTTTTCATCTATATTTCAATCTCATTGTCATGGTAAGTTGTTATAAATAGTAGATTTATGATCGGTTTAAAAATAAAATGTAGAGAAACGGTTTCATCATAGACAATTACTTATTGTTGTTTAAACCCTTTATCAACTAGACTTTCATTATGAGTATTTACATTATATTTCATGCCAAGTTTCCTCAGGATTTTTTTTCATCCAATGGGTTTTACATCTTTTTCAACATGGATCATACCCCAAACAAGGTTCTAATACACTGAATCCATTAAATAAATAGTGTACTATTTCCATCTTATTTCATATGAGCTATCTAATACCTCATTTTAGGATATTGGGTTATCATTTTCAATCAATAATGAGTCAAACATCATTTGTGATTAGAAAACCATATCCCTACGGTTCTTCTTACCTCTCTTAAACACCTAAATATTACATTTGTGTCAGGAACTGCTTCTTCCACAAGGGAATAGGATATTTTTTCTTGTACCCACTCTTTTGTATCTTTGGAATCATCTTCATCAAAGCCAATCTTTCTCCCACTATAAATTTTGATGATTTTCTCCCTATCTAGAAAGATAGCTTGTCTGCTGATAATCAATTTCTTGTCTGATGGGTTGTTTCGGTAATATACCTTTTTTCATTGGATATCCTATAAAGATGAACTTTGTTCCTCAGGTCGCAAGTTTTATTCTTGAGAAGGCCTTAACAAATGATTCACAACCCCATAAACTTGTGTGTGAATTGGATTATTTCTATTCAATAGTTCAAAAGGAACTCCATATTCAACTTCATTTGGTACTCAGTTTAATGTTTATTCCACAATTTGCAATGAATATACCCAAAAGGATAATGTATGATCATCATGACCCATCCCCAACCTTACCAATTCTAATACGGTATAGTTTATTCGTTCACTAATACAATTCCACTATTTTGTGTAACGTGGGGTGAGTTGAGATAGATTCACAAACTCCTTAGAATGTTGACGAACTCTTTGTTAATATATTCATAACCTCAATATAGTTCAATCTCGTTTATCTTCTTTCTAATATTATTCTCTAATTCATTCCCCAATTCATTGAATTTACCAATGGAATCGTACTTATACCACATCTATTAGATATACCATATCTAATCAATTCATTTGAAAATTTTATCAATTAAGAACATCCACCTCTAGATTTTTTTGGAAATTGTCTATAGAGATCTATATGTACCAATCCTAAAATCTATGTGGTCCTTTCACCCTACCCAATATATTTTGGTTTGGCCATTTTTCATTTTAAATATGCATGGAAACTTTCATGTGGTTTTAGAACAAAGGAGTATAAATAACCATCTTGGCATAGATTTATCAAATTCTTTTCATTTACATAACCCATATGGTGATCCCAATGATAGGTGTTATATGAGTCATGTGAACATGATTTGTTATCAATTTCCAATACTTGTTTTTTATAATTTAATACATAAATGTAATTATCTAAATGTGTCATACCAAAACATATATTTTCATTATAAAATAAACAACTTCTATTTACAATCCTAAAAAATAAACACATCGGCATCTAGGAATGATATATAAATTATGTTAGTGGTATGAATAGTTATGTAATAACAATATTTTAATACCCAAATCATTCTAGTTGGAAATGAATGGTGGTACTATCCAATGATTAGAGAAGCTAGCCTTGCACCATTAGTTTCTCTCAGATCCATCACTCCTCTTTAAATATTTCAAAATCTACATGGGTCATTCATTTGGATATATATGTGAGAACCAATAGTTTTTTCTAATACCTAGTTTTTATATATAGAAATACTACACGTGATTATGAATGAAAATTTAGCTTCCTTGAGATTCTAGATGTAGTTCCTCTTCAAATGTCCTGTAATGCCACTTGAAAATCATATTACCTCCTTTTATTTTCCCTAAAATTTGATCTTCTTAATCTTATAAGGATGGTGTTCATATGATTTAGACTATTTATTAGTCTTGTGCCCCATTTCCTTATTCATATATTTCATATTAAACATAAGGATCGTGGGTTTATCATGCCCTCATGTACATACCCACTAGGAAAATTAAAGTAAGATCTTCCGAACAACTCTTCTCATTATTTTTTATTTTGTGATTAATAATAATACTAGACAAGGTCTTGGAATGTGTTGAATTTATGAGATATCTATGCCAATATTTTCGTAATTTAATCCCAATGATGTCTAAGTGTCTAATGTAACCAATAACCATGACTACATATGTCTTGACAAGAGAAGACTGTCGAATTTCTGTTGTAAACAAAGCATTGGAGATCTCATACCTCCCTTATCTCACATTCTTTTGATTGTGATCCTGAAGGTGAAACATCATGCTATATGCATCGGTGTTCTCATATTACTTCAAAATCATATTGTAAATGGATGATAACTTGAAACATTGAACAACAATGGAATCATTCAAAATATTATCATAGATTATTGACTCCCTATCACTAGAAACATTTTCAAGAACTTTTAGAAAAGGTTATACTAGCATATATAATTACCTTTCCTAGTGATTGATTACATAAAGGATCCATTCCCATTTTAGGATTATTTTTTGCTAATAAGGTTTTCCTTCTCCTGAATGGATATCAATGACATCTTTGATCTCATTTTAATACTATTTGTATAGAATAAGATAAGGATAAATTTAGTACATTATTTTATAAAATTTAGGCAAGTATAAATAAATATTATATCTATTAGTCACCCACTATTTTATCAAAACCCAATATACCTCACTATTGGTTTTGGAATATATTTTTTATTTGACATCCTTGTGTCAAGAATCCATTTTCCCCTTCACAATACCACAACATTGGTTGGTCAAACTAAATGAATGGTTATGTAGGCATTCAAAATTCCAACTATATCAACTGATAATGCCTTGATTTTTTGAGTGGAATCTCCATCCTAAAGTCCTGAAATTGGATTTCCTTATCTTTTTCCTCTTTGTTACACCACGTCCAGATTTTTTAGTCAAACCGTGATTTGAACTACGTAAATTAAACCCAAAACCTCAAGTTATTATTTTAGAATAATTGAAATCACCCCAACATTGGATGGTCAAGCATTTTTATCTGCAATAATTTTTTTACTAAAGTAGTGTAAGGCTATATTGACTTCATATATATTATTGAGTGATTTTATCCTTTTATATATTAATTTACAATAATTGTCATTAATTCATTCTTGTTAATATTATGTTTATTTTCTTATGTTTTTATTTAAGTATTAGATAATAATTAGTCATAATCAATGTTATTTGTGTTCTATATTGAATTATCATTAATTTCATTAAATTATGTGATTGTGAAAAACATCGACAATGAAACAACCATGAAACATGACATGAATAATATAATAATGAAATATAATTCGGAGTATATCTTAGGATTATTTTATCTACCAGTTGAAAAACTAATTAATGACCTTGGAAAAAAATACCTTGAACCACTTAAGGTTTATGGTTTATATTTTCACCAATTCGCCAATGTATCCATCATGGAATGGTTTTTCTTCTTCCCAAAACATGAATTGACTCCCCTAGCTTCAGATCTCCATCCATTACATATGATTTTACTCAACTAAAAGTGTGGGAAACAATGGGTATTCATAAAATAAACCATAGGCACGCAAACCCTTACATAATAATAGAAGATAAGGCGCACATACCAAAAATATAATTTAATAATTAATTAAATGAAATCAATATCTAACAAATTTCTTTTCCAAGTTCATGATCATCCAGATGCTTGGAAAAAATTACATATTTAATAAAAATAGCATTCAATTCTTCATCATTCTTACTAAAGATAAATAAATCTCGAATAAATTAATTATTCTATTTAATTATTCACTTATTTTATCTAAATTCTAATTCAAATATACTTGAGATTATCATCTATCTTAATTTTAAATTTTTTATATAAATTTATTTAAAAATAACTATGTACAATAAATTTACTTTTGAAGAAGCACGATAAATACCCATCTAAATCCACACCAACATGTATTATTCTCATATTGAGTTTTACATTTTTTGACCTATAGCATACACGACTTATTACATAATTTCATGAAGTATATTATCAAATTAATGATTACATGATTATAAGGATTCTCCGGTCATGTGTTATGCATTATCTCATATATAATAACTACTATAATACATCTCATACAAGATATTCAGACCTTCACAATATGTAGATAATAATTAAACAAACAAAAATAGACACATTAAAAACCCAAAAATGGTGTGTACTATAAAATTAATGACCACACGCAACAAAAATTCTTAGGATTTACATTGTAAAATAAATAAATTATAAATCTATATAATTTGGTATAAGTTCAGAGCATGTAATGGTGAGCTACACGGTATGTACATCCCTCAACGTCTATCCATGATACACTCCTAGGGACTCTATTTGTAAATCATACCTCATAAAAATGGAGTACATGGTCTATAAATAGGACTAAACTACGTGTGGAAACCATGTTACAATGTCACCTGTTAGGTAGGCCATTTTGAAAACACACAATCTATCTATGACTCAAAGGGACTACACACTGTGTGCATGTGCTACACAACATGTACTCTGGATGACCATTGTCATGACCAATCCCCTGAGGCCCATACTATGACTACCCCATGCCTTCCTTACATAGGACAAGGGATGGTTTCTAACACAGGAAAGGAAAAATCCAAAAAATGGGAAGTTATTCCCTTTAAAAATATACACACATATATGACCAACCACATCCCAAAAAACTGAATGGGGGATAAATATACCACTAAAAAAAGGATGAGTGCATGTACAAGTGAATGTAAGTGGGAAAAAATACAAATCCAATAAGAAACGTAAAACATTAATATAAAAAAGGAATCTATGATGGCCATCTGCTAAAAACCCACCTGATCGTGTGAGTAGTGAATCCACTAGAAGATGAAGAAGTATGTCTAGCCTGCCAGTCCTACTAGGCCCCTCCTGTTCCTGGGAAGTCAAGTCTGGCTTTATAGAGTTCATCTATCCCATCCCCCTGTGCAACTCTATCAAAACATTGAATTTATACACCTGACACAACACGTGCGGGATAATACCATTTAAGAGTGAATATAATAAATCGCATTAGGGACCTCAAGAACCCCGATGGTCGCTCAGTAATCCTTGAAGGAAAACACCATAAATCAAAATACCCCCGAGGTAAAACCACCATGAAAGATCACATCCAAACTGCACAAGGAAAAGAAGTATCTCAAAACATGTATATAAATTAATGAAAATGAATATTTATGTTCAGTCGTAATGACAAATCATCTTATTCCATTGAGAAGTTCCACTTCTGAACCACCAAGAAGTCATTCTAATTCTGATCCACACAGGGTTGTAAGTCATCGACCCACATAAGGTCGTGAGTCACTGATTCATGATGGTCCTCTCTAATGATGGTCCACATCGGGTTATGATACTGCTTCTCCACATAGGGTCATATGACATCAATCCACATAGGGTCGTAAGTCGTTCATCCATGACAGGCCGCTCTAAGGATAGTCCTCGACGGTTCATGCTACAACTCATTCACACAGGGTTGTAAATTGTTGATCCACATAGGGTCTGTAACGTCCCGGTTCCGTGTGCCACTCAGCAGGAGTCCCGAACCCGGTTCACCACATGACCTCAAGCGCGTTTACCCAAATTCCAGAGGCTGCTGACTAGTAGTGAGGGCCCAGGCCTGATTGTGGGGAAACTATGCCCTTATTTGTCAAAGTGCAGCACAGCGGAATACAAAATAAAACATACGACAAATAGCAGAAGCAGTAAACCATAAACAACTGAAATAAAAAACTGCATTGGATATAAACAACAGTATATAAATGATGATTCTACACGTCTCAAGTACTACGAAAACATCCAGAACATGTTATACATCAATACAGTACAATAGAACCAGAGTAAAGCAAATAAAAGGAAAATAGATGGTAGCGGCATCGTGAGCCTAGGCTCGGTCCCATGCCCTCCTACTCCACAGCAACAGTCCAGAACCTGTATAGGGACTCTTGCCCCTATCCACACCTTCATAAATGCAATCTGTTTGGGTAGAAAAGCGTGACCCAAACAGGGTGTGAGAAATATATCTCAGTAGGCACCCACCAAAGGACGATTCCCAACATCATGTAAAGCGTTCCACAAGTGTGCAGTATAAAAATGCAATAAACTAAGAAGTACTCAAAAGTAATTAACTTACCAGTTATATTTCTATTTAATTATTCATTTAATCCATTTAATTTAGTAACATTTTTGTTCTCAATAGTACCAAGCCCTCATGTCAATTAGTATCTTTCCCTTAGGCTAATATAGTGAACAACGCCCTGAGGCTTACCCTTAGGCTACACAGAATTCAACCCGCAGGTATTGCCCTCAGGTGTAACATAAAATACCCTCATGCTTAGGAAGTGTCGCCCTCAGGCACAGAATTCAAGCCCTCACGCACAAAAGGATTCCCTCAGGTGAAATAGAATATTGCCCTCCGGCTAATACAGTCATGCCCTCAGGCTAATCACAACAACTCCCTCAAGATAAAAAGATATCTGGGCCATGCCCAACAGATAAACGATCAATAAAAAGCAATTCCTCTCAAAAATTCTAAAATTATTACTTTAAAGGCATACCCTCAGGTATCCTTTCCAAACAGCTAAACATTGGAAAGCACCCCCGGGGTGGTTCCGGATCCAAGAAACGATCCCAACCAGCATTTTAATATCATTATGAAATACCTAATCAATTAAAGGTGTTTAATATAGCAACAGAATCATCCACAAGTCATCCCAAAATGGGTTCATGGCACAAAAAATGCACAAAACACACGACAGTTGGAAAACTAAACACCAAGCCACCTACCAAATACGTCAACAAGCTATATACCAGAATGTCGACTATAGAAACACCCAATAATGGCGTTGATATGACGATGAAAAAAAATCAATTAACCTCAAAAAACTTATGTTAGGAGAAGAATTCGTAAGCATCACGCTAAAAGAATAGAGGGCTTACCCGTGCGGTTCCAACGAGATCGTCTGAGGCAGAATCTCATTCTAGACGAACACATGGAGGATCTTCAAAGGTTCGGCCATCCCTCCTGATCTCCCTCTTCCATTCTAAGCCTTCCCTATGAACAGGGGAGGCTACTACCCGATTTATGAAAAAAAGTACATGACGTGTACTTCCAAGTAAATGGCGTATACTTCCTTCATTTAATTATTTCTCTGGCAGCAACGCCGCACTGTTCATCTGTTGACATGAGTACATGGCATCTACTCCTGTGTACACGGCGTGTACTACCGCCCAACTGGTGGCTGCTCCATCGCCTTACTATTTTGGTCTGCCGACTGACTACACGACATGTAGTCGGTTCCTACACCCTTCATCACCGACAAGGCTACACTCCCCGTGTACTCATCCCTACATGGCCAAAAGTACCCGACGTGTGGAAAAAGTACACAGCGTGTACTTCCAAAATTTAGGATTTTTCCCCATTTTCCATATATTATTTAAAAAACATACGAAAAAGAGAAAAGAAGAAGCCCATACCTCAAAGAGAAGAACAGGAGCATGTGTCCCGATGTCTTCCTGCTCTGTGCATCAGCTATTGCATTACCATTACTAGGTGTATAGGCAAGCTCAAAATTGAAGGACTGAAGGTATTCAACCCACCTTATTTTCCTTAGATTCAGGTCACACTGAGTAAATATATACTTGAGGATTTTGTGGTTAGTGAAACCCACAAAATGATCTCCTAGTAGATAATGTCTCCAACAGCGCAACACATGCACAACTATAGACAACTCGAGATCATGTGTCGGGTAATTCCCCTCATGTGGCCTCAACTGACGAGACCTCTATGCCACAACTCAGTTTCCCTGCATCAAAATTACTCCCAGCACAATACCTGATGCATCATAGTAAACTGTTTAGCTCTTCCCCAGCTCTGGGAGTATCAGGATCAGTGATGATGTCAACCTTCTCTTCAGGTCCTGAAAAGATACCTCGCAAGCTTCTGACCAGACAAACTTCTCACCCTTCTTAGTCATACCTGTCAACAGTGGTGCTAAGCGGGAGACGTCTTGTATGAAACTTCTTTAGTAACCAGCCAGCCCTAAAAAACTCGGTATCTCAAACACGTTCTTATGCTTCTCCCAGGAAACCACTGCTCTCACCATCTCTGGGTCTACAGAAACTCCTGCCTCAGAGATGATATGACCCAGGAAGTGAATCTGGTCAATCCAAAAGTGGCACTTTGAGATCTTAGCATATAGCCGATGCTCCCTCAGTGTACTCAATACGATCTCGAGATGAGGGGCATGGTCGTGTCGAGTGTGAGAGTACACCAAGATGTCATCCACGAATACTACCACAAAAGAATAAAGATACGGATGGAACACATGATTCAGAAGATGTGGCACCAGCTGCTATACCGGACACAGGCGTGGAGGCACAGTTCCATGAAGGCTTATTGCGGTTCATGCAGACCTTTCAGGGAGCACCGCAGGATGCCACATCTATGGTCGAGCTGACACGTATCTTCCACCAGCAGCATTTGCCTACTTTTTAAGGGGATGGCGGACCACATGATGCGGAGTCTTTGCTGGGGTCGATGCAGACTATTTTTGAGCATCTTGAGATGCCTCCAGGGAGGAAGGTCAAGCTCACGACATACATGCTTCGTGATTCTTCCAAGAGGTGGTGGGATGTTACCACCCAGTTAGAGAATCACATGGACATGGTGTGGGAAGACATTCATGCAGTATTCTATGAATTTTTCTTAATGGAGATGCTGAGAGTAGATAGAGCTCGAGAGTTCATGAATCTGCATTAGGGCTCTATGTCAGTGAGGGACTATTCTGCTCATTTTACGGAGCTTTAGTTCTTTTCACCCGTGCTAGTGGGTGATGAGACGTTGAGAGCCAGAAGTTTTGAGGATGGTCTTCGTTATGACATCCTAGTGCTGGTGATGGTTTTCAGGTTGCCTTCAGTACACACTATTGTAAACCAGGCACTGTTTACAGAGATGAACCTGTGAGAAGCTAGTGGTGAGGGCCAGGGCGGTTCAGCACTAGTTCCTGGTACTATTTCTACTGGAAAGAGGAAGAGACTGATGTAATTCTCTCAGGGTGGTAGTACCACCCATGCAACTTCTTCAGGTGGCCCAATCTAGTGCTACCAGTGTGGTAGAGAGGGGCACAAGAGACCGTAGTGTCCACGTGATCCAGTGGAGTGCCGAGCATGCAGCAAGATGTTTCATCTGCAGCATTTCTGCGGGGCTTTTTTACCAGTGGCTGGTGATAGGGGTTTTGTGCAGACTCTGTGTACGGGAGTAGGACCAGTGGCTTCATACCAGTCCAGAAACTTGAATACGTTAGAGCATGCAGGTAGAGATGGTGGTCTTGGTTGGGGTAGCCAGACGCCAGGATCTCAGAGGCAGCATGGCGGGACAGCTCAGGGTAGCCAGGCCATGTCGCAGGGCCGTGACACTGGGCATGCATATGCAGTACAATAGACCCAGCAAGAGCAGGATCCTGGACCTTCTACAGTCAGTGGTACTATCCTAGTAGCTTTTGTTTTATCTTCATTACTTTTCAATGCAGGTGCTACACATAGTTTCATATCTGTACATGTAGTGGACAACCTTGGGCTTTGTGTCTCTACTTCTTCTGATATCATGACGCTAGACACTTCAGTGGGGACTAGGACGGATGGTGTGTGTCAGTGTAAGGGTTCTCCCTTGAGGTTGGTGGGTGTCACTTCCTTTGAGACATCTATGTCCTGGAAATTACGAGTTATGACCTCATTTTCGGGATAGACCGGTTGGTTCCATTTCGAGCCTTTGTAGAATGCTCTCGTCGTAGGGTGTGTTTCACGTCTCAAAAGGGCAGAGAGTTTTTATACAAGGGCGAATGGGATGTTCAGGCGAGTCGAGCTGGACCAGAGCATCGTGGGTGAGGTGGAGTCATAGCCTTGATTGCTAGTTTATATCTGGATGACCAATATGTGCCAATCAGTAGGTGTCCCGAACCCGGTTTGCCCCGTGACCTCAAGCGTGTTTCCCAAAATGCCATAGGCTTCCGACTAGCAACGAGGGACTAGGTCTAATAGTGGGAAAACTATGCCCTCATTTGTCAAAGTGCAGTATAGCAGAATACAAAATAAAACATACAAAAAACTATGGAAGAATTAAACCATACACAACTGAAATAAACAACAATAGTGGATATAACCAACAATATATAAACGATGATGCTACATGTATTGTGTTCTAAGAAAATGACCAGAACATGTTATACATCAATAAAGTACAACAAAAGCAGAGTACAAAAAAACAAACCAAAACAGTTGGGAGCGGCATCGCAAGCCTAGGCTCGGTCCCATGCCCTCCTACTCCACAACAATAGTTAAGTACCTGTATAGGGACTCTTGCCCCTATCCACACCTGCAGAAACGTAATCTGTTTGGGCTGAAAAGCATGACCCAAACAGGGTGTGAGAAATATATCTTAGTAGGCACCCACCAAAGGCCCATGCCCAACTGCGTGTAAAGCATCTGAAAAGTGTGCATTAGAAAAATGCAATAAACTAAGCATTACTCAAAAGTAACTGACTTACCAGTTATATTGCCATTTAATTATTCATTTAATCAATTTAATTTAGTATCATTTTTGTGCTCAACAGCACCAAGCCCTCAGGTCAATCAGTATGTTTCCCTTAGGCTAATATAGTGAACCACGTCCTCGGGCTTGCCCTCAGGCTATATAGAATCCATCCCGCAGTTATTTCCCTCAGGCGTAACAGCAATTTACCTTAGGTGTGGGAAGTGTCACCCTCAGGCACAGAAGTCAAGCAATCAAGCACGAAAGGTTAACCGCGTGTGAAATAGAACGTTGCCCTCAGGATAATATAGTCACGCCCTCAGGCTAATCACAACAACACCCTCAGGCTAAACAGATAATCGGGCCATGCCCAACAGATAAAGAAGTAGTAATAATCAATTCCTATCAAGGAAATTCTACAATTACTAAATTAAAGGTATACCCTCGGGTATCCTGGCCAAATGGCTAAACAGTGGAACACACCCCCGGGGTGGTTCCAGATCCAATAAATGATCCCAAACAGCATTTTAATATCATAATGAAATACCTAATCAATTCTAGGTGTTTAATATAGCAACGACCTCAGCCACACGAAATCCCAACATGTGTTCGTGGCACAAAAGACGCACAAAACACACGGTAGTTGGAAAACTAAACACCAAGCCACCTACCAAATACTCCAACAAGCGGTATACCCGAACATCGACTCCAGAAACGCCCAAGAACAGCGTAGATCTGACGAAGAACAATACTCTCATAACCTCAAATAATATCTGTTAAGAGAAGAATTGGTAATCATCACGCTAGGAGAAGAGAGGACATACCCGCGCGGTTCCAACGAGATCGTCCGAGGCGGAATCTGAATCCAGACGAACACCCAGTAGATCTTCAATGGTTCGGCCATCCCTCCCGAGATCCCTCTTCCGTTCTATGCCTTACCTGTGAATATGGGAGGCTACTGCCTGATTTAATAAAAAACAAATTACACGGCGTGTACTTCCAAGGACACGGTGTGTACATCCTTCATTTAACATTTCCTCTGGCGGCACCGCCACACTGTTCATTCATCGACATAAGTACACGGCATGTAATCCTGAGTACACAGCGTGTACTGCCACCCAGATGGAAGCTTCTCCACCGCCTTACTATTTTGGCATGCCGACTAACTACACGGCTTGTAAAGGACCACTACACGACGTGTAGTCGGTTCCTACACCCATCATCGCCGGCAAGGCTACACGCCCTGTGTACTCATCCCTACATGTCCAAAAGTACACGGTGTGTGGAAAAAGTACACGGCGTGTACTTCACAAATTTAGTATTTTTCCCCATTTTCCATATTTTATTAAAACACTTATGGAAAAGGGAAAAGTAGAAGCTTGTAACTCAAAGAGAGGAATTGGGTTCTTACAGGCTCGTAAGTCACTGATCCATAATTGGATGCTCTAAGTCTATTCTATGTTGTGTCACGGCACATCTGATTCACATAGGCTGATAATTCGTCGATCCACACAAGTGTGTAAGTCAATAATCTTTGACAAGATTCTTTAAGGAAGGTCCTCACTTGGTCTCCCTACTACTGATCCACACTAGGTTGAAATTAATTGATCCACACATGGTAGTATGTCATTGAACCACAATTGGCCTCCCTAATTTTGGTCCTCGTCGGGTCATGCTACTGATGATCCACACATGGTCACTCTAGTGCCAATCCACTAAGGGTTTCTCTTCACATGACAACCAATCATATGATTCCCGCACTTTGGTTGCTTGAGTTCTTTAGATTCTCCTCCTCAATCCATCGTTCACACTTCAAATTAAAGTAATATCCATGAATAAGTAACCCAAATTACATCCTTTTCATAATGGTTCCAACGCTATAGATGACACGTTAATCAGATTCCTAGTCTTTAAGTTATAGGAATTGTAGTCATGAGGGCCCGGTTGGATTCGAGTTTGATCCAACCCATCTATACTCAAAATTTTACCAAAACCCATTTGGAGTATCGAAAAATGACCACCCCATTTAAGGATTCTAGCAACATAGACGGTTCTTCCAACAGACGTCCGGTTTAGACGATACAACCCCTTAAGATAAACTGGGTCAAAATGGTTCTGGGTCCGGCCCAACCCGGCCAGCCAGACCCAAACTAGTATGGGCCGACCCGACCCAATTCGGGTCACACCCATGTCTGACCCAACCTAGTCTGACCTGGCCCGATATCCCCTGCCTGGACAAACTATAGCATCCCTCCTTTTTTTACCTAACTTTTCATTACATTTTAAAAATAGAGGACCTTTAAAGTCTACTGTCTTCAAAATCAAGAACAAAAGACATGATAACATAAAACACTCTTTTAAATCCACTTTAGAAACCTCTTGAAATTTTCATCCTAGGTACAACTACTGCATCTCAAAACCTGAAGTCATAAATCAAAAGAATGGGTGATTTGAAATCCCAGTAAATAATGTAAGGGAATCATTTTACATTTTATATCAATTAGAACATGATGAAAAACATAAAGACATGAGAAATGGAAGTAGAAGAATTTCAGAATGAAAATAACATAAACCATATCCTGAATATCTGGCTACCACAGTTAAATTATACATTCAGGAACATATCACCAAGGTTCATCCCCAAGGTCTCATAAAAATTACCGTGGTTATTCGCCAATGCATCGTAAAACATGTCATCTCAAGAGGTTAAATTCAATACCCAATTCATTGGAGTGCTATTAGGGTCCACCCTTAATATGTCTTTATATTAATGTGATCCATGTACATCATAATCAAACATTTCATAAATAACCCATAGACAGTAATTGAAATGGGTTTAACTTCAAACTCATGATATTTTAAAAGTGCTTAGAAACATGATTGTTATGTCTTTTATAACCCTTAGAAATGGAAAGACGGGTTCATGTATGTCAATTCTATAATAAAATAGATTAAATTTATGTCCCGATAAATAACTCTTGAAATGAAATTATATTTTGGTATTTAGATAAATAAAATAAGTGAATTTCTTGAGAAAAATAGAGATATATTTGGAGACAAAATTTCTACAACAGAATGTATATATAACATGGTTTTAAAAGACAATAAAAAGAGGGAGGAAAAGTGTATCCAATAAATAAATGAATTTTTTTCAGTAGAGGTGCATAATAAAGAGAAATAATATCATGGTGTGGATTGAAACCCCACATGAAAAAGAAACATGAATGAAAAGGGAAAATGTGATTTGTTTTACAAAACATTGGCAGCCTAATAGCGTCAATTAAAAATTCAGAAGTAAAAATTGTTTAGAGAAGAATGGTTCTATCATAATTTGCAAATGAAATGGATTGTTATAGGAATATATATGAACATACCCCTACATAAGAATATGGAAACTGGATGAAAAAACATAAAAGAAATAATGATGAAATGAGGAGGGTGGAAGGTTCCCTTATCAAGAAGAGTAACATCTATATCATAAATGTTGGGACCATGTGGGGCTTGGAGGAACTTTGGGAGGACTCCATGGGAGGTAAAAATACTATAACATCATTTAATATGTTTGGGAATTAAATCAATGAGGGAATGGCTTGGTATTAATAGAAAACGTGATGTGATATTTAATTAGTTTCCAAGGGACACCTCGTCGGTGGTATTTTCAAAACCATGGGCTTGCCCAAGGTATATTCCCTTGGTATTGGCCACATGGGACACCTCATAGAATATCATACTATTAAAAAGTTGAATAAAATGATTACAACATTATTACATCATTATTATGTCATTATTACATTATTATTGCATCATTAATGATGTCATTAAAAACCCGAAACTCAAAATTGTATTTTCATTATTCACCGAAAAACAAAACATTTTATTAAAATATCATATATTCACCGTAACCTAATTTAGATGATCTATATTGAAAAAATTTCTCCATTTTATGAAAATAATTATGTAATTATTTCTTTGTTAATTTTTAAATAAAATCAATATTTATTCAGAAAAACAACTCTAAAATTATAAATTATTTTCTAATACACTAAAAAAGTAATCAAGGTCCCATAAAATTATCATATAACCATTAGATAATAATGTAAAAATTCAGTATTATATATTAAGAAAATACTTTTTCATTTTAAATTATTAAATCAATTATAAAATTATAAATAAATTATTTATGACATAAAAAAAATAAAAAAACTTTATACAATGATGGTTTTTTCACATTTATGATGTCTAAATTGTATTTGTACATTCATGGGTGTAGTTTCTATTTTTTTCCATTTTACTATTCACTACTATTCATAATCTTTTGTTACTATTCATAATTTCTAATTACAAAGAATCATGTTGATCTTATTAGACACTAAATTTCTTACCGATCACAACTGTAGAAGAACATTTTTTGAATATCATTTCACAATATCAATTATTTAATGTCTACATGATATTTTTAAAATACCCTTTTTACAAAATTCATCAATAATATTCATTATATATTTATACGGAAATTTGAAAATCACTAATTTTACAATAATATGAAATAAAATTTTATTTATTCTAATGGATTACAAATAGTATCTAAGGCCTCGTTGTATAGCCCCTTATAACACCAGTATAGGACCTAATTGTAAGGTGTGCTATGGTGATAGAAATTTGGGCCAGCTCGGACAACATTTCCCAACTAGTTATTTCTATCAGCTTGAACTTCTCCCTTAGGCGATTCTGTTCATGCTTCGCATGTTGAAGCTACGCTTGGGCTTGGTTCAGAGTAAATATCATTGATGCTACCTCTATCTCAAGCTCTGATAGATGGGCTTCGTATGGATCGAGTCTACTAGATGAGGATATCGAATCTTCTTTCTGTATTAATTAACCAAGATCGCTTGTATTTGTACTCAATAATTATAACGTTAAGAGGCTAGTTTCCAACAGTCATATTAACCAATGGTCATATAATAGTTCAAAACCAACAATATCACATAATTTATTAATGGATAGAGTTATGTGGAGTATTAAATGAAATAACACACAAATTTTGGAATAAAATATTATTCAAAAGTTCGATTCATTACATTCTTCCTTACGAAATTTCTTCATTTTTTTTTAACATGTACCCTAGGAAGAGAAATGGTGTGGGTAATTTGGCCTCATAGACTCTTCTGGTTCCTAGGTGACTTCTTCGAATTTGTGGTTCCTCCATAACACCTAAACAAGGTATCTAGTATTTATTTTTAGAACCATGTCTCTACAATCCTAGATCTTCACCAGTTGCTCCTTATAAGAGAGTTCATTTTCCAGTTGTACCACCTTTGGATTTAGTACATGTGAAGGGTTAGGTATGTACTTATTCAAAGGGGATACGTGGAAGACATCCTGAACATGTGGTATATTTGGAGGAAGTTAAAGACGATAATCAATTTCCTTTACGTGATCAAGGATTTCATAGGAGACAATGTACCTAGGGCTGATCTTCCCTTTATTCACAATCCTCATCAATCTCTTCCAATTGATTTTCAAAGAATGAATTTTTTTCCAACATCATACTCCAAGTCCCTTTGATGGTTGATGGTATATCTCTTTTTCTAACTCTGACCAGCCTTAATGTGTTGTTGGATGGCATGGACATTTTCTATCATCTCTTGCACAAGATCTGGCCCAAGAAACATTCTTTCACTAGACTCATGCCAACAAATATGTGTTTAACATTTCATTCCATTAATTTCTTCATAGGGTTCCATTTTAATTATCGAGTGGAAGCTGTTGTTTTTAGAGAAATCCACATGAGAGAGATGTTGATCTCATCCACCTCTAAATTCCATTGAGCACGTTCTCAGCATATCCTCGAGTTTTTGAATAATCCTTTCAGATTGGTCATTAGATTGTGTTGATAGTCCACATTGAAATATAATTCAGTGCTACGAGCATGTTTAAGACTTCTCCAGAATTTTGATGTGAACCTAGGATCATGATCATATATGATAGAAATTGAAACTCCATATCTCCTTACCACTTCCTTCATGTATATCTGGGCATGTTTATCAAGAGTGAAATCTTCCCAAATTGGGATAAAATTAGAAGTCTTAGTGAGATGGTCCACAATAACCCATATCTCATTTTTTCCTTATGATTTTCTCTCAAGAACAGTGACGAAGACCATAGTGATATTATACCACTTCCTTGCTGGTATGAGTAGTGTTTTCAATACCCATTTAGGAAGTTTTAAGTCTAACTTAACTTGCTGCATACCAGGAACCTTGGTGTCTAGTCAGCAATCTACATTATTCATATTATTCAACTAATAACGATCACGAAGGTCCATATATATTATTGTGCATTCGAGGATGTCTAGATAAAGTAGATCTGTGAGCTTCATCTATCAACTCCTTCTTTATTTCTGGAATAGATAGAGCATGTAGTCTTCTACGAAATTGTAGTACACATTCTTGATCAATATTGAACTCATGAAACATCCCATCCTTCACAACTTCAAACATCTTCTATAACAATGGGTCTTATATCTGAGATTTCTTGATCTTCTCTAGTAATGGCGGTTGAGAAATGATTTGGGATAGGGTTGATGATGTCCCTTCCCAAGTAATTTCCATGTCCAGCTTTACAAGGTCATTGATCAAAGGATCTATTTGAATACTAATCATGTAAAGATCAACTAGTTCATTCCTACATAATGAATTGAAGACTTTGTCTTCTCTTCCAGGATGATAATGAATTGCCCAATTATAGTCTTTGAGAAGTTCCAACCATATCCTCTGTCTCATGTTCAATTCCTTCTGTGTGAAATTTTACTTCAAACATTGATGGTCTGTTCATGTATCAAATTTATCCCCATAAAGATAGTTCATCCATATCATCACAGAAAAAACGACCACATCCCGCACTAGATCATGTGTAGGATAGATCTTCTCTTGATTCTTCAACTATAGATATGCATAAGCAATGACTTTGTCATTTTTCCCGAGGATGAACCCAAGCCCTTTCAGAGATTCATCTTTAAAAATAACGAATCATTCTCCACTTGATAGAAGAGATAAAATGGGTGTAGTAACCATTGTCTTCAGTAACACTTTGAAAAATTCCTCAAAATCCTTTGTCCAGATGAACTTGAACCCTTTTCGAGCTAAGAAGGTTAATTGAATATAAAATTGGGAAATGTTTTTCACAAACCTCCTATAATTTCCAGCTAATCCAAGGAAACTACGAATCTCGGTTATTGTTGTTGGGTGAGGCCAATCCTCCAAAACATTTTTCGTTTAAAGGTCAACAATGATTTCATCATTAGTAACAATGTAACCCAAGAAATAATCCTTTTTAACCAGAATTCGCATTTTATAAACGTCCCAAAAAGCATCTCCTTATGTAGAGTTTGAAAAATAAGCATTAGATGATCCTCATTCTCCTTGATACATTTGGAATATATCTTAATATCATCAATGAAAACTACCATAAATTTATCAAGGTAGTACTTAAAGGTTTTATTCATCAAATCCATAAAAATTTTAGGTGCATTAGTCAGTCTAAAGGGCATAAAAACAAACTCATAATGCCGATATCTTGATCGGAGGGTAGTTTTCAGAATATCTTCTTTCTACACTGTCAATTGATGATAACCAGATCAAAGATCAATCATACAGAAGAATTTAACCCCATGAAGTCGGTCAAATAATCCATCATTTATTAGAAGAGGGTATTTTTTCTTCACTGTGATCTCATTTAGTTCTTAATAATCAATGCATAGTTGCAATGATCCTTCCTCCTTCACGAAGAGAATTGGTGCTCCCCAAGGAGACACACTCGGCCGGATAAAACAATTCTCTAAAATATTGTAGAGTTGTTTCATTAACTCCTCCACCACTAAATTTTCAATCCTATATGAGGTCTTTGATATCAGATGGGATCGAGGTACGAGTTCAATGGAGAACTCTACCTTTATTTATGGGGGTGGTCCGGTTAACTCCTCAGGAAATACGACAAAGTATTCCGGGGTGATGGGGACATTTTCAATCCTCAAACTCTCATTTCATTATTCTTCTTCACTGATCTACTCTATAAAGACATTTATATGAGGCTCTTCTAGACATAAATCAGGTAAACATATCTCTCCACAAAAGGTAACTATAGGTTTTCCATTCAAAACTGCTGATATTTCCTTGGATCTTCATTTTATCATAGCATTATAAATTGAGAGCCTTTCCATCCCTAGTATACTGTTGAATTACAACATGAGAATGACTACTAGATTTATGATAAGATTGTGCTCAAAAAGGTATATACTAGAGTTTCAAAACACTAATGATTCTTGGATAATTCCACCTAGATTCTTGACTGATAACTCTACTTTTGTAAAATTTGGGGTTGATATTAATTTCATTGCAAACATGGAGAAAATAAAACAATGTATAGAACTAGGATCAAACTAGGTACTTGGTTTCTTGGAGAGAACAACAATAGTACCTTCCACCACATCATTTGGCACTTAAACATCATACGTAGTTATAGGAAAAGTACGACCTTGTTCCCTCGGCCATTGTTGAGGCTGATGGTGATTCCCCTCCACTTCCCTTGGATTTGGACAGTGATTGGAAAAGTACCATGTTGTCTACACTTATAGCATTGGACATAAGGTAGGGTCTACACCATCTTAACTTTTTCGTTACTGTTGAAAATTTGTGGATTCACCAATCTAAAACAAACTCGACACAATGTGTCCATTTCTACCACACATGTAGAACTTCCCACTCTTAAGCTGGCAGTTCCCTTAATTCTTCATCCCACATTTATTACATGTGGGTCACTGTACTATCTTGCCTCCTATTTAAAGATCAAAGCACCTTCCCTCTCCAATTATCTTTTCTTGTTATTCGTTTTATATGAACATTGCATCCCACAAAACTCCAGTTCAACTTTCATCGCACTTCACATGATCTTTTCATAGACATCCTAGTCTCAGTTGGCTAGATTCTTCCGCAAAAGAGGTCTTTGTATACTGTAGAATCTATCAATCATAACAATTGGAACCATGAAAATGTTAGAGGTGTATCATGAAAGTCTTGTGAATTTCATCTCGTAGCTTCCCATAAATTCATTCTCCTTCTACTTCAGCTCGAGAAACTTCTTCTCCATTTTTTTCTCCTCAATTGAAGGAAATTATTCTTGATGAATATATCTAAGAACTCCTACCACTCCGTAGCATCAACTTCCACTCTTGGACTTGTGTATTTAATCAGTTCCCACCATTGATCAGATTCTCCCTCTATTTGACAAACAGACAAGGAAACCTTCTCTTTTTCAGAATAGCAGAGCATAGAAATTATATTGTCGATAGAGCTGATATACTATTTACAAATCAATGGATCAGTAGATCCACTAATTTTTGGTGGTCGTTGATGCATATAGGATTCAATAGGAAGTTTTTTTCTTCATGGTGAAATCTGTATCTCAGCTTGATTCATATTATTTCCCATAACCTGATTCTGTTTGTTCATCATTCACATGAAAGTTTCCATTCCAGCTTCGATTAGAGGACCTTCAGTGCATGGTCCATTGCAGTCACCATTTGCATGGTTCATCATATATCCTTCCATTTTCAAAAATAATAAAATCATAGTGAGAATATTATTTCATTTTTGAATATTTTAACTATAAATGATTTTATGTCTTAAAACATCATGCTTTAAACAATTACATTTCCTTATAAATCCTTCATAATGATTCATTAAAATCATATGATTTCCAAAACATATCCCCTGGGAGTGTCGTAACCAAGAGTGAAGCAACGCCAGTTGTCATGTACCAGGATACCCTGGGTCATGCCCGAAACCCCTTGTCATATTTTTTAATACTACGTACATCTGTGCCAGAGCCGCCTCAACCAGCTCATATCCATACATGGATGTATTTTCTTTATAAACCACTTACTCAATACTCCCAAAAATACTAAGAAGTATTCCAATATTTAAACTTATTTATAGCGTTAATCCTAAATTGTTCATAGCCTAATGTTTTTAAATAACGATCCTTTCTTTTCATACCAAATATAGAATCCCTCCTTTTTAACATAACTTTTCATTACATTATATAAATAAAAGACCCTTAAAGTCTAGTGTCGTGGATATCAAGGAAAAAATACATGAAACTATAAAACACATTTTTAAATACCCTTGAAAAGCCTCTTCAATAGTTCCTCCTATGTAAAAATACTGCAACTCATAACCCAGAGACATACATCAGATGAATGGGTGGGCAGAAATCCTTGTAAAGAAAGCATGGGAATCATGTTAATTGTGATATGAATAACAACATGATGAAAAACATTATGAAATGATCAATGGAATTAGAGGAAATTATAAATGAAATAAACAGGAACCCTAACATGAATATGTGGCTACAACATTTAATTTATACATTGATAAACATATCACCAAGGTTCATCACCAAGGTGTATTAAAAAATACCAAGGTTATTCACCAAGGTATCGTGAAACTTGTCATATCTAGAGATAAAATTCATTAACCAATGTATTCGAGCTCTATCAGGGAACACCCTAAATATTTCATTATATTCATGTGATCCACATTTATCATAATAAAAAATTTCATTAATAACCCATAGAGAGTAAAAGATATGGGTTTCACTTCAAAATCTAGACGTTTTAAAAGTGCTTAGAAACATGAACCTTATGTCTTTTTTAACCATTGTAAAAGGAATGAGGGTTTCATGTATGTAGATTATTGAATAAAATAGAGAAATTTTATTTATTGTTGAATACTTAAAGAAATGAATGTATTTTTGGGTATTCAGATAAAAAAACCTTATAATTTCTTGAGAAAAAAGAGATATATATTTTAAGAAAAAATTTCTACAGCATCGTGGCTATATAACATGGTTTTTTAAAACAATAAAAAGAGAAGAGGACAAGGATACCCCGTAAATAAATGAATAATTTTCATTAGGGGTATAGAATAAAAAGAAATAATAACATGGTGTGTAATGGCACACCATAGGAAAAGGAGACTTGAATGAAAAGAGAAAATGCTATTTCTTTTACGAAAATTCAGTAGCCTAACCGCATAACATAAAAATTCAGAAAAAAATGAGAGAAGAAAGGGAAATTCATTATTTGGACATGAAATGTATAGTGATTAGAATATATAAAACATACCTCCACATAAGAAGTTGGAATCTAGAAGACATAACTTAAATAATTTATGACTAAAAGAGGGGGGTGGAAGGTTCTCTAACCTTGAAGTGTAACTTCGAATGATTGAGGTTTGGGATCTTATGGGGCGTTAGGGAACCTTGGGTGTAATCTTTGGGTGGTAAAAATACTAAAACAACATTTAGGAGGATTTTGGAGTGAAATTAATTAGGGAATGGCTTGGTATTAATAGAAAAAATGAGGGAATATTTAATTAATATTCTACGGACACCTCATCTGTGGTATTTTCAAAACTACCGGATTTCCCAGGGTATTTTCCCATTATATTGGCCACATGGGACTCCTCATAGCATATATTACTATTCACATGTCTACCAAAATGATAACATCATTATTACATCATTAATTATTTCATTAAAGTCCCAAAACTCAAAAATGTATTTTCACTATTCATAGAAAAACAAAACATTTTATAAAAATATCATAAAATAAACCTAACTTAATATCGAAGCTCTAAATTCTAAAATTAACTCAATTTTATTAAATTAATTTTCTAAATATTTTTAATTTAATTTTTAAATAAAATCATTATTTATTAAAAAACAACTATAAAACTATAACTTATATTTTAATTTATTTAAAATGTAATCAATGTCCCTAAAATTTTCGTATAACAATAAGATAACAAAGTAACAATTTATGATTATATTTTATGAAAATATATTTTCATTTTATATTATTACATTAATTATAAAATTTTGAATAATGTATTTTTAATATACAAAAATAACAAAACATATACTATGATCATTTTTTCACTTTTAAGATGTATTTATTTTATTTATAAATCCCGGGGTGAAGTTTCAATTTTTGGCTGATTTACTATTCATCTCTATTCATAAGGGTTTGTTAGTATTCATACATAACTAATAACTAAAAAACAAATTGATCTTATTAAACTCTAAATTTATTACTGATCACAACTATAGAATAACATTTTTGGAATATATTTTGACATTATTAATTATTTAATGATTATTTGAATATTTTAATGTTCTATTCTCAAAAAAAATTCAATAATATTCATTCTGTATTTATCCAGACATTTGAAAATCACTAATTTTTTCAAAATAAGAAATACCAATTTTATTTATACCATGGGATTTCAAAAATTATCTAAGACCTCATTACATAGCCCCTTATAACACCTACATATGAATTTAGTGTAAGGTGTACTATGGTGATAGAATCTTGGGATGACTTAGACCACATTACCTGAGTGGTGATTTCCATCAGATTGAACTTATCCCTTAGGCAATTATGTTCAAGCTTCAAATGCTGAAACTCATCTTGGGCTTGGTCCAGAGCAAATCCTAGAGATGGAACCTCCTTCCCAAGCTCTGACCAATGGGTTTTCTACATCCTAAGTCTACTAGTTGAGGCCATTGACTATTCAATCTATATTAATGAACCATGATCACTTGTATTTAAAAAAAATATTTGTAACGTTATGTGTTTACTTTCTAATTGTCATATTGACCAACATTCATATAATTGTCGAAACCCAACTATACCACTTCATTAATTAAAGGATATATTTTTTGTAGTATCAAATGAAATAACAGAAAAAATTAGGAAACAAATATTCTTCAATAGTTTAAGTCGTTACACCGGCTGGATTCAGCTCGGACAAGCTATAAGCGGTTCGGTCTGCCTGCTAGGCGAGGCCGCCAGCTGGGTGCGATCCAAGGTCCCCACCAAATAAACCAAAGTAAATTTATCTTTCAATTAGCGGTCCTAGCTAGTCCAACTCCCAGTTACTAGTCCACGTGGACTGGTCAAAGGTGGGACCTGCGAGCACTGGTCTGCCCTCCGTTGTGGCGCTTCCTCCACAACTTGGATCCACGACACTTCTTCCACCACAACCCATTGGCTACCGCTGTCTCATCTACAGAGTGCCACCCACGACCTCCTTGAGTCCAGTGAGTGCGGGCCACATTCACTGATTGTCGGCGCCATCATGTGGGTGCTGCTGCACCACCACCACTTCCACGAGCCATCTATGAATCTCTAGTTGTCAGATTCTCTTTATGTCTGCACATACGGGCCTCCTAAGACACCACATTCACTTCGTGGCACTCGATTCTGCATTTCTAAAAAGTCTACCATATACCCATGAAGGACACATCAAGAAAAAGTTGGGCATAGGAATTATGACATGTTTGGATTGGTATGTGCCCTCCGCGTTAGAATTATAACTTGTGGGTGAAACAACAATCATCAAAAGATTTAGTAACCCCAACAAATGAATTCCCACGACAACCTCCCACAAAAAAATGAGGTGCAGATCAACCCATTAGTTGGATGCCCCTAGTTCATTGTATTAATCAAAAATTGAGAGACAAAAATCATTTAAACACACAAATAATATAAACCCCCAACCTTGATTTCGTTGGATAATGCTATGGTTGAGTGACAAGAATTCCATGTTCATAGGTGTTTTTTGATCCGGGGATAATTCCTCTAATATTCATTACTCGATCACTATACTTCGTTTGGGAATAAAAACGACATCGCCACAATTGAGGCTTCTCCACCATTTGTCAAATCCCTTTCCAACGATTTGGTTAAATAAAAAAAACCACGCATTGTGTATAACTAATACATTTCATTAATGAATCCTAGTTAATGTGATTAGTAAACCACGAGCATTGCATTTACACAACAAGGATACCATGTCATTAAATGTCTCTTATTTAATGCATGTATTAACACTACAATCCCACTATCCATCTATCAATGGTGGTAAGAGAATAAAATAACTCAATGAGTTATTTTTTTAATATTATTTTTGAAAATTCCAAAAATTAACTTTTTCGTTTCATCCTTTCCTATCTAAGTTAGGATCTTCCTAAGAGGAACACACCCTCAAGAGCTCAAGGGTACTATTTGATTTATAATATGAGTTACCATTAAGGAGTTATATGTATATGACAATAAAATAAGTGTTACTTAATTATTTTATTTATGGCCAGAAACTAACATCCACTATTACCCCACACTAACAAACTTTTGGATCATCCTAAGGATATCATACCCTCACGAGATCAGCTGTGGTCTCCTATTTTTAATCCAAGTCATCTTTGTTTGTTTATAAACATTTCAAGAATAAAATAATGTTATTTAATTATTTTATTTATTGTAATTCCATTTTTCTGTTTTCTCACTGGAGGCCTACGATGACTAAATTTAAGTCATGCATAGGGTAAACCTGCCATCTTGAACACAACGGTGCCCTCATATTACATATCTAGGCACCCATTTAAGATTTATTCCACAATTTCTGAAAAACTTCTCACATGATATATTTAAAGTAAATAATTTTTCAATGGATCATTCTAGGAAATATCGCCCTCAGAATCATGTTCCGTCAAGTTTCGCGATGCTGAAATAATTCCATACAATTAAGAAATTATACCAAAATTCAGGTACAATACATTCTCCCCACCTTAGGAATTTAGGTCCCCGAAATCTAGAAGAAAGTAAATTCAAACATTTAAGGGTACAAACATGAATCTGAGTGTCGCACTACATTTTTATCTCTTAGAGATTTTTGTGCTACCACCTAATGCACACTAGGGGAATCAACTATCCATGAAGGACATGTTCTTATCAATCCTCTATCCCCATTGGGAACTCCTCAAACATCTCCCAAAAATCAATGCCTAGCATTCCAAAATCGATGGTGTGTGATGGATCATGAACGTACCTCCTCAGTTGCGACATGTGAAAAACATCGGGCATCGAGTGCATCCATGGGGGAAGAGTTAGGCAATAAAACACCTCGCGAAATCGTATGAGGATTTGAAAAAGGTTTGATGAACCTCAGAGATATCTTCCCACCATGGCCAAATCTCAAAAATCCTCAATGGGGTAGTACCCATAGGGAAACATGGTCTCGCTCTTGTAACTCAATTTGTTCTCTTCTTTTATCGATATAAGAATTTTGTAAGCTCTATGTAGTCCTCATCTGCTCTTGGATAATCTGAACCATCTGAGTGGTAGTTCATACCAACTATGGTCCAAGGAGTTGTGACTCTCCAGGGTCTGTCCAGTATGGAGGTGATCTACATTGCTTCTCGTAAAAGGTCTCAAACAGAGCAATTCCAATGGTGGAGTGATAGCTATTACTATACAAAAAATACACCAGTGGTAGGTGTTCTTCCCAACTATGTCCAAAATCTAGAACATAAGTTAAAATCATGTCCCCCAATGTTTGTATGGTTCGCTCCGTCTGACCATCTATCAAGGGGTAAAAGATGTGATCATGTGTGCTGGAACATGAGGCTCCACTTTCACTTTATGATAGGTGAATCATCTTGAAAGAAAATCAGTTGTCTCTTTCTTTATCATGGGCCACTAGTACTAATGGTCGAGGTCATGGTACATTTGTGTCACACTAGGATGAACTGCACAAGAGGAAGTATGAAACCCCCTGAACACATCTTCCCAAAATTTCACTAGTACTAAAGTGCATCTTATAAAATGGATGACGTGCTCCCCACCTATCTGATGCCCAACAAGACAATGTCATGAGGAAATCCGACCACATCAAGTCTCACAGTCAACATCCCCAAGTTGTCCATCCCTGACTTTCTGAAGGAGTGGGGGAGTTTTTATCATAGACTAGAGGTTGGTTGATCCATCACTATCCATAAATGATAACTATAATGTGGCTAGATTATCTCTCCCCTCATTCAGAAACATCCAACAGGACCTCTTTTTGAGTGAATCCACCACCACTTCTCCATACCTAGGAGTATAGACTATCTCATTTTTTTAGTCTTTGGGGAAATCCTACCATCAATGTTGTCTCAACTACTAAAAATCCCACAGTCACCTTTCTATCCATGAGAAAGGCTTCCACCTTTAAAAAATTTACGTGACAATCGACCCATTCGTAGTGGGTACTCATTCGATATGACCACTTGGTTTAAGTGCCACAAATACACACATAACCATACAAAATAAGTCTTACTAAGACCTTCCTCTGAAAGTCCTCCCACTGTAATCTATTCTCTCAGACTTCCACAAGATCCATCTGATATTCATTTGTATATATTGGTATCATCCTTGGGTACTATATAATTCCAAAGTCCCTCTCCCTGGGGGTGGTAATCATGTAAAAATATTTTGAAAGGTTGTTCATGTACGCTGCCCTTATTATTGGGAACTGATAACTAAAAACACCAGCTACCATAGGTGTAAGGTTTTCTTACTCAAGAGTGATCAGTTTCATCCTCCTATTTATGAATTTTCATGTTCTTCATGGGTTTCTTTTTTCACCAAACAAGGAAAACCCAATTCCAATGTTGTAGAAATACCACATTTATTTTTCCTAAAATATTTAATTTGAGCATGATCTGTTGATGACCATTCCATACCTAAACTAATGTCTCATGGCCTCAACACTGCAACCAAGATGTCCCAACCAAAACTCTCACCTCAAGGGTTAGACCACACTAATGAAAAAAGTCTGATTATATAGTCTCCTCTCATAGATATCGCCAGACGTAAGGATCATGTCAATGGTTTAACAAAAAACTCTTGGTCTTGAAAAAGAATCGTGAAAAGAAGGAATGGTTAGAACCTATATCTATTAATACGATAACTAGTATTAGATACCTACGATACCACAAATCATTCCTGGACCCCTTGGGTCTTAGTCCTTGACCACATGCAGTTACTCCCTTCCCCTTTCCTTCAGATCCATAAGCATGGTGGGGCCACATTAGTTGGTGGTTGTAAAATTTCAAAACATATACCACATCGTGAAACTCTATTATCACCTTTTCGTTAACTTTTTAAGGAAGATTAATCAATCCATATCACTTCCTCATCCTGAAACATATTACACATCCATGTCTCTGATAGTGACATCGGTTTCCAGATTTCCCACTACTAACATTCATTGGTTGTATCTTCTCACCAAAATAAATTCCAACCACTAACGATATCTCTAGAACCCTATCATATGTAGGAATGCATAAAGTAACATGGCTTGATCCGATGTACATAAGGACATAACACTCACTGGTCAGATAGCTGATGAACTAGTCGTATTGTATTCATTGAGTACCATAAATGGTTGGTACGCCATGATGAATATTGCGCTTCTAGAATGTTTTCCGATGAAAGCTATAGAAGCCCTTGGGAATAAATACCCTTTCTATTTTTTTGGAAAAAGGCCCCTTCTCTGAGAATGGTTCTCAAGATATGTCCACCGAAGAGTCACATCATCGTAAGATAGGGTTAGTCTAGACCCTGCCTTCGCCATGCTGAACCACATAGAATTCTCACTGCTAGGAATTCCATATGATTAAATGGTTCCATATAAAGATGGAAGCTCACTAACCACCTCCTGCCAGTCCTTAGAAGCATGTGATTGGTGATCGCCTCAGAACATGAGGGGTATCTGTCACTGAAAATTGTTTAAGGCACTGAGTCTATATGTGTTTTGTACTGGTATCACCGATTGTTACTACTAACCAATCGAAATTGTATAGATGATATATCGCTCGAAGGTACCATCTTGAGAAATAGTCATTGAACTGAAGCATCATCACTATGTGGACCATTCTCACAACCACGCATTAGAATCTTATTAGGATGTCTGCGTGGAGGAATCTTGAAAAAGAATCATGATGATCCACATTCAATAATTTATACCTTGTGAGATGACTCCAAATAGATCAATAGAAAAAAATTCAAAACACATGCCACTAGTGATTTCATTTACGGTGTAAGAAAACAAAATTCAGGGTCCTGCTGTAATGATAAGTCGGCTGCGCACCAACACTGGACTCTATGGACTGTAATATGAAATCAAGACACCTAACACTATTTCCCCATTGAAAACATAGACTCATAGTAATTCTGGTAGAACCGACCTCCTCTAATACTAGTTTTTTACAACCCATCCCCTGGGGTCTGTGTTTTGACTACCCCAAGACCTCCTTCTAAAGGCCAGGGGAAAGTGACTAGCACTAGAAAGGGGAAACCAAAAAATGGGAAGGTATTGTCCAAAAACATGCACACACACATATCAAACCACATCCCAACACACTGAAAGGGTGGGAATGTATATCACTAAAACAAAGATGAGTGCAACGAAAAGTGATAGTATGTGGCCTAGAATACAAACTCCACAAGAAATAGAAATTAGTAGTGTAAAAAAGGAAACTATGATGGGCATCTGCAGAAAACCCGACATGATCACGAGAGAAGTGAAGAAACTATAATCTGAAGTAGTATGCCATGCTCGCATGGTCCTACTAGGCCCCACATGGTCCTAGTCCACTAATTCAAACATCTTGACATCCATCTATCCCATCCCCCTAAGCACATATTTTGAAACGTCGAACATCTACACATGACACAACACATGTAGGCGAATCCCGTGTAGGGTGAGTATAACAATACTCATTTGTGACCCCGAGATCCTAGAAGGACTCTTGGTAATCCACGAAGAAAAACACCACAATGAAAAATACCCTATAGGTAAATCAATCATGAAAGACCTCAACAACATATCACAAGGTAAAATACACCACTCAAAATAGGTATAAAACATAAAGAATAGGAATAATGATGATTAGTAAAAAAGATTAATCATCATATTACATTGAGAAAATAAACTGATGAACTACAGAGAAGTCATTATAATGATGAACCATAAAATTTCGTAAGTCACTGATCAATATGGGGTCATAAATCACTAATTCATGATGGGACACTCAAGGCTGGTCCTCATCGGTTCACACTAATGCAGATCCACAAAGGGATATAAGTCATCAATCTAAAGAGTGTCGTACGTTGCAGATCTATGATAAGAAACTCTTTTTTGGATTTGGTGGCCTGGAACCAACTACTTTTTACACTATTAATTAATGAATTCTTTATCAAATATTTATTTCTATTCATCATAAAAAAGCATTTGATAATGTCCAAAGGATAAATGTGGCATTAAAGGGTCATAGCGGATCCCTACTATGATGTGAACATGGAGGTTCCATAACTCTATTGTTGAATATATGTTCTATGGTTGGATGATTTTAATTGAGGGAAACAAATAATATAGGGCATTAGGGTAGATGACTCAATAAACTTTCAGGAATATTATCATGGGGTGCACCTTTGGAAATATACTAGAATATATTTTTAGAGTGAGACCCGCAAGCAAGATATCCTCATTTCAAACTATCCTTGGATGTTTCTGTCTTCTGATGTGTGTATTAGTCTTTAGACATTATGATTATTATTAATGGGTATTACAACTCGCACACTTAGATGTATTGATGAAAAGTGTGATGACACACTATTTGCAGTGAGGTTGAATATGTTGGGTGCGTCATGATTAATATTTCATAAATTGATAATGAGGGAAAGGATCTTTCCATTCTATTCAATAACTGATGTATATATCTCAGTCCCTTTGAGAGAATTTATATAACCTAAATAAATCCATGGCCATGATAAGGAAAGCGTGAGTTCACTTCTAAAAATTCAACGAAATAATAATAGAGAACATGCGTTGCTTGAACTAGCATGCAACCTGCTTGGATCGAGATATTGAGACAAAGAGATTACATTAAACGATGATTGTTCGTAGGAGGTGACACGTCATTGTAGCATTAACTTCTTTTGATAAAGGTGACTTGGTGTGTTTCTAGACGCTAACCTTTGACTTTAGGTAGGATCAGCATAATTCCATAGAGAAAATGTCCTTGAAGGTTGCACACTAATTGTTTTCATGTATCCTAGTTAAATATTAATTTAACAAATTGGATAAATATTATTCCTAATTGTGTTTTAATAATTATTAAATTAAGACATGTCACATTTATTTCGACACTAGTTATTCGAGATAATATATTATGGGCGAAATAATATATTTATTTGTGAGTAATGTAGTGATATTTATTTGAGAAATAAATAGACATTATTCATGGTCTAATAAATTTGGTTGAGGAAATAAAGAAAATAGTAAAAACAAAAATACACACCATGTATATTAATTTACACGTTGTGTAATTTTTTTAGGTATTTGTGAAAGATAATAATATTTTTTAATTAAATAATATTTCGTGTAATTAATTTTTTTCATGTCATGTAATAATAATAGTTTACTATTATTATAATACATGGTGTCTTACTAATAATTAAATGAAATGAATAAATGTTTTAGGGTAATTAATTCAATTTTAATTCTATGTAATTAAAATCCTAATTATATAATTCTCATTAACCTAGCTATTGTTTTGGGGTTGTTCATAATATATCTACTGAAATATCTCACGCCAAGATATAATTCTTTTCTTCCAAGAAATCTCTCAAGGTATGAGAGATATCCTCCTCCACCGGATCCAGGAGATCACTTTGCAAGCTGCTCTCAAGGTGATCGAAGGTGGATATCACAAGTAAAGGTTCTTCTGTGCTAGAAACTAGAGACCCCATTGGTCACATCTAGAGATACATGGAGCACGTGTGGATCATCGATAGATTAATCCTACACCTAGATTCTACGATCCAATGGCAGTTCACAATAGATCGTGACTCGAAACATCAAGAGAGAAAAAATTCCATCAAGGTAATTATTGTCTTTTAAATAAATTAATTATAACTGAAATATGATGATCCTCTATATGGTTTTGAGAATCCCTCCCCTTCTTTCATTTATCAATCTATTCCGATGATCTGGCATTTTATTATCATGACAGATCTTGGATTGATCATTATTAACATAAAAAATTAATTTTGTGTACACACACCAAGATGCTTCTGCTATTACTGGAACCTACAATTGGTATCAAAGGGGTTATATAATTGATTATAACTATTTATATTTTCATTGGTTATTTACACAATTAATAATTTAGTTTAATCAAATCATGCTAATCATTCTATAAATCTTTATCTTCAGATCTATTTCTCCTCTTTCATTTCCCATTCACCTTACAGAAACAATGTTTTCTTTTAATTTCGATTAAAATAAAACACTAGTTTTTATCCAAATGTTCCAAAGATACCTAGTCATACAACACTAGATCAAATTGTGTGTATTTGGAAGTACATTCCATGTAGTATAGGTTCAATGTACCAGTATTTTCCACCAAACTAGGTTGTGTCATTGGTTTCTGTCTATGTCTTTAAGACTTCGTGTGTTAACTAGGAATAGGTGGCATAAGGTTTCTAGATTAAATAATGTGTGGCCCACTGAACATGGCGTGTAATACCTTTAGGTTATGGTTAGACCATGTACATCATACACGGCATGCCCAACTATAAACTATGAAACGCAGATACTATACGGCATGTGTCCCATGGAACACAATATGTACTCTGAGGATTTCTGATATACATCTGCATGCCATGTCCCTAGGCATGTATTTCGGTTGCACGGAGAACAAAAATACACGTTTTGTACTAGGAACTACATGATTTATACTCATCTCAATTATAAATATTTATTAAAATTTATTATTATATTATAAAAATCGTTGAGATGTGTAACATAGTGTGGTCGTAAAGCTGAGGAACAACATGTGATGGGTGTTATAAATATATGGGTTTAATTTAACATCTATGTAATGTTCATTTATACTCATTAGCTAGTTATGAACTGGAATTCACTGGGTTGCCACCAAAGGTACAAGTTACATAAAATGAAAATTTTAAATAAATTTATTTGATTAAAATTATGATGGATTAGAATCTCAAGGAAATTCATAAATTGCTTTATGATAAAATTATTGATTAATTGAAGATAATTAATTGATTCTAGCATCATTTTTCTTAAACAAATATTATTTAATAATTGAATGACATTTTTATTTGTCTGTATATATCATTTCAAGTATTGATGTTCATGAGCTAGACTAAGAAAGTTGTATGTGAAGGGTTTATTTTAGTTAATTTATTTAGATTAAATTTTTGGCATGTGATCCTTCTCCTCATTAGTATTTAGGGCCCGTGTGCCCAAGGAATATTTTATGTAAAACCCCATTTTACCCCTCACCTTCAACTAATATAAAAACATATGTAATGGATGGAGCTCCCATGCTAGTGGTGGAAGTCAATTTATGATCCAGGGTGAAACAAATCCAGGTTGATACAAAGGTGGACATGTTGAAAGATGTAAACCTGATCCCAAAAGGTTCAAGGTGTTTCTCCCCTAGTTTATGGTTTTTTTATCAACGGCTAGATAATCTAATGAATATAACAAGATCATGATCAAAAAATTTATTTTATTTCTATCAGTTTAATGGATTATTTATTGTTGGAGTGTTGTCATATTTACACAGTTAATTAATTAAACAAGCTTACAAGCTAGAACTAAAATAAGATTGTCTTATGAGTAAATATTATCATAGACATGGTTAATCACTTATGTATCTCACACTAAATACTAAAAAGCATATTATCTAACATAATAAAATTACAATTTATATATAAGGCTAAAATCCCCATAAGAAAATATTTAGTCGGTATAGCCTTCCATAAACTAGGATAGAATCGAACAATAGTTCATAGTTCTTGACCAACCCTAGTTAGGTTTATTTCAATTATTGGGGAATTCTAATATAAGGTTTTGGGTTGACTTGACATGGTTCACATCAAGGGTTGATTTCCATAGTAGACTTGCAATGACCAAGAGGCAAAGGTTTAGGAAATAAAAAATAAAAGGATTTCTGTATTGTGGAGTACACTTAGTGGATCAAGGCGATGCGATTTACTATAATTGGTAATTGGACTGCTTACATAAAGCCCATTCAAGTTGCTTGACCAACCCCAATTGGGGTAATGCGTAGGGAAATATGGATCATTTCCACTAGAATATTCAGTAAACAGAATATTCTAAAGTCAGTGGAGAGGGATATTGGATTTTGATAAAATAGAGGGAGACTAATAAGTGTTAAATTATTTATTTGTCTCTGTTTTATCATGATAATGTAATAAACATTTTCTCATCTTAATTTGTAGAAATGAAAAGAAAAATGACTTCAAACATTTCATTTTAAACCATACTAAAGAAGGAAAAACTTCTCACAGGCACCAATGTACATGAATTGCATGGCCGTTTACATGTCATCCCTTGCCACGAGAGGACATTTTATGTGCTGGAGGAGCCTATTATTGTTGCTCCAAGGAAAAAGGACAAATTTGAGGAACTACATCTCTATATGAAACATATGGATGATTCTAGATATTTCAAATGTTTCATGATATCATCCATGTCTAGTGAGCTCTTGAAGCTACATGAAAGCATGGATGCGTATAGCATGACGCCTCACCATAAGGATCTATATAAAATGAAGGTGAGGTAGGACAGATATGAGATCTCCAATGTGTTGTTTATAGCTATTCATGGAGAGTCTATGCGAGCTTGACCTCATTTAGTCAAGCTTATTGGCTACATTGAACACCTAGAAATCTTAGGGATTATGTTCCCAGATAAGTTGCGTATAGATATCATCATATCATCACTGACCAAAACATTATCTTTCTTTATTGTAAAATACTACATGAGAAACAATGAGAAGAGTCTATTAGAACTTCTTACCATAATTCAGAAGATAAATAAGAAAATGGGGCATGAAAATCCAACAGTCCTTATGGTGAATAATAAAAGGAAGTACTAGGTAAATGTGATAAGGATTCCTAAATAGTCTGAATCCCCTGAGAACAATACTTCCATGAAGGGGAATATCCCGAGGCTGTTCACAGAATGGGAGGTGTTACGATTTTCATGTAGAAAGTGAGGCCTCAAGAAGAGGAACATCACCCAGAATCATGGGGAAGCTAAAGGTGCATTCGTTATCGAGTGTAATATTTCGATTTCAATACATTGGGTACTATATACATCTTGTGGGGCGCACATATGTATTCAAATGAAGGAGACAAGTATATTTAGAATGATTTATAGAGGAGAGGATGACCATCTTGTTGTCAATGGATTGAGGTTGGCTGCATTGGCCATTGGCAATTACCATTTCTCATTTCCAATTGGGATGATTTTGGTTTTACATTACTATTATTATGTGACTAGTGTTACCAAGAACGTAATTTCGTGTGTCATGATTGGATATGGATGGATTTATTTTCACATTTGGAAATAATAATTTTTTTCTTTTATAATAACAACATATTTTATGATATGAATCATTTAATGAATGTTTTGTATATATTAAATTTTCAAAACCATGTTTTGGAAATCGATAACAAAATAAACTCACAGGACTCATACATCACCCAGTTGTGGCATCACTGTATCAGTCTGGTAAATGAGAAGTGATTAACAAATATATGCCAAGATGGTTATTTTAACTATACTGAGATAAAACCACTTGAGAGATGTCACACTTGTTTACAAAGATAAATGACCATGCCGCGTTTCTGTGGATAGGGTGAAAGGGCTAGAGAGCTTCAATGATTAGCACACATGGATGTGTGAGGACTATTTCTAGTAGAAGCTAGAGGTGTATATTCTTACTTCATAACATTTACTGATAATTTGAGTAGATATGGATATGTCTACATAATAAGGTAAAATTTAGATTCCTAGATAAATTTAAGGTGTTCAAGAATGATTTAGAGAATCAAATTGGTAAGAATATAAAGAATCATTGATAGGTTCAAGGAGGAGAATATCTAATCCAAGAGTCAATTGATTTTCTATGACTGTCTAGGATTTTATCTCATCTCAATCCTCCTTATACACCAAAATGGAATAATGTTATTGAATGGGGGAACTGCACCTTGTTGGACACGGTGATGTCCATGATGAGTCCTACAGATCGTCCATTATCCTTTTGGGGATTTGCATTACAATCTTCATAATACACATTAAACTAGGTACCATCATATGTGGAAAATGAAATTCTCTCTGAGTTTTGGAATAGAATGAATACTATTTTTTCACACACATGTTTATGGGGTTGTGAAGAATTTTTTAAGGCCTTATCAGGATATAAAATTGGACACCTATAAATGAGGTGTATCTTTATAGGATATCCAAAGGAAATGAAAGTATATTACCTATATAACCCTATAGACAAAAAAGTGAATGTCACCATACAAGATGTATTTATTGAGAGGGAGAACAACCTCAGAAAGGATAATGAGTGCATGGTTTAATTTGACTATGTTGGTTCTCAAGATACACAAGAGTTGGTATAGTAACAAGTTCCATAGGTCCCCATTAATGAGGTTCCGGAAACAAAAGTAATGCGTAGGAGCTCAATAGAGGTTAGGGAACTAGATATATTTGTTTTCCATGTCATCGAGGATGGTGAATAATTATTTTTAGACAATAATGAAACTCTCTCCTACAAGGAAGTAGTATAAAGCATATAAGATGCAAGATGGATAGAAGATATGAATTCTAAGATGGATTCCATGTATCAGAACCATGTTTGGGTTCTGTTTGATGAGCCAATTTAGGTAAATCATGATGGAAGCAAATGGGAATTGAAGAGAAATTTTGACATGTAAGGTCTGGTTATCATCTATAAGGGATGGATAGTGGCTAAAGTATTTAGAAAACATCATGTAAATGTCTATGATGAATCCTTCACAATATTTTCCATGATTAAATCCATAAGAATAATACTTTCCATACTAACATACAATGAATAAAATTTTTTAAAGGTGGATTTCAAAACAACATTCCCTAAAAGGAACATTCCGGAAGATGTTAATATGATACCACCAGAAGTGTTTGTGACACTAGGTGTTGCCAAATGGGATTTCAAATTGAAAAAATCTCTTTATTTATTAATGAAAGCATTCCGGTCATCGAACATTTGATTTGGTGAAGGCTTAAAAGAAATTTGGTTTCATTAAGAATGAATGTGAGACATGGGTTTATAAGTGGTTTAATGGGATTGTAGTAATTATCCTAATAGTATGTGTTACAACATTTTACTTATTGGAAATGATGTACAATTCTTATAGTCAGTTAAGGACTTGGTGAACAAGTGTTTATCCATCAATGAATTAGGCAAAGAAGCCTAAAATCTAGGGATCAAGATCATTTTTGATGGATCAAAGTTGCTGGTTGGACTATTTCATGGTATATACAATGATGAGATACTATATAGATTTTATTATATAAAAATACAATAGGGGATTGGTTCGATTGTCACATGGCCTACATCTTTCTAAGAAAATGTGTCCTCAAACTCAATCGGAGAAAGATAGAATGAGTAAGATCACATACACATCGATTATATGATCCATCATTTATTCCTTGTAATGTAAATGGATTGGTGATTCCTAGAACTTAGGATGGTAAGAATATATCATGAAGATCCAAGAGAACAACATTGGACTGCTATTAAGACTATCCTTAAGTATCTGAGATGAACTAAGGATATGATCACGGTGTTTGGAGGAGACAAGGATATTTTCATTATAGGGTATAATGATGCTTCTTTTCAGATAGATCAAAATGATCTGAAGTCGTAATCTGGACTTGTTTTCTATCTCAATGGAAGAGCTGTGAGCTGGATGAGTTCAAAGAAAACGGTTTTCATTGATTCTTTAGTGGAGTCCAAATTTATAGCTACTTCTGATGAAACCAAGTAAGCTGTATAGATTCATTGCTTTGTCTAGGATCTGTATGTGGTGTCTAATAGTATAGATCATATCCCATTGAATTGTGATAATAATACAGCGGTGGATCTTGCAATAGATCCAATGTCACATCAATAGACAAAGAAAATACTCTGGAATTATCACCTCTTACGAGACTTCTACCAAGTGGAGAAGTTTTTGTGAGCAGAGTGCCCACATATAAGAACGTAGTAGGCCCCATGAAGAAATGAGTCTCTTAGTAGAATCATGAATATCATCTGAGAGCTAGGGGATTAGGGTTTCTTGCTATTGGATCCAGTCCAAGTGGGTGTTTGTTAGAGTTGGTGTCCTAGAACAAACTTCTTTGTACTCAATTCATTAATAAAATACTTATAACATTTGGATTTATCTTATGCATGGAATTTCATGTGATAATGTGTTAAGGATAGTTGTTTCGTTAATGTGTCATAGTGAATCCCTTGAATGATGAGATCCCAGAAGTTCCATAACAATATTTTTTAATAAATGTTTTATGGATAGTTGATTTTATTTAAGGGAAGAAAATCATATAGGCCATTAGGGGTGAGGACCCAAAAAACATTGCAGAATCTTATAATGTTGTGACCCTTTGATATTATCCAAGAGGATGTTACAAGAAAAAGACTCACCATTAGGAAATACACATTTCACAGTCATTGGATGTTCCTATCTATAGATGTCTGGATTGGTCCTTAGATTTTAAGATTATTATTGGTGGGTATTAAAACTCATGCACTTAGATGTATTGTCAAAAACTATGACATCACAATATTCACATCATGGTAGGATATGTTGGGTGTATCATGAGTAATACTACATTAATAGATAATTTGAGAAAGGATTTGCCCCATATGTTCCATAACAGAAGTAGATATCTCAAGCCCTTTGATGGAATAGATATAGCCTATATAAATCCATTTCCATGTTTGAGAATCGGTGAGTTAAATTATGGAATGTCAAAGAAAGAATAATCAGGCACATGGGTTGATGGAACTAGCATGAAACCCGCTTGATTCAAGATAACGAGATAAATGGATAACATTACACTGTAAGCATTCATAGGAGTTAACATGTCATTGTGGGGTTAAAGTCATTCTCTATCGGTGCCTTGGCTTGTTGCAAGATGTTACCACTAAAATTTAGGTAGGATCTACCTAATTACACTGAGAAAGAGGCCTATAGGGTCACACAATTTTTTTTCCAATTAATCTCCATTAAATATAAATTTAACAAGTTGAATAATGATTATTCTCTATTTTGGATTTAAAAATATTCAAGGATGCTTGTTCGCAAATATTTCAACATTAGTTATTCGAGAGAATATATTTTGGTAGAAATAATATATTTTTTAATGAGTAATGATGTGATATTTATTTGAGAAATAAAAATCTATTATTCAAGGACTAATATATATTATGAAGGAAAAAAATGCAAATTGAAAAAAATACACATCATGTATATTAATATACACGATGTGTAATTTTGTTAGTTATTTGTGAAAAATAATATTATTTATTAAATTAAATAATATTATGTGTAATTATTTTGGTGCATGTCAAGTAATAATAATAGTCAACAATTATTATTAGACACGATGTCTTTATAATATTTAAATGAAATGAATAAATTCTTTTGGGAAATTAATTCATTGAATATTCTATGTAATTAAAATCCCAATTAAATAATTCTCATTAGCCTAGCCATTATTGTGGGGTTGTGAACAATAGATCTAGAGAAGAACTCACGCAAAGAGTGATTTATTTTCTTATAAGAATGCCCACATGGTACGAGAGAGATCCTCCTCCACCAGATCAAGGATAGCGCTTTACAAGCGGATATCAAGGTGATTGGCGGCGGACATTGCAAGTAACGGATCTTCTGAACTAGAACCCATAGAACCCTTTTGGCCACATCCAATGAATTGTGGAACATGTGTGGATAACTCCAACAGGATTCCTACAATTGGATTATAGGACCCAATGACAGATCACATCAGATTATGGACTAAAATATCAAGGGAGAGAGAATTACATCTAGGTAATTCTTGTATTTTAATTATCTTAATTATAACCAGTATATGATGACCAACATTAGGTTCCAGGATTCCCTTTATTATTTATATTTATATTCTAATGATTTGGTGTTTTATTATCAAGAAAGATCTCATATTTATCGCTGTTAATAGAAAATATAAATATTGGTACACCCACCAGTGCACTTCGGTTGCACCCAGAACCAACAGCTCTAAGGCTGGTACATGTCAGGTTGCACTAATGATAATACACACAGGGTCTTAATTTGAAGATCCATACAGGGTCATATGTCACTGATCAATGACGGGCTTCTCTATGGCTGGTCCTTGTTGGGTTGCACTACTACTGATCCACACTGGGACTTAAGTCATCGATCCACACAGGGTCGTAAGTATCTGATCCACGACAGGCCTCTCTATTGATGGTTCTCATTGGGTTTCACTACTACTGATCGACACAAGGCTATAAGTCATCGATCCGCAAAGGATATTAAGCTATTGATCCGTGACGGGCTACTCTAAGGCTGGTCCTCTTTGCGTTTCGCTTCTGCTGATCCACACAGGGTTGTAATTCATTGATCCACACATGGTCATAAGTTGTCGATCCATGACAGGCCGCTCTAAGGCCAGTCCTCACCATGTCATGCTACTATTGATCCCCACAGGGTCACTCTGATTTTGATCGCAAATGGGTCACTCTTCACATGAAATCTAATCATAGGATTCCCACACATTGTGCGCTTGAGTTCTGTAGAGTTTTCTCCCCAATCAATCGGTCACACCTCAACTACCATCAATTCCCACAATGATGTAACCGAGAATACTGACATGTCATATGGGTTATAACACAACATTTGAAACAAAATTCGGATGCCCTGTCTATATGTTATAAGAAATTTAAGGACTTTTAAGAGAAAATGGGTCAAAATAGGTCCTTGACTGGTCCATCTAGGGCGCACCGACCTAACCCGATCAGGTCAGGTCCAATCCGAACCAGTTTGGGCCAAACCAACCTATTTTGGGTCGGACCTCTATTTGACCCGACTCGAGAAAACCCAGCCTGCTAGCCCCAGCCTAGACTGGCTAGACCCGGTTTGATGAGCCTGCTGGGTAGGGCTGCCAGTGGGGCACGGTCCCAAATCAACACTGAACAAACCAAATTTCATCCGGCCATCAATCAACGGCTCTATCTGGAGGCACTACTGATGACTGGTCTGCTGGGACAGGTCAATGGTGGGACTCATGGTCATAGGTCCTTCCTCCGTTGCGGCTCAGATCCATGACTCTTCGTCAACGATAGCATGTTCACTCCCGCAGTCTATTCCATGGGGTACCACTCACCCCTCCTTGTAGCCAGCGAGGGAAGGCCACCGCCTTTAGTCTTTAGTGGTGTCGCACCGACAACACATCTGGGGGGGCACCAATTTTGCTCTGGTGGTCTAATTCTCATTATGTGTGTGCCTATAGGTATCCCAAGATTCCATCTTCAATTTTTGGCCCTTGGTTCCGTGTTTCTGAATTGTTGACCATACACCCACGAAGAACACATCAAGAACATGTGGGTTAAACAATAATCATCATAAGATTTAATAAACCCCAAAAATGAATTCCCACAACAACCTACCACAAAAATGAATGATTCTCTTATCAAACCGTTAGTTTTTTTATCTGTATTCTTTGCATTATTCATGTATGGAGAGAGAAAATTAATTTAAATGCATAGTCAATTTAACCCCCCTACCATGATCTCATTGTAATACACTACACGTGAGGGAGAATAACTCTGTGTTCGATGGTGTTCATTTATCCCGATCGATTCCTCCAATGTTCGTCACACGATCACCGTACTTCCTTAGGGTGGAAAATGTCAGTGTCATTATAAATGTTTCTCCCATAGTTATCAACTCACTTTCCACCAATTTCATTAGATAAAAGAAAATCCCCCACATTGTGTTTAATTAATATGGTTCATTTATGAATCCTAATTAATGAACTTATTAAAAAATGAGAATTTCGGTTACCAAATGAGAGGATCAAGTCATTTAATGTATCTTATATAATTCTCGATCTTATACTATGGTCAAACCATCAATCACTCAATGGTTTGAAGAGAATATAATAACTTAGAGTTATTTTATTAATATTTTTTTGGAAAGTCCAAAAAATTAACATTTCGGTCTGACCCTAGTCATTTGAGGTTAGGATCCACCTAAGGGGAACATTCCCTCACGATCTCAACATTACTCTCTGATTTCCAATTAAAGTTACCATTTTTGAGTTATAAAGATTTGACGATAAAATAATTGTTTGTTAATAATTTTATTTAATGTTAAAAACTAACTTCCACTGTTGGCTCATGTCATTCAATGTCAGGATCTTCCTATGGAAATCAAACCCTCATGAGCTCAGCGATGGTCTCATATTTTTAATCTGAGTCACCTTTCATGAGTTATATGCATTTAGAAAATAAAATAACTTTATTTACGGTAATGTTATATTTGGAGTTTCTCACTGGAGGCATACTCAAGCAAAACATAAGTCAGGACTAGGGTAAAACTGCCTTCTTGAATGCAAGTGTGCCCTCAGATTTCTGATATGAGCACCCATTTAAGAGTTACTTCACATTTCAGGAAAACTGCTCATGCACACTATTTAAAGCTTAACATTTTTTACGGATCATTTCGGGGACTCTGGGCCTCGGATTCATGTGCAGTAAAATTTCACAGTCTCAAAATAATTCCTTATAATAAAAAATTATATGGAAATTACAGGACATTTCAACCATATTCCTGGATGGTCCAGTCAATATGTGGTGTAAGAAATAACCACTCCATGTGTTGTCAATGCACACAAATTGGTCTACTTTCAGAATTAATTCCTAAAATATTAAATAGAAGTAAATGTTTTGTAACTCTAGTTACATAGAGTTTACACTTGTTTTATCCGGATAGAATCCTTGTCAACTATAGATGAGTAATTAAATATTATTCCATTCATAAAGATAATTGTATTAATTGGAACAATGAGAAATGAATGAGGAAGATGTATATCTCACAATTCATATTAAAATAATGTTTAAACATGAATTGAAAAAATAATTCACTAACGCACAAATCATCAAATATATTTAAATAATTATAAATATTTACGTGACCACACTGATACCACATATAGGATATGAGCATAGAAGAAGCATGCGATCATTCATTCCCAACATTACATTTTCCCATGATCGATGACCAATACAAGATTTACAACATGATGAACATCATGATCTACATAAATAAATAAAAGAATATAGAAAATGGATAAAACACTGAACCCTAAAGTGATGATCATCACAACTTTTTTACAATTAATTTAATTAAATAACTAATTACCTTGTTTTAATTCATTCTTCATTGATGGATATAACAAAAGATCTATATTTTATCTTGATTACATTGTAGGAATCAATGTAGATTCCCTCTAATAGTGATCCATAGATGTTCAAAAAATCACCTAATGTCACCATTAAAATCATTGGGTGCTATCGCAATAGATCTTGGAGCTTGAGTCATCCACCTATGATCACCTCGAGAAATTCTTCCAAATAATTCTCATGGATATCTCTCGACATGAGAGTGGGAGGTGGAGGAAGACCGCTCTTTTTTATTAAGAGTGTTCTTGTCCAAAGGAGTTCTCTTGGTCTTGAGAAGATTTTGTAAATCTCTTATGCACAAAAAAAATAAATTCTAATCTTGAGAAAATAATATAATTTGGTTTATATATCATTAGGGAAAAAATAAAATAATTGAAGAGGTTCATGTTATTATTTATTTAATTCATGTGGATCCCCATGTCAAATAATAATATTATTATTATTATTTCATCACATGCACTTAACATAAGAATTAAATAAAATATTATTTTATATTTTAATATTTAATGTTAATTATTTATTATTAGCCCATTAATATTAGTCCATTATTCCTCCATAATATTTATTGGGCCTTGAATAATCAATATTTATTTATTAAATAAATATCACTTCGTTATTCTCATATAAATATATAAATATTTCATTCCCTAAATTATATATATATATATATATGTGATCAATCATACATCAATGATTATTATACCACATATAGGAATAAAATTTATTTATATTTTCAAATAATAAATAATAACATAGTACTCAACTAATACTACAGATACACATAGTCTGCACCAAATAGGACTCTTTCTCTATGGCTTTAGGTAAAGCAGCCTAAAGTCAAAGGTTAGTGTTTAAAAACCCGCTAAGACATCGACAGAGAAAGAGGTTAATTCCACAATGACATGATGGATCAAACGAATTATTAATATTTAATATAAAACCTTTATCATGATATTTGAAATAAAGTAGGATTCCTGCTGGTGCGATAACCGTACATTCTGGATGTCTCATTCGTTGAATTCCAAAAAATTAAATATTCATATTGTACACCCTAGCCAATAATTTATTTAGACTATATCATTTCCATAAAAGGGCCTAAGATAATGACTTCCATTAATAAACATAAAGTAAAAGTTATTTCTTGCATTATAGATTAATGCAATATTAACCGAGACAAACCTAATGTATCCTACCTCACTGGGAACATATGTGGTCATAGTTTATCTAAATACATCAATATACACGACTGATAATACTCATTAATAATAATGTTAAAGTCTAATAAACAATACCCATATCCACATATAGGAACATCCAATAACACATAAGAATTTGGATTTTCTACTGGTTGGTCATTTTATCATAATATCTTTCCGGATATTACTATGTGCATAAACCATAAAAATGTGCCTCAAAGTCCTATGAGTATCCACCCTAAAAACCAGTATCATTTTTCCCCTAAATCATATCATTCGACTATATAACATATATTTAAGAAATCTGTTTTATAAATAATGGGTTCTCATCATATTGGGGAACGTCCCTGATGTTTTAGTGTGAAAACTACTCTTTGGACAATATCACAGTCTATGATATGCAAAATAGCAATCATGATATCATAAAAAGATTTTTAATATTCAAATATATGAATACATGTTATCATAAAGTAAACATAAGTTTCTTTAAAGTAACCTACAAAAAATGTATAATTATAGAAAAACATTCTTTGAAAATCTTGAATCCAAATGAAATGGCTACAAGATATGTTATCTCTGATAGGAATAATTGGACCTCGGAAGAGAAATCCTGATAGAAGTGGGAAGAGATCATAGTTCCCTAAATTTGACATTAAAAATCCCTATAATAATGAAACCAAATGCCATAATAACCTCGATGATAAAAAAATAAAAATAATAAGAGAGGTTGAAGGATGTGAGATCTGAACATACTAGAAGAGGAACACAATTTTGATCGACAATTATATCTTCCAAGAAATGAGTTTGGGAGATCCAAAACACTTTTAGATGGATACAAAAATCTAAAGGATCCATTTATGTTTAAGGAGGAGGATATTACTTTTAATTAGGGGGTTTGGGGTTTAAAATTAATATTTTGGGGGCTTTGAAAACCATTCACATGGTTTCAAGTTTAAAGTTTCACGATTAGTAATAATAATGTGCCAAACTGTGCACCCAAAATAGAGCCACCAGAAGAGATACATGGTTAGGCTATATGGTTAGTTTGACTGAAAGAACCATTAATTTTGGATCCATGGTTTTTCTAACCAAGCACAAACTGTTCTCCCCTACCTGGGCTGCTGGAACAGTTGCAGGGTTTGTCAAACTTTGTGCCAACCATGCACATACCCATAAAACTTTTAAAAAACACCAAAAATATAAATAATTCTATTAAAATATACGAACAAAGGATAATAAATTACATGGGTAAAAACAAATGAAATCAAGTAATTGTACGCTACATATACTATTGTAATCATTATAAAAATGTAAAGTAATTTTTAGAAATAAAAAAAGAAATAGTATTATTAAAAACTTTTCATATGGTGTTTTATAAAAAATATTATTTTAAAATTATTGAATCTTAATCTGACTAAATGAATTTTAATTTAAAATTTCTTATGTCAAAATAATCTTACGATTAAATTTTGAGAATTTATTTACAATATTTATTTTTTATTGGATAGTGAAAATTTTGAATTTTGTTCGTAAATATTTTAATTCATTCCATTTTATTATACATTAATTTTTTTGAAAAGTTTAAAAATTTATTTAGTTCATTATTTTTTAAAATATTCTAATTACTATTTTTTGAAGATGAATTTTAAAATGAAATTTAGTATTAAATCATTGTAACTTAAAAAGGCATTTAAAAAACAATTTTTTATTGTGTTTTGAAAGTTTGATTTTAAATGAAATTTTACCACAAAAGTTTTTTTAATATTTTAAAAAGTATTTCATATTTGAAACTTGTGGTTATGAATTATTTAAATATGTCCCTTTTAATTTTTTTCAGAATGAATAATATCCTTAGTAATATTTTGTTTCCCCAATTAAAGGAAAATTAGGTAATTAAAGTTAAAATAAAATTATTAAAACTATAATATTTCCATAAACCCTATATTAAAATTATTAGATGAATTTATTTCATCCATACTAATCGAATATTTTTTATATGTCATTCTATATGCATTTGAATGTGATTATAACATTTATAATATTTTATTTAATGAAAAGATAAAAATTTCCCACTCGGGGTATTAATAACTATAATATTTTTAACATATAGATAAATAAAGGATATGTTCTATTATATATATTATTTTTAAATATAATATTTTTAAATTAATCCTGATAATTTATTTCAATTTTTAGTATAGAAATAATTACCAGAAATATTTATTGAACATTGAGTCAAAAAAATTTATGTTCATTGAAAAATAACATAAATGATATTGGATATATTAAAAAAAATATAATTTTAGATACATAATGTGATAAATGGGATTTTTTATAAGAAAATGGAATATTAGATATTTATTAGAATATTTGGTTTTAATTTTACTTGTTTTCTTACTGTTATTAATGTCAACGTATTGAATAGTTCGAAAATTTCTATTTATAAAAGTTTAAAATAAATAATATTGTATTAATTGTGATAAAATTTATTAAAATATTATATTTATGAAATTTATTAGTATATTATTTATTATATTAGTTATAGTCTGTTTAGGGTTCTTTGGATGATTTATATTAGCTATATTTACCCCCAACAATTAAAAATATTTGTTTTCCTGGTAAGCGTGAAAGGGGTTAACAATGTGTTATAACAAAAAGATAGATGTAAGAACATTGTAGAAACATGTACAATTTTTATTGAACGATATAGTTTAATATCATAAAAAAAAATTATTTTAAATAAGTTAGTTTTAACCCATTTGGAGTTTAAAATTAATTTATATTAATTAAATATTTGGAGAAATTCTAAGAGTGCATGTCCCCACTCTTATAAAAATCCACCACATCTAATTATTGACCAATGAAAAAATTAATTTGGTTCAAAAAATTCCTAGAAAAATATCTTCCAAAAATTCCTACCAAACCTTTTTGTTAGATTAACAACCTTAGAGAGATTAAGCTTTTAATCAAAGTAGACTTTTTGAAGAAGAGGTGTATATTTCAACCATATATTTTAGTTTTGGGTCTTCTTCTACATTTTTAAAATACTATTATACCATGATAAAAAATAGTAACATCTATTAGGTCCACTAGGTAAAATACCCTGGGATAGGGGGTGAATCCTGGCATGGAATATTGAAATTACTTCCCCTTCAGATCTTATTTCATCGTTAAAAAATGAGGTTCTTTGTTTCTCCTATAACTATGAATGAAAAAAATGAAATAATGTACATGAAATAATGATTTAACTTGGTTTACCCTCACTAGGCTATGCATATAAAGAAATAAAAATGCAATTTTCCAATGGACCAAATTCTCTAAATCTCACTTCTAATTACTTGGATTGGGCTATATCACTTCTATTCCTAGGCTCACTACCACTACAAGATCTAGGGTCTTCTTACTATATTATAAAGGGTCACTCCATATGTCTCTTCCTCTTGATCACTGCCGATAGAAAGGATCATCAACTTCCTCTTCATTTTCTTACTACTCTAGGAAGGAATTCAAACACAGTTTAGGGGCTTCTAGTTACCTTTATTATCTATAATGAATACATCATCAGTTGTATATGGATGATATGTTGGGGTTCCACTTTCATCTAATAATTGAATACCATGTTAACATATATGATTTGGGAAATACCTTTTCAAAAACATTTTTTTTTCTCACTGACTTCTCTATGACCCACTTTTGCGAAGATAAAATAGCATACGTGAAACACCTTCTTTCACAGAGCTCAATTATCCTTTGTGAAGATCAAATAGCCTTTGGGGAACATTCTTTCAAAATGATCAACTAGCCTTGGTGAAGAACTATATATCACGATGATCCACTTTCCTCTGTGAGGATCACATGTTTTGATAGGCTTTTTATAGCCTTTACAATTTCCTTACCTTCGTGATACCCTAATTATTTTATTGATTTTTATTGCCTTCACGAAATTCATTACAGTAATCTCCATCACGAAGCACATTTTTTGAACCACCTTCATGAACTCAAAGATGTTAAATTCTCATTGTGTATTAATACCCCCTATTAAGGGGGTACATTCCTATTTATAGGAATTCCATAGATTCTTGAACCTTTCGAAACACTTCATAACCATTTTGGAGTGCTTCTTCATTTCCTTCATGGCGCTCCCATTTTTCATGATGCCCTAAATAAATTTACAATTCGTGAATCTAGTCAGAATCAGGGTGTGTACCATAAAACCCCTTTTGAACATCAAAAACCATCATGGTGCAAGAATCCTTTATTTTCAATGATCCTCCCCATCTCTGTTCGCATTTCTCATCGCAATTCGCGGATATCAGCATAAAAATTATTTCATCCTTCTTGAAACACACATCATAATTCCTATTTTCACAAAATTCATGTGTTTACCGAATTTTTATATGGCCTTCAATAAAATCCATTTTTCATTATTCTATCAAAACTCCAAATTTTGGACCCCAAAAATTTTGGAAAACAAATGGGAACATATTTGACCTGGTGTGAGAAATTTTCTGTACTATTTCCAGGGAATTCAATAATTCTTCTTAAATATTTTACATCATACTATGTCAAAAATATCTATTGAATCCACAACATACCATGGAATACTTCTTTTTCAAAAAACACATTCAACCCAAAAATGATACAATGTAACCCTGAGGTATTTTCCCAACAATATCCCCCTTCAGGTTTGTTGACAACAATTTCATAATTTGGTATCTCAATGAAGGTTCATTAATATTCAACAAAAATTAAATTCATGGGATTTAGATAGAAATAAAATATTTACTCAACACACACTCAAATCCCACATGATTAATGATCAGAATAATAAACAAGAGTAGTATGAAAAGTTAATCAATGTACCACTTCATTACACAACCACTCATCTGCTTTCATCACAAACCTCATATGTCATGATATATATCCTTTGATCAATTATATTTAGCATCATTGGATGTAATAATATCCCTCTATCTATTTACTGCACTTGTTAGATTCTCTATGTGTCTTGATTATAAAATTCTCTCCCTTTAATAGATATAATTGCCCCTCCTTTGTCAAAACACCCAAACTCAACTTAATTGAGGTCTGAAAAAGGATAAAGAACAGAGATCAATACATTCAGGAAAAACACAATATACCTCAAGGATAGGGGATCCAAGATCTACAATTTTTCAAGTGAGAGGTGTTGAATAAACTCATAGAGCCATTTGATGTTTCTCATATTCTTATTTGGGTTTGTCCTTTGTCATAATGTCCACAACAATGTTTTATGTTGGAATACAATCCTACATAAAAATACCATTTCCCCCATTTTTCATGATAATATGATACTTTATTTCAATGTACTTTATACTTGAGTGATAGACATGATTTTGACTAAGATTTATAACGCATGAATTATCAGAATGGTTTTTGATAAGATATTTCACATCTACTCCCATATCATCAGGATGTTGCTCCATCCACAATAATTGTGTTCATGCTAGAGTATCAAAAACATATTCCACTTATACGATGATCAATAAAATGCAATCCTTCTTCTTTCTTAGCCAATATATACACAATAATCTAAGATAAAAGGCGCCACCTGATGTTCGTTATCTCTCATCTCGTTAACTGACCCAATCTTCATCTGTATATATCCCAATAACACCTGTTCTGACTTGTCATTATACGTCAAACTGAAATCAGCCATGAACTTACTATACCGAAGTATTTTATTCACTTCAATCATGTTTATTTTCATTAGATTTATTTTATACCAATCTTCTTCACATGTGGAAAAAACAATATTCAGTTGTGTCACTATAAAATTCAACTGTCTTCTAATTATTTTCATATATTAGTTGACATTAATGGCTTTGAGTTTATATTCCTTTTATAGTTTCATTTCAGAAGCCACAATAGTCATCATCTGCCTAGAAATGTCCATTAAAAATCCTTTCAAAAATTCATTGGCATATTTATATTGAGTAATGAATGTTCCATTTTTTACTTGTGTTACCTATAAACTAATAAAAAACACCAGCTCAACAATAATTGACATTTCAATATCACATTTTATGAATTCATAAAAATTATTTGAACTACAATTCATTGGATCCTCCAAATATTATGTCATCCTAAAATACGATCAATATCATCCTTTGATTATATTCATGGTTGATATGTTGATTATAATAAACTCCACCATGCTGAAAACAATGATTTTTAAAAAACTGATCTATCCTTAAAAACTATGCTCTTTATGATTAATTGAAACCATATAAATCCTTCTACAGTTGACAAACATTGTTCTCATCTTCCTTAATTAGAAAACACTCTTGATACTCAATTTAAATTTTTGATTGTAGAACCCAATTTAGAAATGTTATCTTGATGTTCTTATGGAAAAAATTGAACTTTTTTTGAAGTAATATGCCCAAGAATAATCTGATTGCCTCTATCCTTTTAATTGGGGAAAATTTCTCATTAGCATCAATACCCTATATCTGGGAGAACCTTTTGTGCAGTAATCATGATTTTTTTGAATCACTGCGCCATCTTCATTCATCTTATTGAGAAAGACTCATTTAGTTAAGATGACTTTCTTATATTTTTTCCTTGAAACAATCTCCCATTTCTATTTTTTTATGTGGTCATGCTCTTCATTAATATCCTGAACCCAATTAACATATCTAACTTCTTAATCAAAACATTTTGTCTCTACTTGTGAAAATTTTGATTCTTGCTATAGTGTCTTCATCCTCCTTGTCTGAACTGGAGTGTCTGATCGCTAATTATGTTTTGTCTATCAATTTTTACTGTTCCCTTATATATTTGTGAAGATAATGGATTTTTCTCATCCTCCTGAAGTAGAACATTCCATGATGTAATTATCACTTCATCACTATCCCCCCAAGGATGATCGTGTATGTTCTAAAGATTCATCTCATTTTCTAGTATAGATATATTTTTTATTTCAACTACCTTTACAAGAAGTTTTTTGAATCATTTATAAACATTAATTTTCTTTGAGAAGTTAAGAAATATCCCGTCATCTCCCTGGGGTTCATACATGTTGTGTTTCTCCTTATTGAGAATTAAACACTTACATCTAAAGACTCAAAATTAATCCAATGATATATTCTTTCCAGACTATAGGTCATATGGAGTATTCTATTCTGCCAGCCATTGTAATGATCTATTTTATGAATATTCTAATTTTATCCTTGCTTTTTCCAAAACATCTTTGGATGTCATTTATCAAGGGGAATTATTCTAGCCTTGTTGTTGATAATTAAATTTCTTCCTTCAACTAATCCATTCGTCTATGGAGTTCTTACTAATGAATCTTGATGACTTATCCCATATTTTTTAAGATATTCATCTACTTAGCTATTTGTAAAATCTATTTCATTTACTTTTTGAATCGTCCGAATTGTTTGACCCATCTTCTATTCATATTCTCTTTGATAAGTATTTATTAAACATAACACCTCATATTTGTGGGCGATGACTTAAACCCTTGGAATTCTACAAAAATCATAAATGAAGAGAACATAATATCTCCTACCATCCATATCTTTTAGTGAAATAGATCTGTGCACATCAATATGTACCAAATAAAGTAATTTTTTTTGAAATTTTATATTTTTCATTAAATTTCTTTCTAATGATCTTCCATGTTGACAAGAAACATACGTATGGGTTTGATCATGTGATAATATAGGGAGGTATTGAAAAATATCATCTTTCACCAGATCATTGAAGGATGTTTTTCTCAAGTGGAGAATATGTTTATTAAATCACTTGTTTTCTTATTCCTTGAAAATAATGCACATATCTTGTTATCCACTCACAAGATGAATATTTCCATTTAAATGATTTCCATAAAAAATAACTACATTATACTTTTTATTGAGGATACATATTTTCTTTAAAAGGATTATGGAATTTTCTGAGTCACAATGTTGACTAACACTGAGTAATTATTGAGTGATACCTTAAATAATTAAGACATGAGTAGGAATCATGTATTTTCTCCCAAACATGAATTTTCCTGAACTAAAAATCTCCAGGCCTCCGTCATTACCAAATATTATGATACCATCCTTGTCGTACGTGATTTTGATCACTAAATCATTGTTACCTATCTTATGAGAACTTCATCCACTATCATTAATCCATATAATAGTGTGATCTGATGCATTAAAGTAATTTTTCTCTATAAATTCTTGTTCAATTATATTATTCTTTTTCATACATGAGTTCGACTTCAAACACGATAATGATTGACAATATTTACCTTCCATAGTGTCTGATGTACCAGATTCATCTTGTAGAGCTGCAAATCAATTCTGAATTTTCAAATTATTTTATTATATATTTAGATACTACACGTGAACACATTTAGTATTCTTCATTACATTCCTCTATACAGTTGATATGAAATATATTTCCATGTGAATGAATCATCTACACCTGAAACATTGAAAATGAAATGGTGATCTTGAAAATTGAAATCTGTAAGACTACCTCTATAGGTCTTGCATCCTCATGTACCTCTTTTCTATAGAATAAATATATTTTGGGTGTCGCATATTTCTTAAATAATAACATCTCATGTGAGGTACATTTTATGTATGGTAATACAGAATCACTAGTTATCCCTAGAGTTCTCTTAATCTCTTGATGTTTCTTCATTCCATTATTATTCATTAGTCATAGAGTGGGATCTTGTGGTTTAACATCAACTATTATTGCTTTAAATTTTCAAAAAGTCTACATACCAACTTATATATTGAATTCAGCCATTTCTTCTATTCTAGTGAACCACTAAGATCTACAATCACCTTTATTATTTCTTTTATGGTCTTAATTTATGATGTGGTGTTGTGATTCAATAATTTTTCTAAATCACAAACTCTTTATCACTGGCTGACAACTTCCTCTTCATTTTTATGGAATCATTTGATTTGATCTTTTCAAATTTTAGTAAATCTATTGTTTTCTATTTTATTTACATCAATTTTGGTGTTGTAGTCGACAAACATATCAGTACATTATGTAATTGAAGACATAAGTTTTTCAAATTGGTCATTTAACTCAGTCTTCTCTTCTTCTTATTGCTACATATAAATATTTTCCTCATGAACCACTTTTTTGGATTTTATTGTTTTGGTTCTCCAAACATCTATTTCATCATGAGAATATTCAAGTTAAACTTGAAGATATAATAATCCATTAATTTAACCATATTTACTATTAATTTATTATTTTATTATAAAATTCACAATAAAATCCATCATAGAAGCAACGTCATGATTTAAAAATCCTATAATTCTTCTATCTCATATTCTAATGAACAGTCATCTTCTCTTGAAAGTAGATAATTTTTTGAAGAAATTTCATTTATTTATTTTCATTCTTTTTTAGTAGGCTTAAGGCTACCTCCTAGGAATTTTAACATTATCCTCTACATCTTAATGAAAATTCTTTTGGAACCTTCCTGCAAGATTTCTAACATTCCCACATAGAAAGAAAGCAAGTTAAAGTTTACCTTTGAACTTTTCATTTCCTCTTAAGAGATTTGTTGAAATAAATGACATGACCTCATCTATATCTTCATCTCCCAAACTATATTCAATGGAGATCTTATCCATTGCCTTAAATAATACCTATTTGTATTTCACCTTTTCCACAACATCTTTATCAGCATTTCTCATTTCATGTGAAACAAGGGTACTATACAAGTTATGCACTGTCAGCTATTTTAGATATGTATCTTCTAATGTTGAAAGTTTCTTATTCAAACAAGGTGGATGTTTCCTTAATATATTATTCAAGATATTTATTTCTTCAATGAATTTTCCAAGACCACACATGTCTTCCACAACCACATTAACTGCTAAAGAATGTATCAAAAGACTCAGTAGGATACATTATTAGATCCTTGAATTTATTTAATAGAACAAACATCTTTGATTATTTAACATTTTTGTAACCCTTAAAAACATTCATAAACTTATTCCACATAGAATTTTATGATGTCAAGGAAATCACATTTGTTTAAATTTAATTTGATAGGGCTCCCCCTAAATCATTATTTTATTTGGCATCACTGTAAAATTCCATTATTTCATCTTTTAATAAAGGCCCACTATCAATACTAGCTAAAATACAATTCATCCATTCTATAAAGACATATGTTCCTAAATATTAGATGTAGTTATACTTCCTATTCTTCCATTATTGAATTTTTTCCATCAAAGATCTCAATTCCTTTGTGATTGACCACTTCCATTTCTTCTATAGAGAGAGAACTATAGACTTCCTACCATTACCTCTGATACCAATTGTATGGTTTAATATGCCAAATACCATGGGGGTGAATCAATGGATGATATATTAAATTTACTTCCATTTCATTTTTTTCATCATTAAAAAACACAATTATGTATTTCTCTATTAGCAATGTAAGACATAAATGAAATCATGCACAAGATACTATGATTTTAGTTAGATCACGCTTAGTGGGATACATTCAAGTATCATAACATGAAGACGTGTCAATATATAAAATAAAGTAAATATCACAACCAATTAAAAGGTTCTGGATAGATTACTTCTATTCCTATTCTCGCTACATTTACAAGATTTGGGGTCTGCTCATTATATTCCCAAGGGGAACACCCTATGTCACTTTCTCTCACTCCCTGATGGTGGAAAGGATCATCATCATTCTATTCTATTTCTCAGTACTCTTGGATTGAATTAAAACCCAATTTATGAATTTTTAGTTCCATTTATTTTCTATAATGAATACATCCTTAGTTTTATATGGATTCCCTATTGAAGTTTCACTTCCATCAAATAGAATAATAGATATTCAAAAAATATTTACAATGCAATGACTTCTAAAATAAATTCAAGATTCTCATTTCCATCAAAAAGCTCCTAATTGGTGAAGCTCAAATAGCCTTCATGTAGCACCTTCTTCCACAATGTTCAATTATCCTTTTTAGAGAACCTTCTTTTGCGAAGAACAACCAGCCTTCGAAAAAGAACCTTCATTCATGAAGATCAACTAGCCTTTGTGAAGAACCTACATTCATGAAGCTCCACTAGCCTTCATGAGACACACATGCTTCAGTCAACCTTTTATAGCCTTCAAGAATTCCTTGCCTTCATGATGATCAGATCATTCGGTCAGATTTTATAGCCTTCACAAAATGCTTATCATCAAACCCCTTCACAAAAAACATTTGAAAACAACCTTCCGGAACCCAGAGACTTAAAATTCTTACTGTGTGTCAATAGGATTTCTGAAGGGGGCCAAGGCCTATTTATTTGTGTTCCACTGATTCCAAAACCTTTCAGGGAACATCATCACCATTTCAGGTAGCTCCTTGAATTTTTTGAGACACTCACCATTATCATGATTCTCTCTAGAAATATTCCATTAACAATTCTTTTTGTAATCTCAAAACATTCGGTCAAAAACATTCTCTTCCTTAAGAACCTTCATGGCATCGTGATTCTCTATGCAGGATTCCCCACAACATCTCAATTTGTGATGATCAACACTGTTCACCTAGATCATTTTCAATAATTATATTATCCTTCAAAAAACACTCTTTAAGAAGCCCATATTCCTGAAATTCATTTCATTGCCATATTTTAATACGACCATAAAAAAATCTACTATTCTTGATCCTATCCAAATTCCAAATTTGGGACCCCAAAAATTTGGCCAACATGGGGAAATGGAGTCACCTTGTGTACACAAATTTATATACTACTTCCAGTGCATACATTCTTTCTTCTTGGAGATTTTTTATTATACCATGTCAATAATCTCTATGTACTCCACACCATACCATGGAAACCCTTTTTTCAACAAAAAAAATCAATCCAAAAATGATGCAATGTTATCTTTTGGGATTTTTCCAACAAAATAAATATTCCTTATATAATAAATTTTTTTATTTTAATGGAATAAGCTATATCTACCACCAACCTATATAGAATTGGAGATGAATTCATTAATCATGGGTACAGAGGACTACCACCCAACAAACAAATGTAATTCATTTTCCATTAAACATTTCTCAAGATTGGCTATAATGATGGAATTAATGTTTATATATGATATAAATGAATTATTTTTTTTAAATATATAATATATTATTTATCTTCATGCCATTTCATTCACTAAAAATGATAATTTATTTCTTGTATAAATGTGGGTTACCTCCTTTATGAAGTGATGCAATTCATTTTTCATCTTTGCATCACATGAATGATATATATTTGTATAATTTTAAAATTTATATGATATTTATTATATTACTCATGCGTATGTCTGACATCAAGTCTCCATTATTATAACATAGTTCATTTTTCATAACCATGTTTAAAGTCTGTATATAAAATTATAATTGGTATTTAAAAATGATAATTATGTAATTATTATTATTTTGTATATGGTGGAATATTTTCCACTTTGACTATAGTAAACCTATCAAAGTCATCTCTGACATATGAGCCAAATACCATCAAAATTCATTACATAAATTTATGTAAGAAAAAAAATTATAAAACATGGTATTAAAAGAAAGAAAAGAATAATTACATTGTAAAAAGATCATAAGAAATTATAAGATTAAAATAATTTATTTTATTCAGGAAGATGAAAAATGGTTGTAATAAGTCAGACTCAAGGTAAGAGGTTTTATTTTAAAAATCATCTTTTAATGATTCCCTTGAATCTCGATTTTTCATATCTTTATCCAAGTTAAAAAAAATTAAAATGTTTTTCCATATCCTATTATTATTTTTTAAAAACGTTTTTACACATGTTTTATTTTTATAACAATTGTTTTAAAAGGAATATTTTTTCTATTTTCCAAATGAGTTACTTTGTGAATTTTCTAATAAATGTATGAAAGGAATATTTTTTTTTAACTTATACATAATGAACACTTTTTTTCCCCTGAAGAATATTCTCTTATTTGTAGTTTAATTTAAAATATTACAAGGTTATTTTCAATGTGAAATCTTTACCTTTTTAATTACATAGAATTTTTAAATAATTAATTTCACAATGGAAATGATATTTTCCTCAAAAATATTTTTATGCGTGTAATGATAAAAATGAAATATTTCATGTTTTATGGTTAATTGTAATTTTTATGAAGAAGATTTATTCTATGATAATCCAATTTTGAGTGGTGACATTATTAAGAAATGAATGGTTGTTCTGTGATTAATAAATGACATTCAAGACTGTGATAACCCTCAAATCCAGTAGGCATGGAAGTCAACCGTACGGTTATTACTTTTGTAAGAGTGGTGGTAAGAGTTATATTGAAATGATGTCCTATGTTACCAACATTATTTATCAATTAATTCTATGGGGTTTTATATGAATCATATGAATTATTAATGTAATATAATGATCTAATGTTTAAAGTAAAACCTATGCTACATTTTTAAGGGTAAAATGTAATTTTTTTTTTAAAAAAGTGATCTTGAGATTTTGATGTTTTTAAATAAACAATTAAGAGTTATATTTTTAATATTAAAATATGTTATAAAACGTTTTACAAAATATTTGGGTTGATAAGGTGATTTCTTGGGTAATAAAATTTTTATTTCTACACCCAATGTTTATTTTGAAAATGAAAATTTTTTATAAGTGTCCATGGAATAACAGTATATTTGTTTTCTTTTATGTTCCTTGATGGTCATTTTTTTCTCATCCCATATTTAATTTGTTTTCATAGTGGATGATTAGGGACTAGAAAGAAGTGAATTTTAATGTTGTGTATATTTTTCTTGAATAGAAGTATTTTTTATTTTATAAATTTTATATTGTGGGGAAATTGGATACTGAATAGATGCGTCTACTTTTAAAATGTATAGTCTTGTAATGTTAGAGTTATAAACTAAAACAAGAAAAATATAAACCAAAACGATTTTCTTTATTTTATAAATTTGAATTCTAGTTTAATGTCACTTGAATATGAAATTTTGAAGTCCTTTTCCTTAAAAATTGTATTGAATAATGTTTTTGATAAATTTAAATGTTAGGATAATGTCAATAGAATACCCAAAACAATATTTTACATTATGGTTACGATGAAATGATATAAAATTTGAATATTACCATGTTTCTTCATCTAAATTATGTTTTTTAGAATAGGTTTTCATATAGGAAACATGGAAGCTAAAGTTATAAGGTACTAAGGAGATGATATCATTCTGGATCAGTATCTCATAATCATTATAATTGAAACATAGTATTTTTTCCTGTGGAATATTAGTTGAAAATTACTATAAATGATGGTGGTATCTATTACTGGAATATTCAGATCTAACACAAATGAACATTTTAATAGGGGAACATTTTATAAGGAATCACCATCCTACATATACTTGATGTAATAACCTAGTTGTAGTTGAGGGGTGTATAAGTACCCTTGAAATAACATTCAATGTCCTGAGATTTTTTTATTATAAAAATATAAGTCTTGAAATGTATTAATTTGATTTTTATTCTGACTAGTCATGGTCAATGATCAATAATATCAATTAAAGAGATGAAATTTATGCACTTTAATGTGATAATTTTATAAATATTATCGTTGATAAATATTTCATAAGGCAGTTGTAATTAAGATAGGAAATAAATTCTTTTAATTGAAACAAAAGGTTTATGTTTTAGTTGTTATTTTTGAATCAAACATCACTAATTAGTAATGGTACATAAAACATTTTATTCAGTATCATGATAGTTGATTTAATACGTTTTAATTATGATTGAAGCTATGATAATGATGGGAATTTTATTCCCATCAGTTTAAAAATTATTATTTTTATATAGATTGAAGGTAGAAATAACATTTTTGGATGATCATGTCTTCCCTGATAATAACAAAAATAAAATGTTTCAATGGTCAGAAAGGTTGAATGATTCATCAATGATATCCCGAGGTAAGAAAATCTTGTTACGGTCTTGTGATATGTCTTATAAAAGGAACCATTTGTAATGTATTATGAAGAAGGGAAATTTCTTCTGATGTATAATGTTTAGGAACATGGATCATCGCATCACGAAAAATGATTATAAAAAATAAAAATTAGATGGTAAGATGATTTAATTGTATTTAGTTAGGATAATATGATAACGTTATCTTGAGGATATTAACACATGATAGAAGCAATATGGATCAAAAGAAAAAATGTGTGGAAAAAACCTTTTATTCTACTATGGTAGATATTGCTCCATCAAATGAATTTATTACATGTTTGTTACAATTTTATTCAAATTATTCTAATATTTAGTTTGACTCTGGATCATCCCATTCTTTCATGTATGATAAAATCATAAGTAAATTAATAATATCACCTAATAAAAATTTGATATGTTTTTTGTTAAAACTCTTGGTGGAAGTATTAAAGAAACCAAGAATTATAATAATATGACAATATATATTGTGAAATATTCTATCATGAAAGTATTACTAAACAACACATGCTAGTGAATGTTATAATTTTTGATATAGATTGGAATTCATTTTATCATGAAAATATAGATTTTAGATCCAATAAAGTATTCTTCAAGGATTTTATAGCTTTAATAACATATGAATAAGTAAATAAATTGATTATAAATGATAATGAAATTTACATAGAACATGTTTTTTAAAAGAAATAAATTGTTCAAATTAGTGGATTCCTAGTAGTAAATGTGTATATAGGTGTTTTTTCTGATGATTTACCATTTTTTATTCATAACCGTGAGATTGAGTTTACTATTTACATTGTTTTAGATATTATTCCAATATCCAAAACCAATTATCTAATGTATCAATTATAATATAAAGAATTGAAAAATCAATTAATGAATTTTATAGATAATGGTATTATTAATCAAAGAACAAAGTTATGGGGTGCTCATTTTTTTAAAATGATAGATGTTTCTATGACACTTTTCATTTATTATATAGATTTGAATATTATCACTATTAAGCAGAAGTATCCTTTTTCACATATTGATGATTCGGTTGATTATCTTCAGGGAGTGCATTACTTTTTAATGATTGATCTTAGGATGGGGTACCATTAGTTTAAAGTAAATTAGGATGGTATTTGAAGGATTCCATTTCATACTATATATCGACACTATGTGATTTTAGTTATACATGTTTGATTATCTAATTCTCCATCTAAATTTATAGATATTATGAATTTGGTGTTCTATGAATATATTTATAAGTTTGTGGTTGTGTTATTTGATGATATATTTGTATATTTTATAATTCAAGAGGGCCATGAATGAAAACTGTGAATTTTTTTTTCAAACCTTGAAAGATAATAAATTATATAGAATATTTTGTAAGTGTGAATTTTTATTAAAATTGATTCTCTGCACAGACTTGTTGTAAATAAATATGGCATAATAGTAGATCACTATAAAACTAAATTGGTGGATGAATGTAAAATCTCAATAAATGTTTCTGATATTTGTAATTTTATTAGATTAGTAGAATATTACCAATGGTTTGTTGAAAAAATTGAATGATTTTCTCACTGAAATTCTATGATAACATGAAAATGAAGTAAAATTAATCTAGAAAAAGGAATGTGATGACTATTTTTAGGATTAAAAAGGGTGATCAGTGTATGATCTAGTTTTGGACATTCCCTTAATGAATGGTGATTTTATCATCTACAGTGATGCTTTATTGAAGTGGTTAGGTTTTTTTCTAATAACGAATGACTAGGTAATTTATTATGCTCCATGAAAATTGAAAACTCTTTAGTTAAATTATCCTACACAATATTGGGAATTAGTTTTTATGGTTTTTTTAAAAAAATTTGAGAAATCAATTATTTGGTGCCAAATGTGAAATATATACTGATCGTAAATGTTTAATGTATATATTCCTCCAAAAAGAGGTGGACTTCAGATAGTGTAAGTGAAAGGTATTGATAAATGATTATAACTGAAAAATTAATTACCATGAGGGAAAATAAAAAAATTAGTAGATGATTTGATTAAAACAATAAGGCTTAATTAACAATTTTATGTATTTAACATGACCCTTTAGTGAATTATATGATGAAATTTGTCCTAGATGTTCTAGATAGAGGAACTTCCTCTATTTTTTTTTTGGTGTTAGTAAAATCATCTCTGTTAATAAGGATTATGAATGCTTGGAAGGAAGACCATGAGTGATAGAAATATTTATAATTGGTTAATTAGGATATGTCTCCAGAATCTTACAGTGCTAAATATTTGTTTTTCATAATTGGAAGAAGATTATGCATGCCATGGATTCTCATTTGAAAGGAGAATTGTTAAGTGAAGCTCAGAGTTCCCAGATTCTTGTTCATCTTGGAGAAACTAAGATATATTGATCCCTTAATGAGTATTTTTAGTCTAAAATGTGGCTGAGATGCCCAATATGTGTGGACTAAGGTATGAATATTCATTTAAAAAAACATTATTCCCCACAACATCTTAATCTATTTGTTGTGATGGCCACTACTTTTGATATTTAGTTATTTGAATCATCATATCCATACAATCATTATATGATAATGATGAATAAAATGTAAATCAATAAAATAATAGTAAATACACATGGATTTTTATTTGGTTAATCCTCATTGGGTTACGTCTATGGATCATACAAATTCAATGCCCCAATGTACCAAATCAACTAATGTGTACTTTTGTTTTGGTTTAGGCTTGGTCACTCTTACCTGGGATCCCTGCCCTTAAAATTTTTGGGACAGTTTTACTATCTTCTTGGGATCAAATACATAACAATTCCCTCTTATCCTCAATCATTTATAAATAATAGATGTTGGTATGCATACTAAAGAAAAATATCTTCTATTTTTTAGTGTCGTACAAAAATTATAATTTTTTCTTTTGAACATAAATTGCTCCTTAACATCATTTATGTGAACAGCCTATCAAACATCGAATTTCCATGAGATATCATGGAAAATCGTTATCACTTTAACATGTTACTCAATAGATTCAAATTCTTAATCTTTCACATAGATTAATAATATTTTTATTAAAATGTATTACAATACATTTTTCAATTCCTGGAGAATACATGACTTCTTTATTTCCCTGTGGAATGCATAACACTATCCAGAGACCTTGTGCATGTTATGTGGATCATGAGATATCAACGGGTCAACATATGCACACTAACACCCTTCACATACTTCTCTTCACAAGATTTCATCACAATACTCTTCGGTGAGAACCCTTTTCAATACATTTTTCTATTTGCAATGATCTCATGATCCTAGTGCAAGACCTTTATTTTCTCATGAAAAATAAGTTTATTTGGATAAAAACAAATAAAAAATACATATTAATTTATATGTATGGGTTAAATGGTATTTATAGATATCAATTCACTATCTTATCTCTGAAAATCATAGATATCCTTCCATTCCACCTCCTCATAAATCAGTATTATGTGCTTCACATGATTTCCTCTAGTGATAACCTACTACATGTTGAAATAAATTAATTATATCATCAACATTATTTTTGAACATGCTGGGGGACCCCATCATGTGATCAATTGAAAATCATTTGGGATTCACATGATCTCTTCATGAGATCCGAAGACAATCATGCAACCAATGCCATTATCTTCCAGCACATCTCATGGCCCCATTTCAAGATATAAATTCAATCATATGGGATTCACATGATCCACCTATGTGATCCATTAAAGATTAAATAGTTATTTAATTTTGAGAAATGGAGAAATATATCCATGATTTTCATCCACCATGTATTCATGCACTTCATGTGATCTCTTTCTGAGATCCCATGACAACAATGAAAAGTTAGCATAATCCCACCATAAGATCAAAATATAATCATGTAGTGTATTTAATTGTGTCTAATGAAATCATATTTAAAGACTATGAAAATCATGAGGTGGTTTAGATGATATATTCTTACATCATGTGATGGTGTGATCATTCCATGTGATCAGTTCAGACATTCATGCTCTGCATGATCTTTTCAGACATTCACACTCTGCATGATTAGTTCTGACATTCACACTCTGAATGATCAGTTCTGAAATTCCTACCTCCTTGGACAACAAACCTTCATAAAAAATATCAAACCTTTTCAACAAACACCATCATCCTAAAAGAACAATCATTAAATATATTTTTTAAACAATCTCCCCATTTTTGGTTTATGGAAAAACCTTATAAACATTAATAAAAATCTTATTTACATGTCATGATATGGAAACCAATTTCCTTATGGAATGGAAAATAGTGATCAATGTTCTCTTTACCACACACTTTAAGCCCACAAGAGTCAATATTATCATGTGAAACAAGACTATCATGAAATGTTCATTGATGAATCATTTCATTCTCAAACATTCCATTAGAAACATTCCTGATACCAAAATATAGAACATCACCAACCTTAATGATCACTTATTAAGCCATACATGTATATTTAATGCATCATGAAACAAAATGATACTCATGTTTAGGATTATAATTCATTTATGTACTATATTTTTCATCAAAATATTTTTAAATATCGGTATTTTACAACCCCCTTATAGACTTCTCACCCTGTCTTTATTTGTTTTGATTAATATATTTTCTCCCCATTTGTCAATAAACCGAAATTTCATTCTTTTTTGGAATGGAACAGGGTAAAAATCACACATCATTTCATAAGGGAAAAGAACACAAACCATGGTGATTGGGAGAACTGCATCCACATATTTCATATGTGGGGAGTTTACTAAACTTTAAGGGACATTCTGTGCTGTTTAAATGCTTCATTTGGTAAGGCCTTCATTAGGAAGTCTGCACTCTGTAGTTTAGAAGGAAAATTAACTTCTCAATATCAGGATCCACTTTCTCCTTGGTAATGTGATATTTCATTTCAATGTTTTTTACATTAGTTATGAACTATATTCATTATAAAATTTATAACACATGAATTATGACAATGGATTCTAATTGGATATTTCACTTCATCAAAGATATCATGAACCTATTACTTTATCCATAATATTTTTCTGTATTGTTGTGTAACTACAACATATTAAACTTATATAATTCTAAATGAAATGAAAAATTTTCTTCTTATAATTCAAAAAATATATGGTCTACAAAGATTGAATGAACGATATTTTTTTTACTTTAGATCATCTTGTAAACCGACCCAATCTGCATATTGAAAACCTAATAACTCTGGATGAAATTTTTCAAAGTTTTGTAAAACGAAATCCACTATTCCTTAGATATACTGATGTATTCATTTCATTTCATGTATGTTTATTTATTTGATATTACTTCAACACAATTACACTAGAAATATGACAAAAAAAATAGCAGGTCATGTCTTTATTAAGTACAATAAACTACCAATGATTTATATGAATTATATGATATTTACTACATATATTTTATATATTAATCTTATCCAAATTCATAAAATATTTCCATGTATTATATTTTTAATAAACCATAAAAGAATGATGGAGAACACATTATTCTACTAACCCCATTTGGTCTTAACCTTATCTTGATCTAAGACACATTTCTTCTTTATAGCTACATACTACTGACAGACTCTGAGGAAGTGAAATTAACACATGGAATTAATTCATTGACATTTCATCTATTACTACTATGTCATAACACTTTTTATAAAGTAGGAGTTTAATATAATTAAAACCAACCATATCCATATCCCTAAAATAGTTCCATGGATGATAATAGAATGATTTTATTCTATTTTTCATAGGACTCTGTTATCTGATGTAGAAAAATATACTTCACTAATTATCACAAATTCTCCAAAAAACTCAATCATTGGACTTATAATAATTTTAAATAATGAGTATTGAGATGGGTATAAATGATTAATTACTCTTCAGAATGTGGATATTACTTTTTACAAATAATTTTGATTTTACATAGTAGCATCATGGTATCCAAAAAATAGTAATCTGATTATATAAAAAATAGATAAATGTGAATTACATGAATATTTATAATTCTCCTTCAATATATCTTCTCTTGAGGAACAAATACCCCTTGAACCAAGGCCTGTAACTAAGGGTTGAATATTCAATTTGACATGGATCTCATGGATCATTCTAGTGTACCATAGAAATATTTTCAGTTTCAAGTTATGTTATTCATCATATAATCTTTATTTTACATAGCATTAAAATTTCAGAATTTTTTTTAAAAAGATAGTGGTTGTTTAAAAACCCAAGTAGAATCTGATCCCATATGTGAATTTCAAGAGACTATATTCTTATTTATATATGCATCTCCATTGAAATTAAGAACAAGTGACATTTTAGTGCACAGACACTCCATTGATTGAATCTCCCTATTCATCATATACCACATCAAACACATATTACAAATAGTTAATTCTTGATGAGAGGGTTTCCTTATAAATAATCAAGAAGTGGATTGTTGTAAATCCTGATGGACCAAACATTTAACATTTTATTAAAAAAATGAACTCATTTTCTTCTTGTTCCAACTACCCTATAAACATCATCTAATATGGCCATATAAATAATAAATTATTACCCATAGAATCTGTATTCATTAAATATCTAAATTTATTGGGCTTGTCCTGATATAATGTTTTTGGTTTAAAACCATTATTACTAATTTCTATATTTATGCTCTACTTGTATACCATTTTTTTATGATTCTTTCCCTGAGAAAGAGTCCATAAAATGGAATTCTACTCTTTCTTCTTCCACCATTTCAGGTCTCTTTGACTTTACTTCACTTATTATATTTTTTAATAAAACATGAATTTATCAAGAAATAATTTATTCATATTTATTTTATTAGTTATTGGTGTATTGTACCCATTTATTGTGGTGGTGATTATATCAATAAAATTACATTATTCTTGCTCAAAATTGTTGAAACTCATCATTTTTTATTCAAATTTCATTCAAATCATTTATAAGAGATCTGTTGTGAGTGTATGAGAAATGATTAACATAACATATTTTGATAATATTCCAATGTTTCCTGTAACACATCAACACTATTTTCATATAGAGTGTTTTATTCATGTTTAATATTTCCCATTATAAAACATCATATTTAGGGATATAGTTTCATGTTCTTTTTCAATTCCAAATTTTCATCTAACTAATATATCATTTCAAATTCCCTTGATTTGAAGATATAAGAAATATCCCATTAAGAATATACATTGAAACATCATTTCATGGCTGAAATGTTGATGTATCTAGAGATATTATTCTGATATTGATCCCTTGAAATTATAAACACAAACTCATGGTGTGTCCCAATCTTCCACAATAATAAAATTTCAGGAGTACATTCTTTTAAGATACATTTATTTCAATCTTTTCAAGAATATTCTACATATTCTAAAATTTATCAATATTTATATCCCCAAAATAATTAATATATTCCAATAGTTAATACAACTTGAAATATGACCATGAATAACACAGAAATAAAACAAGTTTACATCCATTTTTTATAAGTATTTTTAGATCTATTTTGAAAACCTAAAATATTTTTAGTATTTCTTGAACTATTCACAGATATCATCCTATCATGCTTGAGAGAGCTTTAATCATAACCAATACCAAATTTCCCCAAATGACATGGAATTTGGGAAGAGGTAATCAGTTAATATTTTTACTCAAAAGTATAATATTTTAAATCTATTTAACTATTACCCACTAGAGTTTAGTCAAATAAATAATTCAAAGAAAATTCAATTTGGTCTTCCATTTAGAATTAGATTTCTTTACATTTCTCTTGACTAATTCTAGCTCTTCTCCCAATTGTTTAATGTTATTGTCCTTACATTAATGTTGAGTATTATGTTATCTATTTAGAGTCTTAACACTAGTCATCTCATCTACCAATGATCGAGAGATATTATGCCCTATGTAAATTTCATCCTTTATTTTTTAATTCATCAATGCAAAAAAATCATTAAGGAATGTTTTATTCCAAAAAAGTTCTCATAGCTATGTAGAAGGGTCATCATTTCTGAATCATAAATTCTTAGTTTCTTTTGATTTCATATTCTTTTTTTCATTAGATTTATGTATTTTTAGTTCATAAACATAGGAATGATTTCTTTATCATAGATGAGTGGACACTTCAACCATTATTTTATTTAAACCATTTAGTTTTTTTGTAAATAATTTCTTGAGTTTGACTTTAATTTCCTTTGTTTGAATATAGATATCAAGAGAATAGTTTTATTCATTTAATTTTGTATAAAATTCCTTTATCAAATGGAAAACTTCTACTTTTGGATTTATTATAATATTATAATCATTGTTATTCCAATAATCACTTTTCATGATGGGTTCTCCAGACATTCCTAAAAAATTGTTAAAAGAATAATTTTTCCCATAATTTGATCCATCCAAACCATTATTCAATACATTGTTGGTTACATTCAACTAAATCAATATTTCCACAGACACGTCCACATAGAGGAATTCTACTGGACATTGAATTTTTCGTTAATGTTATTCCCTCTATGATGGCACAATAATATAATTGAAAACTAAAACATCATTTAAAATATTATAGTAAAACATGTTAGATAAAAAATCCAATAAAATAATCCTACCCTCTAATACAAATTTTTATACCCAAAAGTGGATTAGATAACCTAGGGTGAATTAGGGTATGAATACTCTTTGTTAAATTCTTTTTCCACAATGTATCTTGAACCCTTTATTATAAGGGCCACATATTTTTTGGTTTCATGATTATGTAAATCTTTTCCTTTGCTGCCTTATCCAATTATGCATCGTTGAAAATAAAGAAAGAATGAAATGAAAATGACACACATATTTTTACATCGTTAACCCTCACTAGGTTATGTCCAAGGTGTATACAATGGCAATGTGATAGTGTACTAAATCAACTAATGTGAAATATTGTTGGTTTAGGCTAGGTTACTCCATCATGGTATCACTACCCTGACATTTTTTGGAGTAGATGAAATATCTCATAGATATTAATTCTCTCAAAGGTCCCTCGCACATCTCTATTATTCTCATAATTTACATGTAAAAATAATTTGCATGATGGCCAAAAAACAATATCTTATATTGCTGAGAGTTGCACCAAATGTTTCATCGGTGCCTTTGAAAATAATATGATTCATTATATCATTGATGTGAACATACCATTGAGAATTGAGTTTCCATGAGGTATCTTGAAAACTATTTATCATTTTTAAATTTTCATCAAGAAATTACAAGTCTTCGTTTTTCTAAATGATTCTAGAAACCTTCTCACTTTTTGGTATGAAACGCCACCTTATTCCTTTAATTGGATCATATGTAGAAGTGAATTGGATCCTTCTACAAGTATAATAAAATGGTATAAATAATATGTCTTCTTAATCATCTATGTTTAGATATAAAAATTATTTATCTCATAGGTCATCCTTGGTGAGTATCTTCTTGGGAAATACCCTTCCATGTTACCCCTTCATAAGACCCTGACATGTAACCCTTTTGAGAGAGCCAAAAGCATAACACTTGTGTGAGATCATGGAGGGTAAACATTTAGTGATATCCCTCCATGATAGTTTTTTTTTTCAGGAAAATCACGAGTCTTTATTATGTTAAAATGGAACATAAGACTTATTTCAATTCATATGGATCATGTGACATTATTCTATTCATGTGGATCACATTACCCTGACATAAGACCTGGTTTAGGTTATGCAGATCTTGTGATATCAACAGGTCTTCTTATACCTGAAAACACCCTGAAAAAAAATTTCTCTTCACAAGATACCATCATGAGACTACTATGTAATACCACTATGTGGTAACCCTTCATAATGCATTGTTCTTTTTATGTGGATCGAGTGATCCTGGTTCAAGAACTTATTTTTCTCATGTGTAATAATTTTTTTCAGATAAATACACTTAATAAATGATCTCTTATTTAGTAGGGAAATTCCATGGGTTATTTCTAGGCATCATTCCACCATTTTAACTATGTAAATCGTGGTTATCCATCCATTACACTACCTTATAAATTGGATGGATAGACATCACATGACCACTGTTTATGATGACCTAATATATGTCAAAATCACTATGTCTGATCATAATCATTATATTTGAGTGTGCCTTGAAATTCTATCACAAAATCAATTGAAAATCGTGCGTGATTCACATGATCCCATCACATGTTCCATATAAAATCATCTGGATATCTCCATTGACTTCTATTTCATCCCGTGATGAAATCATGATATAAAAATAAAATAACATGGGATTTGTGTGCTCCTGTCACTTGATGGATTGATAATATTTTGGTTGTCATATTTTGGTTGAAAATGATATATATTCATATTTTCATCCTCTACTTCATGATGTTATTCAGATGATATCTTCTATGATCCAATAACAAACAAGAAATATTAATATATTCTCACCACTTGATCAACTAAAAATCTTGTTATGTCTTTATGTTATTTAAATGATCTCATCATAATTGCCTATGAAAATCATGTTGTGCTTCACATGATCTATTTTTACGTTATACAATCATGTGATCACATCTCATGATCAGTTTATAAATTCACACTTTAGAAGATTAGTTCATAAATTTTATCTCTGTGTGAACATTTTTGACATTTAAACTCTACATGATCAATTCTAGCATTCATGAAAACTCTTCAAACCTCTTTTGAGAACCCTCCTTCATAAAAAACATCAAACATTTCCAAAAAACTCAATCACCAAAAAAACCATGAAGTGGTATTTTTTCCCACATTGTTACTAGTTCCATTGATTGAAAAGAGATATTATTGATTTTATCATAAAATGTCTATCTTTTCTCTAGGTAAGAGCTGAACAACAAATACCAATGGGCATGCTTCAAAAATTTTCTCCTCCAATGTTTTAATAGTAAATTATATCCATGGATTTTATTAATGAGATTTTCAATGAAAATTCATCTTAATCCTTCAATTTTTGTTATTATTGACCAATTAAGGAATTATTCACATTTCCATCATATTAGAGATAATATGCATTCAGATACAGTTTCTCAATGTTATAGTTAACATATTGTAATGCTACATAGAGTTCCTCTCTCTATTTTATTTGGCCATGATCCTAGGTTCACTTCTAATTTTTTTGAAATGAATTAAAAATTAATTTGGCACTTAATAAATTTAAATTAATCTTTTTATCCTCATTATGATTGAAAATAGGGGGAAATGATACAGATTTTATAATACATTTATTGTTATAATTTTATAGATTTAAAGAGAAGTGGGTATCAACATATTTCTTTGTCTACATTTTTGTATAATTATAATACTCATTCCTGTGTATATATTTAGTACTTTTTTGCATTATATGGATAGTGATGTTGGATTACATATTTTTGGGATGAAGTAGAAAAAATGAAGTTTATGGGACCATATTTGTCCAAAGGAATTATTGAGAATGTGTAGATAATTCAATACCTTGTGTCGATAACTCAAAGTTGGTAGAATAGTTATATAGATAACCAGAGAAGGGATCTTTCTTTTGAGGTAGGTGATCATGTTTTTATTAAATTATCTTGATGGAATAGTGTTCTGTTTTTTTGTAAAAAGGTGAAGTTAGGTCCATTTTTTCTTTACCATATGAAATCCTATATATTGTTGGATTATTTCCTACCAAGTTTCTTTGCCTCTGAGTTTTTCATAGGTAAAAAAATTCATATTTTGATGTTAATATATTATGTGCTAGATTCAACTAATCTTTTGAGCCCAATGGTAGTTCAATAAGAAGATAACATTTCTTATATATATAACCCTATTTAGATTTTGACCATAGGTAGAAAGTATCTTAGAACAAGGAAATTCGCAATGTTAATGTTTTGGGAAAATAACATATGTTTGAAGAAGCAACATGGGAGTCGGAAAATGTTATGATAGCAAAGTATCGCCACTAGCTTAATACGTGAATAAAATTACCATGATTAAATTTAAATAAGGGGATGAAAGTAACAACCTAGTTAATTTTATAATAGATATTAATTAGTTATATATTATTTATATAGATTCATTATAAAAATGTAAAGTAGTTTTTTAAATCAAAAAGGAAAAAGTTTTATTAAAATATTTTCTTTTAAGGATTTATTTAAAAATATTATTTTAAAATCATTGAGTTGAAAAAAATTAATTTGATTACTTAATACATAATTAAAAACATATTTTTTGATTCTTATTTTATAATTTTCTTAATTGATTGATTTTTAGTGAATAATTAAAAAGTATAACTTTATTATTAAAAAATATATTTCGTTTCAATTATAAAAAAAGTAAAATTATATTTTTGATGGATTTTAAAATTTAATTAGTTCCTTTTTATTTAAAACAATCCAATTATAGTTTTTTTAAAATGATTTTCATACATTTATTTCGTATAAAAACATTTTTACATTAAATAGATAATTTTTCAGAAAAATTGTTTTTTAATATGTCTTTTTTGTTTAATTTTAAATAAAATTCTTCTACTCCATTATTTTTTTTTGAAAAAATGGATTCAAAATATTCAACAAGTGAATCTGCATTTTTCAAATGGGCCTCTTTTATTTCTGGTCAATATTAATAGTAAATTTACTAATCTTTATTACCATAGTAAAAGTTAAATTTAGAAATTAATGTTAAAAATAAAATGATAAGGATTATAAAATGAAACTAACACTTGAATGACGTTTATTATATGATTCAATTTCGTTCATAATAATTTAATATATAGTAATATATTATTTGTTTTCTATTTAAATGTGATTCTAACTAATATAATATTATAATTGGAGAAAAGTAAAAAAAATATCACACTCTTGTTTTCAATACATATAAGATTTTCAACATGGAGATAAATAAAAGGTATGTTTAGTTATAAATAGTATGTTAAAAAATAAAAATAGTTACCTTTATTATGGAAAATATTTTAAAATTTTTGTTGATGAAATAATTACATTAAATGTTTACATAACCCGGATGTTGTCATTATTCAATTAATAGAAAAATCATATAAATTATATTGAATTTATTAATAGTAATATATTTGAGATCCTTAATGTGATAAATAAATTATAAATAGACATTAATGTTTTTTTATTTATTAATAATTTTTTAAAAAAAAATTATTTTTTGTCATGATGTAATTAAAATCAAAGTAGTGAATATTTATAAAATTGATATTAATGATAATTTATAATAAATAATATTTTGTTTAATGATTTACAACTCTTAGAAATATTATATTTTGTTATTTTATTAGTATATGGTTTATAATATGAAGCATCGTCCATTTATGTGCCATTTTTTCATTTATAGTTGCTATATTGACCCATAATGTGTAAAAATCAATATTGTCATGATAAATGTGAAAAATGTAATTTATGGGTCAAAAAAACAAATGTAAAAACATAGTGAAACAGCTCTAATTATAAAAATATGATAAAATTTATAACAATATTTATAATATATTATACCAATAATGCTCAGTCAGAGGTAAGCCTATGACCATTTATTAATAAAATGAAATTGTCAACCAAGTACAACAGGGGAGAAAAGATAATTACAGATCATAAAAATCACACCCATCACCACATCCAATAGATTCCTTCTTCTGCAGTAGCATTTTCCCACTCCGAGATTTTATAATGCTTGAGGACCTTGGCATATTATATTCTTATATTTATCTTTTCCAAAGACAAAATTTCCTTTGAAGACAGCATAAGACCACTTTCCTTCGCAACTGAAGATCTGGTAAGCACCGGACTTAGAAGAGAAGAGTAATCTTTCCTCGACCTCCGTCAGGGTGGGGAAGTCATAACATCCTCATTCCCAGACATCATCATCCCCACTCTCTGAACCACATCACTATAATAAATCTGAACCATACCATTCACATTTTCCTTTTCACTATCAGAAATATCACCCCACTTTCCCAAGATTTTGACTTCTTGATAATTCAATCCCCGTTTTTGCTGATTTGGATTATTATACTCAGTAATGGAAAGACATGTTCACTACTCTACAACATCCTACATAAAAATATTCCCAGTTGTAGCATCCTCAGTTGAGAGATCATCTTGTTACATGCCATCATCCGGACTTTTATCATATTCCTCTGCTTGATCCAATTCTAGAAAACAATTACCAGTGGAGACCATGATTGACATTCCTTTAGCAACATCCTCTCACCTTATCCACTCCTTAGCACAGGCATCCACTACCCTTAGTTCAGAAAAACTTGAGTCCAGCTACTGTTTAGTCACAAACTCCTTCTGTCAGTCACCTGAATCCAGATTATCCACTATTATTTCATTAGGAATACCAAGATCACTCTTTAAATGGTCAAAAACCTACCTACTGTTGGGTCATGTGGCATCTCATGAACCTCCTCTTGAGAATTCCCCTTCATTTTGGAATCAGGACCAAAACTCCCCTCATCCGGAAACACAACAACTCGAGAATCAATCATTGCATGTTTAGAGGAAGTCAATAGATCTTGAGCGCCCTCATCACGTTGGGGCCTTATACTCCTAGATGGCTCCTTTACCACCAATGAGGTTGAACCATAAGGGAGAGAACATGCACTACCCACTCTCAAAACCCCTGATGAGGCCCCAACCAGACCTTTACTTCGAAAAACCGAATCAACATGTCCAAGATGACCACATGCAACAAAAAATGGCATCCATGACTCAAATTTGACATCCTGCTTCCAGTGAAACACCTTCCCATCTGTAATCCAGTCCCAATTGACAGGAGACCTCATAACATCAACTTCTACACAAATCCGTTAAAAAATGGGATGACAGAAAAACTCCTTCCAATGATCAGAGCATAGGTATTGACCGATCAAATTTCTAATGGAACACAAAATGGCGGGATTTTGAAAGGAGAGAGGGAAACTAAGAAGACTCAACCAAATGACCATCGTTAAGTGGCCACATCTCATGTGGAAGTCAAAACTCCATCGAAGAAGAAAAAAAGAATCTGCATTGTAGCTTCAACGGGATCAAGACCATGAAGTAATTAGGTCATCATCTCTCTCAAACCAGATCATCAGATGCTTCCTATCAAGTAAGCCGACTACCACACGCTCTTGAAGATCCCATGAATTGAATATAATGTTATCAAAATCATCAACTGAAGGGTGATGATGATGAAACTGATCCACCAACGTAACGATTCATAGATCTATTGCGCCATTCAGCTCCGCCGAGGATAGATCAAGTTGAGGTGCTCCTTGGAAAAGATCATGGTCTTTCATAGAGAAATTAATCTATGGGAATGATGGAAGAAACTTTGGACTTGCGAACGGTAAGAAGGCCTTGTCTCGTCCCTGAGATCACAGTCCTCCCCCCTCCGATCGAGAGGGGGAGCATGGTTTCGAGGCATTAGTGTAAGGGAATTACCGAAGGAATGCTTCCTTCCTTTCATTCCCTCCCCTTTATACTATATTCTAAATAAATCAGTTTGTATCCAATTATATTTGAAAATTAATTTATATTAATTTAATGTTTTGTGAACATCCTTGATGGACTCTTCCACTCTTATAATGGGTCCCTACATATTATCATTTCATCACACTTCTAAAATAATTTAGTTCAACCAATTATACCCAAATCCCTTCAAATAATATATCCTCTAATTATATAGGTCTTTTTTTAGGCATAATACTAAAGTTAAAGAGAATATGGTGTTAATCAAAGGAGACATTCCAAAGATGAGGTATTTTTTTAAACAAATGTTTTTTAGTTTATTCTTAATCCTCGTTAAAATATTCATCAACCATGATAAAATAATAACCCTTGTAAAAAATGTATACATATAAGTTATTATGTTAATTATATAACATATACCCATGTCTAACCTCCATAAAATGTGATAGGAAATCACCGTTTGTGTGTACTATAGATTACTACCACACAAACAAATGTAATTCATTTCCCAATCATTGTCTCTTATGACTATGTATAATGATGGTATTAATTTTTAGGTATTATATTAATTAAATATTTATCATTATAAAAGATCAAATTTCATTTAACATATTACATTTACATTTACTGAAAAAATTATAACATCATTTGTGCGTATGTGGGGACTACAACCTCAATCCAAGGAACAATAGGACGGGTATGACCCCAAGTGTTTATTATTAAATTTAAATTGAAATTTTAGCAGAAAATAAAACTAAAATACTCAAAACTGAGAAAAATATTTCATATTATTTTGATACATTAAGAAAAATATACCAAAGTCATTTTGACGTGTAGGAATCAGGCAGACCTCAATATGATGCACGGTTTTCCCGGTATAACTCGAGGATTTTTTTTATTACTTCTATTTTTTTCAAAACATGTGTTTGTCACTTAAATACATGAGAAAATCCTTTATTGTATTTGTACTTTATGAAAACGATTAATAAGTCATTTTTTCTAAGTAAGAGTTATTCTCATGTTAAACCGACATACGATGTGACAAGTGTAACTTAATGATTCTATTATTAGTTTCAATTTTATTTTTAGCTCAAAACATGCATCACTACCAAAAAATAAGAAAAAACACTCTAATCATGATTATAATTTAGTAATATAATTCATTATTAATTTATGATGTGTAGGAATCAGTCTCACGTCAAACTGACACATGATGAGACTGATAAGACTCAAAGTTCTTTTTTTGATTAAAATAAAATTTTAGTAAAAAAAACATGTGACATACTTGCAAATAATCAATAATATTTATATAGTTTTTATAAATTAGTAATGTGATTGATAAGTCCTTTATAATGTGTTGCATTCATCCACATCTCAATATGATTCATGGTGTTTTTGATATGACTAAAAGTGTATTTTATCTATTTCAAATTTTAATTTTAGTTGAAAATGTGTGTCACCCAATACAAAATGAGAAAGGACACTCATGTTGTCTATATAATTTTGAATAAATATTCTTAATACAAATTTGATGTATAAGAATCTATCTCAAGTCAAACCAATGCACGACATAACTGATATGACCGCAAGTGAATGATTATAGTTTGAAACAAAATATTATTAATGTCCGAAGTGACATAATAAAAACCATGAAAAAACCTTAATAATGTTTTGATAATTTATGAATATAATCCATCAGTCATTTTTAACATATATTAATTAGACGCACCTGAATCCGATGTATGGTGTGACTTGTATGGTAGAGCGTGTGTCTTTTGATTTAAAATTGACATTTTAGTAAAAAAACAAGTGATAAACTTAAAACCATGAAAAAAATTCACACAATTTTGTTGATTTTAGAAAATTATCCATAAGACAATATTTTGTTTAGGAATTTTCTGCCCCTCTATCTAATACATAGTGTTCCTAATATGACTTAAATATCCAATTATCAGTTTAAAAATGATATTTTTGATCAAAACGTGTGTCACTCACGAGAAACTAAGAAAAACATGACTGGATTGTCCTGATAATTTATGAAAATTATTTATAATTAAATTATTATTTCTATGAATCATTCTTATGTAAAATCAACAAATGATGTGACTAATATGACTCAAAGTGAGTGTTTTCATTTTAAAATGACATTTTATCAAGAAATACAACAGGCATATTCAAAAAGGAGGATAAAATTTGGGATTCTTTGATACATTAGTAAAATTATCCATAAGATATTTAGGACATATAGGAATTATAGACAAATAAAATAGACTTAAGGTATGGCAGGTATGACTCCAAGTGTGTATTTTTATTTAAAATTGATATTTTAGTGAAAAAACAAGTGACTTAGTCAAAAGTAATAATAATCATTCATTTTGTTTTGATAATATAGGAAAATTATTTAAAAGTCATTAGTGATGTGTAGAAATCCATTATACCTCAATTTAATACATGGTATAGTCATTATGACTTAATTTTTTTGTTATCAGTCTAAAATTGTCATATTTGTTCAAAACGTGTGTGACTCACTAAAAACTAAACAAACATGCTCAGATTCTCTTGATTTTTGGGAAAATAATTTACAAGTCATATGTGTCATGTAAGAAATAGTCTAACATAAAACTAACTCATGATGTGACCAAAATGATTAAATGTAAGTGTTTTTAGTTTAAAATGATATTTTAGTGTGTGAGACAATTGACATACTCAAAACCGTGAAAAAATATTGTGGTTGTTTTGATAGTTTTGGAAAATGAACCAAAAATCATTTGTGACATTTGGAATCAACCCCACCTTAATCCAATGCACACTATGACCAGTACCACTCTATGTGTGTCCCTTTATTTAAAATTAAAATTTTATTAATGAATTTTTTTATATTATGTTTAATTTATTTTTTGATGTGTTACAAACATAATAATTGTTTTCATATATATGTGGATAAATTTTTTGGAGTTTGGGTGGGTTTTTCAAAAACTTATATAGTAATTTTACTTTTTTGGGAGGGTTGGGGATTCAAAGAGAATAAAACATTTTTGTTTTTGATTTTTTATGATAACACATGATAATGTAATTATACAATTAATTGTTCTAAATTTATATAATTTTGTGTTTTTATGTATTAATATTATAATTTTTTTAAAATCAACTTTGGAATTCTCCATTAACAATTTGGTGCAACAATATACTGCAATTCAAATAGAACACTTTTGAAACATGATTTTTATTAGTACAAATGAAATCAATGATAATGGTGTACCTTTTTATGGACACATAAAAAACAATTTTGTTCACTACTGAAGCCCATTTTGGATGTTTTTAAATGGACGATTTGTTGTAGTACTGGGAATTATAGTGGTTCGGAGTGGCATAAAGAGACTTGACTAATACAGTTTTTAAAAAATTTCAATAAAATTTTAAATTCATTGGGTAAAATTATAGAAAATAAAAATATTTATAATTTGTTATAAGAATCAATGTTTTGATAAATATAGATATATTTATTTAAATTTGTTGACTAAATTTGGTGATTTAAATTAATAAACACACATTAATTTTAGAATAAATGACTTAACGTTTTGAATGTATTGTTTTTATTAATTTTGAATATATTTAAGATAATGTGGTTGGGTATGGGTAAAGTTAATAATGATTAGGTGGAGATGGTATTAATGTTCAATAATCAGTGATGATTATTTAGATCTTCGTTGGGATATAGGCTAGTTGATAGGATTCAATAATTTTCATTTAATTACATTATAACCTAATAAATAATGGTTTTCATATATTTATTTTTTCTCAATCCCACTAAGACTAGCCAAATAATGGTTGTTCTCAATCTATATAACATACACTAGAGTTTAAATAATCTATTTACAAAAAAACATTTATACAAAATTTAATTATTTTAAGATAATTTGACTATTTGAATTGTAATTTTTTAAATAATATTTTTCATCAAATGAATTTATAATGATCTTACTATATTTTATTTGTTTTCATATTTATAGGTCATATTAATGACCTTTATTTTTTTCATCTCATGATTCTTTTTACATTACACCTTTTAAAATATAATTCTAAAAATAGTAGTGGAATTAATATTTTTAGTTTTTTAAAGAATATTAAAATACATGGTATGTATTTTGTTATAGTTTTTTCTTGATGGATAAAATATTTATTCTTAAAAAGATTTTGCTAATTTTATGTTCTCTTATTTATAAAATATTTTTTTTTGATAATTATTTAATATTCCTCAAAACATTTACAATATGTATTGGACACTTTCAGCTATTATAAAATTGGTATGGCTTAAATTTAATATATTAAAGTATTAAAAAAATATTTACATTTTTCAATTAAAATTTATAAAAAAATATTTACATTTGGTACATACCATTTAAAGTTCGTTTAAAGGATTATTCAATCACCAAAGAATTTTTTTTCATATAATATTTTTCAACCACCACATAATATAAATTTCATTGAACATTTGACATAAAGAAAAAAAATCCTATAATATTTTTCATCACATTACACACTACTTTAAAAATATATATCATTTACTAAAACACTATATTTTACTCAATTGACACATAATACAATTTTCCATCAACTTAATACAAATTTATTCCAAGAACATATACTATAATTATCAAGTTAACATTTCATCATTCATGAAATAACCACATAACATTTACCTTTAATACAATAGAAAATTTTTTGATTTGAAGGGAAAAAAAATTATCGTCATTACAGTTATCTTAACAAAACATTTCACATCATAAAATATTTATATTGTGGATAATAGATAGAATTTTTCTTCACAAAACACACTCCTTCAATGTTATAAGGCATTTACCTGCACCGTACATTTTTATCAGTATAGAAATTGAACATTTCTCTCTTAATATATAAAATTCTTATTTCTAGAAAGTATACTATCATCAACCTGAAAAAAATTATTTCTTCCACAATCCACAACAAAATATTCAAAATATTAATCATTAAAAATTCCAAAGATGACAAATATAACACTTATTGAATCCAAAATAACTAGAACACAATTTGTTTCTCAACATAACCATTTGAAATTATTCTTTTGACACAAAGTATTATTATTCCATGAATATATTTCATTATAATCATTTATTAATCTACAAGAAACCACATAAAATTTACCTCATAGCATAGACCACTAATATCATAACACACAATATATAGATATAACTTCTCAAAATAATTAGATTTAAAAATAACATATCCTCACTAGATATTTAGTATCAAAATACACATAAAATTTTTTCAATCACGAGTGAAATTATTATTCAATAAATAAATATAATTAGCATCCAAAAGATATTATATTTTAATGTAAATGTTTTATTATGATGGTTTAGATTTTTTATTGTTTCCCTTGTTAATATAATTTGGATTTTTAATGCCAAAAAATGTTTGAGATGATACTAGCATAGAAGAGAGTATTTTTTATTTATTTTCATTTATGTCTTTAATATAAATTATATAATGAATATAATGTTAAAGAGGTAAATTTGTGGAGAAAAGTTATCCAAAAATAAAAAACCATTATTGTTAGGATTATAACACCTTGTGGTTAGTTTCAAAGATGTGTGATTTCAATGATGTGTTTGAGAATTTTTAGCCATAATTATATCCAAAACACAAAATATTCTTATGTAATAGGATTTTATTATTACAATTGATTTTTTTAGAGCAAAAACATTACATTTTTGGTTAAAGACATGTTTTTATGAGATTTTAGTAATTGGGACGGTTGATATAAGGTGGGTAAATATTCTATTGTGGGAAAATCCCATCCAAAATGCCACTAAAAAGTACCCCAGTCTGATTGGTCACGTGGCCTTTCATGCTCTTACTCATACACCATAGGCTTCCAACTAGTAGAGAGTGCCTGGGGTGTGTTTGTAGAGACACTATGATCACATGTCAGAGTATAACACAATAGAAGTAATCAGAGTAGTGAATAATATATATAGTAAATCATGTATAACTATGAAAAACATTCAAGATGGGATTATTTAAGTAAGGTCATATTTAATCTCATATACAAAATAAAGCGTCATTTCATGTCACTAAAAAGTAGGAAAACATGTATATAGATAGCTAGTAAAATACATGTATCAAAATACAAAAAGACCAAAATTACTATCTCTAGACAGCATCACAAACCTAGCTCGATTCCATGCTCCATATAAAATATTCATAGCAAAAATATATCCTCGTATAGTGTGTACTTTCCCTGATCCCTAACTGAATCCATGATGTCTATTTAGGTTCCCAATGATAGCTCGAACAGGGCGTGTGACAACACTGGGTAGTCCTCCATTAATGATTTCTATAACAAATATAGTCTTGGGATAGAAGATTAATAAATGTGCAATATATCAAAATTATATCATAAATAGAAGTAAATTTTCCAAGGTATCTATAAAAAAGTTAATGTGATAATTTTTATAGAAACAAGGATCCTTGCAGACAATAATTAGGCTCCCATAAACAATGTTAGTGGTAAAATAGAACTAATTAAGTGATACTATCTAGACTACCCACTATAGTCCAACACCCATACTAGGTTTTTCTGTTAATAATGATGAAAATATCCATCACTAAAATGCATTATAATATAATAAAAATATCTACCATGGCCATGCCATATAATCCAGTGTAGAATAATCATCACAGATCTGATGAAAAATCATGTTTCATCCACAAAGGCTATGTCATGTAATCAAATCTACCAAACCATATTGAAACAAATCAGTGGCATAGAAGACAAAGACATCCATGTCAAGTCTATGGAGCATATTGATGGCATATTAGTGATGAAATAGTTGTAGTCCATTGATCATTTCAATATACCATAACATACATGAGTTTAAACCAACATAATCCAAGGTAGAGCAAGGCCCTAGGAATCCTATATAATCAGGATCCAAGGAAAAATTACGTCCAAGGAATCCACTATAGCAATCAAGAACCATGAGAGAAACATCCACGAAATCTTATGGAATTTGGATCAATGTAAACAAAATGAGGCATCCAAAAACATAATAAAATCATCTCATTCCATTCATCGTTTCAAAATTAATCACATTCCTTGAGTTCATCAAATTCATATCCATAATTTCTAAAAAATACATTTAATCATTTAAACAATTTAAATCTTGTCAACACAAAGAAAATGAGGCATTAGTTTCTTCTAAAAAATTATATAAATTCACATCAATTTTTAAGAGGATTCCTCTATTTAGGAAAGCACACACACACCCCATATGTGGTATAACAAAATGGAAAATACAAAGGCATGCCCATGGGTGGCCTATGTTAGGATAATAACCACCAATATTCTCAGTGTAACTATTAGGAATCCCTAATATGTTCCAATTCATTCTATTTAATTAGTCACTTAAATTTATGTTTGAAGGTGGAGATTTATACACATGACACAATGAAAAATATTCTTATAAAAAACCAAACCAAGTTTTAATGCTTTACATAACCTACCATAGGTCTATAGTCAAGAACTCATCCAAAAGTGAGCTCTTATTCGTTCCAGATTGAGAAAAAAAATGAATAATAAAAAAATTCTAAAAATGGGATATATTTTCATAAACCTAAATAACTTTCTTGAAAATAAGTCAAATGAAGAAAACGTACGAGGAATGAAGAAATATCCTGTGAAAATTCTACAAGACTGGGGATGTATGATTATGATTATGAATGGAGAAATGAGAGCTAAGCCTATACTTTGGCTTCAAATTGATTCTCCCAATATGAGCCTTTCTCCAATGGAGGAAGAATAAATGAAATTTTAGGTTATAAAATTATTAAGGGAAAATTTCATTTTACTGAAAAAACACAAGATTGTAGATATTGGCCATGTGTTTTCCCAAACCATGTGCCCATTGCTGTATTAAGGTGAACCCTATATGGTCTCATACGAAGGGTATGAAAAACATTTCAGAAAACCAAGTCTTAGTAACTATCAACAACTACAGATCCCCTTGTATAGGCACGATCCCCCATCTGGATGGTTTTTTAAAACCATTTTCCTCCTAATAATTTCATAGACTACCTCAAATAGTTTGAGGTAACCATGTGACCTGCCTCATATGGTTTATTCTTATTGTGTGGCCAGCCTAGATTTTCCAAAAATGTGTGATTCGGGCTCTAAAAAAGTCCCAAAAACCTTTATAACACCCACAATCTCATTACCCACATTAGGATATATAGATACCTTTAAACCGAAATGAAAAAGATTTATAACATATAAGAAAACCCAAGATACTACAATCTTACCCCTTAAAGAAATTCATCACCAAATTTCCCTTACAAGGGTGGTGAAGAATCTATTTAGAATAACTCCATCCATTGAGCATGTATATTGGTCTCCACATCACAAGACTTATATTGTAAATGGTTGTCCCATACTGGAGGAAATGATCGGCCTTCAAAAATCTTTATTCTTTTATTACCAACACATATACGATCCTTTTAAGAGGATTCATATACCTGTAACTATACCTCCTCGTGTTGAAAATCATGAGACATGTTTTAATGATAATGGTTCAACTAAGATACATATAATACATCATTCATGACCTATTACCTGAGAGGTAACTACAAAAAATATGCTACCATCATTACTCTACAAAGAATCTCATATGTCGCAACATATCATTTTGAAAGATTACCATGTATCCTGATCCATCTGTATCCCAAACCTGGTGAGACACATAAAAAGACCCAATCCCAAACCTAAAATTTCAAGGGTCATCAATGGACCCCAAAGAAAAATTTATATCTTGATTGTGCTGTAGTGATCCAACTTTTAAAATCAATTAGACCTACTCTGTAGTCTCTTGTAGGATATGTGGTCCTAGTAAAGTTACCACACCTACCTCCAACCAGCACACAGTTGATTGGTATGACCACTATAAAAATCATCATAGGGTTCCATATGTATTGTCACATGGTAGCTATTACTGTAGGATAACATAGCTAGGGATATATACCCCTCCCATGGCCCCATAAATCCATGATGCATGCTCCCAAAATATCCTCAAGAACATGAGTAGTGCACTCGGACTGGCCATGAGTCTAAGGGTGATCTGCCATGCTCAGATGTTGTTGTGTACCCAAATCCTGTTGAAATAATTTTAAAAAACAATTTTTAAAAATGCCATCCCTATCTTATACAATGGTTTGAGGAACCACATGACATCGTACTATCTCACAGATACAAAACCTCCCAAGATCATTCACTAAGAAGGTCTCCATGATTGGTAGGAAGTGAGAAAACTCATTGAGCATGTCAACACATTCCCAGACAACATCACTACCTCAAGGAGACCATGGAAAACAGCCATAAAATCCATCACGGAATTATCCCACTTACACTCAGGAATGGGTAACTACAATTTAATCCCTTCTAGTTGTTGATGCTATGCCTTTACGTACTGATAGGTGTAAAACCTCACCAAAATTCATTCAATCTATCATTTCATTACCAACCTCAAAAACTGACCATGTAAATCTCAATACAACTTGGAAACTCTAGGATGTACTACCCAAACTGAGCTACGAAACTCCCATATTATCTCCTCATGTATGTCTGTTGGAACCCATACTTGACCATGAATATGTAGAATTTCTTGCTCAACCATGGTCCAACCAGGAGTTGGTTCCTCACCTTCCATGATCTCCTATAGGAAACTACACTTTGAATATGCTCACTTACTCACCCTAACTATATCCAAAATGGTATAAGTCACAACTAAGGATAAAATAAAATTCTATCCCAGACAATCCAGTATGCCCAAGGGAATGTAAGGAAATAATTTCATAATTAAACTCTTTCAATAGGTCTCATGAACTACGAATATCTATGAAGTCCTACCTAGTGCATCCATAACTGCATTTCCCTTTCTAGGCATATTGGCATGCTCAAATTTAAAAGACTACAGGTACTCAACTGAATGTTCCTACCTGAAATGTAGATCACACTGTTTAAATATATACTTAAGTCTATTTACACCAGAAAATGATATACCAATATATAATGTATCCAACAGTGAATGAATGTACAACTACAGCCAACTGCAGATCATGAATCATGCAATAGCTCTCATGTGGTCTTAGCTTTGAGACCCAAGAACCAAGAAACCATCCCTATGTATCAAAACTAATCAAATCTCAATACCTGATGAATCACAATACATAATGTAGATTCATCCAAACTCTAGAAGAATCAAGATCAAAACTGATGATAGACTCCCTTTAATCTCCTAAAATTCTATCTCATGTGATTTCTCCCATAAAAACATCATACCATTCTTAGTCAAGCCCTTAAATGGTGTTTCAATGCATGATTAGTACTATATGAAATCCATGTAATATTCAGAAATCCCCAAGATACATCATATTTGAAAAATGTTATTAGGATTCTCCTAATTTACTGTAGCTCACACAATCTATTGATATATTGATAGTCCTATCACTAAGATAATATGACCCAGGATGCGAATCTTATCTATCCAGAAGTAGAAATTTGGGAGCTTAACATAGAATAGATGCTCTCTTAGTGTATATAAAATTATATCAAGATGTTCAGAATGGTCATGTCAATTTTTAATATTACACTAAGATACAATCCATGAAATCCACAACAAAAAATCTAGATTAGAATGGAAAACATGGTTCATCAGTGATGTGAAAACTGTTGTCGTATTATTTAGACTAAACGGCATAATTGAATACTCATATAGACCATAAATGCTATGGAATGTTGTATGATTTATGTTTGTAGGTTTAACATTTACATGGTGATAACTCAACAACAAATTAATTTTAGAGAACACCTTATCTCCTCTGAGCTAATATAAAATGTCATCTCTATGTGGAAAGGGATTCTAGTTCATAAAAATCAATAGGTTAATCCAAACATAGCTTAATTTTACCAACTAATTCTTTTGAAAAAATGGTCGGAGAATCCCATGAAATGATTTGGGTCACATGAACCCCTTTACCTCCAAGTCGTCTATCCACCTATTTAGATCTTTGACTTAGTAGTAGCCATCATGTAAGGATGAATGGATACTGATGCATCTCCTAGCACTACTTTGATAGATAATTCCATTTCTCTCATTGGAGGTAAACCAATAAATTCTTTTTAGAGATCGGATCCATGAAATGAACTACCACTATAGGGAATCCTTCTAGATGTCATCCCTAGATATCCACATATAAACTAGTGACCTAGGATGTTATCCCTCTCAGCCCATGATGCTCTGGTTTGTCCCTACTAGACTAGAAATCCTTGTAACCTATGTGAATAAAACATCCTACCTCTCGTGTTGTGAAAGACACCCATCAATGATATAATTTGACATTGTCTTGAAAAGAAAAATTCCAGTATATATCATGTATGATGTCCAACACCATCATTCTAAGGAACAAATGACTCCAAATAATGTTACACGCACTAATATCAAAGGAAAAATACATGTACACTAGTATAATCTCCACTCGAATCCCTCAAAGTAGTATAAAGTGTCATTATTACATCTAAAAAATGAACAACAAGCCCAATTATCTCCACCACCTGTATATATTTAAAACTATGTGATGCACTTGTATCAAAAATCAATGATTCTAATGTAAATTCCCCTAAAATAATAGGTCAAACCATATATGACCTGATTCTCTTTACATCAGGTGTAGGTTGTATAGAATATATCAGGTGTAAACCATGGTCCAGTGAAGCAACCTTACTAACTAGTGTAATCCCACTATTTTGTCTAGGTAAAAATGGTGCCTAAATCCCTCAACCATGAAATACAACTTGGATTAAACTACAAGTACTGATCTAGAAACAAGCCTAACGTAGATCTATGTTACCTTTTCCTAAAGATCGGAATGGATTTTATCCCCTTACCCTAACCACTGGAGAGATATTCCTCAAAAAACACTTCACATGGCCCATCCAACCATATGTTCCGCATTTCGACTGGATCTCAATCACCCTTATGAAACATTTTTCCCCATATCCTAGACTGGTTCAAGAAGATAGCACTACCAACACTAATATCCTGGTTGTTAATCCAATCCTAAGAAACTTCAAAATGGCACGTCCTTCCTGAAAATGATGAACCACTTGATTGAGACCCTAAACCGCCTTCTACTAAACCCACCCCCCCCCCAACTTCCCACAATTTCTGATCTATAATAAGAACTTAATTCACTATCATAGTATTATTTTTCATCCTAAACCAATTTACTTGTGATTGAATGAAATTTCAAAGATGTTCCCTGAAGAATCTCACCATCAAGGCCTCATCAGCAAGATATATATTTTTTAAAATGATTAATCCATGTAAAGCATTCTAAATATTCCATAATAGTTAGTGCACCCATATACAGATGCATAAACCCAATTAACCTCTTTACTCTTAGAGTATCAAGGAAGAATTAACCATAAAATCTAGATTATAAATCCCTCCAAACCATATCTTGCAGCCTATAATCATAGTTTAAAACATCATACTAGTAATTTCCTTCTCTATGATGAATATATTTCATGATTTTCACTGTGCTATCAGGAGGTGTCTTTTTATTCTCAAAGATTGAAAGGGTAGTCTCAAGACATATCAGAGCATCCTTTGGACTTCCGCACACTACAAACGTGGGCAGATTATATTAATGGAACACATGAATAAGCTATTCAATTGATGAGGAAGGTTGAAACACTCCCTGAAGTGTCATTATATATAAATAAAACCATATAGGAATTAAGACACAATACATATAGCACGAAAACATATTGGTACCTCAACAGACACTACAGGGGGATTTACTGGTATCCCATAGCCCACCGCCTTTGGGGAATGGTCTTATTCACCCTCCTAGAGTATGACTGGAGGTTATCATGGTGACATTTTTATACAATTCCACATAAACTCATAAAAAATAACAATAAGAAGGGTTCATAGTTCAAAATAATCATACTTGTAACCAACATCCCATAATTCATTCACACCCTTTTCCCAATCCAAAATCCAGGACTGGGTAAATGGAAACAATCATATAAAACACCAGATACACTACTAACTACCCTCTAAAATATGGGTTATGATCTAGTTCTCTATTTCATAATTTAAATTTCCATTTGAATTCATATTCATTTCACATCATATCTCAATTCTCATTTAATAGTTTCTCCAAATGGTTCACCACAAATAATTCCCAAGGTCCCACACACCTTATGAATCAAAATACGGTTTCTACGTAATCCAAAGCCTAACACGTTCCATTCCTTGTGACAAATGGTACATGATTCAATGTTCCATAGTCGATTGCTTAGGGTGACTTCTACAGCCTAATAAGAAAAATACTATTTAGATTATGGTAGAAACTCTAAATAATAACCATGATTCTCAAACCTCTACAAAAAAAGATAACATAAATCCACCATATGAAAAAGGAACATATCACATGATCATGTAGTTAAGCAATTCATCATATATGTCTTAGAGTAAATCCTGGCATATCAAATCCATTAGGCGAATAAATTGACGAATGAGATTCATACCCTCATATTATATTGAAATGGTAAAGTAGGTCCCTAATCATATTACTAATAACATCACAATTCAAGTGCATCACCCAATGGTGTAATCACATCAATTGTAATAGTCGAATCCAATAAAAAAATTTCCTACCATGATAATTTGGATTTTCTCTATGCATCGGTTTACTGCTCCCAAGAACATCTCATTGCCAAATTCCAATTCATTCGTGATCCATTTTCTATTTTAAAAAAGTATTATGGAAAGAAATGAAACACTCTATACTACCACTTGGTAACATATTAAACTGAATTCCACTAAAATTTGCCTCATGAAATTGAGTCATGTGGACTAAAGCATGCATCCCCATATGCTAGAGGCTACAAACTAGTAGTGAGTGACTAGGGTGTGGTTTTGGGATGACTATGACCCCTTGTCAGAGTGTACTTTAATATAAGTTATCACAATAGTCAATAGAGGAATCACTCAATCATACAAACATAAGATAATAATATAATATGTGAATATATAAACAATTCCAAAAGGAATATCAATAAAAAATAATGTTTCCTTCCCTATCTCTACAAATAATGAAAATAGGTATACATATATCCAGTACAATACATGTATCAAAACAACAAAAAGGACAAAATAACTATATCCAGATACCATCATGAGTCTAGATCATCCCCATTATCATATTCTCCTAATCATAACAAAATTCAAGAATATTTCTATGGTTGATTTCCTTAGTCCCTACCCACATCCATAAAGTCTTTCTAGTTACCCAACAGCATCCCAAACATGGGGTGAGATAACACTCGGTCGTCCCCCACCAACAGTTTTGATAACCAATCTATTATATGTATAATTACAAAATTAATGTGCAATATATCATTGGTATATCAATAATGGAAGTAAAGTGCATGTGGAATTTATAAAAATGTAAAGTGATGTTGTCTATTCAAACAAGACTCTGGGAAAATAATAGTCAGGATTCTATAAACAAATGGTACTGTAAATAAAAATAATCATGTGATACTGTCTAATCTACCCACTAGAGTAAAAACCCTATACCTAGGCAATCTATAATGCACAATAAAAATATCCATCATTGACAGACCATATAATATTTTTAAAATAACTAACACGACCATACCATATAATATATTATTGAATACCAATCACGAGGACACCGTATAATCAGGGATCATCCATAATAGCTACATAATGTAATAAAATGTTCTAGATCATGAAGGCACTAATACAAGTTATAGAAGAACATGGAATCCACATCAAGTCCATGGACATCTCAATGGGCACGTGGTAATGACTTCGTTGGAGTCCATCAAGCATTTCAACATACCGTATCTGACATGAGTCCACGAAATATAGATATAAGGGGTGTAATTCCCAGATCAATATATGGAATCAAGATTTAAGGTGTAAATAGGTCAATGGTATCCACTACCATATTCAAGATCCATGGGATAAATGTCCAAGGAGTCCTATGGAATCAATATCCATGGTACATAAACCTAGTAATCCACTAAGATAATGAAATCATCTCATTTAATTAAAGTGTGTCATAAATATTCACATTCTATGAGTTTATCCAACTGATTTCCATAATTTCAATAAAATCCATTTAAAATATATAATAATTTACAACATATCAAAACCTGTAATATGATGCATAAACTTCTCCAAACAATTCAGTTAAATTCACATCAATTTGTAATGGACTTCCACTATCAAGAAAAGCACTAACTCCTCCTAAAAGCGGTATAAAAAAAGGGAAAATCCAATGGTACACCCCATGGGTGGATTAGGTTGGTGACATAACCTATAACAATATCACTGGAACTAGTTGTAATCCACAATAAGTTCCATGCCATTCAATTTAATCATTCTATTATTTTTAGGGGAAACAAGTCAGAGTTTCACATGAATCATAATGAATAATATGGTTATAAAATACCAAACCCGGAGAAAAATGTATAGACAACTTACCATAGATATGTAGTATACTAGTCATCCAATATCGAGCTCTTATTTGGTACAAAATGAGAGGGAAATAATTAACAGATGAAAATATTAAAAAAATGGATTATTAATATACACATAAATTACTCCATCGAAATGATGTCAAGTGAAAAGGATGAAAAGAGTAATGTATAACACATCAGAATGAATTCAACATGTTTGAAGGAGTTTGATTCCATGTCCGAATAATGAAATGGGATAAAATCCTATACTTTCGCATTAATGAGGATCTCCCAATGTGAGTAACTATTCAATAATGGATGAAGAAAATGAATATTATTTCATAAACTCATTAAGTGAAAAATTATCAGTTTAACCAAAAACAATCAGTCGCACAGTTGGCCAAACCTTCTGCCAACTATACCCCATTCACTATCTTAATAGGAACCTTTCCATGTTGCCTGTTAATAGTTTAAAAAACTATGCATTAATCTTGTATAATACACTGTCAAAAAATGAAGAGGACCTCACATGGGAATTCAACTCCATTTGTATAGTTTACTTAAATTGGGGTCCTCCTAATAGATCCTTGGACAACCATGCACTGTTTAATGTAAATGTGCCACCTTCCATTTACGATTTCTTCAAATAGTTTATCATATCTTGTTGTTCAAAAAAATGAGGCTTTAGGTTCCAAAAAAAATACCCAGATATCTTTGAAACAACTATGATCTCATTAGGTACCCACATTAGGCCACAAAGAACCAGTGAAATAGAAAAACAAAACATCCTTTCCATTTAGGAAAACACAAGAACTTATAATAGTTTTATTCACCACCCATTTTCTGAAATTATATATCTAAAAATATAAAAAGTAATATAGCTATGTATTATAAGGGATAAATTTTAAAAATTCTGTTATTTTTTTATTGAGAATTCACTAGGAAAAATTGTCATGGTTTATGGTGAAATTCTAATCTTTTTTATAAAAAAAATTTAAAATCATGACATAACATGATGAATATCATAATTTTTACATGAAACTTATAAGTTATTGTTATATAGACTATAGGTAAAATTATATATATTTTTATGGTTTCTTGGAATATCATGATTGGTTTCTTTGAGGGAGTTAAAAAACCAATTCTTCATTCGATGCCAAGTAATATTTTTCGTACATATCTTAGAAGTGTCTTAGAGAACCCTTAATATCTATTTATCACAGAAATTAGAAAATTAATGGATTAATAATGGGGTTTCTATCATAGAGTGTGTTCTTTGAATTTTATGAATGAGGTTGACCAATGATCATAAAAGGATTTATGATTGATGGGATAAGAGAATCTAACCAATTTTTTGTGTTTAGTAAATTTGTATAGTTTTATTTATAGGGAGATGTGTAATTTCTATAAGTTAAATTTTGTATATGATATAAAATCATCATTAATTTATTTTTTTTAAAATGAAAATGAATCTAAATAGAATAATGATTTAATGGAAGGATGGTTATTATAGTATGTCGTGTGGAATAAAGTTGGTTTGGACCAACAATTAGAATAATAAGATGAGAAGAAATTATTTTTTATAATTTTATTTACAAGAAAAAAAATATTATTTTGTTTATTTATTTTTTGAAGTGTTGAGAGATTTATGACTTGTGTTTTTTAATGATGTCATGAGCCTTGAAAATTGTTTTTGGAATTTTAAAACATGAGGTATGATGGTTGTTGTGTGGTTACAATGTTATTGTCAACTAGTTTGGGTATATGGATTAACTGGTGAAAGTTGTGGATATTTTCCTAGGGACGTGTAGATGTTAGGGTTAGAATTGGATATTTAATGAAGGATAGATTATATTTTAATTTATTTATAAGGTATTTTTGTTCTGTTGTGAAACCATGTTAAATTTTTTTAGAGGGATCATGGTGTGGTTGTTGGATGGATTTGGTATTCTCGTATATTGATTTGAGGTGAGGTTTGTGATGTTCCCTAATATTGATATAGAAGGGGGAAATGGTATTACCCCCATTAGTGAAATTCTATATTTGTAGCTATATCACTCTATAGTAATTATTATTGTTGTAATATGGTCCTAGAGTCTAGTGAAAACAAGTTTTTTTGTATCAACACCATCATTAGATTTTTCAATAACAAAAGGAACAAGATGATGTGTAGATAGTAGTATTGTGGTAATAATGATTATATAATTAGTTAATATATATATATATATATATATATATATATATATTTCATTTTCATAGCCTCTAATATACTTTTTTACATGAAGATAGATAGGTTCGGGGAGGAATCTATAAGTATGCTTGTATCTTCACCCTATTTTTTATTTTATTGTTTTTAATACATATAGGATCATGTGGAGGGTGGTGTCCGAAAATACTAGTTTGGGATCAAGGAGATCCAACACGGATTAGGATGTGTCTTTCATTTGAGTATCTTTTTTATTAACATTGATTTTTTCGTTATATGTAATAGCAGTACTCATGCATATATTAATTTTTGTTATTGGGCCATTTTTATTATCTTATGGTGTATGTGGGGGTGGTTTATTTAATATACATTTTTTCTTCTATAATGGCTAGTTTTATCCTTGGTGCGTGAGAATACCCCATTAGATTTTAGTGGCTGGATTTTGACTTAAATATCAATATCATTTTTGGATCTGGATGAAATGGGTTTTTGAAGTTACATAATATTATTAAATATGATATATTGTTAGTAAAATTATAACTAAAACTAGTTGAAATTTCATGTGTAGGTAATTTTATCATATTTTTTGAATCTTTAGTATATAGATGTCATAGGAAGCTAATTCTGGTTTCATTAGGACCCTATAATTTTATGTATGGGATAAACTTGTTTTTGAATCATTACTAGAGGAATATAGTATTGATAGTGGTGTAGTTATGTATATGTTGGTCCATGCACCATATATTAGTAAATCATGATGGTTGTTTGTGCAACAAACCTGCTCAGGATGACATGACACATCACCTGATCTGCATCACAATATGTCCTAAATAATCCTTTCACATATACTAGAGTCTGCTGAAATTTAGCTAGTGTCTATGTGATTAAGCGATGCGACCATACACTCCGTTCAGAGTACAATATTATTTTAAAATAACCAAACTCATACATATGTATCAATATCAAAGTATGAATTCTAAATAAATTAAAAAAAATCATGATATAAAAAATTGAATAAAAAATGAAAACTATAAGATGTAAAAACACACAACAACCATTTATATATGGGTCCAACCAAATATAAATACTAAAAAAACAAAAATATATATATATATGGATCTACAATAAATAATGACCAAAACCACTTACCTGGTCACCACAACACTCAAACATTACCAGATCGATCCTGAGACTCCACACGGGTTGTTCAGCTTGACAATAGACACCAGGCCTTATCAATTACCACTGTGAAACCTATTATCCATCATGAACACAGACATCATGTCTTCAATCACACTGATTTTCATATATAGGGGGTGAGGAATAAATCTCAGCAGGCCACCAAAATGGTGAACATATAATTATTCATTCATAATATGTTCATGAACATGTGACATTCCTAGCTTAAATAAAACCTATCAGCAACTGGCATAAAATAAAAAATTTAAAAAAGTGAAAAAAAAAGAAAAAATCCAACATCTTGTTTTTGTTATGATTCCCATTGTAAATATACCCCCACTCTGGCCCCTATCATAGGATTGACAATATGTGGGTAACCTCGCCACATGACAACCAACACATCTTATAGATATACCTATGTGATCCAAGATGTCTAAACATAACATAAATGAATCTATAACCTAGGGTGTAACCATAAAAATCCAAAATAATAGAGCACAACTTCTGTACACTAGGACTCAGATGGAATGATTTAACTCACAATATATGTCCACCACACACATGATAGAAAGTCATATCTCAGAAAAATGAATAATCAATTAGGTTCTAAATGAAGGAAGAAAATTAAAAAACATTCCACGTAACACCTCTAAATGTGGGACCAATAGAGGTATTGTCCTAGGGGACACCATCTTTCCATGGACCTAATAGATTCCCTATCACTGGGGTCCCATTCCAGGAGTGGGGAGTACGTAAAACATCCGTGGTATATAACTATATCTTGAGAAAATACTCAACAAGAGAGGTTCACTCACCTATATCATCCATTAGAACCCCATTCCCATCTAACCAAATATATCTAGAGTGAATAAGACCACAATTAAGGGAAAAAACCTTCTCAATGATTTCCAATGGGTCACCCCTTAAACCCATAATCCTTAGAAAAAACCACTACAAGCATCACAGCCAACGCCCATCCAAATGTCTGATGGTCCAACCTCAAAAACATTTCACACTCTACCACACTAGAAGAACCAATCTACTCTCAGTCAACAAAGCACACGGACCACCTCATCAACCTAAATCTTAGTAAACAATAAAGCATCCACCCTAGGCTCTCCATGATACACGTTATGGTATAACCAAAATGTGGTCTCACACTATCCTCTAGGCCACAAAATAAAGTTTCATCCACCACAAGACTCCCATACAGCACCCAACCAGTCTATCCCCACCTATAGAAACAAACTAAATCTTCCCCAATACAACAATAATGGTATTAAATCCTATGATGGATTCCTTTTGCTCATCCAGAATCACAAGAAACACATAGTGATGAAATATCCAACACGACCATCAATATACTCTAAATGATCCTCAGTAAACAAAAAACTCAATGAAATACCAAATTGCATGACCATAAACAAAGGAATTCAAAATGGTACTCATGGACACCTCAAAATCATGAGACCCACAATAATGGTTCGTATGCATAATCCCAAACAAAATAGTTCATTAAGGAATTCTCAATATCCTACTATAACAACCCCTCATCACATGATAAAAACCCATCCCTCATGGGCTTCCACCGGAGTCCCAAAAACTTATTTGAAAATCACAGTTACACCCGGTCATATATTCAAAAAAATGTATCAATAAAAATCAATGGATCCATCCATTCATCTCTAAAAACATAGAAGCTAAACCTCTACATTTTCAACCTCGTTAAGTCGGTCCAGAATCATAGGGACAATCAAATATCACCCCATAGATACTATGTGATACCATCTTTTGGAATATATTTTAAATAACCTCAAACAAAAAAATCTAGCATCGACAAGCCACAATAAACTATGAAGATCACAATATCATATTAGCCTCCCAAATCACAACCCAAACCCAAAGAATGAATCTAGAACCACAACAAAGCAGTCCTACTACGAAACTATATTAGTACAAAACAACATCCCAATAGTCTTGAAATTATGGAAGAATACCACCATCATGATATACAAAAAAAGTATCATAATGGAATAATCACAAGCCAAATTCTGAAATTAGGATAAAAATTGGAAAATGGCTTAGGGAAGGGAATATCGGCTACATGCGCTCTTTATACATGGATTGGACTCATAGAGGTCCCCTAGATGTGTTCATCAGGCTACTCAGTGTGTAAAATTCCCGATAACATGGTGTGTACCTTATTTACATATAATGTGACCCAACATGGGGTCCCCACTTAGATACCTAGTTATATATCGTTCCTTTCCCTATACTCTTACATAGCATGCAACCCACCCCGGGTTGGGCTATATAACTTACAAACAATGTACCCCCACTTGGGGTAACTTTATAAGTACACATACACACTCCCAATCAATTTAAATGGAGTATGCCCATGGAACATGGAGTTTAGTCATAACAAATCATCATCCCCAAATAGTAAAAAAGAACATTTGTTCTCTAATGTACACTCTTTGTATATGGGTTTTTATAAAAGGGATCCCTTCAAAATAGATCAAAATGCTTGATTTCCCTATAATACCCAGAGATCAACATACTATGGGTCCCAAAAAACTCAAAAATGGTAATAAATATTTTAAAAAATTTGATACATGGATTTTAAAGATATAACATAAAATGGGCCCACTTCTAGGAAAAAATCACTGATGCTTCACATTGATCTTCAATATGTAATTGTCGCACGACGACCCGACATGACCCAAGATTGACAATGGTAACTTATATTCTCCCTCTCCTTATATAATATATCTATAAATATCTTATCCAAATACCCCAAATGGTAAACCCACATGTATTACATGAAAATCCAAGGGAGAAGAAAAAATTAATAAAAAATAAAAAAAGGGAAAAAATGAAAATGAAAAAAAGAAAGGTCCCCTTGATGCCTAGTTCATGGTTGTTCTAAATTAAGAAAAACCCACAATTTCAAAACACAATTATAGAGAAAAAATCTCAATATTATTCTTTTTATATAAAATATGACTGAACAAATACACGTGAATCATTTAAAATTCAATTAATAAAATTTTTAATATTCTGTGAAAATTTACACATATCAGATTTAAACAAAACTCTTGTCCAAGGGTAAAAAATATATTTTTAGAACAAAGGATTGTTTATAAAAATTATATGAAATTATATTATATAATAAATCACTATTTTCCCCTATAAACACATTACGGAACAAAAGTTAAAATATTCATTGATTTTCACAAATCGTCATGAAGCTATCATCATAGGTCATGATGTGCTTAAAATTGTTTTCGTTATTGATATAAATATAGTATAACCATATAATAAACATTATCATTGGTATAATATTTATTTTATTTATATTTTTAACATATATACATCAAAATAATGAACTATAAGAGGTGAGGGTGTTGGATGAACATGTAATGGTTTTATAGAGGGTAGAATCGATTTTTGAAGAGGCATAAAGAGTGACCTTATTCGGGTTTAATAAATTTAATTCAATAATTTATGAGGTTTTTATATCTAAAAATATTGTATAAAAGTTCTTAATGGAGTTAGATATATCCTTATGATTAATTCTTGTGGTTATGGATCATTGGATTTCACTGATTGTGAGATTAATATGAGGAGGGAAACAGTAATAGTGGAAGTTATTTTGCAGTGTTTATTGTATTTATATTATTAATTAAAACAAAGTTATAGATATTTTTTGAAGATAATATAATTATTTCCACTATTCATTTAGAGTTAAAAAATATTTCTTATCAATTCAATATGATATTTCTAGTCAATATGTGTTTTCGAAGAGGTTCTTGAGACTTTCATAGAATTTTCATTTTTTAATAGAAGATGAGGATAGGAAAAATAAATCTATTAAAATAGGCATTCGATCTGAGATTTTAAAGAAGTTTTTTCTTGTTTACTTTGAAGACTAATTAAAATGTTTCAAGGAATAGTTTATTAAGAGGACCTTAGTGATTATTGGTGTGGTATATAATGGGTGAAAAAACATCTTGATTCTAATTAGATAAAAGATCACCTTACTCTAACTAAAGATGGTGATACCTTTTGGAGGTTAGTAAGGATCAGTGTGCAGTGTCATATTGTATATAGAACTCTTTTTACCATAATATTTACCCTATGCTTTTCCATACCACCAACACCAATGAACTGATAAAAAACTGGTCCTTGATGATAGTGGTATAAATTATCATAAGAATATTCATCATCCTTAGGGATATATGAATAATCAGAGGCATGTATGAGGAATTCTATAAGGGAAATTTGATAATGGAGTTGGATGTGAAAAACCCCATATAATTGAAGTTGATATACTCATATGACTTAGGGTAATACAAAATATGACATATATATATATATATATTCAAACCTAAAACCTTTGTTCAGTTAAATTTATGTGTGTTTCATTCTTGTTTTCTATTCTTATAAATATCAGTAGAGTTAAACATAGAGAGGATTCATTAAACTATAGATTTATCCACTATATTTAGAGATCAATTAAAGTTAGTTTCATAAATTCATGGGCCTGATTTAATGAAAAGAGTAAATCATATGAATTGATATATAGTATTGGGAAACATTTCATATAATGTAATTATCAGAATGTATTCTCTTTATTATGGAAAATACACTATTGAATAACAGCAAAGGGGGATATTTATTCAATCATGTAATAATATCATGTAGTATTCAACATAAAAAATATCATTTCAATGGTTCATGGTGTATTAGACATAAAAGAATGGACACTGAACCTACGAGTTTTATGATTTCGATAATTATAGTAGAGGTGGAAGAAATTCGTAGAGTGGAAAGGGATATCTTTAAAATTTTCTTTGATTGGATTAAACTTTATCTACAAAGGATGGATATTAAGTTCAAAAATTATTGATATACTTTTTCATTATAAATATTAATGGATTCATAGTGATATTTTTGTTCTTTCAAGGTGTCTTGGGAGGTGAGTTCATGTTGTCAATGAAGTTATAAGAATTAGCAGGGCATGATGATTTGGATTTTTCTTATAGCTGATTATGTTCATAATGGATGGTTTCTTTACAATCTTTTTTGTTTATTGGTGATATTTAATAGTTTCAATTTTTTTATTTGTTGTTTCAAAATCAATCATGATGGTTGTTAAGATTCTTTATCTAGTGGTACACATGGATTTTATGTTCTTCTGTGTTATATTAAGTGTTTCTTTAGTGGTGATGTTGGATTCTAGTGGGTGGATCTTTCTAATGGTCTGGTGTGGCTGAGGATTAAATTTCAGGTTATGGTGTGAGATTCTAGGTGACTCACCAAATGAGGTAGAAATGATGGATTCTATTTTTAATAAGAAAATTTAAAATTGAATCTTAATCTTTGTTCTCAATGGGTGGTGATGTGGATATCGATGATGTCTTGATTAGAAAACTGGTATGTTGTGATGATTAGTACGGAAGTCTCATGGATTGAGCCCTCTATGATTTATAACTCATCCTTGCATCCTTTTCATGTTTTACGTTTGAATTTGGAACTGTGTTATGTTTTGAATTTTGAAATCCCTGGATAACTGTGGGGATACAACTCACACTAAAAGTTACTTTTTAAAATCAAATAACGGATTTTTGAGTATTGCTATGGTTTTTTGTAAAGAAATTTTATTACAATTTTTTGTTTCATATAAATATCTAATTATTGAACATAGTGATGGTGAAGAATTTATATCTCATACTGATGATATATTATTATCTAGTTCAAATTAAGTATTCATGCTTGATGTCAAATATAGATCGTTCGTTAGAATTTAATCTGATGTGCATAAAGGAGGTGGATATTTATGAAGATGATTTTTATATTGAGATATGATATTTTTTTTCTCGATGATTCCCATTGTGGTTACCAAGGAACCTACAGTGATGAAAATATTCACTAAAGGCAATTCTATGACATGGGATATTATAATACTTCCTAGTATGGGATGGGATAGACCATGTCATGGTTTTGTGTAGGGAATTTTACTTTAATAAGGAATTGTTAGGTTATTCATGACCACTAGGGATTGTGAATCAGTGGTTATCCCTTTTTCATGTTTTCCTATTTTAAAACAACCATAAACTCTTGTTATGGAGTAATTACTATAATAAATACAACTATAAATAACACCCATAGGAACATTGGAATTTACAAAGCTCAGTATTCAGTATGAGTAGTTATACCCTTCGTAGGATCTATAAATAATGTAAGGACACATATAAAAAAATCTTTCTGGTTTATTGTAATATGAGTATTTTCATCACGTACATTAATCTTTATGGCGTTGAAATGGAATGATTTTCTTAGAAAAAAGATAAGATTAAATTGATTATTTAACATATGAATGAACCATCAGAAACATTCTTTAACTTGTCATCACTATACATCTTAAATTCATCCTTGTTTCCCTTCTGTAAGTCATATCTTCTTATCAATTTATTATTTGCATAATTTCATTAAATAACCCCTTCCAATTCTTTTTTATCTTTCAATTATTATTCCACATTATGAACACATGATTGCATGATTTGAGAAAACTATAAATTGTATGACATGTAATATTAGTAACTTATTCACTTTCTTCATTTTTTATTTATTATGAAATTGTGTAAATACATTCAAATTCAAATCATCATAATTTTTACAAATAGTCCTCACAATAAATTCCATAAGAAACCACTTCCACATCATCATGTAAACATGATAAAATATCAATGCTTATTTATTATCCTTTTAACCTATATATAATCCACAATAACAAGCAGTATATATATTTCAATTCATTCATTTTATTATTACATGATCATTCAAAATTCAATATTGAAAATCTTCTTCCAAAATTCCATCGAAATTAAGCCTCCTTCTTTCCTTGATAATTGAAAAATTCATCATTTGTACTAAAAATTCTTAAATACATGTATTCGATGTAATATTTAGTCATCAATCCTAGTGAAATAATTTCCTGGATACCTTCCTCCATATTCCCATGAAACATTTTCAATTACCATATCATGAATGAGTATATTATTTCCAACTTGGTGACAATTTATTACTTTTCATGTGAAAATGAATACTCTTAGAATATTTTTCTCCTCACATTTTCTCTAATGAACGTGAATAGTTTCACTGGATCTTTGTTCTCATTTAAACATTATATATTCATACAAAAACTCTTTTTAATGTATCATGATTTCATGATATTTAATATTTAGTAGACCACTTTACATTGACATATCATATTTAGTTTTCTTGTTCATTGGTCACTCTCTAGGAAACATTCTATGTGACACTCATTATAGCTCCTCCCTCTATAAAACACACATGGTTACTTAATATTCTATCATGGATGATATTCATGTAAGGAATTCATCATAGAATTAGTAGTGTTCATATAAATGTAACAATCTCATGGAATATTTTTGTTGCTTCTCATGGAAGAACAACTACATAAAAGATCCTTATTCATAGATAATCCATGTTGCTTCTCATAGAAGCAAGAAGGCACATATAATGTCTGTGATTCATCCACAGAATCAAATTTCATGTAATCTTGACACTAGGATGAATATCTCATTTAATAATAGTCTCTAATGAGGTCATTCATGATAACTAATCTTTTTTTAAAATGGGAATTTCTAAGTGTGGCCTTATTGAAGCATCCACACATGCGAACACCCTAAATAAGAAGATATCTCTCCAAAGATATACCCATCTAGAATGATCCATTTCTAGACCTGATGGTAGAGTGTCCAGGAGGGCAAAAACTCAATTGGTGATGCTTCGACACAAAATCTACTGGCAATGGTGGGTTTCACCTTATTTCACACACCCTGTTAGAAACCGGGTGACCTGATAAGATGAGTGGATAGTGGGGGATGTAGAAATTCAACCAAGAGTGGAATCCCTATAATTGAACATTGTACCACCCAAATAACTACGTAGTTATGCTACTCACTTTCACCACTATGCGACTGTCGAAGAAGAAAAAAGTGTGGATGGGTAGCACTCGACTCCTTGAGGGGGGCCCGAAAAAGCCCAAAGTACATCGCACATTCCCCATTTAAGAAATGGATTTCAATTACCATTTTCATTATAATCAAAGTGTATGAGTTTAGTGGGGCTTGAACCCATACCCTTTCTCAGGGAGAGTGAGGGGTATTACCAACGAGTACCACTCGACTTAAACCCCATTTGAAAAACGTGTCGATGGGTTACACTCGACATCCATAGGTCCCCAACCAATCCTATAGTTTGCAGAACATTCTCAATCTATGTAAATACATTGAATAACCATATGTATAATAGGCACAATGTCTGATTTTGGTGGGACACGAGCCTACCCCAATTTCCGCAGAGAGTGATGGGTAAAATGAGTGGATGGGTAACAGAGAACTCTTAGAGGCCACCCAACCAAGACAAGAGTGTGTTGAATGTTCCCCAACAAATAAATGGACTTGAACCCCCATGTATATAATATGAAAAATTTCTATGTTTGGATGGACTCAAGCCTATTCTAGTTCATAAATAAGTTTCATTAATGGAAGCATAGTCTTTTATATAGTCATTCAATCAAACTTATAGAATATCATCACACAACATTTTTTCAATTGAAAGGATTATTCACAGAATCATCAAATTCTTCATCCCATATAAATATTCATAATGTACTAATTTATGTACTGGAAAAAAGAAAACATTATTATCAATCCATGTTTCTATTAACTATCTTCGCTATCAACCCAACAATATTTGAAGCCTCATAGTCTCAACAACCCCCACCCCTTTTATTTTGATGTCGAAAATGAAATTAAAATTTTAAACCACTGAAACTCAAGATGTGGATCCCGATCCAAAAGATATAAATCTATGTGAGATAAAATGTTTTAAAAAAATAAATCATTGCAAAATAATACCATGTTTTCCCAAAATTAATGATAAAAGTAATTTTAAACTTATTAATTTATCAGATTATCATAATAGAAACTGAATTTAATATGTAAGATGGAATCTCTACACCCACGTCAACAAGGTATTAAAAAATTTCAAAAAACAAACATGATGACATCAAAAACTGGTCCCATTTTATAAAAATCACCATAAATATTAGATCTAGAAACATAGTTAAATAACATATAAATGGATAGATTTATGTTTTCATATTTCTCCTTCTCTAGAAAAAAACATCTAATGATAAGAAAATATAGGTGAAGTAACACATACTATATCCCTGAAAAGGATGGGGTTAAAATCCCATTATGAACCTCAATTTTTCTAATTTTTCCTTCATGTAGTGGTTTTGTGAAAATATCAGTTACCTTCTCCAAATTTGAAATAAACTCCATCATTATTTACTCTCTTCCCACAATCTCCCTGATGATGTCTTATTCCAAGTAAATATTATTTGATTCTAAATGTTTCAACAATGATTTTTTGAGATTTACAACAATTTTAGATGTATAATAATGTTTCTTATTAGTAAAAAATATAAAATAATATAACACACAAATAATAAAGAATTTTAAAATAATATAATATTTATTAAAAAATTTATTTATAAAAATATTTCTACGAGTTGTATTATGTTATTATAAAAGTATGATATGATAAAATTTAAAGATTGATTTTAATATCTATGGATTTTTAAAATTAAATATTAGTAATATAATAAATTAATTCTAATGGTATTTAATAAATATTTTTTTAAAGGAAAAAATATATTTTTTTTAATAATATCTAACATTTTTCAAAACGGTGGTTTTTAATGTGTTTTGTTTTTTGTAATTTATATTTACTGATATATAAAATAAAATAAAATAACATACATCTAATAGTTATTATAAGGATTCAAAAATAAATAAATTCATTTTGGTTCAAAAGATACATTTTTTCTAATTTTTTAATCTTATATGAACATTTATATTAATTTTTTTATCGACATCGTAAATAAAAATTATTTTTTTCATTGTATTATTAGTAGAATATCCTATATAAGAAATAAGGTCATTTTCATTTCTAAAATAAAAACCTGTTACCAAGGAAATGATTTGTTACAATAGTAAAATAATAAATTTTTAAAGTATTTGTTTTAAAGAAGGGTAATTTTTATCTAAAAAAATTAAATTGATCTATATGAGATGCCTATAATAGGTTATTTTAAACATATAAAAAGTTATTTTTAGCACTATTTGAATTATCAATTAATAGATTAATTGAATAAAAACACTGATCAAATAAAAATACATAATATAAAATATAATTTTTAATATATCCAATGATTAAATTTCTCAGTAAATTTTGTAATATTCATAAATTGAATTATATTTAACATAGTAAAAATGATTATGTTAAATTTAAAAAATATGTGGGAGGGTTCACCTAATATTTTTAGTAAAAAAAATAATTACCATTATAAATATATAATCATGTTTAATAAGTATAAAAAGTGGGTAATTTAAATTTTCTCAAATATTACTAAATAAAAAATGAAACAAATACATTATTGTAGAATTTTTACGTAGGAATGTGAGACCAAATTTAATTACCAACAGTCCTCACCAAAATCGTATAAAACTGATGTGATTCCAACTTTACCGTTCACTTAAATTAAGTTTCCAAGGAAATTCCCCTCCATTCCTAAAAAAAGGAGATCACTGACACCCAATTTAAATTAGTGTTATTCTTCAAAATTCCATTCCTATGAAACCCAATATAAATTCCCCTGATCTCTATTCCAAATTTTAAAACTAATTATCCAATGAACAATCCATAAATCCTCTCATTACAAGATGTATTTCCATAGATGAAGCTAATCCACAATGTGTATACTCTCCCATCCTTTACCTATTTTTTATCAATAAATAACCTAAAGAACCATTTAAACCAAACTAATGTAATTAAAATGGTAAATTTATTGTAATTAAATTTTATTATTTTAATGTAATAACTATTATCTATCTACCTCTTATCCCTTGAAAAATGATATTATTTCCCATTTTTTATTAACTACCACCACTAAAAAGAATATATTTCAATTTTCATCACCGCCTTACATGGATGGTTATAAGAAAGTATATAATGAATAAAAAATATTTTTATGATGTGATTACGATTCTATAATGTGGAATTATGAATTCTATTAACATGTAACCCATTAATAATATACTATCATGTGTTCATTATAAATCACAGAAACATGATCAATACTATAATGATCTTTATGAATCAAATATAAAACTCTCATTGAATGAAATTAGGATATTATAAATAAATATAATTCATATATATTTTTCCCTAAAATAATATATGATTTAATAAATTTTTATCAATGTAATGATATTGTCATCGACATTACAAGTGTCTGAGAAACTATCAAAAATCACAGAAATATGATGATGAAAAAATAACTAAATAATAAAAAAATACTGACTAATTATAATTAAAGAGTATTAAATAAAATATATTTAAATATAGTTTTTATGTATATAAATAACATTTTTTATGCTTGTCAAATAAAATTTTAGAACATGTCATAATAAGTAGATATCTATGGGAACAAGTTTTCAGGACACAAATTTCCTTTCTTTGAGTTATAGTGTTTCTTATTATGCTTTATTATTATATGTTTGGTTTCATAAAACCTATGATTATTTAGTATTATATTTAAATATTTTATATTTACATTTAATTATTTCTCTTGAACTCTATTATTATAGATTATTACATTAATTATTTTGATAATTTAAGGGGTTTTATCTATATTTTATTTTATTGATCCGGGTTTTAAAATATTGCATGTATTATTATTTTTATAGGGTACTTAATAATATATTTTATTTAATTCTTATATTTAACATTTTTAATTTTATTTATAATCATTTCAATAAATCCATCCTTCATATTATTTTTATTCAATTGTTTAATATATTCATAAGTGTTTTATAATCTTAATATCTTCTTTCATGATATATGTTATTTTAACCACTTGTTTTATTTATTGGGGGTGATATAATTAAACATTTATTTATTATATCATGTTTTTTAGTGTTATAATATTGTTTAAAAATCCATTTCAACTTAATTACTTCATTGTCTTTTGATTAATATGTTACCAAATTCTAAATGGTGGTGTTGACACTATAACGTTTTCATTAAGCCATTTTTTCTCTATATTGAAAATATTAATCAACGTTTCTAATATTAATTCAATTAATTACATCATATATTATATTATATTTCTCTACAAGTTTATTAATTTTCCAAAAAAAATTAATTTTCATTGATGTATTACATTATTTAATAATAATATTTTGTTGATGAGAATAAATCTCACCCTCTCTAATAATAATTTTTTCTTCAACATCTATATTTTTTCATTAAAAAAATATTTTATATTATTACTTTAAATATAAATATTTTTCATATCCATAATTTTTATATTTATCTTAACGTGTTTTAAAAAGGTGGTTTTGTTATAGTTTTTATGATATTTGTTTTTGTAAAACAGTTTTGAAATGTTAAAAAGTTTTTTTCCAATCTCCATTTTATATTTTATCTTCCTACCTAATATTTCTCTATATAAAATTTTGAAACTATTCAAGGATCCTATATTTGGATTTATTTATAAAAAATTTTGAAAAAAATTTCACGTCAAATAAAAAAAATTATCTTTTCTATAATGTATTTAATATTCATATATTTATAATAACTTTGATAAATGTTTTCTTTGACCTCCTTTTTATTTTTAAATAAATTTTTATCTTTAAAACCAAAAGATGTATCTCTTATAGAGATATGGTTCATTATTAACCCTCTAAATTTATTAATGTGATTACTTCTTTTGGGATATTTAATTTTGGTTTCATCTAATATATTGAGTTTTATCATTTTAGGTGATGTCATTTGAAAAGTGATACGAAAAAAATTAGTTCCTTGGGATTTTCACGATATAATGTGTTAATGTATCATTATGGAATAAATATTTATATATTAAATTTTTTTCATGGTTAGGTCATATATAACCTTCCAATTCATTAGGTAAAACATTATATCAAATGATAAAATAATGGTAAATTAATAGTGATTCTCAATCCACACTAGAAAATAGGTTGTGATGCCTAATCCAATATATGTTTGGAAATAATTAGTGATGCCTGATCAAATATGATATAATTTTATTGGTATTTATCGATGACTTATGTTATGATTTCCTTACATCTACGAATACCACTATAATTTTATGAGATTTTATTTATATTCAATAGGGTTCATGTTTTTTTGATATCTATAAACTCATATTCAATGTTATATATTTGATAATTTTAGGTTACATGTCCTAAAATTTTGATATATGTAAAAAAAATTCCTTGTGAATTTTTATTAAGACTTTACCCATTTATTGTGTTTTTTAATATTTATATGCTCTAATCATTTATGAATCATTTATACTTTTTTCCCTTGTTAGGTATTTGAGATCAGCAATTCATTTGTTTCTATTTTCTTTTGGTAATTATCAGAAGTATTATGTGTAGAAGGTTGAATTCAATAGAAATATTTTAGGATATGTTAAAACAATATCGTAAATAAATTATTTACTGCTAATATTATATGGAACCAAACCATTAGTTCTCTGGCATGTTCAGTTATTTATGAGATATAATTTTTTAAATTCGGCAAATGATTTGAAATATTGGAATTTTTAGCTCTATTCATATAACTAGGTATAAAATATAGTATTTAATGTATTTTTTCTTATTATTGGACCTATGAGTGTAGTTTTATGTTCTCTTAGTTGGAATTATAATGGGGTATAATTTTTGGGGATTGGGACATGGGAATATTAGTAAAACCCCTAGGGATAAGCTTAAATATAAGAAACTATCATTAATTTTTTGCAAATAATATAGAGTGTGGTTTCTAATCAATGAAATCCTTTTCTAGACATAAGAATGTGGGTTTAGCCTATAACATAGATGCATATAGGGGTAACAACCATGAAAAATTATTGTTGAATATTAATAATATCTTTACTCAGTGAATATTTAATTGGCCAAAATGAACATTACATTTGACACAGCTGGGGTATATTATTTGGTTCATTAACATGATATTTATGAGAAATGGTGAAGGATTTTGATATATTTTAATTTTTGGTTTTAATAGATAACTAGTAAGATTTGATAACCTTAATGAAATTGGAAAATGGATAATCTTTATTGAACCCTAGAGATTTATAAGTTGTACATGTAATTTATAAGGTACATACACAATTTATATAATTACCTATTATATATTTATTAATTTAAATTTTCACATAGCTCAAAATACCATTAATGTAATGTTTTAAGCTGAGTGGAACCATATTATCTTATGTATGATGGAAAATGTAGTGAATATCCAAATATACAATAAAAAGGTATGGAATAGTGTCATGAATTTCCTTTTTATTCCACATTATTTATCTTGAGTTATTCTTTACCACCACAACATAGAAGAATTTATAAACACAAAAAATAAAAGAAAATGTTTTCTTATGGAAGGTCAGGTGATAATTACCATAGGTGAATGATGATTCATTTTAATCTCTATTGAAAATGTGCGTGGAAGCACACATGAAATTTATTTAATGAAATTGAAACATGATTCATCTGTGGAAGGTTTTACTATCAATCCCATTATTTTAAAAAGGATGCAGTGATACTGATCAATTAATGGTTAAATAACAAGGTCTTAATAAATGATACACGCACACATCAATTCTTTAAATATAAAGAGTTTGGGAATTATCTAAATTTTTTTCAGAACACATGGAATAATAAGAAAATTAATCCTTGGCAACATCCATTGACTTAATGAATATGGAGAAACCTATGATATAACTACAATTGATGTGGTTCATGATAATTAAGTCAACAATATCATGTACACCAGATTTGTGGATGTATTATTGCATCCTAATATGATGTTTGTGGGATCTTTCATCATGAAAAAATCCATAATTCCTCCTCCTGATGAATTTGAGATCATTTTTGGAAATTAATTGACTATCTCAATAAGATTATATATTTATTACAAGAATAGATAAATAATATTTCATATTCCAAATCAACAGTTGGTCAACTATTAGTACAATACGGAATATTCTCTCTCTTTGAAAATAAATTCCATTAAACGGGTTCTAATACCCAATAATGTGGGGGGGTTCTTAAATGGTTAGAGAGAAATTAAATATTTGGGATATGCATTTTATTTTAGGAAATTTTGTTTTTAGTTTTTCCTATTATAATATAGTATCTATCTCCTTAAAAAATATAATTAAATTCATGCCTATGTAAAGAATTGCGTCATTTATGTTTAGTAGTGAGAAAAATTATAATTGTTGGGACATAATTTATTTGGATATAGATAATTTGACACCCCATGAGCGTGTGTCCATTTTATTCCTTACAACACATGTTTATAATTATATATTAGTTTATTTCTTATTTTAAAGTAATTTGAATTGGTTTGTAAGTTTAAAACCCTTAGATTATATATATATATATCTTATGAAATATATTTGATGTGTTCGATGTATTTCTATACATGAAACCCCATGTCTAAATGAATCGTAATATAGTATACCATTATAACCCACACATTAAATTTGAGGTATGAATCAGAATAGCCATGTTAAGGAAATTTTTTAATGGATTTATATAATGAAATTTTATTCATTTATACATAATAAATAATTTATTAATTTTATGTTATATAATATTAAGCTTAAAAAATACATTTTCAATAAAAATGTGGTTTATTGTATTTTTTTATATATGATATAATTAATTTCTTCAACCGTTAGAATATTTATTTTATTAAAATTATATAATTTTGGAAATCATCATATCATAATTATCATATGTTTATTTTTTTTCTGAATGGATTATTTTTTAGTGAATTGTTAAATTATCTATATATTAAGTGTAGTTAGTTATTTTGATGACAAATACCCATTATGATTTGAATTTATTCTTAAATTAAAAGAATTATAGTTTAATTATAAATAAGTTAATTATTTAAAAAGTAATTAGAAATACACTATATATTGGTCTAAGATTATTTTTCGGGTTAGAAATACATTTTTTTGAAAACTGTTTTTATACATAAAGGGTGTTTTTATTTTAATAAAATATATGAATTTGTATATATTAAATATATTGAATAAATTTAATTATTATATAATCAATACAATATTTTAATAATAATGTTATTATATTAATTAGGAAGGGATGGTATGTAAATTCAGTTTTATGACCCAAATGTATTTTTCTAAAGAGGGGTTTCATGTTATTTTATACACTTATTTAAAATAAAATTTTGAAACTTATATAAATTTAATATGGTAAAATAGATTGAATATTTTAAAAAATAATGATTTTTATAGTGTAGTTTGTTCAACATAATTTTTATAAATAATGAATAATAAAAACAGAAACATAATGTTACACAGTTAAGGTAAAAATGGGTTTTTAGGGGGTGTAACTATGATTTAAGTGTTATAATTACAAAAAAAATGTATAAATTATATTGTTTGGTCACCTTTCAAACATATATAATCTTATATTTGAAGATGATTCAATTGAAATAATTTTTATTGATAATGAAATTACCATATATTAATCATTTAAATAATTCCAAGTGTTTCATCTCCATCCCTTATACAAGGGTAGAACTTTAGCTTACTTCCTGACACGTTATGAACCTTATTTATTTGGCAATACCTACCAAAATACTTCACAAAAATGCCCCCATAGGTTTCCAGGGATTTTTTTGATTAATATAAATTCTTTTCCAGGCGTAAGATGTATGCCAAAAGAGGTTTTTCAATAAAGAGGTATAACTATTAAATGAGTAAATTAAATTCTAATTCTTCCTATAAATGTAATAAATTAGGTAATTTTAGAATAAACATTCATTATTTAGATATTATAGTGTAATGAAATAGCACAGAGTACCATATAAACTGATAACTAAGTTGATCCATCAATAACATGAAGAGCATTCCCGATCTCTTTGGGATGGCGACATGGGTAACCATAATTATACATTGGTAATGGATTTACCCATAAGATAAAATAAATAATCATATAAAATATGGAAAAAACATTAAATAAAAAATCAACATATAAATCTATGTGTATAAAGATATACTATAAAAATTTGAAAGAAAAACATTATTACAAAAACCGATGTCCAAATAGTCCAAAACTACCCACCATGTCCCAAGTCACCCACCCTTGGTCGCCATATCATGAACCAAATAAGGAATATTAGAGGAATATCACCTGATATAAGATCATAAATGTTGAAAAAACCACTTGCTATGAACATGGTGTGAGCTATAGATCTCAGTAGAATGCCATTAAGGACACATTGTAGTTACATCATAAGGTAATTCAAAAATACTAAAAGAGTATTACAATAAATAGAGATAAAATCCTATTATAAAAATATAGTTTTAATCATTTCAAAATATTTTATTAAACCAAATCAATAAATAATGGGAATTAACAATTTAAAAACTAAACACTTTCCTGAAAATATTTTAAAACCATTACACTTTATTGAGTCATATCAAGAAAAAAAACTAATATGATTCGCCTGATATTATGTTCTATAAAATATTTAATATAATAGATTCAAGGTGTAATATCTTAGTAAATTGATCGGTTAAGAAGTTGAATCAGTCAAGAGTGGAAATTTTAGTGCCAATTAGTGAAAAAAAATGATGTCATATAGAGAGTATCATATATTTGGATATCATGGGTATGACCTAGGTATGTTATTGAGTCTAGAATGGACTATATAATTAAAAATTGTCATAACTAATCATCAGGGATACATCGAGAATCATGGGTCTCTTGAAAACTAATTCCTTTCACTCTCACTTTATCGGTTGTATGGCCGTATCCTGAACATTTCCCAATCTCTTTAGATCAATTAAAATGGGTGTCAGTCCTCTATTGAAGCATATATTCAGTTCATCTCATCTGACTATCATGGTTCCTAAGGCTTTTGAAAATATTTGAATGATGAAATCTAGTTACGAGGATCACATCAGGGGTACTTAACAATAAAAATCATTGGATCATGCCATTAACCCTTCAGTTATGGGAACATTACCACAAATCACATCCCAAACCCACTCTTGGAATTCCTCAAAATAAATATTTTCCTCTTAAAACCATGTTAATAAAGATTAATATAATTAATCATGTTACATTAATTGATTATTATAGGAGAGGATCCTTAAAATGTGCCAACTTGGCTATTAAACATCATCAATTTAAATTAAACCTCTAATTAAATTTTGCATTTTAAAAAGTGTATTTTCTCTCTCTTCCATTTACAAACCATCACAGTAATTCCAATATATAATTCAAATAAATAATATCCTTCTAAAAATCCAAAAGGAGTTCGAGGAAGTTTCACAATTTAAAAAATCCTAAAATCAATTCAAAACATGGGTTTACAACCTCTTTTTATGTGACTAAATCACTCAAAAAATTACCCAAGAAAACTATTTTCAAGACATGGGTATCATCATTTAAATAATTATATTGGCCATTTTGAAAAACTCAGGAATTTTATTGTTTTTATGAAACATCAAATAGTTAAAATCATTTCATTTAAATCAATTAATTTCATTTTAAGAATAAATATATGGGCCAAATTTCTCAATTTCAACATTGAATCCTTAAAACGTTTTTTGACATTATATCCAATCAAACAAAAAGTTAAAGAGTTCACAATAATAATATATTGATCAAGATCTTAACCATTCATTTCATAGTATGTTCAATTCAAATGTAAAATGGTCCAAAAAAATTTTATATTTAATATCAGGGAAAAATTTCATAGAAATTATGTTATAAATTAAAAAACATGTATCTATGAATTATCAAGAAATAGTGAATTACAATAAATATAAAAATAATATAAACACCTACTTGGAAAATTTGAAATTATATCGCAATGGATTCAAGATGGGATTCCTTTGGTGTAGATTACCTGATCATGGAAAAGACATCCTAATAGAAGTGAGAAGAGATCATAGATCCCAAAATTCAACATCAACCATTCATGAAAAAATGACACACAAGGCCATCATAACTTATTGAAAAAATTAATCAAAATAATAACATAGATCTATATATGAGTGGATAAGAACTTACTTGACGAGGATCATCACTTCGATTGGCACTTTGATCTACCATGAAATGAGGTTAAGAGATCCAGCACAACTCTTGAGGGATCTGAAAATCCAAAGGATCATTTTATGTTCAAGTGGGAGTATATTAGTTTTAATTTGGATGCTTTGACAAAGTTAATTTAGTTTTTGTGGGATTTAAAAACCATTCACATGGTTACCTAGGTTAGGTTTCTTGATTAGTACTAACTGTGCTCGAGACCATGTGCCCCATATAGATCCATTAGATGAGCTACTTAATTAGGAATCATAGAATGTTTAACCATTCTAAAACCATGACACCCCATTAATTTATGTTCCATTGTTTGGATTCTTATTTTGTCTAACCATGCACAAACCATGTACCCTTACATAAGTTACTTTAAAAGTTGTGTAGTTTGGATTCACAGTTTTCCAAAACATGTGATAACCGTATACATGCCGTGAAATCATTAAAATAAATCTATAATACAAAATAAACAATCTTTTAAGAGTTACAATCGAATTATACTAAAATAAATTTTCTGAAAAACCTAAAATAATTTAATGGGATGTTACAAACTCCCCACCATCGGACTTTTTGTCCTATGAGATATTAATGTCTGAATTATTGAACAAGATAAAAAATAATAACTACCTCACTCAACTTTTGAAGTGGATGGTAAAAAGTCTATAATATAGTCTCACCCAAAAAAATGAAATCACAAAAATATACTTGATCAATACACCATGGTAATAAAAATATTTCAAACTATAGAATCAATAGATACCTAGCATAGGTCACCCCACCATTTAAAGATTCATCCAAGTGGTGTATCTGGAAAAATAAATTACCTTCAATCAAATTAAGAGTCTTAATCAACTTAAGATAGATAACATCAAATATTTGTAACCAATAACCTTAATGGAATAAAAAAACCAAAGACTCGTGATTTTCATAAGAAAAACTGCTCTCATAGTCCAACTATGATAAAACATCAATAGGCAAGGCACATAACTGACATGGATTTCTAAGATATGTAAAGGATTATTGGTACCCTTAGATTTTCATCACCGAGACTCACCCCTTAACTAGATCATCAAATCACAATCAATCACCTATGAGTATCTATTCCATAAAATAATAAAATCATCCAAGTTAGTTGAGTACCTTTCCAAGGTCTATCCATGTCCTACCAAAAAAATATCTCACATCATGTTTAGTTCAAAACATGTAACTACACTCCCACAAGGGAGATAATCCATCACATAACTATTTAGATTTAACTATTAATTCAAATTCAAGATAATATCAAGGAAATATTTCGATTAAAAAACAAGTTAAATCATTCCAGTTTGCATAACCATAGGGAACAACTATAGAGATCATAGAAAACTAAACCTATATCGCTTCACAATAGTGTTCCATAAGACACCATACACAAATATCCCAAATAAGACTCATAGAACATGAAAAAAAAGGTTTTAGAAAATATACCTTCCAAAAAATGGAAAACTCTTGTGGTTTCTACTTAGATGTTGGAAACAAAAAGATGGACCAACATTCACTACCATCAGCAACTAGAAGATAAAAAATTGTGAGAAATGGTTCTCACTGAGTGAGGGGCCTTCTTATCATAAAAAATATACAACCCAAATTTTAGGAGATGATGATCAGATACTGAAACATCCCTTTATATACTCCCAACTTATATGACCTCTTAAAGTGACACAAACAAGAACACAGTTTACAAACTCTCAGTGCGTTTGAACAAAACCTCTTAGGATGAACATGTGATTCACATTGGATGCACACAATGTACCTCTTGTATTCTTAATGTTACTTTTAATTATAAACCATTAATGATGTATTCATCCCTTCATTCTTTTTATCTGGATTCATCTTTAATTGAAAAATACATATAATGAATCTTCTGATAAGAATTCATCTATGTTGTTGGTATAAAAGTTAAAATGTAGGGGTAACAAACTTTAATAAAATAGATATCTTCAATAAAGTAGTCAAAAAAAATATCAAGAAACAAACATATCAATCATGAGAATTTATTATCATACTATACAATAAATAGATCATCTAGGATAAAACTCAATAACATAGTTACATTATCATTCATCACTTTCTCAAGATACTTATAATGAATGAGGACTGACTTGATGAAATCCGATTACATTATTTCATGCAAAACAAGATGTAAAAACAAATTCTCACCACTCTTTTCTATATCCCTAAAATAATGAGTTTATAGGCATTACCTTTAGTGCATTAGTAGTCATGATATAATTGAATACAACATCAACTTCTTTTACCCACATTTCTGCCTCAAGAGATCCTCATTTACCTTTATAATAAGGTGAATGATAATCTATAAAGTTAAGGAATGGGTTAAAATGTTGGAAGGTATCTGGATCCCACACTGTATATGGATTCTAGGTAGAGTCGTCAAAGGGAGATGCAACTTTTGGGAAACATGAAGGATGACTCGGAAAAAATTGATGTTCTAACTTACATAGAAAAATTGATGGGGTATATTTCTGCTCATCATCAAACACTGGATCATTAAATAAGTTATAATACAAAACCAATATTATAATACTAGTATTCAATAATTTTCCAAACAATCAGTAAAATAATTTATTAAAGCATCATTGACTTTAGAACACAAAAAATTTCACTATTTATAAAACATTACTATTTCCATTCCAAATGAGAAATATTGTTATAAATATGTCATAGATTTTAGAAATCCATTACCATATCATGGAATTTTTTCCATGGTTTAAGAATTTTCAATACCACTTCCCACTTTCTAAAACCATTCACATTTTAAAAACATTTCAAAACAAAATTTATTCTTAAAACATTCATTAGAAAATTAAAAATGAGTCTTTAATAATAATTTTTCCTCAACCAATCATTTCATAAGAACACACCTTTTAGTAATTGAATACTCTTTTTAAAGAACTCAATAAACATTATTTTAAGACACGTATTTGGTTCCCACAATGGATTTAAAGTCAATAAGAATTTGATTAAAGCTAGAAAATAAAAATAAGAGTATAATTTAATCCAACTCCATTATCCTCATAAATAACATCACTTATGTATTGTAACATGGAATAAAACTAAAAAGGTTTTAATTTTAGAACAATTTTACAAATGGGATTATCTTGGTCATATATGTTTGTAAACCACACAAAAACCTAAAAATGCTTCCTAAATTGATTTCCAACTTATTCACATTAATTCCTCATAGGTTACTAGACCGTGAAGACATGATATTCCTATAGTCATCTTTCCATTCTGATTCTAAAACTTATAAGATATTACATAAATAAAATATAGCCTCATCGGGAATCCAAATATCATTTTTAATTAGGAAATCAATAACTCAGAAGAAATACTATAGTCTATGCATTCCTAGTAAATTAGGCCTCATAATGAAGATGTGGTCATTAAAAACCCATTCAAGGCACCAGGTTGTTGGTTATAATGGTTTAAAACACAACACAGTACAAATAGATTCTTATAAATAGTGCCAAAGATGTTTCCACCTAATATTTTATACAATTACATCATAAGGTAATTAAAATATGAAAAAATAGGATCATAATATATAGAGTATGAATAATATTTTAAAAATATTATTTTAAACATTTACAACTAAATTATTAAATAAAAACTATAAAACAAAGCATTTAACCATTTCAAAAATAAATGATTTCTTGAAAATATATGAAAACAATTGCAGTCTAGATTCATACTAGAAATGAAAACAAAGAACATGAACTTTATACCAATATCAGCACCAGATAAAATACATTAGAGTCAATGTGTAACAATTAGTATATAAATTAAACAAGAAGAGGAATCAATCAAGCTGAAAAATACATATGGCAGGTAGTGAACATGACTGATGTCATATATAAAGTATCATATATGTGAATATCATGGGTAAAACCTTTCTAGGATACTGATTCACCATAGACTACCTAATCATAATTCATTATTTCTAATCACCGGTATTACATCTTATCTCATGGGTCTCAGGTAAAATTATTCCACAGACACCTGCTTTCTTGGTTTCTTTTCCATGGCCTAAAACATTAGTATTTTATATGGATCTACTAGATGGGGTGTGATTCTTCTAGTTCACAACATATCTAGTTCATCCCATCTAACAATCTATGTTACCATAACTAGTAAAAAGTTTTAAGTGTGATAATAGAGTTACAAGGATCATAATAGGGATCATTATCAATTAAATTCATGTGATCATTCACTAAACATTTTAATCATTGGAAGAAGCACTAAAATAACATTTATCTCTCACCACCATCACCCTCAAAGTATATAATACCTTTCCAACACCCACAAATTGGAATTACAAGAATCCAGAATTTTTGATTAGTGGATTATAATAAGATAGGATCGTCATAATGGGCCAATTGAGCCTTACAATATCATCAATTGGATTAAAATATTTTCTTGAATTCATTATTCAAAAATAGATTCCATACCATCTTCTATGAAAAACCCATATTTTTAATAGAAATAGTATTTTAAATCCATAATTTATTTTAAAACATCCAAAATTAATTCAAGGATATTTAAAAATTAAAAAAAACCCATTTGATCAATTCCAAACACTGGTTTACACTGTTTTTCATGGTGAATAAATATATCATTTAAAATTAACCAGGAACACACATTTAAAAAAAGGTGATAAAGTTTAATTAAAATTATTTTTAATTTCACGAATTCAATAATTTTAAAATATTTTTTAAACATCAAATAGTTATATGAATTTCATTCAAATCATGGAATTTTGTTTTAAGATATAAGACCCTTTAAAATTCCTCTATTTCACTAATGATTAATTAAAAATTTATTTGATAATAAATCCAAACAAAAATATCATTAAACCATTCAAAAATTAATGCGTGAGATCAATATAATATATAATCAAATCATGCCATGTTAAATTCAATGAAAAAGGGTTAAAGAAGATTTTATAACGAATTTAAAGGAAAATTATCATACACCGTTTGTTAGAAATTAAGAAAAATATTTATATGAATTAAAAAAATAATACATAATTTCATAATAAAAGTAAATTATAGAAACACATACTTGGAAAATCTGGAATCCAGCTATAATTAATCCAATACATGTCACTTTCGATGGAAATTATTAGAAATTAGAAGACCAAATCATGATTGAAGTCGGAACAAATCGTAGATCCCTAAATGCTACATCAAATATCACTGGAAATATTAAACAAAAGTCCATCATAACATCAATGATGAAAAAATCAAAATACAAATATAGATCAAAGGATTAGAGGATGAGAACTTATTAGAAGAGGGTTATAGCGTGAATCTGTACTTCTATCTGCCTAGAAATTAGTTGGGGAGATCGAAAACACCGTTGGAGTGCTCCCAAATCAAAATGATCAATTTTAATTGACTAAGAGTAGTTTTTGTTTAATTATGTTATTTTGGGATTTTAATTAATATTTTTGGGGCTTTAAAAAACAATTATATGGTTCCTTAGGGTAGGTTTAACGATTAGTACTAACAGTGTGCCTAATTGTGCACCCCAAACACAACCATTCGAAGAGATGCATGGATAGTTAAACCATGTGAAAACACTTTGAGCCCTTATTTTAGGTTATATTGTTTGTCTAGAAAAGTAAAAACTAGGCACCCCCACTTGAGCTACTATATAGGTTTCATGGTTTGGCTACATGGTTTTTCAAACCATGCGCCAACCATGAACATGGTCATAAACCATTAAAAATAATCCCAAAAACACAAAAAACCACCCACAAAGACATACAATAAAAGTATAGTCAATTAAATGGTACATAAACTCCTAAAAAAATTAATTTGATGATATATATAATGTTATATAAATGATAAAAACGAAAAGATATTTTTTAAAAAAGTAATAGATTAACTGAACCATTTTCTTACAATGTTGTATTGAAAAATTAAAATTAAATATTATATAATTTTAATGTTGAAAAATTTATTTAGTTTTCGAATTCATTTTTTAAAAATTATTTTATGATGGATTTTTGAAAATTTCCTAAAAATATTTATTTTTTAATAAATTGTAAAAAATTATGATTTTGTTATTAAAATTTTCATTTCGTTTCAAGTGTTTACAAAGTAAACATTTATTTTTTATAATATTTAAAAATTTATTATTTACTTTATATTTAAAATATTTAAAACATGGGTTTTTTGAAACATATTTTTATGTTTAATTTAGTATAAAATCATTTTTACATTTTAAAATTTATAAAAAAGTAAAATTTCATCGCATTTTTCCTATTTAGGTTTAAACTAAATTATAACCCTTATGTGTTTTTAATGTTGAAAAATGGATTTCATTTTTGAAATCCGTGCATCAAAATTTGTAAACATTACGTTTTTTTATTTTTTGTAAATATAAATTGTAACCTTACTAATTTTTGTTCCCATGCTAAAGGATAAATTGGCTAACTAAAGATAAAAAAATTATAAGAACTATAAAATTTCCCTAAAGATTGAATTATTTTTATTTTGTGATTTAATCACATCCATATTCATAAAATATTAATTTATATGAAAGTTTTTTTATATTTTAGTGTTATAATTTTTTATAATAATTTCATTAAAGAAATATCAAAAAAAATTGACTCTTGTTTTTAATAACTATAAATTTTTTAACATGGGGATAAATAATGGATATTTTAGATTAAAATAATACTTTTAAATAAAAAAGGATGAAATTAATCATGATAATTTAATTTTAATTTTCAATTTAAAATTAAGTTTCATAAATATTTACACAATGGTGACAAAGTAATTATTATATTAATTGAAAAATCGAATAAATGATATTCAAAATATTAAAAGTAAAATATTTTTAGATAATTAACATGATAAATGAAATTTTTAGATGCAAATGACATGGTATGGAAGTATTACAATAATTGGTTTTAATTTTAATTGTCTTCGTGATATTATTAAAAAATTATTGAATATTTCGAAAACTAACCATCATATATATTATAATTAATAATATTTTATTAAATGAGATAAAATTTTTAAAAATATATTATTTGGACATGTTATTAGAATGTTCTATATAATATAAATAATATTCCATTTATGTATATATTTTTTTATTTATAGTAACAATATTGACCTTCAATGTGTAAAAAACTGTGTTTTCACAATAAGCGTTGAAGGGGTTAACAAGGGATTAAATCGAAAATATAAATTTAAAAACAAATTAAAAATTTTATCATTTATCATTTTTTATATTAGTTATAATTGTAATAATCCTATATTCTAATGAATTTATTTTTTATTCATTTTAAATTTCAAATTAATTTATAATAATTTATATTTTAAGAAATTATAAGAGTGTCCCTCCCTTCACTAATAAAAGGGCACAACTTCCTATTTATTCAAAATTAAAATTATATTTATTTAAAAAAATACCTATCCAAATACCATCGTAGAATACCTACCATCATTCCAAAGTCCTTTTTAGGCAATCTATCCACCCTATAGAAATTAAAGTATTATTAATTGAAACTTTCCAAATATGATATATATTTTTTGACCACATGTTTTAGTTTTGGGACTTACTCCACATAAAAATATTATTAATACATGAAAAAATAATAACATCAGTAACCTATATATAATGATATGTTATTATTTTAATGGAATAAATTGTATCCATCATCAACCTCTATTAAATGGATGATGAATTCAGCATTGTTGTTCACGAAGGACTGCCACATCAATGAAGTGATGTGATTTATTTTTCATCACCACATCACATGGATGATATATATAACTATTATTTTAGAACTAATATGATAATTATTAAATAATTATAATTATATTAAGAAAAAATTACAATTACCATCTATCCATAATGATTCTTTTAAAAATGGAAAATTTACTCATGTGTATGTATGACATGTAGTTTCTATGTTTATAACAGAGTTCAATTTTCATAAAAATATTTAATGGTTGTATTTAATAGTATATTTGACTAAAAAAATTGATAATTATGTAATTATTATTATTCTATAGATGATGGAATAATTTTCTCTTCGACCGTTGTCCACTTATAGAAGAATTTTATGAAATCTAATCCGATTGTCATCAAAATGATAAACATAAATTTAATTGATTAAATAATTTTATATAACATTATATTAAATGAAATAAAAGAAAAATAAAACTTTATAATCTTCCTAAAAAGGTATAAAATTAACATAATACTGTTACTCCTGATGATAAATAATGTACACGACTAGTCAGACTCAAGGTAAGGGGATATCATTTACAAATAATATTTTCTAGTTTCCCTTAAATCTATATTTTTGTTCTCCTTATCCAAATTTAAAAAATAATAAAAAATATTTTAATATTATCTTATGTTGATATAAAAGCATTTTACACATAATTTATATTTACAAATAAATCTTAAAAGGAAATTTTTTTTGTTTTCCCAATAATGTACATTGTGATGTTTTTTGACAAAAGTGTGGCATGAATATTTTTTAAATTATACCACATGAAAATATTTTCCACAAGAATTTTTTATGATTTTAAGGATGAAAATAATAGATTTCATTTTTTAGGGATCTTGTTAATTTTTATGATGATGTGTAGATATATGATAATCCATATTTTTGTGGTTATATTATTAAAAAATGTTGGGTTGTGCAGTGACAACCCAAAGACAAGTGGGACCATGATATCCCTCAAATTCATTGGGTATGGAAAATGAATGTATGTCCATAACACTTGTAAATGTAATTTTAAGAGTAATATTGAATTGATTTCTCAAGTAACATGCATGTTTTATCTATGAATGATATTAGTTTTTATGTGAATATTATGATTTATCAAGGTAGGATAATGATCTTTTGTTTAAAGAAAATTATATGATATATTTTAAGGGGTAAAATGTATAAATTTATGAAAAAGATATTATGGGTTTATCATGTTATAAAATAAACATTTAAGAGTACTATTTTTTCTTTAATATATGTTATTAAATGTTTTACTAAAATCTTTGCGTTGATAATTTGAATTATTATACAATAAAAAGACTAATTTTTCACCCAATGTTTATTTTAGAAAAGGAAAATTTTTATATGTATTCAATTACTGTGATTTCTTTGTTTCTAATTTAATCCATTAATAATTTTTTTGTGTACATCTCATGTTTAATTTTTTCATAGGTTTTAAGTATGAGTAGGGAGATGGAAGAAGTCAATTTTAGAACCATGGATATTTATCATGAATAGAAGTCATGTTTTTTCATGACATTTTAATATTGTGGAAAAATGGATACTAAATAAAGGTGTCCACATTGAATATATATGGGATTTTTATGTAATAGTTTTTAACTAAACCTATAAATATATTAAATTAAAATATTGTTTGGAATGTAATAATGTGAAATGAAGTTTAAATCCAATAATATAGGAAAGGTTTAAGGCCAGATCCTTACAGTTGGACACAAATAAATGGTTAGATAACAATACTGGTTAGGATAATGTCAATAGAGTACCATTAAAATGTTTTCATTTATGGTTAATTTGAAATGATATATAATTTTAATATTACCATGTTTCTTCTTCTAAACTATTTTTTAGATTTTTTTAAAAGAGGAAACAGATAAGATGATGTTGGAAGGCACCAAGGGGATGATATCCTTCAGAATCAGTAGCGTGGAAGGGATGGTGTTAGAATATAGAAGTATATTACTATAATGGACCAGTTTATAAATGTAATAAATGTTTTTTGGATGCATTATAGGATTGTTTAGGTCTATAAAAAGGAAGATCATAGTAATGGACCATTTTTTGAGGCAACACCCTATTATATTTAGTGGATATTTAAATATTGTTACAAGTGTAGGATGTATTAAATCCCTAGAAAAGATATCAATTGTAATATTATATTAGGATCATAAAATTAATGTCTTGATATTTACAATTTTGAATGTGATTCTGACTGGTGGTGGTCAATGATCATGAATTTCATTGAAATAAAGGAAATTAATACACTGGAAATGGATGATTTTAAAAATATTTTTCTTCAGATTTATTTTATACGATGGTATAAATTTGGATTTAAAATCAATTAATGTAATTGAAAAAAAGTAAGAAGATTTAGTTACAATGTAGGAATTAAAAGTCACCCATTTAGTAGGGTACATACTATATTTTATCTCAGATCATGATAGTACAACTAATCAATTTAACTCGGATATAAAGCCAAAATATCGACGGGCATTGTCTTCCACTGAGTTTAAAAATTTTGAGCAGCTTGGTTGATGTAACATAATGGTGGAAATGTATTTTTTGATGATCATGTTCTTTTTAATAATAGTAAAAAATAAAATTATTGGATGGTATTAAATGTGTATTCATTTATTAATGATGTTTATATGAAAGAAAATCAAGCACAAATCTTGTGGTAAGTCTTGTAAAAAGTACTATGGGTAATGTTTTATGAAAAATGGTATGTTCTTCTTATGTATACGGTTTTAGAACATGGGTTAGGACTTCAAGTATAATGATCATAAAAATAATAAATATTTTATTATGATATGATATAATTTTAATTTTTTCGACATTATGATAACGTGATCTCGAAGGTAGTAACTTAGGATATAAATTATAAGGATAAAAATTAAAAAAGGTTTGAAATATATTTTTGTACTATAGTGGTTTATGTTAGTCCTTATAATTTATTGGTTACATGTTTGTTACTTGTTTATTAAAATTATTCCAATACCGTGTTTGACTTTAGTTCCCCCAATTCATTCAATTAAGAGAAAACCATAAGTAAATTTGGAATATAACCTCATAAAATTATGATATAAATTTATGTGAGAAATCTAGGTGGGAGGAGTAAAGTAACCAATAATTATAGGAATAATCCTATTATTTTTTGTGAAATACTTATTCCTAAAAATATTTTTTAAGTACACATGGTATAATTTTATGTAATTTTTGATATGTATTGTCTTTTAGTTTACCATAAAAAGTTATATATTATAAACAAGAAATTATTTTTCAATGATTTATTACCTTGAATAGCCAACTAATAAGTATATAAATAGATTAGAAATGGAATTTAATGTTACTTAGCACAAGTTTTTGAAAAGAATGAAACTGCTTAGATTAGTGATGTACTTGTAGTCAATGAATATATGAATGTTTTTTGAAGATTTATTGGGTTTTATTCTAGATCATGATGTTAAGTTTACTATTAAATTATTTCTAGATGAAAATAAAATTTCAAAACCACCTTATCTAATGGTTTAATTAGAACATTAGGAATTGAAAAATCAATTAAAGGAGTTTCTAGATAATTTTTTCTTTCCTCATAGAAATTCATTAGGGGTGATCATGTTTTTTTTGTCAAAAATAAATATAGTTCCATTAATATTATCATTGATTATATGGATATGAATATAAAAAATTTATTGAAAATGTATATTTTTCCTGAAATTGAAATTTTTTTTGAACAACTTCATGGAGTGCATTGTTATTCAATGATTGATCTCAGTCCAACATACCATTAGTTGAAGGTGAAGGATGAATATATTTTGAAGGCTAAATTTCATAATTGAAATGGGAACTATGTGTTGGTTATTATATCCTTTGGTTTTTATATTTCTCTAGTTTTATTTATGGATCTTATAGATAGGGTGTTCCATGAATATTTGTATTAGTTTGTGGTTGTATTTTTGATTAAATATTGGGGTATTCTAAAAGGCAAGATGACTATTAAATACACCTAATGATTATTTTTCGAACTATAAAATAAAAGAATGTATATGTAATATTCGTTAATAGTGTATGTTTATTGTAACCAATTTCATTCCATAGAGACATTGCAATTAAAGATTGAATAATAGTTAATCCATCCAAAACTAAATAGGTTGATGATGGGAAATATCCTACAATTATTTTTGAGATTCATATTTTTCTTGGGTAAGTATGCTATTACCAGTGTTTTGTTCCAAATATTTCCCAGTTATGCGGCTCAAATACTATGTTAACTCAAAAAGGAGTTAAATTCATTTCGAAAAAGGAATGTGATAACTGATTTTATCAAGTGATAGGATGATCAGTGTATGCTCTAGTTTAACCTATCTCTCAATAAATTATGAATTTATTATCCATATTGATTCTTTGTTGAAGGGACTACATTGTGATTAGATACAGAATTATAAAATAATTTATTATCCATCATTTGAACTATAATATCTTGAGTTAAATTATCAAACATGTGATTTTGAATTTGATTCTATGGTTTTTTATTTAAAATTTTGGGGAAATAATTTATATAGAACCATGGGTAAAATATATAATGATCATAAAATTTTTTATCAACTCAAAAATCATTGGAAATTATATATAGTGGATTACAAGAATTGATAAATATTATGACTATAGATTTCATTACCATCCTGGAAAATTAAACAATGTAGTGGATGCTTTGAATCTGAAATATAATGCTTCATTTACAATGTTACATTCAGAACATGAACCTTCAGTTAATTATTTGATGAATTTTTTTCATAGATTTTGTGGATATAGGAACTTCTTATCTTTTGTTTTAGGTTTCAACAAAGTAATCTCTGTAAAAGAGAATTGATAATTCCCAAAAAAAGATAATTTGTTATAGGAAAATATATAATAGTTTAAGAAGGGTATGTTTTATAAATTTCACATTGACAATGATTATGTGTTTAGATTTGTAATGATATTATGGGTGCCTGGTTTTCTATGTTTATGGTTGAATAATTGAGTGAAGCTCGTATTTACCTTCTTTTCTTTCATCCTAGTAGCTCAAAGAAGTATAGAGACCATCAGGTGTAGTTTTTAGTCCCAAAATTGGATACAATAAACTAGGGGTGTCAATTAATGTATGGATATTCATCTAAAAATTAGTCATTCCCCACTACATCATGGCCTATTTGTTATGAAGGTCACTAATTTTTTCATTTTGTTATTATTAATTTAATCCTTACCATAATTATTTAATGATGATGAATTGAAAGTAAATCAATAAAATAAAAATAAGGAAACATAGATTTTTATTTGGTTTATCCTAATAAGGATACATCCAAGGATTATACAATAGAAATTTTATAATGTACCAAATACACTAAAGAATACTACAGTTGGTTTAGGCGTGATCAATCCTACCCAGATTCACTACCATTTCAATATTTGGGGTAGACGAACTATATCTAAGGGATCACTTCCATGACACCTCCCTCTTATCCTTAATGATTTATAAGAATTTTTTTCAAGATGACTAAAGAACAATATATTATATTATTTACAGTTGAACATAATTTTTTATAAGTTCCTTTAAAATTCACAAGCTCATTCACATCTTCTATGTGAAAATTCCCTTTAGCATCGAGTTTCTATGATATATCATGGAATAGTTTTATCAATTTTTTATGTTCTTCAAGTGATTCTAATTCTTCCTCATTCTATAATGACTCTAGAAACATCCCCACTTGATGGTATAAAACAAAAAATTCTTACATTCACTACATCCAATATATTATTGAATGACCTCCATATGATAAGATTTTAGAATGGTGAAGATCTATATCTTACTATTTTTTTGAATTTAGACACGATAAATATTTTTATCATAGGTTCATCACATAGAATTATTATTATAGAAAGGCCCTATCATGTTACCCCTATATGAGACCCTAGTTTTTCACCCTTGTGCAAGAGCCTAGTGCATAACCCTTGAATGAGATGTTAGCACATAATCCTTCTGTGAGACTCTTCAGTGGGACCCCTCCACGAGACATTATTCTATTCACATAGATCATGAGTCTTTGTTTTATTCACGTGGATCTAAATAATTTGTTCTATTTATGTGGATAGCATGACTTTTATCTTTCCATGTGGACCAGATAACTCTAGCATGAGACATTGTTATTTTTATGTGGATCATATGATATCAATAGTTCTTTTTATGCACACAAACACCCAACGCATACATCTCTTCACAAGATACCATTATGAGACTCCTATTTCAGAACCCTTTGTAAGACTTTGTTTTGTTTATATGGATTTCATGATCGTAACAGAAGACATTGTTCTTCTAATGATAGATTCTTTTCTTCAGATCAAAACACATAAAAAATCATTTATTATTTATCAACGATCGGTTAAAGGGTATTTATTGGTATCTACACACTACATTAACATTTCAATTCATAGTTATCCATTCATTCCACCACCTCATTAATTGGAATTATACACTTCACATGATTTCTCTACATGATCACCTATTGCATGTCACAAAAACATAATGGGATTTTCTACATTGTATTTGAGCATGTCACGAGATCCCATCATGTGATGAACTGAAAATCATGTGGGATTCTGGTGATCAAATCATGTGATACAAGGAATATAATTTATCCAATTACATTATCTTCCCATACACCATGTTATCCAATTGAGACATATACATACAATCACATGGACTTCACATGATCCCATTACATGATCCAATGAATATAATACGGTTATGTGATTTCAAACAATGGTGAAATATCTCCAATATTTGTTTCCTCCATGTATTCATGAACATAGTGTGATCTCTTAGTGAGATCCCATGACAACCATGGACACCTAACATAATCCCACAGTGAGATCAATATATAATCATGCAAGGCCTTCATGTGTATCGTATGATCTTATTCTGAGAGGCTATTAAAATCACGAGTTTCTTCATATGAATCCCTCAAATGATTTATTCTAACATCATGTGATCGTGTGGTAATTCCATGTAGTCATTTCAAACATTCATGTTATGCATGATCAGTTCATACTTTCTCACTCTACATGATCACTTCTAACATTATCACTCTATGTGATCAGTTCTAACACATACCCAACCATTAAAAACCAACCCTCAAAAAAACCACAAACCATAATAAACAAAATCAACCAAAAACCCCAATCAATAATTAGTTTTTCCAATAATGTCCCCCTTTGGGTTTGTTGAAAACACAAATAAGCTTCAAGAACAAACTAATTGCAAAGACATGTATATGGAAACCAATTTCCTTATCAAACACCAAATAGTGATCAAACACTTCCTTAACATGTACTCTAATCCCACATAAGTCAATCACGGCATGAGAAAGAAGAATATCAGTACACTTTTTTAATTAATCAATTAATTCTAAAACCTCCCTTTGGAATCCTTCTTGATATCCAAATATAGAACAAGCTCTTCCTCAGAGATCACTTGATAACCTTTACTTGTCTATTTGATTCATCGAGAACCCAAAGTACCCTATTTTTTGTGATTCTACATCCCCGATAAATCATCTTTATCATCAAAATATTTTAAAAACCCAATTTTCAACCCTTTTTGGTCTGAAACATAGTAAATAAAAAAATAAGTTTATAAGGGGAACAAAAACCAAACCTTGGGGAGTTGGGGTACCTCATCGAAACATTTCATATGCAAGGAGTCAACTGGACTCTAATATCATTTCAATAATGTTTAAATTCTTTAATTTCTAAGGATTTAATCAGGATGTCTACATTTTCACAATCTCTAGCTTCTCAGTCTCATACACTGCTTCTTCCTTGATAATGTGGTATCTTATCTCAATGTTATTGTATCCATTAGTTGTGAGCTGTATTTTTTCCCATGTTTATATCACCTAAATTTTTACAATGTATTCTAATTGGATATTTCACTTAAACTCCCATATCATCAACCTATTTATTCCCCAATAATAATAGAATGAAATATTGGGCAGTTGTAATGTATTCCACTTCTACGATTCTAAAATAAATTCAATCTTATTTCTATATTATACAAAAAAAATACATAGTCCACCAATTTAGAATACACCACCTGATGTTGACTTTTGATATTCTTCTGAAATAACCCAATTAGCATATTTAAAACATAAAAGTTTTTTTTGACATCTTTCATTTTATAGTAAACCAAAATCCAACATTCCTCAGATATACCAATGTATTATTTTCATTTCATGTAGGTTTATTTGAGATTACTTTTATATCGTTTCACTGGGCATGAAGTAAAAATAGTATCTATTAATGTCATTATTATGTATAACAGACACCCAATGATCTATCTATATTCAAGGATATTGACTAAAATTTGTTTATCTATGTATTTACTACACATTAATAAATTATCTATATGTATCATATTTTTAATTAACTATAAAATCATGATGGAAGACACATTACTCTTATAATCTCCTTTGATCATTCACTTCTCAAGATTAGATCCATATTTATTCAATATAAATGGATGCAACAGACAGATGTTCAGAAAGTGAAATTAGTATTGGGAATTGATTAATTTATATATCCACAATGACTAATGAATTAGTACTCTTTTAATGAAATAAGAGTTTAATCAAATAAAAAACAACAATATCCACATAACTCAATTTCTACTATGGATGCTAATATCAATATTTTCTTGTATTCTTCAGAGGACTATATTTCTAGATGTAGCAGTATATATTTGACTTATTATTATAAATTCCCCTTAAAAACCTTAATATTTTGACTTATAGAAATTAGTAAGATTGATTACTGAGGTGGTTTTAGACATTGAATTACAAATTAGAATAGGTATACTGCTTGTTATAAATACTTATGATTTTCTCTATCAGATCATTGTTGTCCTAAAAATAGTCATTTGATACCTCATTATTTAGAAAAAATATATAAGTGTAAATTACATGAATGTTTCAACATATAACACAATCTATCTTCTCTCGGTGAAATAATACCACATGAATTGAGGCCTGATACAAATGGTTGAATATTGAATTTGACATGGAACGGTTGGTTCATTCAATAATATATGAGACAACATTTATGTTTCACAACTGACTCTTTATCATATAATCTATCCTTTCCATAGAATGAATCTTCTAGATAAAAATTTAAAAAATTGAGTCTTTGTTTAACACCACTTGTTCAATATAAAACCAAATGTCAATCTCAAGAGTCTATGTTCTTGTTTTCACATGAATCTATATTAAAATTATGAACCTATGCCTTTTTTCACACACACAACCCATTGATCATATCTCCCCCTTCATCTTGTAACACATCAAACAAATATTAAAAATAGTGCGTGCATGGGGATGGTGGTGCCTTTGAAATACTCATGAAGATTAATTTGGTTGAACTTGATTGATCAACCCTTTAATATTTTCTAGATAAACAATGTATTCCACTTCTAATTTATGTAAAAATCTGACCAATATCAATTAATATGGCCATAAACTGAACCCGTTATTACCAAAATTTTAAATATTCTTCTAATATTTATGTTTCTTAGGCCTTGGATTAAAGAAAATATGGTGTTCAAACCCTTTAGTAAAAATTTATTTATTTGATGCCTCACTAATGTATGATTTTTTCCAGATTAATTTCTTGAACAACTATCCTTACAGTGGTCATATTCTCTTTTTTATACCTTAATTTTAGGGATCTTTCTAATTCTTTTAATTCCAATATTCATTCATGAAACATGAATTTATCTTGGAATTACTTATTAATTATTATTTTATCAGTTATTGGGGTAATGTCACTCTTTTGTTTCTGGGGAGATTCATTTCATATCATCACATTCTACATACTAAAAACTGGAGAAAATCCTTTATTTTTATCAAGTTCATTAACACTCATTCTAATAGATCTGTTGTAAGTTTAGTTTTGGAGGTTCCCAATATATATTTCACTGAGCTCTTTATGTTTCCTATATGACATCAATTCTATTTTCAACATAGTTGGTTTTCATATAGTATAGGATTTATCATTATATACCACTATAGTTGGGGATATCATTTTAGGGTTTTCCTTCCATACTTTTTTATAGATATCATTTATTTCAAATTACCATGATTAGAACATATAACACTTCTCCCATGAAAAAAATATTGTGCTTCATCATTTCAGGATGAGATGTTGATGTATTCGGAGTTCTTATTCTAACATTGAAACCTCCAGATTCTTGACATGTACTCCTGGTGTGTCCCAGTATTTCCCAATAATAAATTTTGATGACTAAATTATTCAAAGATACATTACATTCGTACATTTTGAGATTATTCCACTTATTCATAGATTCAAAATTATTAATATCTTCACATTATTGAATATATTCCAAATCATAAAAAAATATCATTATTTCCATGAATCTAAAATAAATAACAACTATATTTATCCATTCTTGTATAAGTATTTTTTATGTCTATCTGTTGAAACTATATGATTATACCTATTTCTAGAACTATTCACATCTCTCTTCCTCTCATGCGTGAGAGAGTATTCATCATAGCTAAAACTAGATTTACCTAAAATAAATGACCTTTGAGATGAGGTAATCATTTTATTTTTTTCCTCTAAAATTAAATATTGTATTTTTATTTCATTATTAGCCACTGAGATATAGAAGAATAAAAAATGAAAATCATCCTTCTATTCAGTTTTTCCTTTAGAATAAGGCTACCCCACATCTATAATTACTGAATCTTGACCTCCTCGCAATTGTTGAATATTCTAGTCCCTAAATTCAAGATGATTATTATTTTCTATTTGGAGAGTCTAACCCATAGTAATCTCATCTTCCAATGCATAAGATAGATTATCCAGCATGTCACATTGCTCATTTATTTTTAATTAATCTATACAATGAAATCTTCAATGAATGAGTTATTCTAAACTAGTTCTTGTTGTTGTGAAACAAGGTTCATAATTTTATCAATTAAGACTCATAATTTATTTTTGGATTCAGATAATTTATCTTTTCATTAGAATTGAGTTTTTTCTGTTCATCTACTTAGGAATCATTATTCTCTATTACAAGAGTAGCCACTCTATTATTGAAACCTTTTATTTTTTTGACTATAATTTACTATTTATTAAGATAAATATCTTTAGACATACTTTCATTTTTTAATTTTGATAAAATATATTTTTCAAATGGAAAACATTCAATTTTGGATTTGATGAAATTTAATCATCATCAGTAGTTCCATTGTCACGTGTAATGTTAGGTTCTATAATAATTCCTACAACACCATTAAATGATTAAATTGTCTCACAATATGATTAATTCAAAACATTGTTTAATAAAATGTTGGTTTCCTTCAATTGAATCACTAATTTTATAAACACTTCCACATAGATGAATTCCACCATAAATCTACTTTTTCTTTTATGTTCATCAATTTTCTATGGAACACCAAGATAAGTGAAAACTGAAACTTCAATTCAAATAATAGAATAAAAAATGTCAGAGAGAACATATCTAATTGAAATACAACCCTATATTACAAATTGTTATTCCATAAAAGGTGTTAGATATACTAGGGGTGAATTAGGGTATGGATATTGTTTTTGAAATTCTTCTTTCTCTACTGAATATTGACCACTTTATTATAAGGGTAACTCATTTTTCTACATTATAATTTTGATGTTCTTATCCATTCCAAACATATCTAATGATGATTCATTGAATGTAAATAAATAAATAAATCATAGGGAAACATATATTTTTACTTGGTTAACCCTCTCTTGGCTATCACCAAGGATTATACCAATGTAATGTGGAAATGTACCAAATCCACTAAAGAGAAATAATGTTGGTTTATTCTATGTTACTTGTATAGGAGAATACTGTATATATAATTTTTGGGGTAGAAGTAATTCCTATTCAATATTAAATCCATCACACATCCCTCATATACTCATAGATTTTGAAGGAAAAACAATTGTCATATATTCCATAGAAAAATATATTATACTGTGGATAGTTTCTCTAAATATATGATTGGTGCCTTTTAAATTCACATGATATTTCACTAATTTTATGTGAATATCACCTTGATCATTTTTATTTCACAAGATATCATGGAGAGTCTTTATCACATTGAAAATTTAATCAAGAAGTTCCATGTATTTATATTTTCATAATGATTCATGTAACCACTTCACTTGTTCGTCTGCTAGACTGTTATAAGAACGTGTTTCTTCTCTTGAGGTACGGGCTTCTTATTTTCTCATTTACATACGTGTTTTTAATAAAATATGGAAAATGGGGAAAAATCAAAAATTTTGGAACTACACATCGTGTACTTTTTCCACACGCCGTTTACTTCTGGCCGTGTTGGGATGAATACACAAGTCGTGTAGCCATGTCGGCAACAAAGGGGGTAGGAACCGACTACATGCCATGTAGTGGTCCTTTACATTCCGTGTAGTCAGTCGCCAGGACGAAATAGTAAGGTGGTGGAGTAGCAGCCAGTTGGGCGGCAGTACACACCGTGTATTCAGGAGTACATGCCATGTACTCATGTCGGTAGGTGAACTGTGTTGCGCTGGCAGGAAGCCACCAGAGGAAGAGATTAAAATTGGGGAAGTACACGCCATGTACTCGGAAGTACATGCCGTGTACTTTGTTTTTTCTGGATTAAAATATGCAGTAGCCTCCTCATTTGGAATATGAGGCATTTGAGCCGTATTTGAGCCAAATGAGGAGGCCAAACCTTTGAAGATCCGCCGAGTGTTCGTCTGGAATCAGATTCCTCCTCGGATGATCTCATTGGAACTGCGTGGTTAAGACCTTTCTTCTCCTTAAGCCCTTCTTACCAATTCTTTCCCAAGGGAAATTTATTAATGTTTGAATGAGTTTTTTTCTTCATTAGATCTACGTCGTTCTTGGTCACTTCTGGAGTCGGCGTTCGGGTATATCGTTCGTTGGCGTATAAGGTAGGTGTCTTGGTGTTAATTTTTCCAACTGTTATGCATTTTGTGCGTTTTTTGTGCCATGAAACCATGTTGGCGTGTCGTGTGGATAAAGTCGTTTCTATATTAAACACCTAGAATTGATTAGGTATTTAATTATGATATTAAAATGCTGGTTGAGATTGTTTCTTGGATCTGGAACCACCCCGTGGTTGTGTTCCACTGTTTAACCATTTGGCCAGGATACCCGAGGGTATTCCTTAAAAGTAGTGATTAAAGAATTGACTTGAGAGGAATTGATTGTTTACTGCTTATTTACATGTTGGTCATGGATTGGTTACCTATTTAGCATGAGGGCGTTGTTGTGATTAGCCCGTGGGCACTGCACTATTTAGCCTGTGGGCAGTTGTTATTTCAGCCTGAGGGCGATTTCTTCTATGCATGTGGGCAGGTGACTCTGTGCATGTGGGCGACACTACCTACACCTGAGGGAAAACTCTGTTATTCCTGAGGGAAGATTCTTGTGTCGGACACTCTTTACATGAGGGTAGGAGTTTACATGTCCAACGACATTAGCTGGTTATTTAGAATATTCACTGTGGTGGTATTTTAAATTTAATGGATTAAATGGATAATAAAATCGAAATATAACTGGTAATTAGATACTGTTGAGTATTGCTTACATTATTTCATTTTACTACTGCACATTGTCGTTGCATGCTTACACGCAGTTGGGAACGAGCCTTTGGTGGGTGCCTACTGAAAATTTATTTCTCACACACTGTTTGGGTCACGCTTTTCGGCCCAAACAGAATAGGTTTCTGCAGTTGTGGATAGGGGAAAGATTCCATATACATGTACTTGACTATTGCTGAGTAGTAGGAGGGAATGGGACCGATCCTAGGCTCGTGATTCCACTGCCAGTTCTTTTTCTTTGTTTTGTTGTACTCTGCTTTTGTTGTACTATGTTGATATATAATATGTTCTGGCTATTTTCTTAGAAATTGTAACATGTAGAAACATCGTTTAAATAATTTTGGTTATATCCTCTACCATTTTTTATTTCAGTTGTGTATGATTTACTGATTCCTCTGTTCATTGTATGTTTTATTTGTATTCTGCTGCACTACACTTTGAAAAATGAGGGCATAGTTTCCCCACTATCAGACCTGGGCCCTCGCTACTAGTTGGCAGCCCTTGGCATTTGGGGAAACGTGTTTGAGGTCACGTGGTGAACTGGGTTCGGGGAATCCGTTGAGTGGCACCCAGAACTAGGATATTACAAAGTGGTATCAGATGAGGTTCTTTTCTTTGACTTACTATTTGGAACCTTAGTCAGCGATAGGATGAATGGTTGTTAGTAAAAATTTGTGCCTGAGCATAGCTAACTCGTGTATAGGGAAAAGTTAGTATGCCTCGTATTTTGCAATTTTTCATATTTTGCAAATTTTACAGTTGATATGTTTTCATCGTTGGGTGACGGACTTGAGTTCGTGTTGTTCTAATTTATTTGTTGGTTCTATTTAGTTGTAACCTGAGGAGATGAGGGTATGCGATCTCATACATCATGTAGGAAAATGATAGAAATCACATTCCCTGCATAGTTTCATGCCATGTGGGTGTATTAGAAATTTCATGCTGTTGTGATAGTAGTTCTGCAAGAAAAGCATGCTGTTTTGATAGCTGCTTAATAAATACATGTTGTTTGATAGGGTATTTTGTGTACGCTTGTTTATATAATGGATGAAAAACTTTGGGGTTTGGCGAGTATTGTCCCCCATTGACCAGAATTTGGTGGATCATTGACAGTTAATTATGTTATAATACAGATACGATGTAAAAAATTGATTTTTTGGGGAGTATGCGCCCTCACGGGTCAGAATTTGACACATAGGTGTGGGTTTTCGAGTATTTTCTAGTTTTCGGGGAATTTTCTGAGGCATAATGTCCGAAAACCCAGTATACACGCCACTTAGAACTTTAAACACGCCATGTATGGCCTTCTGTTTGGGAAGAAAAATGAACTTTTTGCGTACACACCATGTACAAAGAGTATACTCCATGTAGTCTCTTCTCGTGTCATAAACCGTGTTGGCAGCGACACGGGGAAGGGAAGACCTTGGGGTGAACATGACATAGAGCTTATGTACATTCTGTGTAGTGTTGTCCCAGAGTCTGGCTGTGTAACTAACAACACGGGTCGGTGAACTCCTGTACAGAACACACCGTTTCAATGATGAACACGCCGTGTAGTGTGACCTGGGGACTCGGCCGTGTAACTCACAACACGGGTCCATGTCATCGTTCCATGAACATGTCGTGTACCTTTGGGGACATGCTGTGTAGTCTTGTCCGAGGACAGACCGTGTGGACTTAGTCGTGTGGCGGGGAAACGGGGTTGTTGACACGCCGTGTGGGGATGTAACACGCCATGTAGTGTCAAGCCAAGTAGTAGGACGTGTCACAGATGACACAGGAAGATGGAAAATAACACCACACACGCCGTGTAGATAATATACACGCCATGTAGTTTTGTTCAAACGGGAGCCGTGTGGCTTAGTCGTGCAGAAGGACCCGGGAAGGGGAAGGGAAGCCAAGTACACTCTGTGTAGTCAGTATACACGCCGTGTAGTCATGTTTTGAAATTTTTGAAATAAATTCTTCTTCTTTTCCCTTTTTGGTTTCTTCATTTCAGCATTAATAATCTTGAATCTAAGGCATGTTTTTGACTATGTAGTGTCATTTCGCCTAGACGACCGCACAATGATCACTAGGAGAGCGGCAAAGAGAATACTTCGGAGATGGTGGGCCATTGGCTACCATTTGATCCCCCAGCAGAGCCAGATGTGTCACCAGCTGTTATACCGGACACAGGCACAGAGGCGCAGTTCCGTGAAGACTTTATACGGTTCATGAAGACCTGTCAGGGAACACCGCCGGCTACCACATCTATGGCTGAGCTTACACGTATCTTCAATCAGTAGAATCTGCCTATGTTCTCATGGGATGGTGGACCACAGGATGTGGAGTCTTGGCTGGGGTCTATGCAGACTATTTTCGAGCATCTAGAGACACCTCTAGGGAAGAGGGTCAAGCTCGCGACTTACATGATGCGTGATTCCGCCAAGGGGTGGTGGGATGTTACCACCCAGTCAGAGCATCACAGGGACATGGCATGGGAGGATTTTCAGGAAGTCTTCCATGAATTATTCTTTCCCAAGATGCTGAGGCAGATAGAGCTCGAGAGATTAGGAATCTGCAGTAGGGAACTATGTCAGTGATGGACTATTATGCTTGTTTTACGGAGCTTCAGCGCTTTGCACCCGTGCTGGTGGGTGATGAGATGTTGAGAGCCAGAAGTTTTGAGGATGGTCTTTTGTATGACATCCGAGCGCTGGTGAATTTCTTCAGGGTTCCTACTGTACATGATATTGTGAACCAGGAATTGATCATAGAGAGGAACCTTCGAGAATCTAGTGGTGTGGGCCAGGGTGGTTCAGCACCAGCTACTGGTACTTTTTCTGTTGGTAAGAGGAAGAGACATACGGACATATCTCAAGGTGTCAGTACCAGTTAGAAAAATGTTTCAGGCGGCCAGGTTATGTGCTACCAGTGTGGTAGAGAGGGGAACAAGAGTCCACAGTGTCCACATGATCCAGTGGAGTGCCAAACATGCGGCAAGATGGGACATCTGCAGCACTTTTGCAGGGCGTTTCCACCAGTGGCGAGTGAGGGGGTTCTATGCATACTTCGCGTGCGGGGGCAGGACCAGTGGATTCTTACCAGTCAGCGAACTAGAATATGTCAGCGCATGCAGGTAGAGATGTTGGTTGTGGTCGTGGTAGCCAGACACCAGGATCTCAGAGGAAGAAGGGCGGGATAGCTCAGGGTAGCCAGGTTTTGTCGCAGGGCCGTGGCACTAGGCAGACAGATGTGGTGTAACAGACCTAGCATGAGCATGATGTCGGACCTTCTACAGTAAGAGGTACTATTCTAGTATCTTCTGTCTTATCTTCAGTACATTTCAATACTGGTGCTGCACATAGTTTTATATCTGTACCCATTGTGGAGAGCCTTGGGCTCTATGTTTCTTCATCTTATGTTATCATGACACTAGACACTTAGTTGGGGACTAGAACGACTGGTGTGTGTCAGTACAAGAAGTTCCCCCTTAAGGTTGTTGGGTGTCACTTCATTTGGGACCTCTATGTCCTAGAGATGATGAGCTATGATGTCATTCTCGGGATGGACTGGTTGGTTCCATTTCAGGACTTTGAATACTGTTATCGTCGCAGGGTGCGTTTCACATCACCAGAGGGAAGAGAGTTTCTATACAAGGGCGAATGGGATGTTCAGGGGAGTCAAGCTGGACCATAGCATCGTCGGTGAGGTAGAGTCACGGACTAGATTACAAGCTTATATCTGGATGACCAGGTGACTTGTCTAGAAGATTTCCCTCCTGTTGTTGATCGTTTTAGGGATGTATTCCCGAACGACTTTTCAGGTCTACCTCTAGAGAGAGAGGTGGATTTCTCCATTGAGATTGTGCCAGGAGCAGCACCGGTGTCCATTCCCCCATATAGGATGGCTACACTTGAGTTGCAGGAGCTCAAGAGGTAGTTGGAGGAGTTGCAGGAAAAGGGCTTTATCTGACCCAATACTTCTCCTTGGGGTTCGCCGGTCCTTTTTGCGAAGAAGGCGGATGGTACTATTAGACTTTGTATGGATTATCGGCAGCTGAACTAGTTGATAGTTAAGAACCGATATCCCTTACTGAGGAGTGATGATCTTTTTTATTAGCTTCGTGGAGCATGAGTGTTCTTGAAGATTGACCTGAGATCAGGATATCTTCAACTGCGCGTGAGACCATCTGATATACCTCTCATAGTTTTCAGGAGTAGGTATGGTCTATATGAGTATACGGGTATGCTGTTCGGACTTACGAATTCGCTAACTGTTTTCATGGATTTGATGAATCGTGTGTTCCATTCGTATCTTGATTCTTTTGTGGTAGTATTCGTGGATGACAACATGGTGTACTCTCATACTCGACACAACCATGCCACCAATCTTGAGATCGTATTGAGTACACTGAGATGGCATCAGCTATATTCTAAGCTCTCCAAGTGACACATTTGGATGGACCAGATTCACATCCTGGGTCATGTCATCTCAGAGGCAGGAGTTTCATTAGACCCATAAAAGGTTAAAGCAGTAGTTTCTTAGGAGCATCCTAAGAACGTGTTTGAGATATGGGGTTTCTTAAGGATTTCTGGTTACTATAGACAATTCATACCGGACTTCTCCTGCTTAGCAGCACCGTTGACAGGTCTGATTAAGAAGGGTGTGAAGTTCATTTGGCTGGAAGCTTGCGAGGTAGCTTTTTAGGAACTGAAGGGAAGGTTGAAATCAGCACTGATCTTGATACACCCAAATCCGAGGAAGAGCTATATATTTTACAGTGATGCATCAGGTGTTGGGCTGGGAGCAGTGTTGATGCAGGGAGACCGAGTTGTGGCGTACGGGTCTCGGCAGTTGAGGCCACATGAGAGTAATTACCTGACGCATGATCTCGAGTTAGCTGCAGTTGTACATGCATTGCGCTTTTGGTGACATTATCTATTGGGGGAGGATTTTGTGGTTTTTACCGACCACAAAAGCCTCAAGTATATTTTTACTCAGCATGACTTGAATTTGAGGCAGAGGAGGTGGGTCGAATACCTACAGTCCTTCGATTTTGAGAATTCCTATACACCTAGTAAAGGTAATGCAGTAGTTGATGCACTGATCAGGAAGACTCAGATACAGATAGTGCAGGAGGCTACTGGTGAGTGGAAGCTCATGGACTTGTTCTCTGAGATGCATCTCGAGGTGAATAATAGTCAGGGGCAGACTTATCTTTCATCTTTAGCTGTGACTTCTACCCTCCTGGATAGAGTGAGGATAGAACAACTCTCTGATTCAGAAGGCCTAGTTCTATGGGAGTCGGTGGCAAGTGGGGACCCTTCTCCTGGTTGGACAATAGACGACGATGAGATTTTGTGTTTCCATGGATGAGTATGGGTTTTAGGGGATATATGCGAGGAGCTGATGCGAAAGTTTCATGCTTCATCTTGGGCAGTTCATCCCGGGGTTACCTTCCTGAGTCTGTCCACAACAACCCACACGGAATCATTGCCAGGAGGTAGCTCACTTCTTGCTGATCAAGGAGACCTTTAGTGTTGACGAGCTTGGAAGGATGTATATCCTAGAGATCATACGTATTTATGGGGTTCATTGTTCAATCTTTCTTGATATGGAAACTCACTTCACGTCTCGTTTCTGGAATATTTATCAGAGGGCACTGGGTACACGGGTGCTTCTTGAGCCTAACTTACAACCCTCAGACCAATGGCCAGTCAAAGCGTACGGTACAAGTACTTGAGGACATGCTGCATGCAAGCATCCTAGACTTTGGGGGATCTTCGGAGAATCAGATACCCCTAGTCGAGTTTTCATATAATAATTGCTTCCAGGAGACTATTGATATGGCACCATATGAGGATTTATATGGAAGGTCATGCCGATCACCTTTGTACATGTTGGAGGTAGGTGAGGCAGCTTTACTGGGACCACGTCTCGTGCAAAAGACTTCTGAGTAGGAAGAGTTGATTCAGAAGCAGATGGCTACCTTGCAGTCTAGTCATAAAATCTTATGTTGATCACCGCAGATGACCTTTTGAGTTCTTGGTCGAGGATCAAGTTTTCTTGCATGCTTCGTCGAGTCCGGGACACAAGCGGATTAGGAGATATGGTAAACATTCACCGCGATATGTGGGACTATTTGAGATTCGGGAGAGAGTTAGGCTGGTTTCTTATCAGTTGCGGTTACCGCAGTGGTACCGAGCCATGCACGACGTCTTCCATGTATCCCAGTTGCATCGCTATCATTCAGAATTGTCTCACTTCTTTCAGCCCGAGGAGGTTGAGCTGGAGGCAGATGCGTCCTTTGAGGAGCATCTGATTCATATCGCTGACAGGAGCACGGAGGTTCTCTGAGGCCGGCTAGTTCCTCTCGTACGGGTGCTATGGAAGCATGGTCGAGTGCAGGACGAGACCTTGGAGCGGGAGGCCAACGTACGTGCTCAGTGGCCGGAGTTGTTCATGGCTATATCTTCTCTATCATTGGAAGGGAAATTCGGGGACGAATTGTTATAAGGGGGGAAGTTTGTAAGAACCCGATTCTTCTCTTGAGGTAAGTGCTTCTTCTTTTCTATTTTCCGTAAGAGTTTTTAATAAAATAGGAAAAATGGGGAAAAACCCTAAATTTTGGAACTACACACCATGTACGTTTTCCACACATCATGTACATCTGGCCGTGTTGGGATGAGTACACAGGGCGTGTAGACATGTCGGCAAAAAAGGGTGTAGGAACCGACTACACGCCATGTAGCGGTCCTTTACACGCCATATAGTCAGTCGATATGCCGAAATAGTAAGGAGGTGGAGCAGCCACCAGCTGGGCGATAGTACACGCCATGTATTCAGGAGTACAAGCAGTGTACTCGTGTCGGCAGGCGAACAGTGCCACGCTGGCGGGAAGCTGCCAGAGGAACAATTTAAATTTTGGGATGTACACGCCATGTACTTGGAAGTACATGTCGTGTACTTTGTTTTTTCAGCTTAAAACAAGAAGTAGCCTCCTCATTTGGTAGAGGTGGCATTTGAGCCGTTTTGGAGCCAATGGAGGAGGCTGAACATTTGAAGATCTACCGAGTGTTCGTCTTGAATCTGATTCCACCTCGGACAATCTCATTGGAACCACATGGGTAAGCCATTTATTCTCCATAATCCATTCGTAACAATTTTTACTGAGGGAATGTTATTTACGTTTTAATGGGTTTTGTTCTTTGACAGATCTATGCCGTTCTTAGGTGTTTCTAGAGTCGGAGTTCAGGTATATCGTTCATTGGCGTATAAGGTAGGTGGCTTGGTGTTAATTTTTCCAATTGTTGTGCATTTTGTGTGTTTTTGTGCCATGAACCCATGTTTGGGTGTTGTGTGGCAGAGGCCATTTCTATAATAGACACCAATAATTGATTAGTTATTTAATTGGGATATTAAAATGTTGTTTGGGATCGTTGCTTGGATCTGGAACCACCTAATGGGTGTGTTCCACTGTTTAGCCGTTTGGCCAGGATACCCGAGGGTATGCATTAAAAGTAGTGATTATAGAATTTCTTTGAGAGGAATTGCTTGTTTACAACTTATATACATGTTGGTCATGGACCGGCTACCTGTTTAGCCTGAGGGAGTTGTTATGATTAGCCTGTGGGCACTACACTATTTAGCCTGTGGGCAGTAGTTATTTTGGCCTGAGGGCGATTTCTTCCATGCCTCTGGGCAGCTGACTCTGTGCCTGTGCGTGACACTACCTACACCTGAGGGAAACCTCTGTTATTCCTGAGGAAAGATTCTTGTGTTGGATAGTCTATACTCGAGGGTAGGAGTTTACATGTCTGAGGACATTAGCTGGTTATTTAGAATATTCACGGTGGTGGAATTTTAAATTTAATGGATTAAATGGATAATAAAATGGAAATATAACTGTTAATTTGAAACTTTTGAGTACTGCTTACTTTATTGCATTTTACTACTACACACTGTCGTTGCATGCTTACACACAGTTGGGCATGAGCCTTTGGTGGGTTCCTACTGGAAATTTTATTTCTCACACCCTATTTGGGTCACGCTTTTCGGACCAAACAGATTACGTTTCGGCAGGTGTGGATAAGGGAATGATTCCCTATACAGGTACTTGACTGTTGCTGAGGAGTAGGAGGGTATGGGACTGAGCATAGTTTCCCCACTATCAGACATGGGCCCTCACTGCTAGTTGGCAGCCTTTGGCATTTGGGGAAATGTGTCTGAGGTCACATGTTGAACCAGGTTCGGGGCACCCGTTGAGTGGCCCCAGGAACCGGGACATTACAACTGCCTTCTTCTTTTCCCTTCCATAGTTGTCTTACTGAATAGATTCCTTATTCAAGTATTATGGAATGGTACATATCCAATGTCTTATTTATCTTATGAATTTATATATGGAAATGATTTTTCTCATAGGTTATCTCTGGTGTATATCTATTTATAAAAGACCCTATCATGTTGCCAGTACAAGAGACCCTAGAATATACCCATTGTATGAGAGTTAGACACATAAACCTTGAACGAGATCATAACATGAAACCCTTTGATGACACTCCTCCATGAGACCCATATGTGATACATTGTTTTTATCATGTAGAACATGAGTATTTATTTTGTTCACATGGAATAGAAGCCTTTGATATGTTCATGTGGATCTCATGACATTTTTCTATTCATGTGGATCATGTTGAATCTATCATGAGACTTTGTCAATATTTTGTGGATCATGTGATACTATGAGGTATGTCTTTATGCACAAACACATTTCACATGCTCCTCTTCATAAGATAACATCATGATAATTCTCTACAATACCCCTTTATTACACCCCTTCATATGATTTTTTTCTTGCTATGTGTATAGAGTGATCTGAATGGAAGACCTTTTTCTTCTCATGTAGAAAAAGTTTCTTCATATTAAACCTTTTAATAAAAATTCATTAATTTATTAAAAAAATGTTCATGGGTAATTTTTAGGAATCTATGCACTGAGTTAAATCCTTAAATCATTGTAAGCCATCCTTTCCACCGCCTCATCAATTGTCCATATAGGATTCATGTTATTGCACTGTGTGATCATATCCTTCATGTCACAAAAAAATCACGTGATCATTTGAACTATATTTGAGTTTCCATCAACATCCCATCACATGGTCTGTTTAAAATCAAGCAAGATTCATTTGATCCCATAAAAATATCCAAATAAAATCATAGATACAACTCAACTTTCTTCTAGAAAATCCCATGATTCCATTTCAAGATCCAAATAAAATCACATGGGTTTTAAGTTTTCCCATCACACGATCCATTTATAACAATGTGGTTGTTTTATTTTGAATGACAATTGTATATCTCTTTCATTTTTAGCCTCTTTTTATTCATGTTCTCAAAATGATGTATTTGTAAGAACCCATGAAAATCTTGCATGATTCACATATTCCCATGACATGATAAATGATAATCATGTAGTGTATTCATTTTATTCACATGATATATTCTGTAGATTATTTGATAATCATGTATCTCTTCACATGAATCCTTCACATGATTTAATTCTAATTTATGAAATAAAGTGATCACTTCTTGTGATTCGTTCATACATTCACAATTCGCATGATTATTACATACATTCTAGCTTCGCATGATTAGTTCTCACCTTTATAATCTTCCTGATTAGTTTAAACATTCATGCTAACTCATCACACCTCTTTTGAAAACTGTTCTTCATCAAAACATCAAACCTTTTCAACAAAAAAAATCAACCCAGAAACACCATCAAAGTGGATATTATACCATTATTAAGGGCGAGATGGATTGAGAAGAGATATTTTGGATTTTAACATGAAATATTTTAATTCTCTATAGTTTAATGTGAACCAGAAATTAAAAAAGTATGTTCTTAAATATCTTCCACTACATGAATATAACGGTCAAATATATACAAGTATTTCATAGATAGACATGCAAATACATATCGAGGTAAAAATTTATAATTCGTTATAATGTATAGACTAACAAAATATTCATATTTACTTCTCATTCGGGTTAATATTTTAATAGATCTACTTTGTCAACATTATAATTTAGATATTGTCAAGTTACATAGATTTATCCTCCATATTTTATCTAATCGTGTTCCAAGGCTCACTTCTAATTTTGCAACGGAATTCCAAAGTTATTGGGAACTCAATTAAATTTCATCATATTTTTCTTCTTCAATATGTTATAAAATCTAGGATAGTGATTCCGACATAGGTATAAATGATTTTGGATTGTTTTATGTGTTCCCAGTTAATTTTGGATCAATATATATTTTTTTAATGTTCTCATATAATATCATGTTTCATTATTTTATACATATATCGCCTTTTGAGGAAATATATCGAAACTGGTGTGGGACTCTATCTTTTTGGGATGATGAAGGAGAAACGATGTTTATGGGAACATATTTGGTTGAATAAATAGTTGATAAGGTGTATTTAATTTAAACAAAAGAGAGGATAACTCTGAGAAGGAAGAAAGTTTATATAGATGACCAAATAATTGATATTTCATTTGATGTAGGTGATCTTGTTTTTTTAATGTACCATGATATAAAAGTGTTATGTTGTTTTCGTAAAACATAAAGTTAAGTACATAGTTCATTGAATGATATTAAATCCAATATAATTTTGGATTATTTCCTTATCATGTGGCGTTGCCAATAATTTTCTCCCAGGTAGACTATGTTTTCCATTTTTGGATGATATAAAGTATGTGGTCGGTTAATCTCATGTTTTGAGCCATGGGTAGTTCTATTATAATATAACCATTATAATGAGGAAATACTAGTTTATATTCTTCATAATAAAGAGATGTTATTTAGTAAAAAAGTAATTCACTAAGTAAATATTTTGTGAAAAACCCCAAACGTTTGAATGGGAAACATGGGAGTTTGAAAATATTACATGCAAAAAGAATCCACACTTGTTTAATAAGTGAATAAAATTACTAGGATGAAATTTAAAAAAATCGGCTTATGTAAAAACATGGTTATTGTTAGAATAAATACTCATTATTTAGATTTTATATTCATTATAATAATGTAATGTGACTTTTTTAAATAAAAAGGAAATAGATTTATTAAATTCTTTTCCTAAAATATTAAATTTAAAATTTTTATTTTGAAATCACTAAATTTCAATATGAAAAAATGAATTTATTTTTGAATACAAGATATCAAACTTATATTTTGATTAATTATTGATAATTTTCTGAAATTATTCATTTTCTAGGGGAATCATGGATCATTTTGATTTTAATATTAAAAATTATATTTCTTTCCAGTATTGAAAATGTAAAAATTCATTTTTAATGAGGTTTAAAATTTAATTAGTTAATTTATGTTTTGTCACACACGGTTTTTTTGTCTCTGTATTGATCCGGACCATTAGAAATCCCGATCCTTTTCATGGGTATTTGATGAGATGAATCTTGAGTTTTGAAGTTTCATATATGTCTAACCACCCTAATTTGGGATCCCCATTGTTTGTTTATTAGTTTTTGAAGAAAGGGTGGTTACTTCATGATTTGGGCCAACCGTGAGCCCATTCCCAGTTTTAAAAACTGAATTTGTTTCTTTTATAACTCAATTGTTTTTCATCCTTTTTCACCCAATCAACTTCCCACTTGTCCTATACTGATATATTATAATTTATATGTCCTTTTGGACCCATTAGAAATTCGTAAGCCGGGTGAATTTGGGTTACTTATTTAGGTATTGGGCCAGCCAATGGGCTCATTTCCTATTTTAAAAAAATAAATTGTTTCATTTATATCTTTTTCATTTTTTACTATTTTTCGGTGATTCCACCTCCCCCGCGAAGCCAATTACCCTATCCTAACCTTAATAATCTATTTTACCTTTTTGGAGCTCATGTGGGTCACGGATTAGGGAAAACATTATCAGGAAACCTCAAATCGCCCAGAATTTCCAAGGTAAATTTAATCATTCATAAGTCATTCAATTCGTACTCTTTTAGCCACCAATATTCTTCCCTTGGTTCTTCCAGACCTTAGGCGTCTCTCCAAGAATTTTCAAGCCATTCCCTTTTTCTCCAGGGCTTCAGATCTAATGGAAGACGAAGAGTTTTTTTAGGATGAAAGGTGAGATTCCTTCTCCTTTCTTCTTCCTCTTCCCCCTCCTTTCATTATTTCTTGGTTTTATATTATACCCTAGTCTTGATAGACCTAGGGTTTTGTTATAAAATGTTTTTTGATGGGTTTTATGTTTGTTTAGGTCTGGTATTTATAGTTTTATGGTTTATAAACCCGTGACGAGTGATTCCGGGTGTGCGTTTCAATTACGCCGAAGATTTGAGGTAGGATATCCCTTGCACATGCCTTTATCATTCAAGTTTCATCATTGTAATATTTTACTAAACTAATATAAATGTTAATTATTGTTTTTAAGCCTTTGGATAATTTTCTTGGTGTCCAAAGTGGTTGTTTAATCATTGTTTTGTGAAAGGTAGTGTTGTTTTTCCATGAAAGTGCTCAACAAGTGTTTGTTTAAATGTTCCATTATCTTTTGAAAATATTTTGTGAGGTTTATAATCTGTTTTATGGTATTTTTAACATGTTATAGTATCTTGAATGAAAATATGGCTTTAAATTGGTGTTTTATTCCTTTTCATGTACTTAAAATAAATTGTTTTGTTTAAAAAGGGCATGTCATGTGTTCGGTAAATTGCCCGGTTGGATTTTATGTGTGATGTGTGATTTAAAAGTTATTTGTTTGGTTTTATAAAGGAATTGGAAGAATGATAAATGGTATTTTTGGGTACTTATATGGATTTCCTATTTGTATTTGTTTTTAAAATCAAGTGGGTTTTGATTTACAACATATTTTGGCCCGAGTTGCCCAAAAATGGACTGTTTCACATCTTTATGAAAATGGTTGTGTTTTGAATATGTAACCTGAGTATTATAAGAGATTTATGAATGTGGTTTTCTTCTGTAAATTGTGTTTATACAGATCCTTAATAAAATTGAAATGCATACCTTCCTCAAAGGTTAGTTTTGAGAAAAAGTTTAAAGGCCCGTTTGGCATTTCCTAGAAATGAAGGAGTGTTTTACTTGTATATAACAAGTTGTGCAATTGGGATTGTTTTATGGTCCATTAAATGAATTTATTAAATGTTTATTGGGCTGAAAATATTATTTGGTTTGGTTTTGATGTGTGTTTATAATTGAAAGAGTGATTTTGAAAGAGTTTTATGTGCAAAGCCTCAATACACTTCATGAAATTGTTTTACCAAAATATTTAGCGGTTTGTTGATTAGTGTATGAAATGTGAATAAAGATTATGGGATGTTTGTGTTTTTATGGTTTTGTAATGGAATGTTGATATTAAATGTGTATTTGATAATATGTGTAACTTGATTGAGCACTAAAGGGAATCCCGGGTATCTAGGTGGGTGGATGTGTACTAGTATGCTAGTGATTCTGTGGGGGTTGGCCTCTGTTTCACGTAGCAAGTTTGACGATGACAACACTAACTAAACTATGATGATGATGATGATTGGGGACCAATAGGTTATGGGTATGTTCCCTACTAGTGACTCGTGCATGAGAATGGATATTTATTATGGTTACTTTCACTGAGATGCGAGGTACCTGGGGCTCACAACTAACTAGTGCCTAGGGGTATTTCCATGACTAGTGCTCATTGGCTATTTTGTACTCACCGTCGGCATATGGTGTGTTTGGTTGGTAAATTCAGTAGTATGTGTTATTTATTTGAATGTTAAAATTCTTTAAAGCAGCCCTCTTGAAAACTATATTCATTTTGAAGTTTCACCTCTTTGAAAATAATTGTTACTTGCATTTTTGTTTATTAAACATGCATGTTTTTGTCTGATAATTATTATAGCATGGAACCTCATTTGAAAACCATACTTTCAAATCTTGAATTTAAAACTATAAATTGATGTTTATTTTATTTTAATGTAATGTGCATTGGGAGTAGAATACCGGGCTATCCTACTGAGTTTTAATACTCATGCCTGTAGTCTTCTTCTTTTTTTAGCCCTTGTGCAGGTTTCATCTTTAGTTCGATCACCTTGGGCGACATTTTATCATTCTGTTGGAGAGTGACCAGAAGTGTCACATGGAGTTAGTTGTTCATAGGGATTGTTCAGTTGAGTTGTTGGTTTTGTAATAATTTTAGTTTCTTGTATAAATAATATTTAGTTCAATTTTTATATAAATTCATTTTGGGCTGTCTGTTTATTTCCGTTGTTTGTTTGATTGTTAATATATGGGCGAATTCATTCCCTTGTGTACTATATTGATGCCCTTGGTGCTTGTCACCATCCTGGGAGGATCGGGAATGCCTCTCGGGACTTGTCACGGACTGGCCTAGGTGACCAGTTCAGGGTCGACTCGGGCTGGTTCGTGACAAAATGGTATCAGAGGAGGTCGGCTATTAGCGGACCTTTCTTTTTAGAGTGCCCTTGTTATTTTGGGGATGTCAAGGTAGATGGAGTTGGATTGTTGGGACTTGAGGGGAATGTGCAAGAAGAGCGTCGCGAACTCTTTCTTGTTCTAATCCTCAGGTTTCCATGGAAGTCTGGTTTTATTAGTGTCCATTGTTCTAGTTGATTATTTGGTATTGGGATATGACAAGGGGAGTCTGACCAATGGCCTTCGTGAGATCACAGGGCCTGGCAAGCCATGTGGAGCTGGGGAATGGTCCTAATAAGTCTCTCTATGTTGGTGTTTTGTTTTGCATATGGCCGCCAACCATATGGTCACGTCACCCACCGACACTAGTTTCCTTTTTTTGGGTCTCTTGAACCTTTCATTAATTCTGAATTTTTTTTTAAAATCATTTTGTGAGAATTGTGGAAATGGGTTTTAATGTAAGGATTATATTTTTAAAAGTGAAAAAATGGGGTTTTCAATAATTAAATATAATAATGGTTTTGGAAGGTTTTGTTTTTGTTAAAAAAATGGAGGGAAGAAGAAATGATTTAAAGGGATTGGATTATCCATAATCTAAACTTGTGCTTTGTTGAAATAAAACGTTTTGAAATTGTGAATCATTTTAAAGTGATTCTGGATCTTTTTTTTAAATGGGGTATTTTAGGAGGTTATAAAGTTTTTGAATCAGATAAATTATTTTTGGAAATTAGTTTTGATCGGTTGGTGTTTTACTAGAAACGTTATTGGTCTCAATGGACCTCGGATTATGAAAATATACCTTGCTGAATTTTTTAAAAAAAAAATGGGAAGGGTTTTTTGGAGTGGCTTGGTTATTTAAAAAGTTTTTTAAAAATGAAAAGGGGTAGGTTTTTATGAAAATGGTTCTAAATTAATTGTGGTTTTTTGTGAAATATGAAATTGTTTTTTGACATGGTGGTTGGTGTTCCTTTTGAAGGTAAATTGTTTTTTTTTGAATTATGATGTTTAATTTTAGCCTTTGGTGTTTTCATGGGTGCTCACATGCATGGTTTTATTTATATCTGGAAGCATGGCCTATATGGTATGGTGGTTGGGTGCCAGGGGTGGCATGGAAATGTGCATGTGGGTGAGACTTGATGAAACACCATTGGTGAATGTGGAAACCCACCAAGTTAGTTTGATTTTTCAATATTGTTTTGAGCTAAAAATTGTGGCCTTTTTAAAAAACCAATGGTTATGTAGCTTGATTTTTCTATGTTGTAGAAGAGTTTTTTATTCAGTAATCTTCTTTGTGATCTACAATTCATACTCTTGTTGTATCTTGAGATGATATCTTGTTGGTGTCTTGGTTTTGGAGTAATTTTCATTGGGTTTCTAAAGATGTGTTTGATGTTGTGATGTGGCCAGGGATAGTTCTCCGTTGGAAATCTTTCCTACTTATCAACCTAAGGATTCATTTCAAATGTTAAATCCACCTCTTTTGATGATGCCTCAACCTGTTTCTTGGAATAGAGAGTAGTTTGGGATCTATTAAAAGTGCTTCTAGGTCGTGATAATTCTTGTGGACAGAGCAGTTGTGTTCGGTGATGTTGATGTGTTTCGTCGTATTCCTTGTCCATTCCACCCCTCGTTTGGAGTGAGATAGAATTTTGATATGTATCTATGAGTTCCTATTTAGATTAAGGTTTTTGTTCGGTGATCAAGTGTGGTTTTTTTTGAGTGGTGTGATCCTTATCACCTGACTGCGGTGCAGCAAATGCTTCAAGAATCAGGGCTCCAGCCATAGGCCTCGGAGTGAAGCTTTTCACACAGTCAGAAAATCGACAGAGGTGTGGAGTGCTCGATTATGACCATTACTCCTCTGTTTTGTTATGTTATTTTCTATGTCAATGTTTTGGTTCTTCATTTCTATGAATTTCCCTTTGTTGCAACAAGCGTGGTGGACTTAACCCCTCACACAGTGTCTATGGTTATTCCTTCATGGATGTGGGTTTTCAATCAATGTCCTTGTGTGGACTGCCTGTAAAAAATCAGATGCAGTATTGGTGTTACCTATTCATAGGTGGAGTGTTTTGGGTAGTTTCTTTGTTTCTTTTGTGGTTTCAGTGGCCAAATTATTGGGTCCCCTTCCCTCCTATCCCCAAGTGGCGGGGGTCCAGAACTGTGCTGAATGTGTTGGCCAAGTTCTTGTTTCCTCCGTTCAGGAGTGGGTGGTTTATATGTTCATGTTGTAACTCTATTAACTTGGTATAGTAGTTTTTTGTAGGAGGGTTTTTTTTTGGGCTTGTGTGAGTGAGTCCCAACTCTAGCTCATGTTCAATTCTTGTGTATTCATTGCTAGTTGGTTTCTAATGTTGGGGAGACCCACCATGGGTCTCCTGGATTTTCATCCTAATAACATTTCTAGTTCTATTTGATTCTTAATGGTGGGGAGTACATTCTGGAATCCTTAGGTGTTGTTTTTTTTCAGCAGGAATGCGTTATGGCTTTCCGGGGGCGGAAAGCTTTAATGGTGGGGAGAATTGTCACACACGGTTTTTTTTTGTCTTTGTATTGATCCGGCACATTAGAAATCCCGATCCTTTTCATGGGTATTTGATGAGATTAATCTTGAGTTTTTAAGTTTCATATATGTATAACCACCCTAATTTGGGATCCCCATTGTTTGTTTAGTAGTTTTTGATGAAAGGGTTGTTACTTCATGATTTGGGTCAACCGTGAGCCCATTCCCTGTTTTAAAAACTGAATTTGTTTCTTTTATAACTCTTTTGTTTTTCATCCTTTTTCACTCAATAATATTTCCAATTGTCCTATACTGATATATTAAAATTTATTTATCCTTTTGGACCCATTAGAAATTCGTAAGTCGGGTGAATTTGGGTTACTTATTTAGGTATTGGGTCAGCCCATGGGCCCATTTCCTGTTTTAAAAAAATAAATTGTTTCATTTATATCTTTTTCATTTCTTACTATTTTTCGGTGATTCCACCTCCACCTCGAAGCCAATAACCCTATCCTAACCTTCAAAATCGATTTTACCTTTTTGGAGCTCATTTGGGTCGCGTATTGGGGAAAACATTATCAGGAAACCTCAAATCGCCCAGAATTTCCAAGGTAACTTTAATCATTCATAAGTCAATCAATTCGTACTCTTTTAGCCACCAATATTATTACCCTGGTTATTCCAGACCTTAGGCGTCTCTAAAAGAATTTTCAAGCCATTACCTTTTCTCTAGGGTTTCAGATCTAATGGAAGACGAAGAGTTTTTTAGGATGAAAGGTGAGATTAATTCTCCTTTCTTCTTCCTCTTCCCCCTCCTTTCATTATTTCTTGGTTTTATATTATACCCTAGTCTTGATAGACCTACGGTTTTGTTATAAAATGTTTTTTGATGGGTTTTATGTTTGTTTAGGTCTGGTATTTATAGTTTTATGGTTTATAAACCCGCGACGGGTGATTCCGGGTGTGCGTTTCAATTACGCCGAAGATTTGAGGTAGGATATCCCTTGAACATGCCTTTATCATTAAAGTTTCATCATTTTAATATTTTACTAAACTGATATAATTTTTAATTATTGTTTTTAAGCCTTTGGATAATTTTCTTGGTGTCCAAAGTGGTTGTTAATCATTGTTTTCTGAAAGGTAGTGTTGTTTTGACATGAAAGTGCTCAACAAGTGTTTGTTTAAATGTTCCATTATCTTTTGAAAATATTTGGTGAGGTTTATAATCTGGTTTATGGTATTTTTAACATTTTATAGTATATTGAATGAAAATATGGCTTTAAATTGGTGTTTTATTCCTTTTCATGTACTTAAAATAAATTGTTTTGTTTAAAAAGGGCATGTCATGTGTTCGGTAAATTGCCCGGTTGGCTTTTATGTGTGATGTGTTATTTAAAAGTTATTTGTTTTGTTTTATAAAGAAATTGGAAGAATGATAAATGGTATTTTTGGGTACTTATATGTATTTCCTATTTGTATTTGTTTTTAAAATCACGTGGGTTTTGATTTACAACATATTTTGGCCCGAGTTTCCCAAAAATGGACTGTTTCACATCTTTATGAAAATGGTTGTGTTTTGAATATGTAACCTGAGTATTATAAGAGATTTATGAATGTGGATTTATTCTGTAAATTGTGTTTATGCAGATCCTTAATAAAATTATAATTCATACCTTCCTCAAAGGTTATTTGTGAGAAAATGTTTAAAGGCCTGTTTGGCATATCCTAGAAATGAAGGAGTGTTTTACTTGTATATAACAAGTTGTGCAATTGGGATTGTTTTATGGTCCATTAAATGAATTTATTAAATGTTTATTGGGCTGAAAATATTATTTGGTTTGGTTTTGATGTGTGTTTATAATTGAAAGAGTTATTTTGAAAGAGTTTTATGTGTAAAGCCTCAATACACTTCATGAAATTGTTTTACCAAAATATTTAGCAGTTTGTTGATTAGTGTAAGAAATGTGAATAAAGATTATGGGATGTTTGTGTTTTTATGGTTTTGGAATGGAATCTGGATATTAAATGTGTATTTGATAATATGTGTAACTTGATTGAGCACTAAAGGGAATCTCGGGTATCTAGGTGGGTGGATGTGTACTAGTATGCTAGTGATTCTGTGGGGGTTGGCCTCTGTTTCACGTAGCAAGTTTGACGATGACAACACTAACTAAACTATGATGATGATGATGATTGGGGACCAATAGGTTATGGGTATGTTCCCTACTAGTGACTCGTGCATGAGAATGGATATTTATTATGGTTACATTCACTGAGATACGAGGTACCTGGGGCTCACAACTAACTAGTGCCTAGGGGTATTTCCATGACTAGTGCTCATTGGCTATTTTGTACTCACCGTCGGCATATGGTGTGTTTGGTTGGTAAATTCAGTAGTATGTGTTATTTATTTGAATGTTAAAATTCTTTAAAGCAGCCCTCTTGAAAACTATATTCATTTTGAAGTTTCACCTCTTTGAAAATAATTGTTACTTGCATTTTTGTTTATTAAACATGCATGTTTTTGTCTGATAATTATTATAGCATGGAACCTCATTTGAAAACCATACTTTCAAATCTTGAATTTAAAACTATAAATTGATGTTTCTTTTATTTTAATGTAATGTGCATTGGGAGTAGAATACCGGGCTATCCTACTGAGTTTTAATACTCATGCCTGTAGTCTTCTTCTTTTTTTAGCCCTTGTGCAGGTTTCATCTTTAGTTCGATCACCTTGGGCGACATTTTATCATTCTGTTGGAGAGTGACCAGAAGTGTCACATGGAGTTAGTTGTTCATCGGGATTGTTCAGCTGAGTTGTTGGTTTTGTTCTAATTTTAGTTTCTTGTATAAATAATATTTAGTTCAATTTTTATATAAATTCATTTTGGGTTGTCCGTTTATTTCCGCTGTTTTTTTGATTGTTTATATATGGGCGAAATCATTCCCTTGTGTACTCTATTGATGCCCTTGGTGCTTGTCACCATCCCGGGAGGATCGGGCACGCCTCTCGGGACTTGTCGCGGACTGGCCTGGGTGACCAGTTCAGGGTCGACTCGGGCTGGTTCGTGACATGTTTAAATTAATCTCATTACGGTTTTTGAAAATTAATTTAATTTTTTTTATTTAGTATAATACATTTTTATATTAAAAAATACATATTTTCTAAACAATGTTTATTATTTTGTTTTTCTGTTTTATTTTAAATTAAATTATACCAATTTTTGGTTATTTATTTCCAAAAATAGAATAAATATTTTTTATAATTGGTTCTAATTCTTTTAAATTTTTTCTTTTATTTTAGGTCAATATCAATAGTAATCATAGTAATTTTTAATAGGACGGTAAAAGGTAACTTGGTTAATTGATGTTTAAAATGAAATGATAAGAACTATAAAATGACCCTGGTATGCGACTTAGGATTAGTGTATGAGAACATTCAATCTGTAGTCATTCAATATTTGGTTATAAAGATTTTTTCAATTTTAATTTGACCACAACATTTATAATATTTCATTCGATGAAGAGAATAATATGTCACACTCTTGTTTTAAATAAATATTTTAAACATGGATATAAATAGAGTATATATTTATTTATAAATATTATAATGAAATATAATATATTTACCTTTATTATGGTAATTTATTTTTAAATTTATAGTGAAAAATAATGAACATAAATATTTAGAGAACCCTACAAAAATCGTTATTCAATTAAAAGAAAAACCAGAAAATTGATATTAATATTATTAAATGTAACATATTTTGAGTTAATTAATGTGATAGAAAATATTATAAATTATAATTACATGTTAGGGATGTTTATTTTTTTTAAAAAAATTTACATATTCCCCTGATTTATTTAAAATAAATGTAGTGAATTTTTTAAAAAATTTATATTATTGATAAATTATGATAAATAACATTTATTAAATAATAAAAAACACCTAAAAATATTATATTTAGAAATGTGACTTGGATATGGTTGATAATATGAAACCGATCTATTTAAATGATTTTTTTTCAATTATAGTAACTATAGTTCCCCTCAGGGTGTAAAAATTTGTGTTATCACTGTAAAAGAGAATGAGGTTGATGAGGGTTTAAAAAAATTGATTTAAAAAAAATAGTCAAAACATGTCTTTAATTTAATATATAAGATATTTTCTACTAATAAATAAACTATATTTAGAATATATCTATATAGATGAATTTTTATTTAGAAATTAATTTATATTAATATAATATTTTGAGAAATTCCAAGAGTTCCCCATCATCTCTTAGAAAATGGCACCATTTTTTTCTCATTTATTAACACATAAAAGCCATTTTTACCAAATAACTACCCAAATTCCTTCCATTAATATCTCCCCTAATTCTATAGGTATTTTTTAGGCATAAAAATAACATTATAGAGATTAAGGTGTAAATCAAATGAGACTTTCCAAAGAAGTTGTATAGTTTTTAATTGAATGTTTTTGTTTTGTAGATTCTTCCACCTCTTTAAAATATTCATCAACAATAATAAAATAATTAAACTACTACAAATAATGTTCATATATGACATCATTTTAATATTATGACCAATTCCCATTGCTAACCTCCACCAAATGGGAGAAGAATTCTCTATTCATGTTTATAATAGACTATTGTCTTGTGAATAAATGTAATTACTTTTATAATCACCCCCTGTAATTATTGGTTATAATTATTGGATTAATGTTCATATATTATATTCACTACTGCTTTATTATTAAAAAATAACAAATTTAATTTACCTTCTTACATTTACATTCACTAATAACCTTATTATGATGTTCTTGCGTACATGTGCATTACAACCTCTATAAAGTGTTGTGATTCATTATTCATCACCACATCACATGGATGATATATATAAGTATATTTAAATAATAACATTATATTTATTATATTATTGTTATTATGAAATGAGAAAATAAAACATACTTTCTATCTATAATTATTGTCGAAAAATAAAATTGTTACTCATACCTATATACGACCTATCGTCTCCAGGATTGTTATGTAGTTCATTTTGCATAACCATATTTAATGGTTGGATTTAAAATTATAAATTATGTCTAGAAATGATAATTATTTCATGATAATTTATCTCAATATGATGGATTAATGACCTCTATTACGACAATCAACCAAAAGAATTCATTTATGTCATATGAGATAAATATTGTTAAAACATCCGATAAAAGTTTAATTGATGGTATGATAATATATAACGTTTTATTTAAGAAAACAATGGAATAATGAATTTCATAATGTCATTAATCAAGTAGGATATTAATATGTGTTTGTTATTCATGATTATTAGTATCATACTTGATGAGCTATACTTAGAGTAAGAGACCGTCCTTTACAAAATATCTATTAAGGTTTCCCTTTAAACTATATCTTTCTTCTATATCAATATTAAAAAAACGTTTTAAAGAAATTTTTTTAATATTACCTTATTATTTTTAAAATTAATTTCACCCTTTTTTTATTTATATAAAAATTTATTGAAATAAATCTTTTTTTGGTTTTATAAACGTGGTATTTTGTGAATTTTCTGACAAAATTAAGAAATTAGTTTTTCTAACTTATAATAAATTAATATATTTTCCCACAATCATGAATTTTATTAACTTTTCATTTTCCTTTAATATTTAAACATGTATAGTTTTGAATATAATGTTTTCTTTTTTAATTTTATTGTGTTTTTTTACATAGGTAATTATTAAATGGAAAACGTGTTTTACTCAACAATAAGTATTGAGTGAAATCATGAAAATATTGAATTTCATGTTTTATAGTTCATGGGAATTTTTATGACAAAAATTGGTTCCATAATAAATAAATTATTGGTGGTTATGTTTTTAACTGATGACAGTTTGTTTCGTTATTAAACAAGGATGGGTGGTTTAGTGATATCCCTCCAATGCATTGGATATGATGTCGACCGTAAGGTTATTCAATTTGTAAGAGTGACTGTAAGTGTGATATGAAAATGATATCATAATTAACAAGTATGTTTTATATTTGATTTTTATGTTTTTATAGGTAAATACTATTATTTATCATGTTAATATAATGATATAATTTTTAAGGGAAAATAATATTATACTTTTTAGTGGTGAAAAGTATTACCTTGTGAAATTTTTATTATGAGTTTTTCATGTTTTCAAGAAAATCATTACGAGTATAAATTTTTTCATTTCATATTTATGATTTAATTTTTTTGAAATTATTTGTGTATATAAAGTTATTTATTGGGTATGAAATGTTTATTTTTTGGCCCAAAGTTTATTTTGCAATGAAAATTTTTACAATTATTCACATACTAATGGTTTATTTATTTCCTTTTATGTACCTTAATAATATTTTTGTGCAGAGATCATGTTTAATTTTTTTACACGGTTCAAGAATGGTTTGGGATAAATAAGAAGTCGATTTCAAAGACTTGATGATTTTTCATGAAAAGAAATTAGGATATATTTTTAAAGTTTTATATTTTGATAAAAATGGATACTAAATAGTTTCATTCACATTGTATATATAACTTTTTTTATATAAGAGTTATTACATATATATATATAAATATAATCTTAAAATATCTTTGGTAATTCAAGAATTTTAATTCTTGTATAATGTCAGTAGAATATGAAATATTTAAGTCCAGATCCTTAATCTACCTCCTACAATTATATGGTATCAATTATAAAATAATTACTTCATTGTCTTCTATATATTTGGTTTTATTATGATGATTCAAAAACCATTTCACACCTCTTTTAATCTATATGTTAAATGAAAAATATCATTTGTGCATATCTATGGACTTCCCCTTCCATGTAGCGATATGATTCATTTTCTTTCACCATATTTTATGGATAGTTATTTAAATGGATTTAATATTTATATGTGATATAATTTCTCTTAAGGAATTATATGATTTTATCCACAACATTACCTTCATATTTTTTGGAAAATGATAACAATGCTCGTGGTTACCCATGGACTACAATGTCCATGAATCGATGAATTTCACATTTCATTTTTTACATGAATGGTAATAAAGAGAGATTGAATAAATATAAATGATTTTTATGTTATATTTATTATTCTACAAAGATGAGTAATTTTTTTCTTATCATTCATTAAATTCATTAAAAATTGGATACATCACTTTTGTGTATGTATTGACTATCATCTCCACGAAGTGATGTAATTAATTTTTCATCACCGATTTACATGAGTGAATATAAAAGTGTATTTAAGGAAAAAATGTGAAATATGTGTGTAATTGAACAACCTAGTTCAACTGAACCATAGCCTTGAGACGAAAAACACATGGTAAGGTGAGAAAAAGATACATGAATCTAGCCTTGATTATAACACAAAAGACATAAAACTATAGTACACATGGAAGTAAAAAACAATATAGTAAAAATTAATATAATCAATGACATTAGAGGCTAAACCAGAATGTATGAAAAATATCCACGTGCCTAAAAATTACTAATAATCCACCCTTCTAAGAAGTTAATTACTAAAAGATAATATATAATTAATCATTACCCCCTTATATTTTCTTGTATTATGAAATAAAACATCTACAACCACCTAATGATTAAATTAAGGTGTTAGAAAAGGACCAGTTGTATACCACCTTAGATTCTATAAAATTTATAGTGTTAAGAATGAAATAGTTATATATATTGATACAAAATAGTTTAACAATTTATTTTAATAAATCCAATCAACTTATAAATAATTTTTCCTTTTGTTATTCATAAAATAATTTCATACTATCAAGATAGAAATACAACATGTATAAGTGATAAATAATGAAAGAAAATCCATTCATCATAATGTAATATTGTAAAAAATAAATCCATTAAATTCTACCACACCAATCAATGTTATACAACATCATATAAAAACCAACTACCAAAAAGGCATAATAAAAATCCATCAAGTGATAAGTAAATCATAAATAAAAAATATTCTCATATTAGAACCCATACTATTGGAATACATACCATACATTAAAGAGTCTAAAAATAAGTAATGTTGGAACCTACCATGTAACAGCCCGAGATTTTATGAAAAATATTCTTTTTTATTTCACTAATGTCTTGTGTTGTACGCTACACCAAAAGGAGCTTGCACAACACGCATCCTTGACTTGCCTTGCATTACACGCAATCGCAACCTTCCTCGATAGCGTGTCTGGTACGTAATACTGAGTTTCACGAAACAATGATATGCTATTAAAATATTATTAAAACTAGCCGTTATGAATAGTAATAACCACTTTTTAAATTTTAGAAATTTTAACTCTCAAAATGGACTTCATTTTTGGATTCGGAGTATCGAATTTAGCCTAAGGTGAAATTTTTGTACTTTTCGGATAACTTTCATATTCTGATGAATAGTGAAAATTACTAAATTATAATTAAAAACAACTTTTTAATCGAAATAATTAATAGTGATAAATCATTAATTTGAGTGGTTTTAAAGTATATTTAGAATATATTTTTACAATTTAATACAATGTTGGTCATTGGATGTAATTTCACATTTAAACTAGACAGAAACAAGTGTCAATCTTTTGATAGATATTGTTTCTTAAAAACACGCTATTTGTTTTAACAGCGGGATTTAATTACAAAATTAATTAATGCAACTTTTATGTTATTAATTTGGTAAAATAGACTTCATTTTTGAATTCGGAATATGAAATATAGCTTGGGATGAAATTTTGGCATTGTTCTGAAAAACATCAATTTTTGATGAATAGTGAAACTACTAAGTGGTAGTTAAAAAAACTGAATTTTTCATAAAACTTAATTTTACCGCTTCTGTGAATGGAATTTCAAAAATTCGAGAGACACGGTTGATGTCAGTAAGTAAAATGTGGTTCAATGAGATGAAAATAATTTTTGGTGAATAGTAACTTTTTACTTTTATTTACCACGGTTAAAAGTAAATAGGGTAATTAAGGGTAATAATGATATTATTATTACCCTAACACATGTCCTAATTCTATTGGACAAGTTTAATTCGACCAAAAACAAGCTTAGGAATAAAATATGACCATTTAGGCCCACTTGGATTAGATTTGGAAATTTATTATTATTTAATTCAAAGAAGAGTTAAAAGAGTCAAAATCAAAGTTTATTTACTAAAACATTTTTAATATAGGGTTTTACATAAGATAAATTCGATTTTAAATATTCATTAGAAAGCTAAAACGCTTTCCTACATGATGGTATTTTATTTGTAATTTTTAGACATCAAATAAGTCAATTTATTTATGACACAAAGATGATGCAGTAATTATCTTATTAATGAAATATTGACATAATTGATTTTATAAACACCAAACTAAATATAATTTGAGACTTTTTATGAATTCCACTAATTTTCTAGGTTACTGTGATATATTAGTGTTGATTTAATCAACTTGGTTCGAACAAATAATCCTGTTATGACTTTCACAAAAATCATGTATCAAATAGTGTCAAAATTGACACAAAATAGTTTTTAAATCAAATATTATATTATTAATTGTTATTTTATTCCTAAAAATCTAAGGTTCTGCCAAATGACTTAGATAAGGATATATGTATTAATAATATACAATTTGGGGTTCGTTTGGCATGTTATAGTAAGTTTATTAACCATATAATGTAAGAAAACAAAAAGACACGGTAAAAGTTAAATTATTTAACTTAGAGTTAAATCTAATTGATAAGGTTAAAATAATAACCTAAACTTGTCTAAATCTTATTGGTTGATAGGATTTCGATCCATACCCACTTTAGCTTCGAAATAAGACCCTTTGGAACCATTATAAACCGATTTTGACTTTAATATAAAATAATATTTTGAGATATTCCTAAGGTGCCCCTCTCCTCCCTTATAAAAGGACACCTCCTCCCCCTCCTCCTCACACCAATTTGAGCACTCAAGCTCGGCCAAACCCTGCCAAAATCTCTTCTCCACTTCCCTTGAAACATCCTAGAGGTTCTGGTCTTCATCAAAGACCAATTTTAGTGCCCTAAGAGTGGGTCTCAAAGAGGCACTTCAAAGAAGAGGTAATTACCGTTACCAATTCTTTCATCTTTATTTCTTCTTCCACTTCTTCTTCTTAGGTTGTTTCATTATGAAGTAATAACATAAGTATCACTCATATACTGATATGTTATTATAAGTATGAAACAACCCTATTTCACCATCTATCCATCCTACGGAAAAAGAAATCACCGCGCGTGCGTACGTACGGAATACCGTCTCCACGCCGTGGTGTAATCTATTTTCCACCACCACCTTACATGGATGGGTATAATGGTGTAAAGAATAACTATACATAGTTATTACAACATCATATTGATTCTGATATATTGTATAATCCACTCCAATTCAATTCAATATTTATAGAAATGATATCATCGCTCGTGCGTACGTACGGACTACCGTCTCCACGATGCGATGAGATTCATTCTCCATGTTAACCATTTAAGAATGATTATAATGTATATATAAGAAATAATAATGAAATATATGACATTATAAAGCTACTGGATTTATGTATATATATACATATGTATGTCATCTACTTACTTCCATTTCAAGACAATAAGGAAAGGAAAACAGCGTTCATGCGTACGTACGGACTACCGTCTCCATGAACGGTGTTTTTCATTTTATTTATCTACATATTATATATATATATATATATACTGAATATATATGATATATAAATCATATTTTATATTCTGGAAGTGATTAAATCATGATATAAGTAATAATTATGTCAAGAACAACAAGTCAAAACACCTACGATAAATGAAACGATTTTACCCAAAACGCTTCTTTAACATGGAATTTACAAAAGAACGGGTAATATAATGTCATAAGTGAACCATATATGATATCATAAAAATGAATATGATTCTGTAATAAGTCAATAACATGATTTAAATCATTATACAAGAGTTTCGGACACTTACAAAGCAAGTCGGACCTAAGGTAAGGGAAATATCACAATCTCATTTTTATCCGAGATTGTTTATACTTTGGTATTTACTGGGGTTTATTTTATCATCCACATCCATGTTTCCTCAATATGTAATATTTTTTCCATCCACTTGAAATAGTTTAAATCCAATTTTACCCTTCGGTGAGTTTTTAGTAAAGAATATAAAAGGAATCTTTTGTTGTTTTTCCGTACGAGGTACTTCTTGACTTTTCCGACAAAAGTACAAAGAATGTTTTTTTTAACTTATACGGCATGAATGGATTTTTGAAACATTATTTCCAAGAAGATTCCTTTACAAGTTTTCAAGTTTATTTTTAATCAACTTCTTTTAGTTTATAATTGTATGACATGTTAAGAAAAGAAAAGTATTTTTAAAGAAGAAAGGATATTTTCCTCAAGAATGGAGTTCAAGTGTTTTATCAAAATTATTTTCCATCTAAGATAATAAAGGGTTCTGTTTCTATCCCTATTATTACATGGATTTGATTATGTTGTGATGGAAATATTTTTATGAATTACTTTATCTTATATGAATTGTTTTATGATGTCATGTTGTTTAAGAATCCCATTTTTATTACATGGGTTATGCAATGATGTATGATTTATGATTTTGTGGCACACATAAGAATGGTATCATTATGAGATGGGTGGGACCTATATCTCCCTCCAATGCATTGGGTAAAGATTTTATATCTCATGAGATAGACATGGCTGGAACGGAAGGTTATTTCGGTTCAGTGATACAGGACTGAAACGAGGAGTGAACTCGGTTCAGAAAGGGACTTTGTCCACTAAGATAGTCTTGGCAATGAGTCATGACTAACAAGAAATGATTTTCTATGATTATGTGTTCATGCCACAAAGTTTCAAGTTTCATGTTATGATTATGGGGATCTCATTTTCACTTCTATGATTTATCCCATGTTATGATATTATGAGCTCTTTTGCAGGTTAAGATTTCCAAAAGCTATGTTCTTATGTATATGATGTGATTGATATTTCTTTTGTTTACCCTTACTGAGCATTTGAGCTCACCCTTTTATGTTTTCTTTTCCCCAGGATATAAAGAAAGGTTTTTAGGTAAAAAAAGGGAAGATCTTTATGGGAGATATTGAAGATCTTTCACCACGATTAGAAGATTACGTTCCGAGTTTCCAAAGACACTAAACTATTACGATCCTTATGTGTGTGTTTTTGTTATATACTAAGTATTCCGCAAAAGTAATGTAATGTCCATGTACGATAAGCTTTGGGTCTCTACAGTTGGTATCAGAGGAAAGGTTTAGTCAACCTTTGGAAACTAGGATGCGAAAACGTTAGTGAGATCCCTAGAGATATTTCTAAGGTATGTCTAGGGATGTCCCTAGGGATAAGTATACGTATAGGTTATAGTAATAGAATTACGCTAACGATCATAGAATTAAACCTAAGATGTTGGATATTGAAGGTACTCCCCCTTTATTATGTTGTTTTCCCTAGCATGATTTTTTCCTCTCACACTATTCTTTTTGGGTTTTAGACGATGGCTGGAACCCGAAGGAACCGTGTTGATCAATGCAATGGACAATGCAATGATTGCCCTCCTGAACAAACAAATGTTATGGGAGATGGAGTGCAAAATCTTATTACTATACTTACACAAGCTATGAATCATTCTGGACTTCCAAATGAGCAGAGAAGGGAACAATATTCTATTGAGTCCTTCATGAGGCAACGTCCACCTTCTTTCAGTGGGTCTTCTGATCCACTTGTGGCTGAACAATGGATCAGTACTACTGAAAAGATATTTTCAGTTCTTCAATGTTCTGAACATGATAAAGTCATCTTAGCAGTATATCGTTTGGAAGGTGAAGCTGATCAATGGTGGAATCTTATCAAGAATACGAGGCCAAGAGATGAAATTGAGTCCATGGAATGGGACGAGTTCAAGAACTTGTTTTTCAGTAAGTACTTCCCTCGTATTCTTCGAACAAATATGGAGAAAGAGTTTCTTGAACTGAAGCAAAGGGATGATGAATCTATTGGTACCTATGAAGCAAATTTTACAAGACTTGCAAGGTATGCTTCTGGTATTATCATCCAACCTGAAAGTAAAGTTGATCGATTTTTCAGTGGCTTAAAACCAAGTCTTCGAAGGGCATTAGCTATAAGAGACTTCAGTAGCTATGAAGAAATTGTGCGTTGTGCTATCAAGGTAGAAATGGAAGTTGGTGTTACATATCCATCTCATGGTTTTGACAAGAAATGAAAGATGGAGTTCAAGGAGAAATCTCAGAATAATGGTGAAAAGAAGATGAATGTTTCCTTATGCACAAAGTGTGGAAAGAAGCATGGTGGAGATTGTCTTAAAGGGACTAAAAAATGTTTTAAGTGTGGAAAAGAAGTTCATCGAGCAGCTGAGTGTCGAAGTAATGGAAAAATGGTTTCTAATGATGTGAATAAAGCAAACACTGCAGAGAACGCACCACCAACACTTCAATGCTTCAAGTGCAAGGAAATGGGGCATTATGCTAATAATTTCCCTAATCCAAGGGTTAGTTATGATCAACATGAGCAACCACTGAAGGCAAAGGACAAAGGGAAATCACATGCGATCACTATTGGCAATGTTGAATATGACAACGATGTGGTGGAATGATTAAGTGTTTATGTAATGGGATTCCAAAATAATGTTGTATCATTGAGTATTGCAATATTTATTGATGTGGTATTCAAAGTGATTGAGATATTTTTTGGAAATAAGATGATATGCGCATAATGAAGATGAGAAAATGAAATGTTTAATAGTATTCATGAGCTCATGATTGATATAAGGACTAAGTGATATCATGGTTTGAGTATATAGAATTTTGAGGATTTTGGTATGTGGAAAGTGTTAACTTTTAACTGCACTCATGTTTTCACTAAGGTATTCAAGAGAATACACGATTAAGGACTTTGAATGTTTGGAATGTGACCAACAAGACATATCTTATGATATGTGGGGATCAACGACAGTATTAAATCTCTGGTAATCGTTGTCACTATATTATGAGAGTGGACTACAGTATTATGTATAAGCCTAAATATTAGACTAGATTATGTTGGACATAAGTTAGTATTGTTTAAGGATAGAAGATTTTAGATATTATTGATGGGTTGTTATAGTAACGTAGTTTTAGAAAAAGGACAACCTGCAGGACGGGCGACAGCCCATCGCTTCGGACAAGGCTGTAGGAATCGAACCCACAACAGAAGTGCGACTGGCCTTTATCGCCTACCACTGACCTACAGGAAGTCCCTGTTTAGTAGAAACTAGTGTTATTATATTAAGCAGTATGATATATGAAGTATAAGACCATTTTAGGAACCATATATGATTAATCCCACTATAGATCGACTTATGTATATAAATTTTGCTAACCTTTTGAGACAGATGGAATGACCCGTCATTCTATCACATGATCTGCTAACACTTCACGAATAACAAATTCAACTTCATTTATTTAAGAGATGAAGTGGAAATTGTTAAAGGCACGAACAACAGTGAGATTGTACCAAAATAAAGTAAGTATTTATTCTAACTCAAATTCTTTAACTTTAGGGAAATGATCTTGAAAACCAAAAATGTTGTCCTAGTTCTCTTATACCAGATGAATCAGATGGTACCTTAGATCGTCACAAATTTATGGATTTGTGATTACTGGCTTTTCCATAGCCATGTTCTCTACCACTCTCCATCAGAACATGATGGTTAGATTTCTCTTCCATATCCATATTTTCACCTATGTGGAAACCCAGTGATTAGTTTATTTGGGTAATCGTTACATTTCATACTTTAGTTTTTAAAGCCAAGTTTTGGTATTCCTTTTTACGATGTGGGTTTCTATTAAAGAAACTTTCGAATAGTAAACCATTTATAACCCCGACGAATTTCGAGGGCGAAATTCCTTTTAAGGGGGGTAGAATGTAACAGCCCGAGATTTTATGAAAAATATTATTTTTATTTCACTAATGTCTTGTGTTGTACGCTACACCAAAAGGAGCTTGCACAACACGCATCCTTGACTTGCCTTGCATTACACGCAATCGCAACCTTCCTCGATAGCGTGTGTGGTACGTAATACTGAGTTTCACGAAACAATGATATGCTATTAAAATATTATTAAAACTAGCCGTTATGAATAGTAATAACCACTTTTTAAATTTTAGAAATTTTAACTCTCAAAATGGACTTCATTTTTGGATTCGGAGTATCGAATTTAGCCTAAGGTGAAATTTTGGTACTTTTCGGATAACTTTCATATTCTGATGAATAGTGAAAATTACTAAATTATAATTAAAAACAACTTTTTTAATAGAAATAATTAATAGTGATAAATCATTAATTGGAGTGGTTTTAAAGTATATTTAGAATATATTTTTACAATTTAATACAATGTTGGTCATTGGATGTAATTTCACATTTAAACTAGACATAAACAAGTGTCAATCTTTTGATAGATATTGTTTCTTAAAAACACGCTATTTGTTTTAACAGCGGGATTTAATTACAAAATTAATTAATGCAACTTTTATGTTATGAATTTGGTAAAATAGACTTCATTTTTGAATTCGGAATATGAAATATAGCTTGGGATGAAATTTTGGCATTGTTCTGAAAAACATCAATTTTTGATGAATAGTGAAACTACTAAGTGGTAGTTAAAAAAACTGAATTTTTCATAAAACTTAATTTTACCGCTTCTGTGAATGGAATTTCAAAAATCTGAGAGACACGGTTGATGTCAGTAAGTAAAATGTGGTTCAATGAGATGAAAATAAGTTTTGGTGAATAGTAACTTTTTACTTTTATTTACCACGGTTAAAAGTAAATAGGGTAATTAAGGGTAAAAATGATATTATTATTACCCTAACACATGTCCTAATTCTATTGGACAAGTGTAATTCGACCAAAAACAAGCTTAGGAATAAAATATGACCATTTAGGCCCACTTGGATTAGATTAGGACATTGATTATTATTTAATTCAAAGAAGAGTTAAAAGAGTCAAAATCAAAGTTTATTTACTAAAACATTTTTAATATAGGGTTTTACATAAGATAAATTCGATTTTAAATATTCATTAGAAAGCTAAAACGATTTCCTACATGATGGTATTTTATTTGTAATTTTTAGACATCAAATAAGTCAATTTATTTATGACACAAAGATGATGCAGTAATTATCTTATTAATGAAATATTGACATAATTGATGTTATAAACACCAAACTAAATATAATTTTAACCTTTTTATGAATTCCACTAATTTTCTAGGTTACTATGATATATTAGTGTTGATTTAATCAACTTGGTTAGAACAAATAATTCTGTTATGACTTTCACAAAAATCATGTATCAAATAGTGTCAAAATTGACACAAAATAGTTTTTAAATCAAATATTATATTATTAATTGTTATTTTATTCCTAAAAATCTAAGGTTCTACCAAATTACTTAGATAAGGATATATGTATTAATAATATACAATTTGGGGTTCGTTTGGCATGTTATAGTATGTTTATTAACCATATAATGTAAGAAAACAAAAAGACACGGTAAAAGTTAAATTATTTAACTTAGAGTTAAATCTAATTGATAAGGTTAAAATAATAACCTAAACTTGTCTAAATCTTATTGGTTGATAGGATTTCGATCCATCCCCACTTTATCTTCGAAATAAGACCCTTTGGAACCATTATAAACTGATTTTGACTTTAATATAAAATAATATTTTGAGATATTCCTAAGGTGCCCCTCTCCTCCCTTATAAAAGGACACCTCCTCCCCCTCCTCCTCACACCAATTTGAGCACTCACGCTCGTCCAACCCCTGACAAAATATCTTCTCCACTTCCCTAGAAACATCCTAGAGGTTCTGGTCTTCCTCAAAGACCAATTTTAGTGCCCTAAGAGGGGGTCTCAAAGAGGCACTTCAAAGAAGAGGTAATTACCGTTACCAATTCTTTCATCTTTATTTCTTCTTCCACTTCTTCTTCTTAGGTTGTTTCATTATGAAGTAATAACATCAGTATCACTCATATACTGATATGTTATTATAAGTATGAAAAAACCCTATTTCACCATCTATCCATCCTACGGAAAAAGAAATCACCGCGCGTGCGTACGTACGGAATACCGTCTCCACGCCGTGGTGTAATCTATTTTCCACCACCACCTTACATGGATGGGTATAATGGTGTAAAGAATAACTATACATAGTTATTACAACATCATATTGATTCTGATATATTGTATAATCCACTCCAATTCAATTCAATATTTATAGAAATGATATCATCGCTCGTGCGTACGTACGGACTACCGTCTCCACGACGCGATGAGATTCATTCTCCATGTTAACCATTTAAGAATGATTATAATGTATATATAAGAAATAATAATGAAATATATGACATTATAAAGCTACTTGATTTATGTATATATATACATATGTATGTCATCTACTTACTTCCATTTCAAGACAATAAGGAAAGAAAAACAGCGTTCATGCGTACGTACGGACTACCGTCTCCATGAACGGTGTTTTTCATTTTATTTATCTACCTATTATATATATATATATACTGAATATATATGATATATAAATCATATTTTATATTCTGGAAGTGAGTAAATCATGATATAAGTAATAATGATGTCAAGAACAACAAGTCAAAACACCTACGATAAATGAAACGATTTTACCCAAAACGCTTCTTTAACATGGAATTTACAAAATAACGGGTAATATAATGTCATAAGTGAACCATATATGATATCATAACAATGAATATGATTCTGTAATAAGTCAATAACATGATTTAAATCATTATACAGGAGGTTCGGACACTTACAAATCAAGTCGGACCTAAGGTAAGGGAAATATCACAATCTCATTTTTATCCGAGATTGTTTATACTTTGGTATTTACTGGGGTTTATTTTATCATCCACATCCATGTTCCCTCAATATGTAATATTTTTTCCATCCACTTGAAATAGTTTAAATCCAATTTTACCCTTCGGTGAGTTTTTAGTAAAGAATATAAAAGGAATCTTTTGTTGTTTTCTCGTACGAGGTACTTCTTGACTTTTCTGACAAAAGTACGAAGAATGTTTTTTTAACTTATACGGCATGAATGGATTTTTAAAACATTATTTCCAAGAAGCTTCCTTTACAAGTTTTCAAGTTTATTTTTAATCAACTTCTTTTAGTTTATAATTGTATGACATGTTAAGAAAAGAAAAGTATTTTTAAAGAAGAAAGGATATTTTCCTCAAGAATGGAGTTCAAGTGTTTTATCCAAATTATTTTCCATATAAGATAATAAAGGGTTCTGTTTCTATCACTATTATTACATGGATTTGATTATGTTGTGATGGAAATATTTTTATGAATTCCTTTATCTTATATGAATTGTTTTATGATGTCATGTTGTTTAAGAATCCCATTTTTATTACATGGGTTATGAAATGATGTATGAATTATGATTTTGTGGCACACATAAGAATGGTATCATTATGAGATGGGTGGGACCTATATCTCCCTCCAATGCATTGGGTAAAGATTTTATATCTCCTGAGATAGACATGGCTGGAACGGAAGGTTATTTCGGTTCAGTGATACAGGACTGAAACGAGGAGTGAACTCGGTTCAGAAAGGGACTTTGTCCACTAAGATAGTCTTGGCAATGAGTCATGACTAACAAGAAATGATTTTCTATGATTATGTGTGCATGCCACAAAGTTTCAAGTTTCATGTTATGATTATGGGGATCTCATTTTCACTTCTATGATTTATCCCATGTTATGATATTATGAGCTCTTTTGCAGGTTAAGATTTCCAAAAGCTATGTTCTTATGTATATGATGTGATTGATATTTCTTTTGTTTACCCTTACTGAGCATTTGAGCTCATCCTTTTATGTTTTCCTTTCCCCAGGATATAAAGAAAGGTTTTTAGGTAAAAAAAGGGAAGATCTTTATGGGAGATATTAAAGATCTTTCACCACGATTAGAAGATTACGTTCCGAGTTTCCAAAGACACTAAACTATTACGATCCTTGTGTGTGTGTTTGTGTTATGTACTAAGTATTCCGCAAAAGTAATGTAATGTCCATGTACGATAAGCTTTGGGTCTCTACATACCAATATTGATTCCTTCTATAGTCCATCTATATCCAAAATTTTACATCATAGTGGTGCCACACACAATATGAATATCCAATTATATTTCCCTATGCACACATGGTTTCTAATGTTCCAGTAGTCAAAAACACATTTGAAAAAATATATCACATTATCATAAATCATTTTCCAATCCTTAGTAATTTTATGTAGTGATTGAAAGAATATTCTCAAACCAAAACCACAACATAAGAATATAAACAAACACTTAGTTTGATTAAACTATTTTTTAAAAGATACCCATTTAAAAATATTTATCTTTCAAAAATCAAATCAATTCAATGAAAACCCCAAATAATTTATCAATGTTGATAATGAATTATATGAATTAGACCATTTTATAGAAACAACTACATGAAAATAGTATAAACCATGTCACCTTCAACAATAGTGATTATAAACCACTTGATTGGCCTTCAAAAGACTAGGCGCAACAAAAATATGCTAAGGATATATAGAAAAAATACATGATCATGAATCAAAATTATAATCTTAGTTAATGTTGTGGCCTGGACCAATAAAAGGATGAACTAGAAGGAACGCATACCTAGAAAGCCACATCTCAACAACCTAGAAGTCCAATCACTAAACAAATGGTCTGGAATTAGTGAAAATCAGCCAAATTTTTTATGGTGAGATCTGGGTTGAGAGAGGGAAGGCTTCTGGTGGAATGAAATGGAAATCACTCACAGAAATGCATAAAAACTACATATCCTGGTATTTACATAGTGTGTGATCTCATTACACATCATATAATCCACATAACACATAAATAGAAAAAAAAACCTTCAAACTTTTACCAAAATACTAATTTTTCCATTACACTGTTTTAATTAAAAACACACAACCCATAATCCATTCTTGAAGTATAAATTATCAAGGAATCTTCCTTGGAATAAATACACATTGTGAAATCACATTACATAGTATGTAAACTCCATAAATGAAGAAAAAATCTATGTTTTGTTCTATAAACTCAAAACCAAATATGAAATTCAAAATAAAGAAATGGGAGTACCTAAAAAGCATGATGTGGTATTAAAAAAACACACAATATTTATTTATTCCTACATAAAGTTCTTACGTTCATAAAATCCAAACAATTTAAGGTCATTTCTATCTCATAAATACATCCCTCTCCAATATATCATAGATATCTTGTCCATACTTCTATAATAGCCATACCAAAGAAATAAGATTAAAGCATAGTACATTCTCTCTGAGATCCATAATATTAAATAACTGATCAACCATAATTGTTTTGGTCTCATGATCAATATTTTTCCATCCAGTCACATGGGAAGGATCCGGTATATACCACCTCATCTAAGAAACAAAAAACATGTCTTATAAATGTAAAAAACTAGATGAAAATTCCAACTGATATTCTACCTTACTTGGCCATCTAATGATATAAAAGGTTCCAATAACCATGGGTCTCTATTAACTTTCCAACCAAACCGATGAATTCCCAAGGGAGGTCACACTAAAATAAAAACCATATCACCAACCACAAACACTAGTGTCCACTAATGACATTTTATAGAAAACATCTATCACAATGTATTATTACTTTGTTATTTTATTTTGGTTTATTTTTTTTTCTTTGTTCTTTCAATTGGGTCGTGGGTTTTTTTAATAAAATTTTTAGTTTTTTCCAATTTTTTAACTTGTTGCATAGTTTGTGTTCTTGATTGAAGGAAATTTGTATTCCCTCATAATGCTGAGTCATTATTCAGTTAATTTTACCCTTGCATGGTCAGGGATGAATGGGTATAGAATGATTAGAATTAAACCATGCAGCTGATATGGGTAACCATTCTGGTATTTAGGTTTCATTTGATAAGGGCAAACGACATGATCACAAATAATCCAAATCATGTGAGAAGGGTGTGCCTAGCACTATAATTATTTATTGAACTGAACATCATATTTGGCACATAGATTCCCAAAACATGTGTCCAAACCATGTGGCTGTCATGTTATTCCCATAATGGACACATGTATCACACACAATTTTTCAAATCATGTGTAGTACCTAGATTATTTAGAAATTTCAATTTACCATTATATACCTCTAAATTTGTATCCCCAAAAACACCTCTCTTTCTCCCCATTTATATTATGTTGCCCCATGGGAGACTCATTTACTCTCCCACATTCCCCCTCAACCTTCCATGGTTATATTAAGTGAATTACTTCAAGTAATGGGGAAATTTCCCAAGATAAATTCCCCCTCTCTCATTCTTATTAATTTTTCCTTCATTTTCATCCTGCTTCCTCATCTCACATGGATGAATCATTCATGGGTTAATGTTTCTCTAGTTTTATTTTATCTATATTACAATGTTAAGGTTCCTTTTGAGTTTTATTACCTCTTTGGACCCTTATAGAGGGGTTTCAGGTTTCCTTCTTCCATGAACAATGATTTTGAGGTAGGGTTTCTTTTGAATTTGTCCATTATATTTATGAAACATTATTTTATTAAAGTTATGAACACGTTATGATATTAATTAGTGATATTTTTTATTCATAATAATAAATAATTATCAAATATAGTGATTTTTTCTTGAATATAATTGTATATTTATTTTGATCTTCCACCCCATGTTCCTGTCAAAATGCATGTTTGGCCTTTCTAATTTTTTTATCATCCATATGGTGATTCAGTTTTTAAAATGTATTTATAAACGTTTTTGTAAATTATAAATGGTGTTCTTGATCCTTTTTGTAGTTTTTTGTCACCCAAATGTTGGGTGAGGCCTAATTCGAACCTTTAAAATGGTGTGTCCTTAGAAAACATCTCTTAGGATGTATTCCCGGCCTCGATGAGTGCTAAAGGGAATTGTGGATGCCCTTGGTATGGGAACCACCTTATAAATTGATGGTTGAATGGAAAGGGTGATATACCTTGGGGTTTTCTTAGGGTTATCCATGGTTGTATGTGGGGGTGTGTGTTTATTATATACTTATGAAGTAATTGTTGGTTGGTTCTCTTTGGATCACTTCATATTTCAGAGATGTCATGGGATCCTATTATAGGTATTGGAATATCCACAAATGTTTGAAGAACTAGTTTAGGATTATGTTATAGATAGTTGATAATTAGTATTTTCATATTTTAATTTAAGGACGATGCATCTTAGTTAGGCATGATAGGGTATGATTGATCATGATGTCTATTTGATTGAATTAGGCCTCCCAGTAGGATAGACCTGGTTAATTTATATTTTATATTATACCTTAAGCACCTAGTCAATCACATGTTCTCTGGAACCCATTTATCTATGACAGATAGTTAAGTTTCCTTAGTAGGCTTGGTTACTTAAGTATTTTATTCCAATTAACCTCTGTACAATATTATATCTGGTGTTTTTACTTGGTGATGTTCTCCCATTTTTAATTTTAATGTTTTTCGTTTTTAAATTTTTTCATGAGAATGTCTTTCAAATATTTTTCAAACACTCCCTTTCAATACCCCTCTACATTTCCTTTCTTTAAAAAATAATCTATCTACTTTTTTTATGAAAAAACAATTTAAAATAAAGAGGCAAATAGTCCATGATTTGTATTAAAAATAAATGTAATCAAAGCCTTTGTTTGTAAATTTTAATTCAAACTATAAGTGAATGAATATTTTATTTATTAAAAATGAAGTAGTAATATATATACACAGGAATACCTATTAAGATTTTTTACTCACGCATATACTTAGTTCTTATTTTTTTCTTTAGATGTGGGTTCTGTGTTGGTTTCTATTATTGATTCAATAAGGTTTCTTTATGACTTTTCCTTTCCTTCATGTTTGGGAAGTTTGTTGAGTTAATAAGGATTATTTATTCCTTTACCAATCCTCATGTTTTGAAAATCAAAAACACCTTATCTCAATGAAAATTCATTTTACCCGATGTTTTACTTTCATATGGAAAATTTTCCATCCCTAAGGAAATTTATCCTTACCATGTATTTCATTGTTCCTTATCTTGTCTATGTTTAGAATTATGTGTCATATTTAAATCCTCAATATCATATAATACTTAGATAATGAGCATTCTATTTTCAGGATCCGAATTTAGATTCAGAGTTCACTGAATTTTGACATCGAACTCTTATGAATTCTGACTCCAAGTTCTCTAAATGCAGACTTCGAACAGTTATGAGTTTTGACTCCGAGTTCTCTGAACTGAGACTCTGAACTCTTATGAGTTCTGACTCCGAATTATAATTAATTCAGACTCTGAACATTTTATGTTCCTACTCTAAATTCTAATGAATCCAGACTCAGAACATTGTGAGTTTTGACTCCGAATTCTCATGAATTATGCCTTCGAACATTGTATGTTCTGACTCTAAATTCTCTTGAACTCTGACTCCAAACGTTGTATGTTCAGGTTCAAATTCTTATGAATCCAGAATATGAATTTCCATGAAATTTAGACTCTATAATTCTATAGAGTTCAGGTTCTGAATTCCTAAAAAAATAGAATCTGAATTTCCCTATATTATAGACACCGAATATGTTTTTGGTTAGACTCTGAACATTTTTTTTACATTTCAAATATTTTATTTTGGTTATGTAACCAGATTTTTTCTTAAATTTTTTTATTATAAAACAACGTCGTGCATTCAGTTACTAAGTAACCATTTTTTGCGTGACACATGTACATGTCCCTTCGTAATTCAAAGGAAAATATGATCTTTGGAGGACGGAGTCGACCGTTGGAGCTATTCCTATAAATTGGAGCTCATTTGAAAGAGATCATAACTATTCTATGAATCTAGTGATCACATGTTGTTGAAGTGATTTCAAGAGACAGACTCTCATGTTAAGTGTGTACTAAATGTCTTGTTCGGATTTTCATCGTGTGACTCTGAATGTTGCTAATTATATTCGAGGTCTTCTGGGGATAAGAAGACAGATGTGCTGACTACCTTAATGTTTTAGGACTTCCTTATTGAGGAAGACAGAGGTGCTGACTACCTTGTAGTTGAGGGCTTGCAGGGATAACAAGGCAGACTCTGATCTTTGTATCGGGGGCTTACATTGGTGTGGGTAAGTCATACATTCTTGAATGTATAATTCAAGGGACCTTTATCCAAGGTTGTTGGATACCCCTCTCTTTGCGTTAAAAGATTTATTACTTGTTACTAGGTTTGTTTCATGTTTTCTGCTACATTTTGATTGTTGAGGAATGTATAACTATCTTATACTTCATTGTACTTATATAATCTGATTTAATAATATTCTATACACAATAAGGTAGAATTATTATCTTTGTAATATTTCATTATGTTTCATTTTCCAGAACCATCTATTCTGGAATCATTTTCTCAGAATCATATTTCTGGAATCTTGAAAATGTGTATAATTATAGGTTTTTTGAATTACCTTGATTATCATTATAAAACATAATCATATTAAAAAAACCAAAGGAATTTTTTAAAGTATACTATTAACCCCACTCTTGTATTTTGAGAATTATTAGATACTTTATTCAGTATCTATGTTATATCAATCCTATATATGGTACTTTAGAGTATACCATACTCCACAAACCATCTCAACTTTTGGTATTAGAGCAATTCTACCTCATACTCTGAACTAATTTAATAATTGGTTTCAGGGGAAGGCTACCTCATACACTAAACCAATTCAACAATTAGTATCATAGGAGGTATATGAAATACTTATATTCACATATAGGTTTTCCTTGATCAATTATTCATTGTTCTGCTTTTTCCTTACTGAGGAATTATTACCTTGTTTATATAAACTCACTACTAACAATTTTGGGTGGAGACAGTTTTATTTAATATGGTAGGAATCAATGATGGTTCAATTGACAACCTAAATCCAACAAGACAACCTATTTTTGATGGGGATGATTATGAATGTTGGAGAGATCAGATGAAAACATTTATTATCAATACTGTAGTGGACAATTTTTTTTTGCTTATTGGAGGATATAAAATTACTGACAAGGAAGTTAGTACTTTCAAAAATCAAGAAAAGCCTGAATATCAACTGAATAATAATGTACACAATACTTTTCTGTGTTCCATGAATAGAAATATATATATCCAAATTACATCTACTGAAGTATAAAATTTTATTTGGGAGAAACATGAATTTACACACTTTGGAACATCAGAAGTAATTGAAATAAGAAGGGCCATGCTCAGAGCTAAATATCATGGTTTTTCGTTCCTTTTAGAGAACCCATATATAAGGGGAAACAAATATTCATGAATATTGTTAATAGTTTACAATCTATGGGTGAGAAAGGATTAGATTATTAATCTCTTGGGGAAAAGAACATAGACATCATGCCCAATGAGTTGGGAATCCAAGAAGATTTTTATTGATGAAAACAGAACGGTTACTCAGATTTATCTTGATAAACATTTTGGAACTCTTCTTCAACATAAGACTGAAATGATGAGAGATTTCAATAATGTAAAGAAGAATAATGGAAATGGTAGTATTGCTTTTACTACAACTTCAATTCATTTGAAATCCCAGACTCCTGAAAGAGTTACAAGATCCAAATCTATGAAGGTTGTTTTACAATCTGAATCTAGTGGAACTGAATCTTCAGAAAATGAGCTAGCCAATCTTGCTTAATGGATAAACAAGATAGGTGGACAAAAGAACTTTAAATCCAGATATAAGAAGAATTAATGGAATGATAAGAAATATTCAGATGTTACATGTTATGAATACAAGAAATATGGACATATAAGACCTGATTGTCCTATGCTTAAGAGAAAAAAAGAAAGGAAAATAATTCTAAGAGAAATAGAAAGAAGTACTAAAAAGATAAAGATAAGAAATTATTGAAATCTAATGACACCTGTAGTGCCAGTGGTGGGGACTCTTCTGATGGATCATCAGATTAGGAATCTTCTGGATAGATGAATCTTGGATTAATAGCCAGACTACCTATTGACAATCATTTCATAATTGATGAGGCACACAATACTGAATCAATGACTAATGTTTCATTGAATGAAAATTATAGTAATGATAAATACTATGAATTTTTGTTTGATGAATCTTTTTCTGATAAAGATAGTACTTTACCTACCTATGAAAAATTTTCTATGATTACTAAGCTCCTTGAGAATGATAATTCAAAACTCTAGAAAAATATTTTTATTAAATATTATAGAAATACTATTCTTACAAATGAAATATTAGATCTCTCTAAAGATGATGATAAAAAGTTTTTGATTTTGAATGTATTTCAAAAAAACATGAGGAAGTAAATTCTGAGAACGATAATCTTTCTAAGGATCTAGAAAATGTAATTTCAATGAAAAATGTTTTCGAGCCTAACTCTTGTTCTAAAGTAAATTTTTTTAAGACAAGAACTAAGTTATCAGAATGAAATCATATTTTGTTTCCTTGAGGAATTGTTTGTCAAACGTTACCTTTGGTAAGGAAAATTTTTATAAGATGTATTCTCAAATCTGACCTCTAAGGAATAATTCTGGATTTGGATATACAAGTTCTATACCAATTTTTTGTTACAATTATTTTGTTCCTCAAAATTTTACATTTCTTACTAAGTGTCAGTGTGGTGGACAATGGGCAAGAAACTTTTCCTTAAACAAAACACAGTCTTTATGATTTCATAAAGACTATTATTCTACGAAAATGTGGGTGCCTAGAATTTTACATTCTAAAATTTCCTGATCCAAGAATATATGGGATCCAAAAGATTAACTATTTTTTTTCAGGAAAATAGAGAAAGTACAGACAACAATAAATGGTACATGGATAGTGTATATTCCCAACATATGACTGGTAACAAAAACTACTTTGAAATTATTATCATGAACAAAGGAGGAAAAGTAACTTTCGGAGATAATGGTCAGGGAGAAATAATTGGTATATGTAGCATCGTTCTTCATGGAAAAACATTTATTTCGAATGTTTTGTTTTTTAAGGGTCTTAATCACAACCTCATTTGCATAAGTCAATTATGTGATGAATGTTACCTTGTGAATTTTAGGATTGAAATGTAATTTGTACACAATTCCAAGGAATAATTTATTCTTTCTCTCCAATTGAAAGATAATGTATATACAAAAAACATAGAAGAACATAGAAGCCAAAACATACCCTGCCTTAGTGCAATTGAAGATCATTCTTGGTTGTGTCATAGAAGGTTAGGTCACTGTAAAATAAGGAACCAATGCATTATTTGTAAGAAAATAATAGTTAAGGATCTACTGGAGCTTAGATTTGATTCTTTAAATGTCTGTGATCCTAGTCAATATGGAAAACAACCTAAATCAAGTTTTAAATTTGTCGGTGAGGTCTCAACTACCGTTGCAATACAGTTTGTAAAAATGGATCTTTTTATTCCATCACAAACTAGAAGAATTTGTGGCAAGTATTATGTATGTTTTTGTTGAAGATTACACTAGATTTACCTGGGTCTATTTTCTTGAAATGAAATCTGAAGCTCTTTCTTATTTTGAATGTTTTAGAGCCCAAGTCAAAAATGAGAAAAACCTTACTTTGATAACTATTCATAGTGATCATGGAGGAGAATTTAAAAATTAGGATTTTCAATCTTCTTCTTGTATAAAAGGCATTACTCATAACTTCTCAGGACCAAGAACACCTTAAAAAATGGTGTTGTTGAACGAAGAAATAGAATTCTTCAAGGGATAACGAGAACCATGTTGAGTGAATATTCTATATCCAAGCATTTTTGGGATGAAGCATTATGTACTGCTTACTATACTATAAATCGAGTTATGATTAGTCCTTTTCTTTATAAAACCCCTTATGAGTTTTGGAATGGTAGAAAACATAGAATTTCCTACTTCAAGGTTTTTTGTTGCAAAGTATTCATTCTGAATACTAAAGATAATCTAAACATATTGGCACAAAAATATAAGGAAGGAATTTTCTTAAGTTACTCCATAACTTCTAAGGCTTTTAGAGTTTTCAATAGAAACACTTGTACTGTTGAAGAAACAGTACAAGTAAAATGTGATGAAACTGATCCTTTTGTTTTTAAGCAACCCCAACCTACATCTTGGGATGTGTTTCCAAAAACAAATTATCAAACTTCGTTAGAAGATCCTTCTAATAAGTAAGATTCCCAAGAAAATGTTTTTAAAGCATTTACCCTAGAAGAGGTCCAACCCTATGTGGATGAACAGGTTTTTCAAAACCCAAATCAGTTGTTTTTTAAGAATAATCCATGTGATAGTATCATTGGTTTTGTAAATCTACCGGTAAGGACTAGATGTTTCTTAAGGAATGAAATAGAACATCTATAATTCAATTCCCAATTAGATCCAAAAAACACTAATGATTCATTAGGTGATGATGATTAGATAAAAGCTATGCAATATGAGCTAAATGAATTCGAAAGGGATAAAGTCTGGACATTGGTTGAAAGACCTAAGGAAACTTCTGTTATTGGTGTAAAATTGGTCTTCAAAAATAAGTGTTATCAAAATGGAATCATAGTAAGAATTAAATATAGATTTGTTGATAAATGCTATATTCAATAAGAAGGAATGGACTATGAAGAAACCTATGCTTCTGTAGCTAGACTTGAATTTATTCATATTTTACTAGCCTTTGCGGCATTCTTTAATTTCAAACATTTTCAAATGGATGTAAAATCTACTTTCCTTAATGGATATGTTCAAGAGGAAGTTTTTGTTGAAAAAAATCCTAGTTTTGAAGATAAAAAACATCATGAACATTTTTTTTAAACTTACCAAAGCTTTGTATGTACTTAAGAAAGCCCCTTGAGCCTAGTACGATAGACTGACATGATTTTTCCTTCAAAATAATTACATTAAGGGAAATGTAGATCCAACCCTTTTTATAAAGATAGATAAGAAAAATGTTTTGATTTTTCAAATCTATGTTGATGACATTATATTTGGATTAAATCAAAAATCTTTAACTAATTCCAATGTAGATATAATGAAATTTGAGTTTGAAATGAGTATGACATGTGAGTTCCAAATTTTCCATGGTTTTCAAATTTCTCAAAAACCAGAAAAAATATTTATATTCCAACATAAGTATATTAAAGATATTATAAAAAATATAAATTTGAAAACACTATGAGTATATCTACTCCCATTAGTACCTCAAATTCACTTGATCTTGATGAAGCTGGGAAACTTGTAGATCAAACATATTTTAGAGGTATAATAGGATGTTTATTTTTCATGATAGCTAGTCTTCCAGACTTAATGTTTTCAGTATTCTTATGTGCAAGATATCAATCCAGTCCTAAGAAATCTCATTTAAAGGAAATGATAAGAATTTTTCACTACTTAAAGGGAACCATGGATTTTGGAGTTTTTATACTTCTGAAAATGATTTTGTTCTATAACTTTTTTCATATGCTAACTTTGGAGGATGTAGAATGGATAGAAAAAGTACATCTGGAACTTGTCATTTCTTAAGAGATTCATTAGTTTCTTGGTCATTCAAGAAGCAATACTCTATATCACTTTCAACTATTGAAGCTGAATAAGTAGCAGCTGGAAGTTGTTGTGCTCATGTTTTGTGGATGCAACACACACTCACAGACTATGGTATGAATTTTACCAAAACACAAATTTTGTGTGATAATACTAGTTCCATTGCTTTATGGAAAACCCCTACACATCACCCTCATGAAAAAAACATTGATATTAGGAATCAATTTCATAAGGATCACACACTAAAAGGATATATCATTCATCAATTTATTGGAATGCAAGATCAACTTGCTGATATTTTCACAAAATATTTACCCTATGATAGATTTGAATACATTAAACAGAAGTTAAAAATGATAAATGTAAGTTAATAATCTTTATTAACTTCCTTCTGAAATCAATCTCCTTATAGTAATAAACTCCTTTCCCTATGGGGTGTACATTTGTTTGTTATTTCTTTCTTTTCTAAATTTTTTTTCATACACTAAATTTATTTATAATGGAAATCATTTATAGTTTAAATTTTTTTCATAGTCTCAAAATTATCATAATGAAGATTTTCATTCTCACAATTTTCATAATGGAGTTTTATGTACTCAAACTATTTCATAATGAAGATTTTTGTTTTCAAATTTTTTCATAATCATATTTTTTTGGAATCTAAAGTTATTCAAGAAATTTCTTTCCTCAAAACAAAAATTCTTCCTAGAATTCTGAAAGGTAGGTTTCTTTCCATAATTTTTCAATTTCATCATTCACTTGCTGGTATTTTCATTTGTCTTTTAAAATATTTGGATTCTCTTTTCCATAAATATGAATATTTTTCTTAAAAACCTCAAAAGATCATATTCTATCAAGTTTTCCTTGCGGCTATCATATCAACTGTCAGATCCGATTAGATGGTTATTCAGCCATTGGATTGAGTTTGGAAGACGAATCGTCGCTTCTAACACCTATATAAATGACCCTTGAATGGTTGTCCCACATCGATCTCAAGCTCCCGCATACTAATGTTATGACCCTATACTTAAGCCCGTTATGAACATATCAGTGCTTTCTCAATTTCGAGTGTCTGTAGAAGAACCCTCTCCGAATGATATGTCAACTGATAAGAAAATTCCATAGGGGAAGGTGTATAGATAAAGGTTGGTGCATCCGAACTTCTTTGCTAAGTCTGATTCAATCATTTCGAAGAACATCAAATTGAATGGAAGGGAGAGTGTTTTCATATCGAAGACAGGGGCACCAGATTTGGTGTATATGGAATTTCTTGTAGAGTTTTATGAATTAGTTAGTTTCTTTAAGGAAGATGGTAGAGATAAGTTTTCTTTCAAAAGCTATGAAAAATATTATACTCTTTAATACACTAAGGCAGCTAGTTTGATTGGAGTTCTATATGAAGGAGAACTTAAATTTTTCTCTCATAAGTTTCTGGAAGTAAAAGGAATCTTTGTAAAGGTGAAAGCTATGGAGTTCCTAGGTCTTACTGTTTCCAGGACTCCGAAGATTTCTCACATATCTGGAAATAATCAGATCATTGAATTATGGGTTCAATTTTTTATCATTCTGAGAAAAGGTGACAATGACACATTGAAGAAGAGTTATATGTACATCCTAGATTTTCTAGTGAACCTGAGGATGGTCTATTTGGTTAAGCATATTCACATTACGATTGATAATATAATTAATATAAACTTGAAGGCTCAGATAATTAGGTATCCGAACATTCTTTCTATGTTGATTTTCAGTGTCTAGAATCTTTCAAAATTCAATGCAGTTCGAAGCCAAGGAATTGCAAAGTCATGCTAGTCAGTGATGATACTTTGAAGATAATGAACATTTGTTTTTCCAACAACTCCAGAGAATTTTATGTCCTTCCAGAGGAGGAACCTAAAGCAGTTTCGAAGAAACAAGAAGTGGATGAACCTTCGAGAAAGGTTGAATAGAAGAGGATATTGAAGGAAGTAGAAGAAGAAGAGAAACCCCCAAAAGCTAATGAATCACATTTCGCACCTCCAAAAACTAAGAAACTAAAAGCCTATCCATACTAGGATGTATCAAAATGGTGGGAAGATAAAAAAAATAAGAAATAATGGGATCCTGTTTTTGGTTTGGATCTTGTAGAATCCAAATCCTTAAACGAGAAGACAACATATGATCTTGAGAAGCAAGAAAAATAAAAGGATCAAATTAAGAACATGTCTGAAATATATATTGTGCAATTCCTTCTAAGGGGTACTAAAAAAGCATCCGAACAAATTCCGGTACCAGAATTTTTCATACTAGAAGCTTTACTTAAAACTATAGGAAAAACGTTTGTCACTCCATAAAAATAAAAAGATGTATAAAAAGTTGAGCAAGAAGTGGAAGAAGAAGAAAGTAGTGGTGACACCAAAGATCTAATAAAGAATGTTGAATACTTCCATGAGAAAGAAATTCCATCCAAGAAATTGTCAATCCGTACTTCAGAAGCAGAGTCCTCAAGGCTTGTACACCAAGGAATGATCAGAAAGAAGAGGATGGGAAATCTGAAGATGAAGTGAACAAGTTGTTTGAGGAAGAATGTTTTAATCATCAGTTTATTCATCTTGAAGATGTTGAGGCAAGAGCTGAGCATTAGAAGATAGATGAAGATAGAATTGTTCAGCTGTGTGACAGTGAACATGAATCTATAGATGAAGAAGTTGTTCCAAGAATTGATAAGGGGACACAGGTGGTTGTTGATACATCTACTAATGCAATTGTGAAGAAGAAAGAATCTCGTAGATCTTCAATGAGAAAATTTGTTGATCTAGAGAATGAGCCTTCATCTAGAAAAGTCTCTAATATGGAATCGTCATCTCTTAGACATGATTTTGTTATGAATTCTTTGAAGAAACTTGTTGGGACCATTCCAATTTTCTAAATCATAGACTCTAGATTCTAGATGATTCAACACACACTAAATCATAAATCAGATTCAGGGTCCATAGTGTTGGACAAGTGTGTCAAGCTTGAGGCTGATTTTAAGAATTTCTTCATTAACTACGATTCTCATAGAAGTACTTGTAAGAAAATGGTTTTCTAGTAACAAATGATAGTTGATGTCATGAGGGAACTTGATGAATTCCAAGATTGCGTCAAGGAGGAGTTGGACATTGAAGATGGTAAGATCAAAGATCTTACAACTAGTTTTGAAGAAAAGATAAATTTGGAACAAAATTCTCAGATTCAAGAAGTAAAGGATATGAATTGGAAATTGTATTATATTGTCCAAATCTTGAAGAGAGAAAGAGATCATCGAATTGATATATAATAAATCCTTTTCAAGCAATATGAAGTCCTCAAGGCTCGGGAAGATGCTCTTAAGTCTTAGGAAGATATAATCAATGATTTTGAGAAGAATGTTGAGGATCAAGTTCGCCTTCTAAAGCTAGCAGAAGAATATCATAAAGAGATGAAAAATCTGAAGACTATAGTCAATAAGTTTATAATGAAGGAAAAGTAAGGATAACTTTGTTTTAATCTGATCATTTTTTGAACTTTTATTCCTTGTACAAATTATTTCTAATCATAATGAAATTTTTGATTTCTTGTATTTTGGATGTTTTGTAATAATATTTCAGGTACCATGATTTATTTTCCATTCCCTCAAAAAAAATCAATATCAAAAAGGGGGTGAATGGGAAAGAATACTAAGTATAGAAGAAATATCCTTAAGTACGGGGGAGTTTATCTAAGGGGAAGATTTCATTACAGTGATTTCCGTACTCAAGATAATGATAAATCTCATTCCGGAAATATATAATATGATCCTTAGTGTTCCAAAGCCTATGTGGGAGTTAGTCGTATTCATATTTGACCATATGAAAAGTGATATATGTTTTATGCTCAAAGTCTTGAAAAATATTTTCAAAGTCCATAATTTATTTTTTGTAAGGATGTTTGGGATTTCCAAAAATGGGGAGATTGTTGAGTCAATAATGTTTCCTTATGACATTTCCATTCCATCTTGTTTGTGGAGTTTGTTGAGTCAATAAGTTATCCTTATGACTTTAGCAGTCCTCATGTTTTGAAAATCAAAAACACATTATGTCATGGAAAATTTCATTTTACCCTATTATATACATTTATAAGGAAAATTTTCCATCCACACGATAAGTTATCCTCACTGTGTTTTTCATTGTTCATTATATTGTGTATGTGTAAATTTTGGTTTCATATATAAAACCTCAGAATCATATAATACTTAGATAAAGAGCATTCTATTTTCAGGATCCCAATTCAGACTCTGAGTAGTATGAATTCTGACATTGAACTCTTATGACTTCTGACTCCGAGATCTCTGAATTCAGACTCCGAACTGTTGTGAGATCTGACTCCAAGTTCTCTACATTGAGACTCTAAACTCATATGAGTTATGACTCCAAATTCTAATGAATTCAGACTCTGAACATTGTATGTTCAGACTCTGAATACTAATGAATCCAGAATCCAAACTTTTTGAGTTCTGACTCTGAAATATCATGAATTCTGACTCCAATCATTGTATGTTCTGACTCCGAATTCTCATGAACTCTGACTCCGAACTATGAATGTTCATATTCTGAATTCTTGTGAATCTAGATTCTGAATTTCCATGAAATTCAAACTCCATAATTCTATAGAGTTCAGGTTCTTAATTCCATAGAAAACAGAATCTGAATATCCTTTTATTATAGACACCGAATATGTTTTTGGTTAGACTCCAAACATTTATTTTCATACATTTCGAATAATTGATTTTGATTATGTAACCAATTTTTTCTTAGACTTGTTTTTGTTATAAAACAATGTCGTACATTTAGTTACTAACTAACTGTTTTTTGAGTGTCATGTGTATAGGTCCCTCCGAAATTCAAGGAAAATATGGTCGTTGGAGAGGGAGATGACTGTTGGAGTTGTGCCTATAAATAAGAGATCATTTGAAAGCACTAATAATTGTTCTATGAATCTAGTGATCATAGGTTGTTGAAGTTATTTCAAGAGAGAGACTATCATGCTTAGTGTGTATTGAACGTCTTGTTCAAATTTTCTTATTGCGACTCCGAATGTTGCTGATTACATTTGAGGACTTCCAGGGATAGGAAGACAGAGGTGTCAACTACATTAATGATAGAGGACTTCATTGCTGAGAAAGACAGAGGTTCCAACTACCTTGATGTTGAGGGCTTGTGGGGATATTAAGACAGACTCCGATCATAATTTCTAAGTCTTACCCTGGTGTGGTTAAGATAGACTTTCTTGAAAGTATTAATCAAGGTACCTTTTATCCATGGTTATTGGATACCCTTCTCTTTGGGTTAAAGGATTTATTACATGTTAGTTGGTTGGTTTCAAGATTTCTTCTACATTTTGATTTTTTTATTAAAGTATAACTATCATATACATCTTTATACTTGTATACTCTGATATAGTAAGATTCTATATGCTTTAAGGTAGAATATTTATCCTTGTAAACTTTCATTATGTTTCATTTTCTGGAACCATCTTTTCATGAATCACTTTCTCCTAATCATATTTCCTGAATCTAGCAAGTGTTTAAAACTAGTGGTTTTGTTAATTACCTTGTTTAACCTAGATAATCTTAATCATCATTAAAGGATACAAAGAAATTTTTTAATGTATACAATTCACCCCCCTTGTATTTTGAGCATTATTAGATACTTCATTCAGTAAGTATATTTTTTTGATCCTACATTTGGTATTATAGAGTATATCATACTCCACATACCATCTCAACATATATCACCATATAAAGATGTTGATTTTGGCTTAGGTGAGTGACCCATGGGTCACACAATGTTTTTTTTCGCGGTTCAGTTTGGTTTTATTTCTAGTTTATCTTATTTTGTTCTTATGTGTTATTTATTTATTTTGGGCTACACATTTATCTATATATTTCCTTTATTTATTAATATTGCGATAAATCATTATCACTATCTCAATTTAATTCCCTTGGTGCTTGATGCCACCATGAGGAAATATGGATAAACTTTTGGTAATGTCATGAGCTAGCTTGTGTGGACAATTTTGGGTTACTCAAGTTGGTTCATAGAAAAATGGAATTAGGGTATACGTTTTTTACAAGAACTATATTTTAGAGCACCCATTTTTATCTGAGTTTTCAATATATAAAGAGTAGTAATATCTAAACAATAGAAATAGTTATGAGTTGTTATTTTTTCATCACTTCCATTTCTAAAAAAATTTACAATGGATAGCTGGGTTTGGAGTTTTTAATTTTTATTTTTAATATTATTTTTTATCAGAATTCCACGATTTTGGTTGATGAGGTTCAGTTTATTAGGATTTTTTGGGATTTTTGTTGGATTTTTTTGGGGACTCAAACGGGAGTTGTTAATATGGTTTTCAGTTACCTTGTAATGTTTAGAAATCTATGTAGTCCTATAGAATGTTTTCTTCGATAACTCTTCATTGATATTGTGTTATTAGAAAATGGATTCCATCAATACATATGAGTATACCATTGTAACTAGTACGGTATGAATAATTATTCTAGGTATTTATGAATTTTTAAATTTTCATGAAAACCTAGTTTTAACTTATCAACACTCTGATTTAAAATGATGATTATTATATTTTTAGAGAAAAAAAATGGGGTTATTAACTATGTTTATAGAGAGTATTAGAATAATAGATTTTGAATTTAAATGGACTTTTTTTGAAATGGTATTTCAAAAAAATGTTTCATTCCTTGAAAAACAACTGTGTGACATTTTAAAGGAATATTTTAAGATTTTTTTTGTGAGAATGTTTTCTTAATGAGAGGGATTTTATATTTTGATGGAATTCAAGGGATGTTTTTGGTATTATAATTTGTATTGAAGGATGAAATATGTAAATATTTTTCAATTTTTTTTTGAGATTTATGAGTGTATTGTGTCGAATTTGAGGGTTGGATTCCTTTTTCATCTTTGGTGATTATTTATGGAGTGTTTTATATGGTGAGTGGGTTATTTTTGAGTCTCTAGTTTTAATGTTGTTCAGACTATATCCCCATTTAAGATTCAAAAGGCATTCAATGTGAATCTATGAGTGGATCACCTATAGAAGATCCACCAGCTCATCAACCTAAAGACTTACTTATTATGTTTTGGAAGATGATCCCTCTTCTCTTTTATGGTCATGTAGATCCTTTTTTTGTAGAATAAAGGATAAAAAACATTGACTGGATCTTTAGTTTCCAATCGTTTCATGAGTCTATAATGGTGATGTTCACAACCAATATGATTGAATGTTAGAGATGGATGTGGTGGATGTTGGTTTTTATGACCAAGCCTTAGAAAGACCACTGTTGGAAATTCATTAAGGCCACATTCATCCGAAAGTAATTCTATGGGTGTGTGATGTTGGGAAATTTGATATAGATGTTCTAAATTCGATAAGGTGATATGTTACTTTTGGAGTTCATCCATCAATTTTTGAATCTACTTCCATATCTCCCAGAGTTGGCAGATGATGATTCTCTAATACCCATACATATATAGAATGATTCTCATCCTAATATTCAGTTGAGAGTGTCTTAATTAGTGATAACCTCTTTTAGTAATGTGGTGACGCTAGTGGTGAGGTTTGAAGCCATTTTATTGGGGGTATTTGAGGAATCTTGTAACATATTATGATATTATGGAATGACTATTTTCAAATTTAATCTCTTCGATAGCTTACACTACAAAGAACACAAATATTAAACAAACGAATAAATATTATTCTTTAATTTTTATAGTTATAACCTTTCTATTATAATGATGATATTAAATAATAATGACTTAATATCTTTTACTAATTTTTATCTAATGAATTATTTGGTTACCAATTTATTATAAATGGACACAAACCAAATTTAACATATATGATGTGTTTTTATAAAAAACTATTTTTATGCCCACAATGAAATTTTATCATCATAAATTAAAATAATCACTATAAGTAAAATATTTTGATAAACTTTATATGATATAAATTAACTAATTTTTTTAAATTCATTCAAAAATATGTATATTCTTAGGATAATAATAAATTAAAATTAAAGAATAAAAAGATATATATTTGAAAATGTAGTTTTTTCTATCTTTTGGTGGTTCAATGATTTGAAATATAAATTCTCGAAATTTTATAGATTTTATTTGAAAAAACAAAATTTTATTTTTAAATTTATAATATATTAATTATCATATGGTAGAATTTTGGTATTTTATGGATAAGTTTTATTTTTTAGAAAAATAGTGAAAATGCTTAATTTTAATTAAAAACTAATTGTCTTCTAATTTATTTATACAAATAAATTATATATTTCATTGATTTTAAAGTATAATTTTGTAAAATTTATTAATAAGACCAATTAAGGTCATTCTAATAAATTTTACATTGATGCGGGACATAAAACATTTCAATCCATTGAACTTTTCACTTCAAAAACCCGTTTATTAATTTCCATTGGGGGATTACATTTTAAATCTAATTTTATTATTCAATGAATTGAATTTTTTAAAATGGGTTCCACAAATTTAATGATATTGAAAAAATTAATTTTTATGTTCATTTTTATATTTTTATCATAAATAATTTTCTATGGAAAGAAAATTATATATCACATTATATGTAAAATAATGAAAAGGGGTTATGTTTAAAAGAAAAGTCACAAAATAACGAGTAAACAACCTTAAATTCATTTTGGAGGTATTTTTGAATAATATATAGCTTATAAAATTTCAATATTAAGACAATTTATTGGATATTAATTCCACATCATTGTGGTTCACTTAAGATATAAAATAATCGTTATTTTAATCACTTATACCCACCTCTACTCAAGTATAAATACCACTTTTCACTACAACATTTTTACTCACAAGACATTAAGATCCGAAAATATGTTGAAAACCTCTATCCATCACCCTAACCATGTAAAATTTCTTCTGTTCTCACCAATATAAAAAAACTCCAAGGTCTTCAAGGTGTCCCTGAAGGATGTGATATTAAAGTGAAAAGTTTCTCAAAACACCTCTCTTAATTTATTTTCTTCTACTAATTTTTAATCTTATCCTTCATCAGTCCAGAAATAATAATTACAAAATGATGAAAATACCTTATTATAATTTTATAATGAGATATTATATATATTTATACATTTTATTACCTATTCTAATTCAAAGAATCAAAACTACTACACAAAATAGGAATATTAATCACCTACATGAATAATGCATTTGTTTGTTTCCATTAACACCGTCATAGATAGTCATTAAATTATTTTTATTGTTAAATAATATTTTAATAATTATATTAAATCATGTTTCATTTTTTTTAAATAATATATAAAATTAGTATAGAAAATTTAATTAGTTCATGGGTTTCTAAAAAACCAACAAAATATCCTAAATGATTATCATTAACATTTTATCAAATGAACCATCCTCATGTAATAAAAAATGATATATGTGACCCTTTATACTCCTGGACATTAATTAATACCATTTAACTCTATTTATATATCTTTATTCTCATTTGACAAGATAATTCATAATTTTAGACAAATGAACCGAACATAAAATGATGAAACCAACGCACCTGAAACAAAGAAATTAATGAAATATTAATAATTTTTTGGGAATAAGATTATAGAAAAAATGATATATGTGACCCTATATAATACAAGATGTAAATTAACTCCATTTCATTCCAATTCTAGAGGTTTATTCCCAATTGACCAGATAATCCTTAAATTTACACAAATAAACTGATCATGAAACCATGAAACGAACACACCTGAAACATTGAAAATAAAGAAATATTATTATGTTTTGGTAATAATATGGTATACACTCATAACATAAGGTATTATATATATCAATATAGTTCATTAGTGAGTGAAAAAAATTTAATTAAACCATTATAAATGATGTTAAAGTACGCACCACTAAAGGGAAGCGTGAGGTAAGGGTTTTCTCATCTCACTTTTACTTCTATGAGATATATTGCTTAATCACCACTTATATTAGATATGTTTTTTATATAATTCCAATTAATTTATTTTGATTTTCTTATAAATAAATTTAAAATGAATTACAAATGAATCTGATTATATATATTTCATGGGGATTACAGTTTCAATGTTACCTAAGTGGTAATGGATTTTTGTCACAATTTTACGTCTTTCTAGAATTTACTATGTTATACACCTATATTATTTTATGAGGTGTAAATTATAATACATTGACATGTTATATCATAAATATAATTATTATCCTAATATTATAAGTTTCATTTAATTTTATTCATTCATGGGGATTATTATTTGAATTTTTCAATGTGGTATGGGACACATAGAAATGATTAAAGATTATTTTCCACAAGTATATTTCAATGATATTATTTAATATATTTTAATCTAATTATAAATCCTTAATTAGATCATGTATTTCATTATGGTTAATATTTTATGATACAATCTTCTATAATTTGGTAAAGGTTTTTTAGTTTGTTTTACTGTGGAAGTATAGATATCCCATATGACTTGTTATTGAATTTGTTAAGACATATTGATTCAATTGTATTATTTATTAATATGAATAATGTATTAGAAATTAAATAATGGGAGGTCAGTATATATAAAATCACCTAGATGCAATAATGCAATAATGGAATAATGGGATGAACTGTGTTCTAAAAAACACTTCTATTTTGTTTCCAAGATGAATGAAATGGGTTTCTACCCATAGGCATAAGCTTAAAAGATTATCAATCGTGACAGTAACTATCTAGTGGATATATCATTATAGTTTATATGTTTAAAATTAGGAATTTCCATCATTTTAGTTATTACTATCGAGAGAATTTTCACTATGACTAAATACCTGGAAGCATTTTCATTCCCAGTTTATTAGTTACATGGAAAGTGTGTTTAGTTTTTAAATTTCCATGATGATTATAATTTATTGATTTATGATAGCTTCTATTGTACTTAACCCTTACTGAGAATTTGAGATCATAACTTTTTTTTATGATTTATTTTCACCAAGGATTAAAATATGGTCATTATTAATGATATTTAGGTCAACAATAAGGGGAATATTAATTTTATAAAAGAATTTTTTTTGAATTTATTTCCAAAATTTAATTTAAATTTCAAATATTCATCCACTTTAGAAATACTACTAAACTATTCTATTTGTCGGGTTGTAATTTCTTATTTCATATAGAAATGTTATAACATAAGGGTATAAATTTTGGATACCAGAGTGGGGATAATAATTTATCCAATCCTCCTTTATTCTCTATAAGCGATGAATGAAATTCTAGTAATGATGTGGGAAATCTGGTTGAAGTTGACTATGTTGGTGGAAGAATTAAGATTCCTTTAGATCTCTCATCCACTTATTTTAGGAATAAGACCACTTTGTGTGATAAATGGGGAAATATGAGTCATAAGAAAGCTTTTTTTCGAGGTATACAATGTCCTGTTATGCTTGTGGTTATTTGAGCCATCACTAGAAATTCACTATGGAGGACGCTCAGAAAAAAGAGGATCCAAATCCACTCCCTTAAAGAAGAGCATAGTTGAACTAGATGAATGTGGTTCATGTGAATGTTATTTTTGAGTTTTGTAATTTAAATTATTCTTTTTATGTAATGGTTTTATCTTGGGTTTCATCCTTTTATTTTAAATAAAGTGAATGATTTGTATCTATTAAGATGTCCTTTTATAATGGAATAACCTTTTGTTTATTATGACATTTTATTATTATGATTCTTTTCATTTTGGATAAAAAGTATATTTTTTGTATCCTAAGTTCCTATCATGTAAAAGATCCTTGTGTTTTGTGGGGTTAATCATATTTGAAGGATCAATGCTTGGAACTTGGTGTTGTCTAGGAATACAAATAAAATATTTATATATTGGGGAATCCACCATGGCCTGTGAACATTGTTTTATGAAACACTTATTTATATATTTTTGTTATCCTAGTTTTACTTAATATTTTTTCAGTATGTCACCTATCGAGTTTTATGACTCTATGACTCTCTTTACATGGTGAATATGGGGCTCTTGGAGAAGTTCAGATGTCTGTGGTGATGATAACTTATTTTTAAGGCTTGATATTTTCATTTTCCTTCAAAAAGTAATTAGATTCTAATGTACTATTTTAGTTATAAGTGACTGTATTATTCCTAGTGGTGGTTAAGGTGTCTTTTATTTTGAGGAATTGAATCTTTTAGGTGTGTGATCATTGATCATTTATTGGACATCCATAAATGTTTTAGTCTTTCTAGGGGTAGAAACCATAATGGTGGGGAGAATATTTACACCTTGGTTTTTATTTTTTTCCCTTATCCTATTTTATATTTTTTGTATTTAGTATTTCTATTGAATCTTGGGTGTTTTCGGATCAAAATTTTAGTATTAGCTTATTTTCCACTATCGTATTATTTTTGTGCATAGTTAACGAGAAACTATATGTCCCCTGATGTTGAGTCTATTTTAGGTTCATTTTCCACTTTCATTGTTTGGATTTCATCGGTAGATCATGGTTAGATTAAAATAATATGGCTACAAGGAGAAACCATGTGGATCTTTGGTTTTCCCTGGATGAGGATGCACTTCTTGTGCATGGTTATTCCAAATGGTGAAAAAGTGTGTACACATCTCTAAAATTTTTAGAGAACCATACCGCATACATGGTGCATGGATTCCCAAAAAATAAATCCAAACCATGAAGCTGTCTTGTAAGTTGAGAAAGGGATGTGTGGTTGGCACATGGTTTCCCAAACCATTTGAAAAAACCATTTGAAAAAACCATTCATGGTTCCCAAATTTTTAAAATGTAAATTTATATTTATAACTGTGTTAGTTTTATCACCCAAACACCTCCCTTTCTCTGTATTTTGATCATGATATCCTTTTCCAGACTCTCCCATCTTCCTCACTCCTCTCTGCCTCCTTACATGGGGATTTAAAGTAGATTTAATCATGTTTGTGGGAGATTTATCAAATTAAATCCCTCCCCTCTTATTACACTTCTGTCTACCTTCATTTTATTATTTTTCCTCTTCTCCCTAGGTTTTATTGATATATGAATCAAGTTTTTTTCGGGTTTAATTTGGGGGTTTTACATTCAAAATGATCCTTTTGATTGTTATTTTTTCTCTGGACCCTTGTGGGGTTGTTTTAGGTTTCCATCATCCATGTACTATGAGTTTGAGGAATGTTTCTCTTAGTATGTGGCCTTCAAATATCATAAATTCAGATATCATGATGTTCCCAACTCATTGTGATTTTGATTTGTGATATGTGATATTTATACAAATTGTTACGTGTGAAATCAAGTGAATTCATATTTAATTTTATTGTATAATTTTTTTGATATTTTCACAAAACTTCTTATCAAAATACCAAGTTGGCCTTTGTAAAAATGGTTTCATCTAAAAATAGTGATTCAGATTTTCAAAATGGGTTTCTAAATATATTTGGAAATTATAAATGGTTGTATTAATCCTTTGGTAAATGGTTTCCCATCCAAAGGTCTTATGAGGTCCTTTTAGATCCTTCAAAATGGTGTTTCATTAGAAAACTCTCCTTGGGATGTATCCCTTACCATGATGAGTGTTAAAAAATAGATTCCCTTGATATCAGATTTCGCTTGTTAATTTATGGTTGAATGGAAAGGTAAATATCCCTTCGGGTGATTCTGGGGTGATGGTTGGTTGTATGTGGTGGCGTGGGTTTCTTTTAAACATATGGGTTTTTGTTTGGCTAGTTCAATATGGATAACCCATATTATATAGATGACATGAGAACCTATAATAGCTAAAAAAATATCTAAGAAAAATTATTGCACAAGTGTAGGAATATTATTTGGCTTCTGGTCTCTTATCGTGGACACACTCTACATTAGGGATGATGCCCCATAGTTAGTCCTGGAAGGGTATGACAGATCTTGATGGTTGTTCGATTGCATCTGGAACTCTGATATGATGGATTAGGTTATAATATGCTATAGATTTTATGATGAGATCCTATGTAATCCCACATTCTCTGACACTCGATTATCTACATTGGATTATTAGGGTTCCTCACCTGGTATGGTTACATTATTACTATTTTTCTATTTCCCTCTATGTGGTGTTGTCTATGGTGCTTTTACGTGGTCATATTAATCCCCTGTGAAATTAATAATTTAAGTTTTTAAATATTTTCATGAGAAAAGTTATGAAATATTTTTCACATAGTCCCTTTATATCCTAATTTACATGCCCCTTTCTTTTAAAAGTACTCAAACCTATATTTTATAGAAAAAACAATTTTAAATAAATAAGGAAATTATCTATCATATGTTTCAAAAATAAATTAATGAAAAAACTATGTTTTTATATTTTATTCTAACTAAAAGAAAATGAATAATGTATTTAAATGAAATGCCTTTTCACTAGACTTATTTAGTATTTTCTATTAAGGTTTAATACTCATGCCTATAATTCATTATTATTTTTATCTAGAGCTGAAGTTTCCATCATTGATTCAGTTTCCAAGGTGTAATGTTGGGGTTTGATTTCACTGAGTGACTGAGAAGGTCACACATAGAGATGCTTATTCTATAGGTCCTTTTTGGTTTTATTTTTTGTTTATATCTTCTTGTTTTTTGTTGGTTATTATTTATTTTGGGCTTCTCTTTTGTCTTCATAATTCCTTACTTTCCTAATATTGGTAAAATCATTCCCATTTTTCTCATTTATTCCCTTCGTGCTTGTCACCACCACGAGGCAATCGAGAATGCACCTTGGGGATGCCACAATGTGGCTTAGGTAATCGATATGGGGTTGATACATGTTCGTTCTTGATTATTTCTAATTCTTTTGTACCATGATTAACCTCTTATTAATTAATTCAACCAAATCCTTCATCTTTTGAACAAGAATCGGCGCAACCAAGGAACACTCTCCCAACTCTTCTCATCATAGGGTAGATCTACATGGCTACCCATATAAATCCACAAACGGTATTATCTTAATCAATGCATGATAACTATTGTTATAGGAAAACAAACCTAGGGGACTTTTTTTCCAAATATCATCCAAACCCAAGCACACAAGACCAAAAAAATGCTTAAGAACTTAGATATACCTCTCTATTTATCCATCTATCTACATATAAAAATCCCTGGTCGATATAAATTGGGAACCCATCACCACCTATAAAACATTCCAAAGCCTCGTCTGTAACGTCCCGGTTCCGGGTGCCACACAACAGGTTCCCCAAAACCGGATCACCACGTGACCTCAAGTGCATTTCCCCAAACGCCAGAGGATGCCGACTAGTAGCGAGGGCCCAGGTCTGATAGTGGGGAAACTATGCCCTCATTTTTCAATGTGTAGTGCAGCAGAATACAAAATAAAACATACAACAAACAGCTGAAGCAGTAAACCATACACAACTAACATAAATAACAGCAGTGGATATAACCAACAGTATATAAATGATGATGCTACATGTCTCAAGTTCTATGAAAAGAGCCAGAACATGTTATACATCAATACAATACAGCCAAAGGATGAGTACAACAAAACAAAAAAAATAGCTGGCAGTAGCATCACGAGCATAGGCTCGGTCCCATGCCCTCCTATTCCTCCGCAGCAATCATGTACCTGTATAGGGACCCTTTCCCCTATCTACACCTGCAGCAACATAATCAGTTTGGGCCGAAAAGCATGACCCAAATAGGGTGTGAGAAATATATCTCATTAGGCACCCACCAAAGGCTCGTGCCGAACTGCGTGTAAGCATGCAACTACAGTGTGAAATAATAAAATGAAATAAAGTATGTATTAATAAAAAGTAACTAACTTAACAATTAAATTTCCATTTTATTATTCATTTAATCCATTAAATTTAGTATCTTTCTTTTCTCAACAGCACCAAGCTCTCAGGCCAACCACTATATTGCCCTCAAGCTAATATAGTGAACCATGCCCTTAGGCTATATAGAATCAAACCCGCAGGTATTTCCCTCAAGCGTAACAGAACTTTCCCTCAGGCGTAGGAAGTGTCACCCTAAGGCACATAATTCAATCCCTTAGGCACGAAAGGTTTCCCTCAGGTGAAATGAAGACAGCCCTCAGGCTAAAATAGTCATGCCCTCAGGCTAATACAGTACAGTGCCCACAAGCTAATCACAAAAAAGCCCTCCAGCTAAACAGGTAACCGGGCCACGCCCAATAGGTAAACAAGAAGTAAAAAAGAAATTTAACTCAAGGAAATTCTACAATTACAACTTTAAAGGCATACCCTCGGGTATCCTTGCCAAATGGCTAAACAGTGGAACACACCCCCGAGGTGGTTCTGGATCCAAGTAACGATCCCAACCCGCATTTTTATTATCACAATAAAATCACATAAAAAATTATAGGCATTAAATATATCAACGGTCGCACCCACATGACACCCCAACAAGGGTTCGTGGTACAAAAACGCACAAAACACACAGCAGTTGGAAAACTAAACACCATGCCACCTACCTTAAACACCAACAAACGTTATACCCGAATGCCAAATCCAGAAACGCCCAAGAATGGTGTAGATCTGAAAAAGAACAAAACCCACTCAAAAGTAAATAACTTACCTTAGGAGAAGAATTGGTAAGCAAAACACTAGGAGAATAGAGGGCTTACCCATGTGGTTCCAACGAGATCGTCCGAGGCGGAAACCGATTCCAAACAAACACCCGGCGGATCTTCAAAGGTTCGGCCTCCTCCCTTGGCTCCAAAATGGCTCAAATGCCTCCTATTCCAAAAGAGGAGGCTACTACCTATTTTAAGCCGGAAAAACAATTACACGGCATGTACTTTTAAGTACATGGCATGTACTCATTTAATTTAACTGTTCACCTAGTGGCTTTCCACCAGTGTGGCACTGTTTACCTGCCGACAAGAGTACACGACATGTACTCCTGATTACACGGCCTGTACTGCCACCCAGCTGGAAGATACTCCACTACCTTAGTATTTTTTCCTGCCTACAAACTACATGGCGTGTAAAGGACCACTACACAGTGTGTAGTCAGTTCCTACACCCTTTGTCACCGGCAAGGCTACACGCCCCGTGTACTCATCCCTACATGACCAGAAGTACACGACGTGTGGAAAAAGTACGTGTCGTGTAGTTCCAAAATTTAGGATTTTTCCCATTTTCAATATTTTATTAAAAACACTTAATGAATAGAAAAAATAAGAAGCACATTCCTCAAAGAGAAGAACCGGGTTCTTACAAACTTCCCCCCTTATAGCAATTCGTCCCCGAATTTACCTTCTAAGGGTGGAGAAGATATAGTCGTGAACAACTCCGGCCACTGAGCACATAAGTCAGCCTCTGGCTCCCAGGTCTCGTCCTGCACTCATCCATGCTGCCATAGCACCCATACGATAGGAACTGTTTGGCCTCTGAGAACCTTTGTGCTTCTATCAACGATACGAATCGGATGCTGCTCAAAGGATGCATCTGCCTCCAGCTCAACCTCCTCGGGATGAAAAATGTGAGAAGGGTCTGAATGATAGCGATGCAACTGAGATACGTGGAAGACGTCGTGCATGGCTCGGTCCCGCTGCGATAACCGCAACCGATAAGAAACTAGCCCGACTCTCTCAAGAATCTAAAATGGTCCCACATGCAGCGGTGAAAGTTTACCCTATCTCCTGATCCGATTTTGTCCCAGCCTCGGCGAAACATGCAAGAAAACCTGATTCCCATCCACGAACTCCAAAGGTCTTCTACGGCGATCAACATAAGATTTCTGACGAGACTGCGCGGTATCCATCTGCTTCTAAATCAACTGGACCTGTTCAGAAGTCTCATGCACGAGACATGGTCCAGGAAAAGCTGCCTGACCTGCCTCTATCCATCACACGGGTGATCGGCACGACCGACCATATAAATCCTCATATGGTGCCATCTCAATAGTCACCTGGAAGATATTGTAATAGGCAAACTCGACTAAGGGTATATGCTTCTCCCAAGATCCCCCAATGTCTAGGATGCCTGTAGGCAGCATATCCTCTAGCACCTGTATCGTACGCTCTGACTGGCCATCTGTCTGAGGGTGGTATGTTGTGCTCAGAAGCACCTGTGTACCCAACGCCCTCTGAAAACTCTACCTAAAACGAGACGTAAAGTGGGTTTCCCTATCTGAAATGATAGAACGAGGGACCCCATGAAGATGTATCATCTCTCGGATATACAGCCTTTCGAGCTCGTCAACACTGAAGGTCTCCTTGATCGGCAAGAAGTGAGCTACCTTCATTAGTCTGTCCACAACAACCCACACAGCATCGTTGCAAAGAGGTGACCTCAGCAACCCAGTCACGAAATCCATCGTAACATAATCCCATTTCCATTCTAGAATGGGTATCTTCTGTAACAGCCTAGCTGGTCTCTGATGCTCCGCCTTCAGTTGTTGATAAGTGGAACACCTCGTAACAAAACCAACTACATCTTTCTTCATACCCAGCCACCAGTACTGACATCTAAAGTCTTGATACATCTTGTTAACCCCGGGATGAACTACCCAAGATGAAGCATGAAATTCCCACATCGACACCTTGAGTATATCCCTTGGAACCCATAATCGTCCTTAGAAACACAAAACTTAATCATCGCCTATCGTCTAACCAGGAGGAGGGTCCTCACTTGCCACCAACTCCCGCAGAACTAGGCCTTCTGAATCTGATAGCTATCTCATCCTCACTCTATCAAGGAGGTTAGAAGTCACAGCTAAAGATGAAAGATATGTCTGCCCCTGACTGTCGTGTACCTCCAGATGAATCTCAGAGAACAAGGCCATGAGAAGACATTCACCACTGGCCTCCTGCACTGCCTGTATCTGAGTCTTCCTACTCTGTGCATCAGCTACTGCATTACCATTACCAGGTGTATAGGAAAGCTCAAAATTGAAGGACTGTAGGTACTCGACCCACCTTCGATGCCTCATATTTAGGTCATGCTATGTAAATATGTACTTGAGGCTTTTGTGGTTGGTGAAAACCAAAAAATTTTCCCCCAATAGATAATGTCTCCAACAGCACAACGCATGAACAACATCTGCCAACTCGAGATCATGCGTCGGGTAATTCCTCTCATGTGTCCTCAACTGCTGAGGCCTGTACGCCACAACTCGGTCTCCCTGCATCAACACTGATCCCAGCCCAATACCTGATGCATCACAGTAAACTGTATAGCTCTTACCCTGCTCTGGGAGTATTAGGATCGGTGTTGATGTCAACCTTCCCTTCAAGTCCTCAAAAGATGTCTCACAAGCTTTCGACCAAACGAGCTTCACTCCCTTCTTAGTCAGACCTGTCAACGGTGCTGCTAAGCGGAAGAGGTCTTGTGTGAAACGCCTGTAGTAACCAGCCAACCCTAAGAAACTCCGTATCTCAAACACTTTCTTAGGCTGCTCCTAGGAAACTACTACTATCACCCTCTCTGGGTCTACAGAAACTCCTGCCTTAGAGATGATATGACCCAGGAAGTGAATCTGGTACATCCAAAAGTGGCACTTTGTGAGTTTAGCATATATCTGATTCTCTCTCAGTGTACTAAATACGATCTCAAGATGGGTGGAATTGTCTTGTCGAGTGTGAGAGTACACCAAGATGTCTTCCATGAATTGTACCACAAAAGAATCAAGATACGGATGGAACAAATGATTCATCCGAGCCATGAAAACTGTTGGCACGTTCGTGAGTCCGAACGACATAACCATATACTCGTATAGACCATACATGCTCTTGAAAGCTGTGAGAGGTATATCTGATTTTCTAACGCGTAGCTGATGATATCCTGACCTAAAATAAATCTTCGAGAACACTCGTTCTCCACGAAGATGATAAAAAATATCATCAATCCTTGGTAAGGGATATCGGTTTTTAACCATCAACTGGTTCAGCTTCCGATAATCCATGCAAAGTCTAAGGGTACCGTCCGCCTTCTTCGCAAAAAGGACTGGCGAACCCCAAGGAGAAGTATTGGGTCGGATCATTCCCTTTTCTTGCAACTCCTCCAACTGCCTCTTAAGCTCCAACAACTTAGGTGTAGCCATCTTATAAGGAGGAATGGACACCAGTTCATCTCATAGCTCAAGCTCAATAGAAAATTCCACCTCTCTCTCCGGAGGTAGACCCAAAAAGTCATCCGAGAAGATATCCCTGAAATGATCAAAAACAGGATGAAAAATCTGTCTGACAAGTCCCCTGGTCATCCAGATATAAGATCGTAATCTGGGTTGTGACTCCACCTCTCCCACGATGCTCTGGTCCATCTCGACTCACCTGAACATCCCATTCGCCCTTGTATAGAAACTCTCCTCCCTCTGGTGATGTGAGACACACCCTGCAATGATAGCAGTCTACCAAGGCCCGAAAGGGAACCAACCAGTCCATCCTGAGAGTGAAGTCATATCTTGTCATCTCTAGGACATAGAGGTCCCAAAGGAAGTGACACCCACCAAACTCAAAGGGCACTCCTTGCACTGACACACACCAGTCGTTCTAGTCCACAACGCAGTGTCTAGAGTCTTAATAACAGAAGATGAAGAAACACAGAGACCAAGGATCTCCACAATGGGTACAGATATGAAACAATGTGTAGCACCCATATCAAATAGTACTGAAGATAAGACAGAAGCTACTAAAATTGTTCCTCTGATTATAGAAGGTCTGGAATCCTTCTCATGCTGGGTCTGCTGTATCGCATATATAAGCCTAGTGTCGTAGCCCTGCGACATAGCCTGGCTACCCTGAGCTGTCCCGCCCTGCTGCCTCTGAGATCCTAGGGTCTGGCTACCACAGCCATGACCACCATCCATGCCTGCACGCCCTAACGTATTCCAGTTCCTCGACTAGTAAGAAGCCATTGGTCCTATTCCCACATGCAAAGTCTGCACAGAACCCCTCTCACTAGCTACCGGTAGAAACTCCTTGCAGAAGCATTGTAGATGACCCATCTTGCCGTAAGCTCAGAACTCCACTGGGTCTCAAGGACACTACAGTCTCTTGTGCCCCTCTCTACCACACTGGTATCACCTGACTGGGCCACCTGAAGAGACTGCCTGGCTGGTACTTCCACCCTGAGAGAAGTCCATCTGTCTTTTCCTCTTGCCAGTAGAAAAAGTATCAGTAACTGGTGCTGAACCACCAAGGTCCACACATCTAGATTCTCTAAGGTTCCTCTCTATGATCAACGCCTGATTCACAATAGCGTGTACAATAGGAAACCTAAAGACATTCACCAGTTCGTGGATGTCAAACCGAAGACCATCCTCAAAACGTCTGGCTATCAACATCTCATCACCCACCGGCACTAGTGCAAAGCGCTGAAGCTCTGTAAAAAGATCAGAATAGTCCATCACTGACATAGCGCCCTACTGCAGATTCAGGAACTCTCGAAGTCTATTTGCTCTCAGCGTCTCCGAGAAGAAAACGTCATAGAAGAATTCCGGAAAGACTTCCCATGCCATGTCCCTGTGATGCTCTGACTGGGTGGTAACATCCCACAACCTCATGGCGGAATCACGTAGCATGTATGTCGTGAGCTTGACCCTCCGCCCTGGTGGCATCTCAAGATGCTTGAAAATAGTCTGCATCGACCCCAGCCAAGACTCTACAGCCTGTGGTCTGCCATCCCCTATGAACGTAGGCGGATGCTGCTGCTATAAGATACGTGTTAGCTCGGCCATGGATGTGGCAGCCTGCAGTGCACCCAGAAAGGTCTGCATGAACCGCAATAATCCTTCACAGAACTACGCATCTGCGCCTGTGTCTGGTATAGCAGATGGTGCCGCATCTGGCTCTGGTGGAGGATCAACTGGTAGCCCATGGCCCACCATCTTCAGAGTATACTCGTAGCCACTCTCCTGGCAAAAAACGCGTGGTCTTCTAGGTGTCATGACACTACAATGTCAAAAGCATTCCTAAGATTCAAGACTATTATGGCTGAAACGAAGATACCACAAAGGGAACAAGAGGATGAAGGCATCTCAAAATTTGAAAAACAAGGTTACACGGCGTGTACACTGACTACACGGCATGTACATGACTTCCCTTCCCCTATCTGGGTCCTTCTACACAGCTAAGACACACGACTCCTGTTAAACAAAAATTCACTGCGTGTACTTAATATACACGGCATGTATGGTGTTATTTTCTGAATTCACATCTCATCTGTGACATGGTCGACTACTCGTCTTGACACTACATGGAGTGTTACACCCGCACATGGCGTGTACATCACCCTGTTTCCCCATCCACCCGGCTAAGTCCACACGGTCTTTCCTCGGACAAGACTACACGGCGTGTCCCCAAAGGTACACAGTGTGTTCCAGGAACGGTGACATCGACCCATGTTGTTAGTTACATGGTCGAGTCCCCAGGTCACACTACACGGCATGTTCATTATTGACATGGCATGTTCTGTGCAGGAGTTCACCGACCAGTGTTGTTAGTTACACGAACGGACTCTGGGTCAATACTACACGGCGTGTATATGTGGTACACGAAGTGTTTTACCCAGGCACTTCCCTACCCCATGTCACCGCCCACACGGTTTGTGACAAGGGAAGTGACTACATGGCTTGTACTCAGAGTACACGGTGTGTACTTAAAAAGTTCATTTTTCTTCTCGAACAGAAGGCCATACACGGCGTGTTTAAAATACTACCCGGTGTGCATACTGGGTTTCCGGACAGTATGCCTCAGAAACTTCCCCGAAACCCAAAAAATACCAAAAACCAACACCTATGTGTCAAATTCCGACCCGTGAGGGCCCTTACTCACCACAAATCATAGTTTGACATCTTATCTATGTTAAAACTAATAAACAGTCAACGATCCACCAAATTCCGGTCAATGAGGGCCCATACTCCCCAAAAACCAAAGTTTGGCATCCATTATATAAATAGGCTTACACAAAAATTACACTATCAAATAGCAGGTATTTTTTATCAGTGCAGCTATCACAACAACATTCTTTTCAAGAACAACTACTATCACAACAACATGAAACTTTCTAATACACCTACATGGAATGGAACTATTCAAGGAATGTGATTTCTAGCATGTGCCTATATGATGCATGAGATGGAATACCCTCATCTCATCGGGTTGCAACTGAATAGAACCCACAGATAAAATATAAACAAAACAATACAAGTGTGTCACCCAACTGTGAAATCATATCAACAGTAAAATTTGAAAAAATCTAAAAAATTGAAAAATATGAGGTAAACTGGATTTTCTCTATACACAGGTTAGCTACGCCTGGGCACAACTTATTACCAACTACCATTCGTCCTATCCCTGTCTATAACTCCAAATAGTAAGTCATAGAAAAGAATCTCCTCTGATACCACTTTGTAACGTCCCGGTTCCGGATGCCACACAACGGGTGCCCCAAACTCGGTTCGCCACGTGACCTCAAGCGCATTTCCCCAAACACCAGAGGCTGCTGACTAGAAGCGAGGGCCCATGTCCGATAGTGGGGAAACTATGCCCTCATTTGTCAAAGTGTAGCACAACGGAATACAAAATAAAACATACAACAAAAAAGCGGAAGTAGTAAACCATACAAAACTGAAACAAACAAATCAGTGGATATAACCCAAAGTATATAAATGATGATGCTACATGTCTCAAGTTCTAAGAAAATAGCCAGAACATGTTATACATCAATACGATACAACCAAAAGCAGATTATAACAAAACAAAGAATAACATTTGGCAGCAGCATCATGAGCCTAGGCTCGGTCCCATGCCCTCCTATTCCTCAGCCGCAATCATGTACCTGTATAGGGACTCTTTCCACTATCTAAACCTACAGCAATGTAATCTGTTTGGGCCGAAAAGCATGAAACAAACAGGGTGTGAGAAATATATCTCAGTAGGCACACACCAAGGGCTCGTTCCCAACTGCGTGTAAGCATGCACCAACAGTGTGCAATAGTAAAATGCAATAAAGTAAGCAGTATTGAAAAGTTACTAACTTAACAATTAAATTTCCAATTTATTATTAATTTAATCCATTAAATTTAGTATTGTTCTGTTCTCAACAACACCAAGCCCTCAGGCCATCCAGTATCCTTCCCTCAGGCTAATATAGTGAACCACACCCTCAGGCTATACAGAATCTAACCCGCAGGTATTTCCCTCAGGTATAATAAAAATTTCCCTAAGGCGTAGGAAGTGTCTCCCTCAGGCACAGAATTCAATCCCTCATGCACAAAAGGTTTCCCTTAGGTGAAATAACGATAGCCCTCAGGCTAAAACAGTCACATCCTCAGGCTAATACAGTACAGTGCCCATAGGCTAATCACAACAATGACCTCAGGCTAAACAGGTAACCGGCCCATTCCCAACAGGTAAACAAGCAGTAAACAAGAAATTTCTCTCAAGGAAATTCTACAATTACTACTTTAAAGGAATACCCTCGGGTATCATGGCCAAACAGCTAAACAGTGGAACACACCCCCGGGGTGGTTCCAGATCCAAGCAACGATCCCAACAAGCATTTTTATTATCACAATTTAATCACCTAAACAATTCTAGGCATTAAATATGTCAACAGACTTAGCCTCACGACACCCCCACATGGGTTCATGGCACAAAAATGCACAAAACACACAGCAGTTGGGAAACTAAACACCAAGCCACCTACGTTAAACGCCAACAAACGTTATACCCAAACACTGACTCCAGAAACACCCAAGAATGGCATAGATCTGAGGAAGAACAAAACCCATTCAAACATAAATATAATACGTGAGGAGAATAATTGGTAAGCAACAAGATAGGAGAAGAGAGGGATTACCCATGCGGTTCCAACGAGATCATCCGAGGAGGAAATCGATTCCAGACGAACACCCGGCAGATCTTCAAAGGTCTGGCCTCCTCCCTTGGCTCCAAAACGGCTCAAATGCCCCCTATACCAAAAGAGGAGGCTATTTCCTGTTTTAAGCCGAAACAACCAAGTACACGGCGTGTACTTCCAAGTACATGGCGTGTAAACCTTTCATTTAACTGTTCAACTGGCAGATTTCTGCCAGCGCGGCACTGTTTACCTACCGACAAGAGTACACGGCATGTACCCCTGAGTACACGGCGTGTACTGCCGCCCAGCTGGTGGCTGCTCCACCGCCATACTATTTTGTCATGCCGACTAACTACACGGCTGTAAATGACCACTACACGGCGTGTAGTCGGTTCCTACACCATTTGTCACTACAAAGGCTACAAGCCCCTTGTACTCATCCCTACACGACCAAAAGTACATGGCGTGTGGAAAAAGGACAAGGCGTGTAGTTCCAAAATTTAGGATTTTTCCCATTTTCCATATTTAATTAAAAATACTTAAGGAAAATGAAAAAAGAAGAAGAATCTCATACCTCAAAGAGAAGAACCGGGTTCTTACATAGTTGTCAATCATGGATCCCTGTTATAAACAATAATAGAGGGTAGACCATGATTCCTCACAATCTCTCCGACATAGAATTATCTGTGCTATTAAAACTTCAGCATTTCATTGATAGGGATTAAGTGCACCAATTTAATGTGTTGATCAATGATCACCCAAATCTCATCCTTCCCACTAGAATATATGTAAAAAATCTGCAAAATCAAGAAAATATCATCCCAATTCCGTACTATAATGGATATTGGTTGCAACAATCCCATAGGTCTCTACTGATCTTTCATAACTCTCTGAGAACTAAGACAACATGATACACAGCCTTCAATTCAGGGCCTTATCCCTAACCACCAATGCTGACTCCACATGTCGTGATACATCATGGTATCCATAGGGTGTATGAACCGAAATGTTTGGTTCCCACTATCCATCAATTCCCTCCTTAGGGGAAATGGATTGTTGAACCTAGTATAAGATAAAAAATCTCTAATGGGAGATAGAGACCACTCACCTAAGGTCTCCCAACCACAAAGGCATTTAACAAATCATTCACAATTGGTTTCTGTCACATTCTGGATCCAAAATTACCCATTAAAAGCATAGTATACATTCATGGAATCCATGAACACATATCCACCAAACTATTTTAATTCCAATCTCTACATAGAAAATAAAATAATTATATACCACTCCATAAGTAATTCCTTCATGTATTGTGATAGTAATTACCCACACAATGCATCATTAACCACATTCCCTTTTCTATAAGTGTATGAAATATCAAAATAAAATGTCTGAAGGTACTAAACTCAGTATCTCTGACTCAATTTCAGACCACTATCAGTAACAATATACCTCAGGCTCTTATGATCATAATTCATAGTAAACACTCACCAAAGAGGCATTTCCTATAAATTTTTATTTCATGAATAACTTAAAACAACTCAATTTCTGGGGTATGGTAGTTCTTCTGAGGAGGGAATAACTTGTGTGAGCCCTAGGCCACAACTTTTTCCCCCAACATTAAGACACATCCCAATACCATAAAAGATGCATATTAGAAAAATTCATAACCCATTCATAGTTCAGGATAAATTAACACTTATTTTGAAGTCAACATCAACTTAACTATAGAAAAAATCTCTGAAATGTATAATTCTAATCAAAAATTACAAACATATGGGTTAAAGTAGTCAGGAGATGTGTGATCAAGGAGAAATCATAAACAAACTGCCTATAGTGTCTACCCAATCCAATAAATCTTTAGATCTCAAACACATTTCAGGACCACACCTACGACATAATGACTTTTATTTTTTAAGGATCTATAGATATTCCCCTCTTAGATATCACAAACTATAGAAGTTTTTCTTCTTGGATCCAAAAAACACATTTGGAAATATTAAAATAAAGATGATGTTCCTTCAAAGTTCATTGAATGTTGTACAAATGGTATATTTTATACTTATCTATCTTGGAGTAAACCAATATATCCTCCATGAACACAATAAATATAGAGTCCAAGAATTGATGAATGATCTAGTTCATAAAATCTATAAATACCATAAGAGCGTTAGTCAAACTGAATGGAATAACTAGAAACTGAAAATACTCATACCTGCTTCTAGAATCTATCTTAGGTATATTTTGCAATCGGACACTCAACATGTTGTGTCGTGAACAAATATCAATCTTTAAAAACCTATATTACCCTCAATGTTCTTCAAAAATATCATCATTCCTTGGAAAAGGATACTTTTTTCAATGGTCACCTAATTCAACATATGACAGTCAATATAATGAATAAAACACTAATCATCCTTCTTAAACAAGAAGATATGTGAATCCCATGATGACATGATAGGATGAGATAATAATTTTATCCTCTGGGTCCTCGTGATGGAACTTATCTTCCACTAACTAAAGAGGTTCCATTCAATATTATTGCATAGAAAGGAGCACCATATTATGGAGGATGTCAATATTAAACTCGACCACTATATGTGGTGGTAAACTAGAAAAATCATCCACAAATACTTTGGGGTATTCACACACAACTATATGAATTTTACTAGTAAAAAAATTTCAAATGCATCAAGAAACATCTATGAGAACAGCCACAATATTTCCACAACCTATGGAACAACATGCCCTGAACTTATGGATCTAGATTCCCACTCCCCCCAAAAGATATGAGTGACACCATCGGTAGATAATATCTATACCTGATAGAGTTGAAAATAAATTTTGTACTTAGAAATTATCATCTAATCCATGAAGATAATCAAAAAAGACATTTTACTATCATGGAATAAAAAGACTCATACCATGTCAAAGTTGGCTATCATCACCCGAAACATTCGAAAAAAGAAACCTTGTTCAGAACTCTTTCCCAAAGGCATCTCCTCTCTTTGGTGACTCATGGCCGCTCTTCCCCTGCTTTCGAGATCTTCTAGTGATGATTCTCGATGGTCTTGGAAGGTGGGGTTTTGCAAGTGGTGGTTCTCCATGTGAGGTGTGGTTTGGTTTATGATGAAATCTTTTTTGATTTCGTGGATCTGCTTGCGACCGTTTCAGATATGGTTTTTCTTCTTCCTTTCATCTCATTTCTTGGTGAGGTGATGTTTGGATGTGATGGTATTTTTGATGTTTGTGATTGTCGAAGGCATTGTGTTGTCTGTCATATATATTCTATGATATCTTATGTTTGTGGTGATGCGGTGAATGTGTTGGAGGTGTCAGCCTGGAGGATGTTGATGGAGATCTGGTTCTCCTTTGGCGGTTCTCTGATGAAGTTTCCATTTGTATGTTGTATGTTTTTTTTGATCTTGACTGTGGGACGGGTGATGATCATCCTCAGTGGTGTCCACCTTGATGGATCGATGATAGTTGGTCTCCATGAGACAGTGGTGAATTTGAGGATAACACTGAGGGTGATTCTGGCAGGTTTTCCCGGCATGTTGTCTCTGGCGATGGTGCTTCCGATACTCTTGTCGACGACCTACATTGATGGCGATGTGTGATGATGGGCTCTCTGCTCAAGGTGTGTTGTGTGGAGTTTGATGTTCAGTGGTTTGGTTTGAATTTGAATTTTGAAATGTAAAATTTGGGGATTGTTTGTATGGGTACCAGGAACCCATAAACCGGAATTGGAAAATGAAAAAAATTGATTTGCATGCTTTCCCAAAGGCAAAAAAATATCCAAAAAGTTTGAAATATGATCTGAAAAAATACAACATTTCCACTAAAATCGATGATATTAAATAATGAGTATCACCTATATCATACAAATCTGACCCCATAGAAGGTGAAATTTACACCATACCTCTAATAGTAGTTGAACCTACTCCAAATTCATCATGAACATAATATAAAACATAAAAGAATCACGTCTTAGATCCTTCCCCGCCTTTCATAACCTCTGGAATATCCCCCTTAGCATATGGATAATACCCACCACCCTTGAAAGCATCTCTATGAACCTGTGAACCCTTTTATAAATTGGATCATTTTATATATCCTTATGATATCCTATCAAAAAATCATTTCATATGGCTATGTAATAAAAAATGATGAAAATTCTCAGGAACCACCATATAATTAGGCTTGTTATGACTACTCCTTATAAAATGGTAGCATAAATCATGAATATACCATATCAAATCCCAAAAAACAGGTCTTGAAGAAAACTCATGGCCTTTTCTCTTCTTTTTCTGGGAATAAGATTCGCCATGGATAATAGATGCACCTACAGAAGCTTCACCTAGACCTATATTCAATGATATGTCTACCCCATTCAACATTTATTAGAAAACTACCTCCATGAAGGTCAAAAGGAAGATGAGAACCTACATCAACCTAATATCAAGCCTCAATTACAACTAAAAATTTTAAGCTTTTAGGTTTCCATTAGTGACAATATTTGGTTCCAGATACACCATATCATCAAAATAGATAGAATACACTAGAATGGTACACTTCCCCAACTCCAGTTTCTGAAACAACATGGTATTTTATGCACAAAACATTTTTAAGGTTAAACGTTTGATTGATGATTTAATGGAAGGAGGCCCCTAGAAGATCCTTATGCAGCATATCATACACAATATAATCCCATCATCTCATTCCTGGTCACTCAAGAGAATATTTGAAGAAACCCACCATAGTGTATTCAAGATTCATCATGAAGATAAGGATCCTATCAATCCTCTCAAAAAGCTCCTTAAATTTCTACAGTACCTTTTAACCATGGAAAGAATGTGGTTTCTACTTAGTAAATATAGATCCATGATCCACAACATGTCATTGGTTCCAAAAAACCACTTTTCCAAGAGTCTGAATAGTGAGTATTAAAAATTCTACTAAATAAGGGTCTCCTAGAGGAATCACCAACAGGTCATGCCTCACAGATTACTCTTTCAGATTTTGAAGTTATTTTCTAGGAGGAATTTTATAATAATCACAAGACAATAACTAATTAGATCATTAACACGCTATAAAATCTTAGGAACGCATTAGGACTCAGAAAAATGATTTAAAACAATCAAGTATTTAAAGAAATTATTAATTCTACCAATGAATGAAAATAAAAAAATAATAATAGTTTAGTTTATATAAATATCCAATGGAGTTTATTCAAATGAGATCAAATCCCATGTTTCAAATATAGTAATAAGTCCCTTACCACTTATGGTAATTTGTGTTCAATCACATAAGTGTGTTGGTCAGGCCCCTTTTGCATACATACTCTCTGAATAATGACGTTACTAAATATTGTCTACCATAGAGAAAACCAAAGTTAGGTAGTATTTACAAACATTTGGCCAAACCATCCCTTTAATACCAAAATGTAATAGACCAACCTTGGTCAACCAAAATATACACATGAGATGTCCATCACATGGTGAGGTGAAACCTTGATAACAAAAACCGATGTTGAATACGATGAAACATGACATACAACTAGAATAAAAATTTAAATAAAATACAAAGAACTCAAAACCATAAAATACATGGAAAATAATGCTAAACAAAATAGTATGAAAAATCTCTATGTGACATGAAGTCGCCTCCAAACCACTATGCTACGAAGGCATAGATGAGAAGAGAAGATGAAATGTTACAATTTACCCATACCTTTAACAATACCCAGTAATATAACATCTTAAATTTCCAACATGTAAAAATAAGTTGCAATCATAAATCCTAATAGGATACCAAAATCGAGTCTATATATAGGATAATATCAAGAATCCAATAAATATAGCATAAAATGTTTATAAAATAATTTTAATTAATCTAATAAATTTTTAAATCATATTACCTTTGTGTTTTTATTAAATCCTATCATATTATCGAGACATATATATGACTATTAAAAGTCATAAAATAAGAAATCATATCTAGGAATCATATGTTTGAAATGTGAACACATAACCAAGAAATACCATAATGTGAATACTTACGATACAACCTCATATATAAAACCATGATAAGTAATCCATACCTATAATGTTATAAATAAATTACAAATGAAAAGCAACTCATATTGGACCCTAGCCTATGGGAATACATACTAGACATTAATGATAATAAAAAGGAAGATCATTGGATCCTTCCAACACCAATCCCTACCACAATACATCGATATCCCAATGGTTTCATCCGAGTGGTTACATAAATATTAAGGTTACCCATGTCTATATCATGACACGCCTAATATTATGAATGTTCCAATTATAAAAAATAAATTTCAAAAACTTTCTCAACATTCCATAAAAAAATTAAAATCCAATCTAAACAGCTTCAGGATTTTAAAACCCATTACTAAATCAAAACAACAATACAATCATATTAATAAACACTTGGTGTGAAAAACTAGTTTTTAAAGAAAACACATTTAAAAAATTTAGCTTTAACAAATCACTTAAATTTAATGATAAATCCAAATTAATTTATCAATATTTAATTAAAATTTATATAATTAACCCATTTTATATATAAAACAACATTAAAATAGTGTAAATGTATCTGCCTTCGGCAAAGATGATTGGAAACAAAGAGATTGGACTTTAAATGTCAAGGAGTGAAAATAAAATACAACTGATAGAATGAAAAATCTATTCAATCATGAATCTAAAACATAAATGTTTCCAATGAAGTGTCCTTGATGAATTCAATAATGAAACAGTAGGAATTATTACCTCTAGAGGTGAACTCTTACTACCATACAGACCTATCACTGAACGATTGACCAAGAAGAATACGAGATCTCTGAAATATCGTGGGGTAATATCTCGGCCAATGGTGGGATGGATGATGGGGAAATGAAATGTAAATAACTCATATAGAACCCTAAAAACTATATATCATGATATTTACGTGGTGTGTAATTTCATTATGTGTCGTGTAATCCAAAGACCTCATAAACAATAAAAAACAAATCATATTTTTATTAAAATTTAATTTTTATTACATGGATAAAATTAAAAGTAATTTTCATGTAAACCTTTCATACCCTAAAAATTATTATGAAATAATCCTAGAAATAAATACATGTTTTGAAATCCAATTATATGGTGTATAAACACCCAATAGGTAGAAAATAGTGTTGTTTCTATAGTACACTCAAACCCATGAATGGAAATGAAAACACGAACAAGGGAGTACTTGAATAGAATAATAGGGTGTTAAAATATTTCATTATTTATAGTTAGGATATGATGAAACCATTAACAACTTTCATGTTCCATTACCATTTAATATAAATATGCATGGAAAAATGAATGGATTTCACCCAAATATCCATTTTATGACAGAATTGTTAGTCAAATTATAATAGAAGCTTATAAACAGATGGGGCATAGTAATTTATGCATGAAAATGGTTATATAATAGATTTATAAAAAGTATATATTAATTATATAAATTATTTAACTCATACGAAGATATGCAAGACTTGTAGTAAGAAATTTATGTTTCTATCCCATTTTAATTGGAAATTTTTTTTGATCATTTTCATTTGAGATAATTATATGATATTTATCAAACAATATTTTTTGTTCGTATATAGTATTTCTTAATATTTTGAAGTATTATAACTACTTTCAACTCCTTGGTACTGAAAATGGTTGAAAAATTGTTTTTAATAAAATATTTCCTCATTTATCATCTTTCAGTAAAAAATAGATTTTCATTCATATCAATGTTCTATAAAAGTTTTTCAATAATTTAATCAACTACTATTAAATTAATTTTTAAATTAATTTTTACGCAAGTTAATTTTTTATTAAAATAATTAAATGGATATTTTTTTATGAATATTGTTTGTTTTACTAATGGTGTGAAAAAAATATTTGTTCTAACAAATATATCATGAATATAATTTACTTACATAGTTAATTATAAATAATTTGATGTTTAATTTACATTATTCCATTGTTATTTTCAAAGATAATCCTTTTTTTTATATTCTGGAAATTTGAATATTTTAAATATGTGATTTTGAAATGAAAAGGGAATTTTTCCCAAAAATATTTTTGTAATATTTTAAAGGTATATTTATCATTGAAAATGACTGTTGATGTCACTAATGATTCACTAGGTCTGTAATCCAATAATACCATCCTTAGTATTTGTCTTGAGGGATAGTGACTTTGATGATGTATGGTTTTTGAAATCTATTTTATTTTTTATGGGATAAGCTATGATGAAATGATAAATGTTTTCATGAGATTATTCCATACATATAAATAGATTATGATTATGTGGAGGTTGTGTCTGGTATATCCCCCTAATGAATAGTGTGGTTTGATATTGATATATCATGAGATGATGATAATAATCTTGGAATTTATTGGAAAAATATTTGTTTACATATTAATATATGAGTATTATTTATTTTTGGTATTCTCAGAATATTATGCATGGACATGATTTTGAATAGATTTTTTCACTTTTTCATACTTGAGTATGATTTATTCATTCTATGATCACAATATTATGTAACAAAATAATTACTAATAGTTATGTTAACAATTTTATGAATTTTTATTCTAATGATTCCACATGATTGTGATATGACTCTTGAACAATTATTTCTATATTGACCCCTGTATTTATTAGGATTATTATATAACTTATTTTTGGAGTTTATGATATAATATTGTTTGGGTATCGATATTATATATTGATAATATATACTTGAATATATTGTCATACCCTTATGGTCATTATATGCTTTATTAACATTGATACCTCATATGTTTACCCTTACTGAGTATTTGAGCTCACCAATTCATATAATCATATTTACCAGGATTTTAGGGATGGATTTAAGTGTGATGTTTATTTATAGGTACCTTATATAAGTATAGATATTTTATATGATTAGGATTGTATTTAAATAAATCCTTATGTATCCAGTATCCTGTTACACAAAGCCTTTATTATTATCAGACATACTTATTTGTCCGATATATTAAATATTCCTAAAAAATATGTAATATCTACGTTGTAATACTTGGGTGAATATAGTTTGTTTTAGAAACCATTTTAGTTAATTTTTAGAGACATATATAAGAAAAAGTTGTGTGAAACCCATAGGGATAATCATAAATATTGGATAACAACAAAAAAAAATTTGGTATGGTATAGATTTTTTGGTTTTCATTGAAATTCAACCCTGTTTGGATACTACAATTGGATATGGTTTTGGAATAGATTAATATATAATAATAAACATAAGAAGAGTTGGTCAAGTATATCATTACCATTATTCTAGTTCAGAGTGAATGGGCACTTACTGTGCACTAGGTTTGAAACTCCTAGGGGATATGGTTGGGTTAAAGAAATTATTTCTAAACCATTATGAAGGATTCTAAAGGATAATCAATATGTATGACCTCGGTTAAACCAAAGTATTAATATTTTAAAATTTTGGTGTCCTGGTGAACAGGACCTATAATTTTTTTCATGGTTACATGAGTACTCATTAGGATTTTGTATTCTCACCCATTAATTTTTTATTTCAATCTATGGATGGAACCTAAAGGAACAATATTAATGCTGATTGTGATGAAAAATGAAATGATTGTACTTCTGAGAAGCTAAATGAAATTGGACTTTGAATATGAAAATATATGATTATTCCCATTAATCAATATCATAATATAATTAGCAACCTCAACTTTTGTGTGTTTCATAACACGCACTACTGGAAATATCACCTATACCAACGGTTTAGAACCGTGGGTATAGGTTATACCCACGGTTTCATGAACCATGGGCTAGAGTGGCGTCACAATAGCTCTATACCCACGTTTCCTATTAAACCGGGGGCATAGCCCAAGAAAAACTCATATTACCCACGGTTTGGTAACCTTGGGTATACAGTTTTCTAGCACCCAAGCTATACCCATATTGCACAACAGAATTACCCACAGTTTAATAAACCGTGGGTATAAACATTTTACCCCAGAAACTGCAGCTTCTAGTTTACCATCCTGCACATCTGCAACTTCTAGCTTCCTACCATCCTGCACCTATTCCTACCATCCTGCACTTAAAAACAATAGAAACCAAAATACAAAATAGATGGATTTCAATCATGGTGGTGGGAAAATTAAAAATTCCAACTTGGATGGAGAAAAAGTGATAAAATTCCTACATTCCAAAATGATGCATATCTTAAAATGATGAAAAAATAAGAAGACATTCTCTATTTTACTAAGTTTATTACTAATCCAAATTCAATATTCCCATAGGTGTTAGAATCAAAAGAAAATGGAGGAGAAATCATGTCACACAGGAGTTCCCAGAACAAAACTGACTTACATTATCAATAATGATTACTACAAGACTAAGTTAAATCTAGGATATTATAAACCAACGCAATACCGACCATTTATATTGCCTCATGTCCATGATTGTGTAACCATCTGTATTGCCTCATACTAACTATAAGAACAAAAAAACAACTAATTATGAACCTTTATTGCAAATGCTAACAAGAATGAAGTATGATAAAATCCATTACTGAACATGCATGAATAATAAAAGATCATTTTTGGTCATGGATCATGGAAATCAGTGAGGATCTATTCCAAATGAAAAGAAAAAATATAATGGAATTTCTACTATGTCAAGAAATAAAAATCAAAACAATAAGACCATGTTTTTAGAAAACTCAAGTGACCATCCATATTAAGGAAATTTGGAGTGCACTAACTTGAATATAGAAACTGCTAAAAAAAGTGAAGAAACATATATCTAATAATATGTTGAATATGAATATGGAAGATTCAGACGTTCACCAGAATTCTGGTTTTTATAGAGGATCTAAAACTAATTGTGTGAAGAATTTTGATTTGTGTCTGGATGCAGTGGGTATATAGTTAACACTGACAAAATTTATAATGAAATGGTCATGACCGGGTTTACTAAATGTATCAAGACATATAATGCCCCTCTAAATGAACTAGCTCAATTGGGAAATTGGAATGCAGCAGAATCCATCTTTCTAGACATGAAAATAAATAACACACTACTCTCACACACTCAAACTACTCACTAACTCCATGCTTCTTGTTGTCTGAATCTTCACTATCAAAGAATGAATTTACACCAACATAGGTGTATCAATTCTTCTCCATGTTCATCTAATGACAAACTCAATGAATCTCCAATAGGAATACATCCATGATCTCCTTTATCTAACCTTCCATCCCTCATATGGAAATCCTTAATTCTCTCTTTGTCCATGCTTGTTGTTGTCCTACTCTTCACTAACAATGAATGAATTTACACAAACATAGGTGTATCAATTCTTCTCTACCTTCATCTAATGATGAACTCAATGAAACTCCAATAAGAATACCTCATACATCTCCTTTATCTGACTTTCCATCCCACATATGGAAATCCTTAGTTCTCTCTTTGTATCTTTGAGATCTATTTCTATTGGTATATTCTAATAGATTTATTCTTTCATTTGAAAGAGAAATATATCTATTTCTTATATATATATAATCACCATGTGACCCTCCAAATATCGAGTCATGATCACCAATTTAATCCACTGATATTCTTTCTGAAAGATAGAAAATTTTATCCTACAGGCCTGTTAAGTCTATTCTAAAATAGTGTGTTCATTACCACCATAGTGTGGAACCTTCATCTTCCAGTAATACCTACAAAAAATTTCATGTTCATTACTTTGACATTAACCTCTAACATGAATACCACAAACATCAACTCTATGACTATATGACTGAACCTCATTGTATCAAACATGAAAATGATTAAAAAAATCCTTTGATGATGCATTTGTTGGTTGACTCAGAAACCGTATTTAGTACTATTTGGACTTTTGAATTTATGAAGAATTTTCTTGGGAAATCATATTTCAATAACTTGGGAGAATTTGGAAATATATGTACAGTAGCCGATGTGTTTATATGTTTCCTTTTTGTAACACCTCACTCTTTTCTTTCATTGTAATTTAAAGTGCAGCGTAATAATTATCGACATCAAAAGAAAATAATTTCTCAAAACACTCATATTAAACCCACCTAGATGATGAGTAATAAATTATATTACTCAACCCATCATAGCGGTTGAAGCGTTATAGAATTTATTGTCCTAAAGTTACAAGATGAGTTATTGATGCTAATCTAAAGTGAATCTAAAATATGATAGATGAAGAAAGGTGCACATTTGGAAGATATGTTGAAGTGAAGACAGAATGAAGATACCATTTCAAAAGATGACTCATAGACAAAAGCTATTTTTTATCCAAAATATAATGTACCGATCACCGGAAGTAGAGGAATCAATGGAATCTAAATGAGACAACCTTGAAAAGTTCATAAGAATTTACTAGATGATAAAAAATCTTAAAAACATGGAATAAATTCTAATAGTGATACATAATATTAACAGTTTCTTACATGATAGATAGGAAGATAATATGTATCTGTTACAACAAAGTGATAAATTCGGTTAATCTGCTTGAAATTATTTCAGTTTTCTCGATTTTATACTGACCATTTAATGTAACAATCATCATGAATGTTTGAAAATAGTTCATGATTCATGCTAAGTATGGAATATGGATTTGTTCTATGATTGATGGAGAAGTATCTGAATTTTTATATTCTAAAACATGAACCAAAAACATGAAGGTGTTTGTAATGTGAATCTAGAAATTAAATCAATAGATGCTAAGGATTCTCCTAGAGCATCACATACTAGGAAGAAATTACAAAAGGTGAAGTAGAAATTAAAGAGGTTGATGTGGATGGATAGAAGTTAGTAATTCTTATTACTTTAGTTGATGTAAATCTGAAAGTGTTTTGAGTGTTGAATGTTTTAATTACTAATTTAGATATTGAATAGGTTCATGAGTAGAATATAAGTATCTAAAAGTTAAAAAATAAAAATTTATGAAAATCAGAGTTATTAATAAGCTAAATGATTGGAAAAAGACCTTGTAGAGGAGATTATAGAAAGTAAGCATGAAAATTAAGAAATAACATGAAGTCACCATGGTTGTCCTTAGAAAATAGTGTAAAGAGCAGATGATGGAAGTTCATGCTAAAAATAATTCTCCCATTGAGAATTTAGAAAAACTACTAATAGTGAAGGAGTTGAGGGTCACTAAGCTGCAGGAAGAGATCCATGTAGTGAGGGAGAAGCCTAAAACAATAGAAAATAGCAAGAAGAATTTTGTTCTAGCATCAAGATGTATGCAGTACAAATACATGGGTAATTTAAGAAGGCCATATAGAAAGATTTTACCACAGTGACATTTTTATGCCATTTCAACCATACCACTATGATGAATAAATGGAAGAATGATGGAGCATCTCTTACAAGGAGAAAGAGGGATGAAAAAACTCAAAATATCATACTTCAAAGGAAGAATTATTTACCAGTGAGCTGGTCATTACAAAAGGGGTTAATTCCAATTCATGAAATGAGGAGGTTTTTCCATGTGTTTCACATCAATGAAAAACCTGGGAAAATAATGGAAGGGGTTGGTTCACAAGGAACAACCACATAACACAAAATAAAAATATTGGAGATACCCCCTATCCACTTGCTCTATATTGTTTAAACTGATGAGTGTATTGATTTAAGGGAAATTCAATCCAAGGTAGAGTTGCACTATGTTTTCATCAAAAGAAGACACATTGAGGATTTGAGGAATAATTTAAGTGAAATAGGTGTTTAAATCTATTACCTTGAAGGTCGCAAGCTAAAATCTGTCCAGCTGTATTGTTAAATCTATTATCTTGGGGATTTAATGCTGGAATCTGATTGTATTTTCTAGATTTAGTTTTTTCTTTGCTGAAATATTTCTATAAAGATTATAAGTGAAAGGATATTATGAAATCAATGGCAACATAAATCTTTGAAACAATATTGTCTCATCCATCTCCTTGGAGAAAATTATGGTGAATCTGTAAAGACATTCTAGAATATGTCTGTGCATGCTGAAATATTATAAAACAGTGAATACAATGGCTTATTTGAAGTGATCCAGGTGTCAAAGTCATGTACCTTGACCCCCAACATTTTTGATATATTCTTAGAAGGCTCCAAAAGTGAGTTCAGAACCTATATGATGATGACAGACCTTGGTGAAGTGATTGCACAACTTTATGAGGAAGTAGCATTATTTAATATTTCATGTAAATTTATTTTTCCCTAACATGATGGTATTAGATGAGTCATTTTTCAAAGAGAACCTTGAAGATTTTTGAAGAAGACAATATTATCAAGTGACTCTCATGGTAAAATCATTCCACCATATGGGCAGGAAATGAAGACATTAATGGGGAGTTGAAAAATTTGCTCATACGTGTTGTTTAGCCTAATTTGGAAGAAAAGAGATGCCTTGTGATATGGGTTTCAAGCAACATTATAGTGGGCTGATATATTAAGGATGGAATTGATCTTAATATATGAATTCTGAAACTGATTTAAAATACATGAATGTTGGAGAAATTTTTAACTGATTCAGTAGGCTGAGGTTACACAACATTTCAATGGCCTATATAAATATTGTTGCATAGGGAGTCAGAAGATTTCATGAAGCTGTTATAGAATGGGAACTACGGCTGTAGGTGTGGAAAATTAGGCTAACAGGCAGTGTCCATGAGGGAAAACATGTAACATGTGAATGCAACTCTTGCATGGTTCACATGGTTGCATGAATCGTGTTTTCGGGTCTCATGTCAATGATGTTCTGAATGAAGATTTTTGGATATTCGCAAATTTCAATAAATCACATATTTGACTATGGTGAAGGTTTTCACACCTATAAAACCAGAGTATGAAGAAGATTAAAAACAGAAAACTATCTATTATATGTGTTTTGTGGCACTCCTTTCGGTGACCTAGACAAGGGATTAATCACTATGCTCCTGGGTGCAATATGTTAGAAAGATGAAATTCTTAAAGGGGGCATTTAGTTTTTTCTTTCAGATTTTGTCAAGTCAATCCAGAGATCCCAACTATCATGAGGCATTTACCATTCCTTTTCCAGATGAGTGGGATTCCTTGGAAAAACAAAACTGTGTGGGGTGGCTCTATGAATGAACAAAATATTCATAGAAGAACCGGTGGGAAGATTCACCTTGTTCCTGACTTTGTATCCGAGAATGAAGGTATCTTAATACAACCTCAGGTATTTATTTTTGGGATATTGTTTTATTTAGGGTTGTGTGGCACTCCACTAAGTGTATGTGATAAGGGAATAACTACCTTGACCTCGGTTGTGATCTTCAAACAAGTCTTGAGTCCTACCATGTGGTCAATGAATGTTTTACTTGGAATTTCAAACCAATCTATCTAATGTATGATAGAGTATTTTTGGCACTAAGGTATTTTTTATAGTTGCATTGGGATGGAGTCTAATCTTCAACTCCGACAATGTACAGCACCTAAGGATTTGATTATACATTATAAAGTTGGTTATGAATGTGATTTTCCATTTATTAGTCCCAACGCATTATAATTTCACAACATTTTACACCCATAGCATTTCCAGAATCAATATATAGTGCATAGTCTCCCATATCTACTCATTATAAATTCTAATGTCCTCAATCCTTATTCATGGAAATCCACAATTCATTCATAGATTTTCTCAATCTCTCACTAATTATCCATGTTTTCTAGGCCTTCTCATGGTTCAGACATAGACTCTAATAGAGGAATACTAGGATGGACTCTGGTGGATGGGCTACACCCACAGGTTGGGACAAGTGTCCAGGCATCAAGGAATCACTACTCAGGAACAATTTTACCCACAAACAATTAATTAAAATAGCAGTAGAAAATAAATAAAAAAATTTCATGACCCATCTGTACATCGAATGTACACATCGAAGGAAAAGAAAATAAAAAACAACAACACAGTACAAAGGTATAAAAAAATGAAATACACTAATTAATCCCTCCACTATCCCGATCTCCCTCCCCTTCAAAGAAAACCATGTAGCCACCTCCAGTGCCCTTCTAGCCCCCTTCGCAGAATATAAATACCCTTCATCCATAGAATTCTGTAAAAGACCTAAGTGTCTGATACGATAAAGAAAATAAAATAAAAACTAAACTAGAGCATACCTGTCTCTTATGACTATACAAGTCACTGCTGCAGTATAAGAACCACCACACCTCATGGGTCAAAACATGTTCCTGCAAGCAAGGGGTAAACAAATTATATTAGTTCAAGAGGATGTGGATCCATATATGTTTTTATATTTGTTTACCTAGGAACGATTTTTCTTGGTTATGTTATGTATAGTTTAATTTTGTTAATAGTAGTTATTTCTATTTGGCCCAGTTCACATTGCATTAGTTTTGTACACTAAAGTTTTGTTTTATTTATTTCATGCCAAATCCAATTGATTATGATTAATTCACCTCAATTTACTTCACTTCACTTCACTTCAATTTAGTTATATATTTTCAATGTATGGTTCATTTTAGGTTTTTCCCATTCATATTAGTTTGGATTGAATTATCAAAAACTCAGAAATGTTTGGTCGGTTTTCAATATATAATAATTTTAAATCATTTACAAACAATATTATATTCAATAATATCTCCCATAGACTTTGATTATAATCTCCATGCAATATTTCAATTATCATGTCTTCATCATCTCCATATATCCCACTAGTTTAAATCTATTTAAATCATGTATGTATGAATGACCTAGAAACACAACATAGACTTAGGAATGGGTTTACCTATGATAGACCATGATTAACTTCCAGCTTCAAAGGCTAATCAAAACAGTCACCTAGAAATTACAACAGTGTGGTCCTCACAATTTTGAAGCTCATCCCTCGTATTATATATGCATCATCCTGACTTTGAACATGGTATTCACCATAGCATAAATCATTCTATGTTTCTCATAGATAACTATCTTTCTTGAAATGCACACAAATTTTTTGTGTTATTTTTCCCCTATTTTCCCCCATAACCTCCACAATGCCTTGTGCAATGACTATCATGTCATTCCAATACTCCCTTTGATTCATTAATCCCCTATGATGACCAAAACTCCCATCTTTATATCATCATGGTGTCATCGTATTAATTTTATAGGGACCACAACCTTCACTATAGTATGGTTTATCTCATCATCCCATTTCATCATCTTCATTTTTTCATTGTAATATGGCATGGATATACCTCAATCTTAAATATAAATTCATACACACTAAAAATCATATTCCCCAAGTCTTATGCATCATGAAATGTCTTAAGCATCCTAATGAAATTCATGCACATTAGCTCTTAGATTTTTACAAAGCTCCTTATAAAGTCATGTTATGGCAATCAAAAAATTCATATTCATGCACAAAATAAAGTGGCATGTGCAGATGGTCTGTTTCAAACGTTTTAATTTTTCAATGAAAGAAAAAGTATTTGTGGATTTCACTCAAATGACATCAAAACCTATTTGGATTAATCTAATGCCTTCTCAAACAATTAAATATTTATCAACACATCTTATAAAAATTCTTCATCAAATATAGTAGGTTCATATTTGAATGTTGAGATGGAATTTAAAATCTCGGGAACATTTGAATCAAACTTACATGTGATGCGAGGAGACCCATGTAAATTAGGGTTTACGGACAGGTAAGGGAGGGAGTTGAGGATGAGGAAGAGCACGAGTCTGAGGCAGGGAGGTGGACGTGAACGATGAGATGAACGCAGAGGTAGGAAGGTGGAGGGAGGGAGGCGAGGACCGAGAGGCGCAGGTTGGGAAGTTGGGGCGGAGGGAGGGAGGCGGACACGGAGGGAGGGAAGCAGGGGTCGGAAGACGAATGCGGATGGAGGGAGGCAGCAGTCGATAGGCGGGGGTTGGGATGCGGAGGCAGGGATGTCGAGGAGGAGGCCGAGGCGGGGATGGGAGGGGGAGGGGGAGGGGAGTGGAGATTAGGGATCATCGAGGGGGAGGTGAGGAAAAGCCCAAGTGTGGGGCATGTTTTAAGGGATTATTCCCACGGTTTCTAACAAACCGTAGGGATTGGATTAGAAAAATGATTTATCCCCACAGTTTTTTTAAACCGTGGGTATAGAACTATGGGCTTAGAGCCAATTTCCAGTAGTGACACCTGATAAGTGAAAATGGAGTTTAATAGGAGATTAAGTGGTGAAAAAAAATTAATAAAGAAGATTTATCATCATAAATTTCAAGAATGTGTGGGAAATAACTTAGGAAAATTTCTCAATGTAGTGGGAAGATGATTTATGTGTGGAAATGAAATGCATAATGCAAAAAATTGATGTGGAAAATAAAAGTGTTCAATGGTGAGAAATAATGTACATCATAAGGTACCATATATATCACAATGTATTATATGATGGGGATATGGTAATTATGACAATAAATTTCATAATTCCATACATAATTAAAAAATGAGAACTCAAAAACACCCTAATAAAATGATATAGGTAAGCAATTTTCCATGAAAATATTAGCATGTTAGGAGAACTATTTGGTGAAAGGTATAATAACCATTCACTCTAGAACATAAAATATCATATATGATTCTATCCCTAAGAAATATTTTATATCAGAAATATTTTAATTGAGTTTCACATTTCAACCTTAATGATTAGATATTGATTTAGGAGTGAAAAATCTAAATACTATAATGATATCAAGTCTATATATCATCTCTAATAGTAGTTTGCGGGAATATGAATCTTTAAAATCCTATGATTCATCTTCTAGTTGAATTTAATGTGATTTGTTTCATAGATTGGATCACTCTGTACAAATACTTGATAAATTTAAAAGGAAGGGAATTTACAATTTATATTGCGAATGAAAATGTGTTGTTGTATTTGTGAAAGGATAAACATGAACTAAAAATGGTAATTTCTCTAATTGAATGGGTTTTACAACATATTCGTAAGGAATAGTTATCTTAAATGGTTGTGGAAAAAATAAATATTGATGATATTCCAATTTTTTGAGGATTATGATAATGTATTTTCTAATGACCTATCTTGTTTTACACCTGAATCATAAAATGAATTTTTCAAAATAAAACATACATGGTGTTACTAATATTTTAAATACTCAATATATATGGACCCAATAGGGTTATTGAAATTAAATTAGAAAATATCATTGCATATTGATAAGGGATTCATTTTCCCTATTGATTATAAATGGTGTTAGATACTTTTTTTTCTAATAGGATAAATGTATCAATAAGTATTTGAATTAATTATAAATAACCTTATAAGTTCACTTGAAAGAAAAAGTATCACTTACAATATTTTAATTCATTGTTTGATCAACTACATGGTGCTCAATACAATTTCCTTGATTTTTCTTCATTTTGGATATCATCAATTGAGTGTTAATAAGGATGATATAACCACGAAATCCTTATCTACGAGGTATAATTATTATATATTTAGAGTGATTCTATTTGTACATACCAACAAGAAAACTATATTTATGGTTTTAATGAATATTTTTTTAAATAATAACTTAACTGGTTTATGGTTGTATTTATAGATTTTATTCGTATATATTTGATGAATAAGGAATTACATTATAATAATTAAGAAGATTTTGTTGATGAATCTGACAAAATAGAATATTGTGTTACTAATATTTCTAGGACACAATATATAATGGACCTAATTGAGTTGTAGGAATTGAAGAAGAAAATATCATAGAATAAAGATACATGATTCAATTTACCAATTGCTAAATCATGGGGTGAGCTATTAATTTCTTATAAGAGGATAAATGTTTTAATAATTATTTGAATTAATCATGATGAACATTACACAATCACATTCATGAAAAAGTATCATATAACTTGTATTGATTCTTTGTTTGATCAACTACATAGAGATCAATACTTTTTTCTGACTTTAATTCATTTAAGATATCATAAATTGTGTGTTTATACGGAGGATATACCCAATACAACCTTCTCTATGAGGTATTGTAATTATGAATTTAGAGTGATTCCTTTGGTACTTACCAATGGATGAACTATATTTATGGTTTTAATTAATAGTGTATGTAAATATTTCCATACCTAGTTTATGGTTGTATTTATTGATTTTATTCTTATAAATTACAAGAGTAAGAAATTACATTATTATAATTAGAAGATTATTTTAAGAAAATTATAAATGATAATATGTATACAAAATTAAAAAAATTAAAATTATGGTTGAAAAAACATTCATTGTTGTACTATATAATAGAAATAGAGCATAGATGAGTAGATCCATAAAAGCAAGAATTTATTTAATATGATCTCAAACATACCATAGAAACGAAGAGACAATATTTTCTTGGATTGTATGGATACTATAGATTCTTTTACAGGGATTTATATTGGTTTTATAATTCAATAACCAAGATGAAAGAGAAGGGAGATGAATTCCTGGAAGAATGTGAGGAAAATTTCAAGGAGATATAAGAAGTTTGGTTAGAACACCCATGCTTATAGTATTCCATAGTGGGCATGGGTTTATGATTTATAGTGTGCATCAATGAATGTAATGTGATATTTCATCCTAAAAAAATATGGCGAGAGTATATGCCTCTCTCTAATTGAAAGTACATGAGTAAAATTTCCCAAATAATGAGTTGGAACTAGTAATGGCAATTTTTCCTTCAAGATATGGAAGAATCGTATTTATTTTGATTTATGTGATATATATACTGTTTATAAAACCTTGATGTATTTGTTCTCATAGAATGATTTTAATATCTTCCAATAGAGATGGTTGTAATTGATCAATAATTATGAATGCTCAATACACCACCACCCTGGGAAGGAAAATATAGTGTATAATGATATGATTCAGAAAGAACATGATACTTATTCCATGATCATGATTGTAAGAGGTCCAATATTTAAGTAATTAAGTAGATTGATTCAAAAAAAATTAGCAAATGGGAAATATTAATGAATTTTCAAATTAATGTATCAATATTTCTAATAATTAATGAGGTATAGAAGCACATGGAGCTATAGAAGAATGTGAGAAATTTTTCTAATTTAAACCATGATATAAAGGAATGATATAATTTAAAAATATAGTATACATTCTGTCAATAAAATATCTAAATAAGGAGCTACTCAATGAATATTTTAGTTCATAGCACTCAATTCATCTTGGAAGTAAAAATATGTAGAGGGATCTGAAAGAGTATCTCTAGTGGGAGAAAAAATAAATAGTATATTATGGAGTTTTTTTCATGAATCCTGGTATGCATGATAGTTTTTTATTATCTATAATAGTGTGAAAATGGGAAGACATTACCATGGATTTCATCATCATACCCCTCCCCCAAACACTTGAAGGGGATAATGCTATTTGGGTTGTATTTTATTCACTTATAAAATTGGAACATAAAATTAATATTAGAAAATATTTATCTCATAATAAACATACATAGGTACACATTAAATAAGTGTTAATATTTCACGCAGTAAAAAATTATATTATATCTGATCAGAATTAGAGGTTTTCCTTGATGTTATAGAGAATTCCTCAGTATGATCAAGATAAAATGTTCAGTTTCAGTACTAAATAATGTCCTCATATATATGGTTAGTCTAATATTACCATTAAAACACTATATGAAATTTTTATATCTTACTCTATGGATTTAAATGATGTATTTTATCAACACCTTAATTTTGTTTAATTTTCTTACAATAATAGCTTTCATTTTGTCTATTAGATGACTCCAAATAAATCCATCTATGGAAGGATGTTTGGAACTCTAATGGTATGGGTTAATTTCGAAGAAATAAATTTATTAAGACCTCGTCTAACATAGGAAATGGAAGATAAGGATAGATCCATTTAGTATCACATCAAGGAATCGTAGATTCAAATGAATATTTATGAAGAAAGTCATTAGATACATCTATGAATTTGAGATTTTTGATAAAATATTCGTAATAATTTCTCCGGAGAAGAAGGTTATCAGATTCTAGATAGAAAAAATGTTATGCCTTTGATACATCAGACCTTTCAAGATTTATGATCATATGACGATGGTTTCTTATAAATAGGAACATCCACCAAACCTCTATCATGTTCATGATGTGTTCCGTGTATCTCAACTGAGAAAGTACATGCCTAATCTTTCATATGTGCTAAACTCAGAGATTATACCACTAGAGCATGATCATTCCTATGATGATTAACCTGTAGAAATAATATTTAACACAGATAAATTTCTACATATTAGGACTACTAGACTAGTTAATGTTTTATTATAGGAATCATAAATTTTAAAAGCTATATGGTAACCCAAGGATGTGATGAAACTATGATGTACTCATTTTTTGTATCAAAGTGACATGCTTTTAGGGGTAAAATTCATTTCAATTAGGGTAAAATGTAACACCCCGTGATTTCATATATATATATTTATTTATTTATTTATACACTAGAAAAAATATATTATGTATTAAATATTTTCATATACCAAAAATACCATGTTAAAATTAACCATAACATAGTATAACATTATAACCAAGCGGTTAAATTAGTTTTAGGAAAATAAATAACCAAATTATGAAATATATGTATAAAGGTCTTATATAATTCATATATATCAACTATTGAATAAAATATAAGAACTAACTTTTTATTAAAGTAATAATATTATTAAAATATAAGTTTTCTTGAAAAAATGGGTTTTATTCCATTTTGTGTGATGTTATTATAATTAATTTATTAAAAATTATTTAATTTTATGTTATAAAAATTGTATTATTTATTGGAAGAATAATGACAAATTCAATTTTTAATAAAAATTGAAATTTATTTGAATGAAAAATTACGATTATATTTTTAATTAAATATTAGTGCGGTCTAAGAAGTATTCAATTATAAATAATAAAATTAATTACATAATAATCAATGTTATACTTTTTTTTGGTATAACTTAATTTGTTTGGAAAAAAAATTGTTCTAAAAACAATAATTTTACAAGAAAGGTAATTTTTTTAACAAATTATATTAATCATTATTGAATAATGTTTTGAGGAAATATATATATTATATATTCAATAAAACATTTTTACATTAATATGATAGTTTTAACTACTCATGGAATTTATGTAAATTCAAATTTATGCCAATAATTCATTTTTCTAAAATGAGTTTTCATTATGTTTTTTATGCTTATTTGAAATTAAATTTTGATTCTTATATAAATGGAATATATTAAGATAGATTCCATACTTGGAATAATAATAAATAATATATATTTTTTGTTTAAATTAATTTTTTTATAATAATGTATAGTAAAAATAGTAAAACTTTTAATACCATGGTTAAGTTTGAAATTGAATTATCGGGGGTGTTAAACTAAGAGAAAAGCGCAATATTTCCATATATATATATATATATCATATTTTATTATAATTTTTTAAAATATAATATTCTATTTTAATATGATTGTTTAAAAATTATTTGAATTATTTATGATATTCTAATATTTTATTATTTTATAAAATTATATGGGTGTCCTCTACCTCCATTATAAAATGATACCACTTATACTATCATCCTCACAGTTCATGATCATTCATTATCATCCAATAACTACCAAAATTCCTTAATAAAATCAATTTCCACATCATATAGTTCTTTTTTTATCATAATATAATCACTTTAATGATGAAGGTGTACGATAAAAGGGGTTACTTGAGGAAGAGGTATTACACTTAACCGATTGCATTCAATTTTATTCCCCATTAAGCCTCATATAAATGTATGATATTAAATAATAAAACAAATTATGTATATTTAATAAAATAATTTGTCATTATGATGTTGGATCAACCATTTTCACTTCTTTTTCATCAATTGGGAAGTTATATGTAATGTTTGCGCAAACACATGGACTTCGACCTCCACATAGCGATGTGATTCATTTTTCATCACCACAACTAAGGGGAGGTTGTTGGGATAGAGTTGATATTTATTTAATACATTTTTAGTATAATTATTCTTTTTTAATTAAAATATCTTATCTAAATTTTTTCCTTTCTATCCATTGGAAAACAAGATAATGTTACTTGGGCGTACATGTGGACTACCACCTCAACAATGTGATGAGATTCATTTTTAATTTCTATTTTATGAAAATAGAAATAACGATAAATTTAATGAATATATATTATATTAATGATATAAAATTCTTTCTACAAATATGAATTATTACTTACCTTTCATCAATTCTAACTATCGAAATTTGTAAACAACACTCGTGCATACATAAGGACTGTCGTCTACATTAAATGATGTAATTTGTTTTCATCATCAGTTTATATCAGTGATTTTAAAACTATAAATAATTAATATTAATAATAAATATTCCATTATTACTATTATTTATATGAATAAAATAAAAAAATAGTGCAAGGACCAGAGCCATTAAACCAAATCATGCATGGAAAACAAACAAGTTGTTACCTGAAAGTGTATTTTAAGAAATAATTATCAATAAACAGATATTTTAAATTAAAAAAGGAGTGGTAAAATGTAATTTATGGATAAATATCATATTATAATATATGTATAATAAATATATATTTACTAAATAGGAGGTTTCGAGCCATAAACTAGTAATATGAGACTAGTGGTAAATTTTTTTTCAATCCCTTATTATTCATTATTATTTATGATGGAATTTTAATTGAAAAAAGTATAAAATATTTATTAGTTAAAAAATTATTTTTTATTATCATATGGTTATTTAAAAAAAATAATGTTTTCCTTAAATTTTAATCTCTTTGGTACTCAATGTGGATAAATGTTTTGTTAAGAAAATCCCACACACTATTTCATCTTTCGATCAGAAATAATTTTCCTTCCATATCCATGTATTCTAAAATATATATTTTTATTTTTTTAATATTATTAAATTATTTTTTTATATAATTTTTACCCATTTTGGGATTATTTTAAAAAATTATTATAATTATCTTATAATATATTCTTGAATAGGGTACTTTTTTAACAAAGGTTTGAACATTATCTTAGTTCTAACAATTACGCAATGAATGTAATTTACCATCATCCTAAAAATTCAATGATTTAAATATTCAATTAAAATATTCTATCAAAAACTTAAATTATAATTTTTTTCAATATTATTTAAATGTATATATTTTTATGTAACACATTGAGATTTTAAGGGAATAGTGTTATGTGAGATAGTGTATTTTACATAAAATACCATGATCAAACGACCCATGAAATATGTAAGCATTATAAACATGCTATTGAATTGGAAGGTATGAATGATATTTAATAATTTATGAAATATAAAATGTATAAAATTTATAATAAATTTAAATTATTGGTAAATTCTTAATAAATAATCAATCCATTTTAGTAATGTTATTTTATTCTTCAAAAATTTGATTTCTTCAAAAATGTTTTCAATGCCTTTTATGAGAAAAGTTTATTATAAATTTTTTAAACAATTAGAAAATTTATTTATTAAAATTAAATTAATCTTTTAAATAAAAATATAAATATAAACTAAGGGTTAATGTCTTTAATTTCTCAGAAAATATTTGTTTTTTAGTAAATAGGGGAAAAAATTTATTTGTTTTTAAAAAATGACATTTATTATCAATAATTTAAGTAAATTTAAATGTCTCATTATGTTTTAAATATGATTTAAAATTATGTTATTATTTTTTATTTATATTCAATATAATTAATTAAATTTTATTCATCTTTATAAAGTATATTTGTATAAGTAAAATTTTGTGTTTAAAAAAAGGGGTTTTTCCAAAAGGCTGTTTTAAAGTGAATAATCATTCTCCTATTTAATTAATGATAACAAAAAATAGTGAAGAATGGTTTAAATTAAATTTATATATTATATATAAATTTAATTTAAATTCATTATACGAATATTATTAGTCATTTATTTGAAATAAAATTAATTTTTTTTGATAAATACACTTCTAGAATACCCGCATTTTCGTCACATCAGTAGTTTATTTAAATAAAATAGATTTCAATGAATTATGTTTGAGAAAATTGATGAAATATTTGGAATAATAAAAAAATATTTTATCAAATAAATAAAATGTAATTTTTTAATATAATAAATATGGAAATAGTAAAAATTAATTATCGCAGTTAAGGTGAAAATAGTTTTAGGATTGGGTTAAAATAAAAATAAATGGTCAAAATAATCTAAATATATATATATAAACAATTTTATGTCCACATTTAGGCTTTATAAGGTATAAGACTCAATAATAATCCATTTTCGATCCTTTATCATGTGCAAAATATGGTTACACAGTTTGCATTTCAAATATTACAAGTGAGACACCCACCTCACTTGTAAATGGCCACACCTCTCCTCTCATATTCCCATTTTCAATACCTTTTCATTTGGAAAATCCCTGAAAAACTAACTTTCCAAATTCCCTACCCTCATCCTTGATTTCTAATTTTTTGCAGAAATTTATTCTAGGAATACATTAGGTATAATCTTATTGGTGTGTATCAATTACAGGTAAAATTTTTAACTATGAATTTTTCTATTAATTATTCTTCTAAATTATTCAATATTTATTAAAATTTTATTACATAATAAAAATATATTATAATATATACTTATATTTTATTGTGTTTGTAACACCCCAAGCTTTTACGGTATGCTTCCATTTGAATAATACAGTAGCGTGTGTTGTATACAACTTCGAGTCTAAAACACACTACAACCAATCAAACTTGCCATTATGAATAGTAATACTAACTTTTTGAAATCTTATAAATTTTATCTTTCAAAATGGAAATTATTTTTGGATTCGGAATATTGAAATTATCCTCGGGTGAATTCTTGGTAGTTTTTAGAAAACATTCAAATTTTTATGAATAGTGAGAAATACTAAATATTAATTAAAAACAAATTTTTTAATCCGAATAATTTATAGTGATAAATTATACTATTAAGATATTTTAAATTATAATTATAATTTATTTTTATGATTCAATCCAATATTCATAATTGGATATAATTTCACATTTAAACTACACATAAACTAGTGTCAATATTTTGATAGTTGTTGTTTCTTAAAAAACTCCCTCTCTGTTTTAACAATAGGAATTAATATTAAATTAATTTCTACCACTTATTTGTTTTGAATTTAGAAAAATTAATTCCATATTTATAATTAGGATTTCAAAATTGTTTAAATATTTTACTTTTATTTTTAGACATTTTTAATGATTACTTCGGTAAATATTTTATTTACCATGGTTAAAGGGTAAATCCAGTAAATAAGGGTAAAAGAATAATATAATAATATTAAATTACCCTAAAACGTGTCCAAACACTATTAGTTGATACATGTCCGACCAGGGTCATCATTGGGTTGATCTTAGGACCCCAAGGAGCCACTTTTATGTGATAATAACACTTTATATTAATAAAGTTAAAGTAAATACAAAATTGGTATTTGCATATATCTTTTAGCAAAACAATTTTTACATAGGGATATATATGTTATATTTCAGACTAAAAATATTTATTAAAAATATAAAAGGATTTTCTACATAATGGTATTTTATTTATAATTTTTAGACATTGAATAATTATATTTATTTATGACACAATAATGATGTTGTATTTTCCTTATTAATGAAAGAATCAAATAATTGTTTTATAAATGTTAGAATCAATATAATATGAATTTTTTGATGACATAAATGGATTTTATTGGTTAAAATTACATGATTTTATTTCTTAAATGAATTTTTTCTGAATTAATAAAGTTTTTATGACTTTAACAAAAAACATTTATTAAATAGTGTCAAAATTGACATAAATGTGTTTTTAAAACAAATATTATATTATTAATTGATATTCATTTATTAAATTTATAAGGTTCGGAAAAAAGACTTATGTAATTATAGGTGTATCATTAATGGACCATGTGGAGGTCTCTTGGATTAATATAGTATGTTTATTAAATATATAATATAAAAATACAAAGATACATGGTAAATATCAAAGAATTTAACTAAGAGTTAAATAAAAAAGATAAAGATAATATAGTGACCCAAACCTGTAAAAAACCTATTATTTGAGGGTTTTTCGACCTATCCATGCTTTAAACTTTGAATAATCCAAATTGGAGACATTAGAAATTGAATATGGATTTATTATAAAATAATATTTCTAGTTTTTCCTAAGGTTCCCATCACCCCTCTTATAAAAGGGAACTCCCCCAACTCACAAATTCACACCTTCAAAGACTTTTGGATCAGCCAAAACCAGTCCAAATATCCACTCAAATTACATCACTTTATCCTAGAGGCCCTCCTTCGGTCAGAAATCCATCTTTAGAAGCCCTTCTGATCAAACAAAAGGAAGAACCTGAAGAAGAGGTAATAATTTCACCACACTCTTTCAAGTTCTTTTCTTCTTCCACTTCTTCATTCTTTGTTATTTATATTCTAAAATAATCACTCGAATATCTTCTACATAGTATTATGTTATTATAAATATGGTACATCAATCTTCATTATTCTATCCATCCTTTGAATGACATGTCACCATACGTGCGTACGTACGGATTACTGTCTCCACGTCGTGGTGTAATTGTTATTGAATACATTATTTTTTAGATGGGTATAACAATGATTTATAATTCATGTATATAATAAATATAACATGATAATTAATCTTTATATATGATATAACATCCAATTATATATTATATTAATATCAAATGAATGATATTTTCGCTCGTACGTACGTACGGACTACCGTCTCCACGAACGCGATGAGATTTATTCCCCATTATATCCATTAAAAAATAATTTTCAATTGATTGTAAAGAATAATTTTTAAAGACTTAATATAATTCTGGATATGAATAATATATGTCCCATCCATAACAAATATGGTTCACATAACAAATAATATAAAGGAAAACGAATCTGTTAACACCTGAAACGACGATAATACTAAGTCATTATTAAAGAATCTATGTTAAAAGATAATATATTATATAATTTTAATGAATATTATTCTTGTATAATTTAAGAACAATTATTTCACCATTATACATGAGTTTAACATACCCTCGACCAAGGAAAAAATATAATGTAAGGATTCACTTATCTCACTTTTAATTCCGTGAGATTTCCATTGTTCACCAATTATTTATTGCATGTGGTGTGTGTACTGCCCATGATTGTTTTCATTGTGTAATATACATTAATTTATGGGTATTTACATTATCATTGTATGATTCATCTTTGATGTTAAGTATGTTTTGTAAGTTAACAAATTGTTAATAGAATTACAAATTTCAATTTCGACTCATTAGGCTCTACGCATACTTCATTGATTATTTTACTCCCAGATTATGTGTGGAATCACTATCCATTTTCTTATGTCATAATTTCCACTCCCCTTTCAGTGGGTATAATTTTTATATACATAATCACTCCATTGATAAATTCTGAATTCATCGATATGAACTTGATAAGAGTAATTTTAACTCAATCTCCATTTTTTAAGTTAAATATCCAATTCATTGGTGTTGTTTTTACAAGAATATGTGTGAATGTCCTGTAATTTATTTACAATTAATATCCAATCATATAGAGTGTATTTATATTTGTCACAGATAATTATGTCAATGATTTATACTTAACCTTAGGATACGGTATTTGTAAGAGACTTAATCTCAATTGGCATTCCAATTGAGACTTCTTTGTTGTTATAAACCAATTCACTTTTTTTTGTATATAATGTGCTTTGACATAGTATATAATTAATCCCTTTATTCTCAGGATAATAAAATGTTTTCATTACCTCAATTACATGTATGCAAGTTTCTTTCTTTTGGTTAGGAACTCTATATAAAATATCATTTCAAATGTTTTAATAAATTATTATTCTAAATCATTCTTAATAATGCCGATGTTTTAAAAATCGTATTAAGGATTTATTTATATGGCCATTAATGTTTTAAAAATAAAATTCCTTTAAACGTTTCAAAGTGTAATAGGACACTTTGATTCAAAAATATATTTTTAAATGGATTCTTTAAAAATAGTTTGACATTTAAATTATTTCAAGAAAAAGGGGCATATTTCTCTATAATAGTTTTGATGATTATTTTCATATATATAAATATCCTTCATTATTCTCAATTGAGGTTAATCTAATACAACACAATCTTCAATATTGTATCGAATGTGTTGTGTTTTATTGTGGATGTTCTATTTTTATACCATTCATGGTTTGTGGATAATGTATTGACATTTCGTATGCTAGTTTTAATACAAATGTTTATGTTATGTTTCAAACATTTCATATGAGGAATGCATTGGACTTAATATGTGACGGGTGGAACTTGTTATAGCTTCTCTATGCATCGGTAGGTCTCATGAGGCAAACTATTGTCTTGGAACAAGGCTTTGATAAAATCTTATTTGTTGTCTTGGAACAAGGCCTTGACTATGTGGTTATGATAGTCTAGCATTATGCATTCCATCATTAAGAAAGTGGTTATTGATATTAAATGTGATCATTAGACTAGTATAATATCCATGTGAATAAGTAAATGGTATTATTTGATTTTATCTTTTCCATATTTTGTTGAAGATATTGTTTAAAAGTCTTTTGTTCTAGTATTATACATTACATTAAATGTTTATGCATATTTATGAAAGTTTCCACTATAATGTTATCCATACTGAGCATCCGATCTCACCGATTTCAATGATTTATTTTCCCAGGATGCAATGAACTATATTATGACTGACATATAGGGATAGTCTATGAGATCTTGGTATTATCTATTGAGGCAATGATGTTGTATTTTTCCATATTATGATATAATGTAAACCTTATGAATGTATCTTGTACTTCCAAGGCTATAAACTAATCGGTCATTCGAGACATGATATTTTATTATCATGCCAATGATACTTAATAATGCACCGACTCTGGGCTTCTGGGGTGGGGGCATTACAGTTGGTATCAGAGAAAGTTTAGTACAAACCTTGGAAACTAGATTTAGATAAAATATGATTAGAGCACAAAGCCCAAAGATGGACTTTGAGGATTAGTATAGAATAACTTCTTAGGATTTTTGTATTGTAGAGATTTTTTTATGTTTTCCGAGAAATACATCCCTGTATGGATACGAGCAGGTAGAGGCGGCTCTGGCACAGATGTACGTACGGGTAATGTCATGAACCGACCCAACCCGGGCTCGAGCCGCAACTACCCTAAGACCACCTCTATAGGCTAGGGGCTGGCGACCAGCGCCGAAGGCACAACAACTGGGGGAGGCCTTTGCCTAAGCACCTGTACACACACACGCAGCACACTCAATGAAAAAGTGCAGATTAAAATAATGAACAAGCAGATTAAAAAAAGAACAACTAATATATATATACCACAAATGTGCATCAACCTCTAAACATTATAAGTAAAGTGTTGAAAAGGAAAAAGGTGGAAAACACGCGCCCAACCAGAAAAGTGCCACAACCCAGCAACAGGTGAACAAAAAGTAAATAGCTGGAATGGTCCCCCACCTAGAACTCGACTCCATTGCAGGCGGTCCCAACTCCTAAGCTCTTATGCTCCTCTGACGTCACGACCAACCTGTCCGTCGTCTGCAAGGGCACACCAAGTGCGGGCAAAGCCCATGTAGGGGTGAGTATAAAAATAATTAGTTGGATACCCCGAAGGTGCGAGGGAGAAACAAAGAAGGTACCGAAGGGTGAGCAGTAGATCGAACAGGGGAAAGTAAAGGAGTACAACCAATAGTGCAGTAAAGAGTACAGTCAAGAGTCTAGATCAACCCAACAAGAGGAATGAAGGTAGACTCATCCAGACACAAGGAGCTGGAAACGGTGAGAAGATGAACTTCTCATCGATTCTTCACTACCTATAGCAGGAGAGTAGACTCGTCCAACCATGAGAAGCTAGACATGGAAAGCACGTGGCATACCCTGCGCATCTTCACCTCTCCTGGAGGGAGAGTAACCAAGCCCAAGAAGTGGGTACTAGAAAAAAGTATATACATAACCATATTCTCAATCAAAGAAACCCGAACAAGATCGTAAGGGGATCTCCATCCCGTAGCTCAGCCCAAGAAAAGTGAGTCACCAACAGTCCCAGAAGTAACACCATCGATGCCCAACATCCCGCATGGCTGCCCCGAACTACAAGTCAAGGGATCAATCACTGCACCTCGACACTATCTGCTTTGGGCGGCACTGACTTTCCCACATGGTTTTAGGTTCCGTCACAAGGACACGTCTCATTGGGGAAAAACTCCTCGTACTTGAGAGTTCCTGGGGAACGTCAACCACAACTCGTCACTGCCCCATAGTCGAGAGGTCTGATCAAAGTCGATAGGCGACCCCCTACCCAACCCCACTAGAGGATCCCTGGAAGTCAATGGGTTCGCACTATAGGGAAACACGAAAAGTCGACGGGTGCAACACTGCCCAGTCCCGTAACAGGGTAATCCACTACAGGGTGACCCGGCTAAAGTTGGCGACGAGACCACTGCCCAGCCCAGCTGGAGGTAACCCGGCATTGGGGACCACTGCCCAGCCCAGCTAGAGGTAAGCCAGACATCGGGGACCACTGCCCAGCCCAGCTGGAGGTAAGCCCGACATCAAGGACCACTGACCAGCCCAGCTAGAGGTAAGCCCGGAACTTCCCTGGCCATCCCTGCTGGATGGTACTGCTCGGTGAACATCGCTGTACTAGCCATCCATGCTGGATGGTAAACCACTAGTGAGCCCTGTTGGAAACAACATCAGACCTGCTGGAAACAACCTCAGCCCTGCTGGAACAACCTCCTGGGTACAGGATCAGTGCCCGCGTAAAGTGTTGGTCACAACGAAACCACAATAACTCTACCAGGGAAAACAGAGCAATGGGAGAAACTCCCCAGGCCTCACAAGGCGATCCTTCTCCAATACGATGAGTCACTGTCGAAACGGACTGAGACATCTCATCCCAGAAAGTGGGGAAAACACCCACGCTACACGAACACCTGTAGTTGTAAACGGTGTCGTAGTCCGGTGAAATGGCATGGTACTGAAACACCTCATAGCTGAAGAAACAGAGGAACCAAACCATCTCTGCCGGCCAAACCATCGAGAACAAGTCCATAGTGGAGACCACTCAACCCTACTGGTCAGAAAAAATAGCACCAGGCCAGGGGAAACTCCACCCTGCTGGTCAAACAAACAAGTGCAGAGGGACCCTCTATGTCGCGAGAGGTCAAAGTACGCAAAGCAGATCACGGCACGCACATGGGGCCCACACGACGTGTGGCCCCAAGTCAACCCCAACCAAGTGCACAAACGCTCTCAGGTACAAACCACACATACCTCCAAGCGCTCCCGTATACTCCCAGAGTATACCTCATTCCAGCCAAAAGGCTATCGTGCACACGGCACCCAGCGTCAACGCGAAGGCGTGACATAACAACTCCACCTCAAAGGCCCAGGAACGACCAACCACATCTTGTTGAATCATTTACATAACTCTCCCAAGAGTGCACGATCACACGCCAAGGGTCCACTAAAAACACGGCAAGAAGATCCGCCATCAGGGCGCCTTTCACATTTACACATTTAAGAAGATCGCGCAAGAGGCTCGGAATAACCAAACGGATCGCACCGTTGTAGTCCTCACGGAAAAGCACACGAGATCGACTACTTACTCACCTCCAACGGATATCCGACCGAAAAGTCGCCAACACCGCCTCACGCCCGAACAGCGTCCCGTGATCCCGAGCCTCGGCCCCGAAAACAGTCAGGCGCATCGCACCATTGTAATCCCCTCGGGAAAACACGTCAAAAAGACTGCTCACTTGAGCGCAACATATATCCAGAGAAAAAGATATGTTCTGACTCCCCACACACGAGCGGTACCACGCGGGACCCGCACCCCGGTCCCAAAGTGCTGCCAACGGATCGCACCGTTGTGATTCTCTCAAAAAAGTACACAAGATAGACTATTCAATTGTCCAAACCGGTCCCCCAGTGATAGAGATGGAAAATCATCATCGACGCCCAAATGACCCTCGTGGGGACCGCATCAGCGTGCGGAATTAGAGCGGGTGGATTGAACCGTTGCAATCCTCTCAAAAAAAACATCCAGAAACGCCTGCTCGCACGCCCCGAATGGATGTCTGGTGAAAAAGTTGCAAAACGCTGCACGCATCACAAAAGATGGGTCGTGGGTCCCGCGCCTCAACTTCAACTTCATCACCTGAAACCATACTAGAAAACCTCCACTTCGGTGCCAGGGTCACAACGCTGTTAACGGCGCTCAAAATGGACGTCAGATGCGTCCGCGCCGCCCAAAACCAGAACCCCTGAGAAAAACAACAATTCACTAAAAGACGCATCGCGCCTCCGAGGCCCTACGTTTCGGGAATTAAAAATTCCCAAAACCATCTCAAAATCTTTGTCTTGGCATGAGCTCCGCGCTGCCGTAGACGGTGCCCCAAACGGATGCCATGTGGATGATTTATGATTTATAAACCATTTCAATATTGATAATAATAATAATAATATTATTATTATTATTATTATTATAAATTTTTTTTACAAACGGACGGCCTACTGGCCAGTTCCATGTTGTCACCCAACAGGACCCGCTTTGTGCGGGTCCTCACTCCCAGCAGACCGGCCATGCAGCCGGTCTCCGTTGACAACCGACAGGACCCGTGACGTGCGGGTCCTGGCTTCCCCAGCACGCCTGAGGCCTGGCCTCGGGCTCCTCCGCCGAGTGCACTTGGTCGGCGCACCTCGCCGCAGACAGCGCTGCCGCTGCCCCAATCCACCGGCTGCACGCGCCATCTCCGATCGGCCGCGCTCCCGGCCGCCTCAACCCCGCGACACACTGACGCCCTGCTGCCGAACGTCGCAGACCGCCCGGCCAAGGCCTCCGCCTGGTCCCCTGCCGCACCACCGCACCTGCTCGCCGGAAAACACCCAAAACACGGGGAAAACACCCTAAAACCCATTGTTTTCGGTGGATGACTATGAGCACGTCAGGGATCGAATTTTAAACCCGAAATATGCATTTGAAAGATCAGAATATGTGCTACGCAAAATATCTAGAAAAAATCATAACTGAATACCATTTGTAGAACAATAAGAGGTGGATCTAAATTCATCCTCACCTTTAGTTACTAAAAATATCTAGAAATTCTTCATTCCACTCAAAATTAACACCCTTGAAGGTCTAAGATTTCACCAAGGATGTAATCTTAGAGAATCACAAATCAAACTGCCTATAGAAACCAACCAAACACAAGAAACTCTTAATCTCAAACAAGTTTCTAGGATACTCCCAATAAATTACCACATGTATCATTTCAGGATCTACTAAGAGGAATCTATCAAATATGAAATTCCCTAGAAACATCGCATCCTAGATCGATAATTTACACTTGGAAAGTGTACCATTCAAGAAATGTTCCCTCAAATATTCAAGGGATGATGTCCAAATGATCCTTAGGATAATAATCTGACATATAGTACACAAAAATAAAATCCATCAACACGTCTAAAAATGATTCCATGAGATGATGAAAGATTGTAGTCATAATGTCCATAAAAAATGTATGGGAGTTAGTGAGACTATATGAAAAAACTACAAGATTAAAATGAATATATTGGATATTTAATGTTTTCTAATGTGTTTCTTATTCCTAAAATATTAAATGGTGGTACAAAAACAATATTTACATCATATAAAATGAATGATACCCTCTAAGTTAACAAAAGGATAATCAATCCTTGGTAAATGGATACTTGTTCATTATATTCACCAAATTTTACTTATAATAATCCACGAAAATTATGAGGCTCCTATATTATATCATGGAAAAGAGAAAAGGTGAATAAAAAGGTGAAACTATGGGTTGAATAAATACCATAGCCTCGAGATCCATAATATGGAATTTTAGTTCCATTAACTCAGTACATTTCACGTGATATAATGTATTAGAAATGGAAACGTATTATGGAGTAGGTCGATATTAAATAAGACCGCTCTCTATAGTGGTAACTTAGAAAAACTGGCAGGAATGACAAAAGGTATGCACTCACCATTGTTGGAATTGTACTATTAAAGAATAATTATATGGAATAATTGAACATCTTTAATAACTTTTATGAGATTATTCTATAATAATGTGAAACAGGAAATGATCTCCTATATCTAGAATACCACAAACCCAAAAATAATAAGAAATCCCATCGGGAGATAAAAAATTAACTTAACATCAATAATAGTCTATATAGACCTTATATCAGATCATAGAATCCTTTCGATGAATTTTTTTTAATATATCAATATCAAAAAACAATAAACCCTACATCACTTTGAAGTTATCTATTGTCACATGACATGTCATACATCTAAAACCTTTTTAATACCTCATTCCCATTGGTGTAAAAATATCAATAAGAATGAAATAATTTCCGAATGCAAGAAAAAAATTTAAAAAAATGATTATATAAAAAGTGAGTATCACCTATATCAAATAAATCTAGCACCATAGAGGATGAAATAAATACCTTACCTGTAACTATAGCTGGATCGGCATTAGATTCCACTAGTTTATACTCCATTTCATTTTGATTTCATGTATCATCCCCTCCCTCAGATTTCTTAGACACATAAAAAACCCCCTCAGCTGGAAGGTAATACACACTACCCTTGGAAGTTTCAGAATGAACCTAATAGCCTTGGTGAGAGTGGATATAACCTTACTGACATGGGAAATCCTTCTACAAAAAGAACTAAGATGGCCAAATTTTTCACAACGATTACATGTTTATGGAACTTATATATAGTTATTATTGAAGTTCCATACATTCCACACTAATATTTAATAAACTTCTACTGTCTTGATGATTACCAAGAAAATAGTCCTATGGAAAACAAATCACCCTTGATTTTTCTTTTCTAGCTAGAAGACAAACATTATCTATTAGATGGACCAACCTATGCTCCACCCAAACTTATTTTCCTAGATATTTATTCCTATTACATAATATATTTATTTTCTACCACCACAAGGGTTGGACGGTATAATAGAATTATAATTTATTTAATATTTTCTCTTATTCCTATCTTATCCCATTGACATTTAAGGTAAACATTTGCAATAGGATCTCGTGCTTAGTGAACCAACATTGAAAAATGGGAGAAATAATCCAAAATTTCATTCTTCCCTTTCTATAGTGTCAAAAATTACCTTGTCTTTTAAACTCATAACATTTTGGGGGAAAATAATTAAATAATTATTTTCATGGAAAATTTCCACATAATATCATTGTGCAACTTATCTTTGATAACTGAATCCCATTATATCCATTCTGATCCCTCAAAAATGTAAGTTAAAAAAACCCTCCTTATATTAATCAGAATTTTCCATAACATGGAAGATCATTTTGAACAACTCAATTCACTCTTTATACTCCAGGTGTTCATTGTCACTATGCAAGATGCGATGATTCTTCATAGTAAATTTTAATCCATGATAAACAAATCACCCCTTGTTACCAATACCCATATTCCTTGGAGTTTTAATAGTTAGGATTACCAAATTTATAAAAGAATGTTCAAATTAAAATATTTCCTATAGAACGTTTCTCATATATTTCTCAGTTTGATTTAGAAGACCTATTTTAGGAGGCATTTTCTAGAAAATAGAAAAGAAAACCCAATCTAATTAATAGAAAAAATCAAAATTATAAAACCATCATCTAGAATCTATATCGATGCCTTTATTGAATGATAATTTAAAGCAATAATGGATTATAAAATGAAATAAAACACCTTAAAAAGTTATTGGTACATTTATATAAACAACATATCCATTTAATTAAAATTTCCTCAAACACAATATCATAGGCTTGAATTTTTTTCAACCAACCATGGTAACTAGGGCTTAGTCATGGAAATGAGCTATCCAAGAATTGTTCTGTACTCACTACAAAACATTTCAATAAACCTAACTCTTTTTTACCAAGCTCCAGAACCATATCAAGGTAATTCTATAACACTTCAAAAAGTTTCATCCATTTTATATCATTTTTTAATGAATTTTCCATGGTCAATCAAAATAAAGCACTCATGATGGCCTACCACAATGTAAGTTTCATAAAAAACAATTGAAGTATCTTGTATAAATAAAAATTAGTAAACTAGAAGAGTAAATTGTAGATGAAATGGATACAACCTTTAGTTATAAAACATTAATTCAAATATTTAAACCTAGAAACAATCAAGACAAAACTAAAAGAAGTCTCCATGTGACCATTCATATCCACCAAGTCATCCCACTATAATGTTGATGAAAATCAAGTGATGCTATAAACCTACATGATACCCTTCCCTTTAAATGACTCCCAAGTAACCCAAATATAAAAATCTAAATGGAAATGTAGGGTTTGAGTTAATATCCCAGTAGTACTTCCCTAATGAATCCATAAGAATTCTCATATAACATAAATTTTGTCTCTACCATTAAAACAATTTCAATTTTTAAATAATTTTTATAAGATAATAAATTTTTGCAAACATCCTTTATGTTTTCATAAAATCCTTTCATATTCACAATAATTATGACCATAACATCTACAAGTATGAAAACATGAGATCATAAAAAAACCATCCATAGTTAAACCATAAGATATTCCTATGATAAAATAGTGATCAAATATACCATCATGTGTAAAACCAAGCACAAATGAAGAATAACAATATTGGGATATAACCTATGGGAATACATATATAGATATAAAATAAATCCAAATCTATGAATAATTTGTATCTAACCAATATTCATTCATATAACATTCTTTCGATTCTAAAATAACTAGTGGTGGTACACACACAGATATGTAATGTCCATTTCCCAATGAACATAAGGTATCTAATGGGAAATACTTTCCCAAATACAAATAAAAATCTTGATTACTATTTATAAAACATCTTTAATGTAATGACTTACTGAATGTTTTCTTGAAAATACATGTTAGAACAAAAAAAATTTAGATATTCCATAAAACACATCACGTGCTCTAAATTGTTTTTATAGAAAAAACCCTTTAAAAACATTGATATCATGAAAAAGTAAACCATTATATAAAATCCAAGTATTACATAAAAAACAATGAAAATGATCAAGAGAATCCAGTTATTCAAGAATTAGAACCTTTGTATAGAGACACCTACATCAAGAATAAAGTGAAACCCCCCATCAATTAATCTCCCAATGCTCGGGGTTGAACTTGATCAGAAGGGGATTTAAATTCCATTGAAAGCCTCTAATGTGTGTCTTTGGAATGAGAGAGAAATCTAGGAAAAGTAAAAAATTCATATGGATTACCTAGTATTTATAGCCAGCCAATAAAATTGGATACTACGAAGCACCAGCATAGACTATGTTGTGAAATGTTTTGGAATAAGGAGGAGCATTGTTCCATGTATCGGACTACATCACAACCCTTATATTAAAAACTACATTACAAGAACCTATTCTATATACTATTTTCATTGAAATTGGTTCTACAACATATCATATTACCCATGGGTAATCTACTCCCAATTTGATAGAAGCAACCAAACCAGCCCCGCAGTACACTATGACATAGCCTTATCCACCACATTGCAGGTATCAACCAATAAAATTCATAGATGTAATCATTGTAAAAGGAATGACAATAATAGAAATGAAACCACGAAAATACCACCTCTTGGACCCTACACCACATCTAATTAACCATGCCACAACCATGTCCCATATAGAATAATCATCAAGAGGCTTCCCACCATTGTCATTACGTCGACACCATAGAAAGCCTCATTATACCATAATCTCTACAATACATGTTGTACCCCACCATATATTCATAAAAAATTCCATATTACCACCAAAATCTCTTGAACCTAATTATCTAACTCTTACACAAATAAAATTAGTCCATACCAAAATTTGGAGTGCATCACATATCCCAACTATTTTTACTTACCTGAATAGTAAACAAATTCAGTATTAACTTTTTTGGAATCCATAACATTTTCAACAAATATTGTAATATGAGTGAATAGAAAAAAACCATGATATCAATATAATAATTGTATTCCAATGGTAAATTAGTTATTACACTAATTGTTTGTAATGATGTTAGAGAAGCATTAAATATTTTTTCATATGAATTATAGAATAATAAATAAACCATTTTATTTACTATCTTATGTTTGTAAACCAAGTCATATTCATATTCTTAGGGAACTCTATCCAACACTATTATATAACATTCAATTCCCATTGAGGAAAAACGTATTTGAAGATTTATGATAAGTAATAAAGTGAAAATATAACCAAAGAGATAGTTGTGACATGTCTCTAACACATTATTCAGAATTGATAATTCTAAATCATATTGTATAGTTAAATTAATTTCTCCTATAATATTCATGATATTTTATCTATGAAATGGTCTTCCTAATTTTAACACAACCCAATCTCTATTAAATTTGAATCACAATAAATAATGTATCCCTTTCTCATTTTTCAAAATATATAGATAGGTGTCTAATTAAGAAAATCATTATAATCCTTGAATGATTTAAAAATAATAATCTAACTAAAGTTATTAATCCACTTTTTCAAATAATTAATTGGAGTAGATATACTTGATAAACCATAGAAAAATGAGAAATAATAACATAATAACCCAAGAATACTATGGAAATTTAAGACATTCCCTAGTATATCCCAATAAGAAATATGATAAATCATTATGAGTCGACTAATATGCCTTTTAAAAAAATGAATATGTTATAAATATTGTATCTGAAGTAGATGATTTTCATATAGTATAGGGTCTAAAAATATTCTCATCATAATTTCCTCGTACATTTCATGCTCATAACCCATGTGGGATTATAACAAGATATTATCAATAAATACAATAAAAATTTTCAAGGTATCTGTGAATGTTAAATTTATACAATATATTAACCTTTCCTATGTTCATGATAGTTCAATGGGTAGAGAATTTATTTGTTATCTCTAGGGAATATTTGAGGATATATTTGAATTGTCCATATCTTGACCTTGATTTGGTGGAATAAATATCATTGAAATTTTTTGGAGAAACATTTTTCTCTCTTTAATTTATCAAAGATGTCATATATTTTAGGAAGTGGATACAAAATTTTTATCATCACATGATTTATTATATGACTGTTTAAACAACAAGTTTCAAAAAACTTATTCATAAATAATATAGGAATTGACTAAAACAATGTAATATGTTCAATAAATATAATTCTTTCATACTTTTCTAGATTGGTTTTAAATTTTTATAATTCATTTGGTATGATTTTTTATGATGGAAGTGAGATATAACTCATTCATGGGATTTGGTGGATATAAAATTATAATTTCATTCAATGTGTTTGTTTAATTAAATTAAATAGATGTTATTAAAAAAAGAAATATTCTATATTTGGAAGGCATTAATTAAGTCAATATCCACCAATTTTATGGTTTCAACTGAAAAGATATTATTCCATACTATTTTACTAAATGGATTTTTCTTCCAACAACCATTTCCTATTAGATTTTTAAAATATGAATAACATCACAAGGAGATGTGAATGTGACTTAGTGAGAGTATGATTTAATATGATATTTTAATTCCACAAAATAATATATCATTAAAATTATCTCATTGATGTTTGTTTATAAGATCATCAAATACCTAAAAAACTATATTATGTAAATGTTAATTGAACTTTATATCCTATTTAATCACCTAAAATATGTTTCGTAAGATGTGTATTAATTCCCATGAAATGTGGAATCATTCCAAAATGTAATTTAAATTTATTTTATTCCTGAAAAGAAATAAATAATTGTAGTATGCCCATGTAATAAATTTAACTGGTTAAAGCTTAATCCATATGAATAATACCTTTCACCATTGAGGGATCATGTTTATCATTGTAAATTTCCTTCATGGGGCCAAAATATTTTTGGACATACCCTTATTTATTAATCTTACCTCCATGATGAGTGGAATCCTACTATGATAACACAGTTTTTATAAGATAACCACAACCAAATCAATATTAAAGATGAGAACCATATTTCCAAATCACCCAATATCTGTTTAAGAGGATTGAGTGTGATTAATAATTTCACAACTTTTTTACATCGGTGTATAGTTATGAAATAATTTTCAATTTTAAATTTGACCATAATAATGGAACCCTAGAAGTGGCATCATATTATCTATTTTTAAGCTCACCAATGAACAAAATTAGAAGAAGAAAATTGGATTTTAATGACAACAATGAATTAATGGACCCCATTGACATATTTATTATGCTTCGTTAAAATATGGTTAATAATTTACTTCTTATATTTTTACTATTTATACACTATCCACCTATACATGAATAAAAAAAGGTGTTCAATTTCATAATATTTCTTGTAATCTATTTTTTCTATATCCAATACCTTACTCAAAATCCTAGTGTATTTATCAGTAAAAACTACAAATTAATTGATAAAATTTTGGGTTATATATTTGAAATGAACATAAATGGTATAAAAGATTTATTAGATACAACATCTAGGGAAATTTTAGTGACATAATAATATTGAGCTAAATATTCCATAACCGGGAGACCTTTTTACAAAATATAGAAGATATTTTCCCTTGATATTCAGAAGGCCTATAGTTTTAATTGATTCTTATATAACTCCTAATTTTAAAATTATGTGGGGACTTGATAAAAATTTTATTCAATGAGGAGATCTCACTATTTTCATTTCATCCCATTGTGTGTGTGTGCACTGCTAATTTTACATTAGTCACAACAATAGTTATAATGAAATCCAAGGCATTTTTATCATAAAAATCAATGTATTCATTTCGTCATATCTTGATCAACACTAAATGATTAGTACATTTTTTATTTCAAGATTAACTAATAATACATTTTACATGGTTTCATGGTATGATTTCTACTTTATAATGAAACAAATTTCTACTATTATTTTTATATGGTATTGATTTACTTCTAGTTCTTATGGGACCACATTCTCAATAGTACCCTCCTGCGTATTTATTAGTCTTTGGATTTGTGGATGTTTTATAAAACAATAGTAGATATTATCAATATCATAACAAATTAACAATATAATTGTTTAGTTATATTATTTTTATTATGTGTTAATACACTATGACAAATCATAATATTGAAATTTTGAAAATGTGATCCATGAAATATCATATGGATGATTTATTGTTGATTATAGTTTCTTTATTAGGTATTTATATACAACTATCATTGGATAAAACCATGGTAATTTTGTGACAGGAAACCTAAAATTAATTCAACAAGTAATTTCATTCTCAAAATTCCTTGGAAACATGAAATTTCATGTAAAGTAGACAGCAATTCCTTTTAAATCCTACATCTACATGTTTTCATATGTCAAATTTCAACGGATTTCATAATGAATGTCTAATTATACAAAAATTATAGTATTTGGAAAAAACTACCCCCACCTCACAAGATTGATAGGATTATGATTCGATTAACTATAGGTTCATTACTAGAAACAAGTGGTTAAAAATAAATTACCTATGTTAACATCATTATCTAGGGACAATTGACTTAGAAAAATGTAACCATTCGTAATAAAAATAAAATGGAAATACCTAACCATGATTCAATATAAAAACCATTAAAGTCATTTCTAATATAACACAACAATAAAAATATATTAAACGAAAATAGATTCACAACTCTAAAAAATAAAATAAAGGGAAAACACTCACAAAGGGTGAAAATAATGTGAAATACATTGCAATAAAACTAGATACACACCGTAGTTACCTCTATTATCCAATCACCATATTCAAAGAGAACTACATCATGGTTCCTCATAGGGAAAATAATGGATTCTCCTCTAATAACTATCACATTGTGAAATTTCTGTTTATGTGTCATGTTTAATATATAGAGAAGTGAGTATACAACCCTGTAAGGGATCCCCCAATACTTTACAGACATTCTATAAAAGTAAAAAATATTTCTAACAATATATTTTTATATTAAATATAAAATTAGTATCAAATGTGTAAAAGTTAAATATTTCACATATATATAACTCACACCACAAATCCCACCTGAATTCCATGAACTCACACCCCAATTAAATGCACAAACCCCTCACCTTTAGGAGACTTTTTACCAACCCAATGCCTCACCCATCAAATGGGTTTTTTAAATAACCCAATCATGAAAGTGCAAAAAAAATAATCCCTAACCATTTTCATCAAATTGTGTTATAATACATGTTCCCCAACATTTTCACCAAAAAAAGTACATTCAAACAAGATCCCATCTATATGTGTAACACTCTGAGATTTTGAAATCTATTTTTTCTTCAAATTTAAGTAAGAGATCAAGACCCACACTCTATGATTCATTAGTAAAAACATGGTATATGGATGTTTTTTAAAATTAAATAAAAAATATATATTCATTTACACAACAAAGGATATTTTTGGTCTAGGTTTTTGTGAATTATGAAACAAATTACATTTAATCAGAGTATAATCAAAATTATCTAGAGACATTATTTTGTAACAACTCGTGCTACCTCATCAATGAAACCAAATAGATTTGGATCATTGTATGATCGAGTAAAAGAATATTCCAGAAAATTGGGTTATCATAAAATAACCAATTTTTGGGTTTCAATACCATAGTTAACATTATTTTATAAAAAAATGAAAATTTTCATTGAAAACATTCATCTTACAACATTCATTGGAAAACATTTATTTTTTATCAAATATAACCATTATGATATAGTTAATAATTTTCTAAAAATATAATAAAAGAATTGTTATTAAATACCCATAATATATACAGTTCAAAATCATTTAAAAATACTTATTCCATTAAAAACCCTTACTATTTCAAAATTTTCTTGCATTTTAAATATTAAATTTTATTTCTAATTAATGTTTAATAATATTTCAGTGAAAAAATGAGTTCTTAGGGAAAGAAATTATACTTGGAATTCCTTATGAAATACATGAGGACCATTGTATTATCACCTCTAGGAAAATGTTTCTTGAGTTCATTGGTTCACTCTCAATTCTTTATCATCACATTCGATACATTATTTCCAAGATTTATAAGATTTATTTTGTAGGGTTTTCATTTCATATTTTATTTTCACTAAATCATATTTTTGAAAACAACATATGTTATTTTCTAAGAAAATAATTTTATACCTCATAATCTTTGGAAAAATATTATTTTAGAAAAACACACTAAAATTAAGGAAAAAACATATTTCACAATAAATACTTACTATAATTCATAGAAAGGTGATATTATTCAAAGAGAAATGATTTCTATAAAACATATGTAGTTTCAATGATAATTATAGAGTATGGACATATCAGAACATATAATAAACATCCATATGATTAAAATAAAATTTCATGCCTAAAATGAAAAATTTGAAACACACTTCAAAATTATATATATAATTCATGAAATAAAAACATTTTCAGAGGGATTTAAAAATAAAATAGGCCTGATAAAAATAAAAATTTCCCTTTAAAAAATATAAACTTAAAATTAAATATCCCTTATAATAATGGTTTAAAAAAATGAAATCAGGATTTTAAAAATAGTAGTTAACATAAAAAATGGGGTTTCAAAAAAATATTTATGGAATTTGAAAACATAATTTCACATTACCATTATCTATATAGAAATAATTATTTTTTGAAGGCATGATAACATTCTCAATCATTCCAACTATCTTCCTATTCGCCCCCATACAAATTTACAATTGGGGATTTTAATGATATTCACATAGTGAATATATTCTTAATGAGAATTTTATTATATATCCATTATTCTGTTTTTTAGTTGAATATAAAATAATAGAGTACATTCCTTGAGTTATTATTCTGTATAATGGCTTATATTATATAATCATATATCTTTATATTCATTTTTATCCTATAGATATACAACTAATGAAGAAGGATATGTTGTATCGATAGAGATCTCGATCATTAATAACCCAAACATAAAACTCAAGTTCTTTAATGTTCAAATTATTCTTATAAGGATGGAATATTAATATATATAACTAAATATTGTTACAAGTATAATCTAGGGATCAGCAAAAAATGTGATCACCATATATTTTAGAAAATTATTAATGATCATTGTTTATAATATGCTGGTTACTTTATGATATATATATATATATATATATATATTAAACTCATAATGGAATGTTCTACCAGGCTTGATCAATAATATTTCTGGAAAGGATACATGTCCCCCCGGTATTTTTTATTTTTCCAATATCGATGTTTAGTTGTTCTTGGAAAATATGGGTGGACATGCATTGTATGTTATGATATTGATGGGAATTGTAAATAGAGGAGAGAAATGTTGAATGATATATCGATGAATAATGAATTACTTTAGGATCTCATGGATTTAAGATTTGATTACATTGGGTTAATCATTGAAGAAGAAAGATAGTGAAGGTCGGTGATATCGATTTGGGACAGACATGCATGATCAGGGAAAACACCTTTATTAAAGGAGAAGATGTAGTCTACATGAAGGGATAGGTAGGTTAGGATACAGATTGAATATGACATCCAATATGATTAAACATCTAAGAAAATTTTGACTGAATTACAATGATATAAATGTATATTTTTATATCATGCAAACTAGACCCTAATCTGCATGATTTGACATAGATATTTCAATTAGTTGAGCAATTTAATGTATGTCAAATTATATTGTAAATAGATCATTCCATGGATTGGGGGGATCAACACCCACACCACCACTCGCACATACCATTCACCAATTGTACCTAAACTACGTAGTACACATTTGGAATCATGTGTATTATAGGTGCATGTCAGTGCGCACTTAGTATGAGTTATAAACTCCTAATGTGACACCATGCCGACTATGTCTTGAAATGTTGACCTCTACAACATACTTGACCCAGAGGGAACCAAATGTGTGTCTGAGGGGTCTTTAGTTGGTTGTTAGTAGAACATTTGTTTAACACTAGGTAGGATTAAAAATTTTAAAATATTTATAAAATATATTAATTACAACTATCAATATAAGTATACATTTATTTTATTCTCTTAATAATGTCAGTAAGTTAGCTATATGTTGATTATTATGATTTTAATATAAAATATTAATACTAACTGTATTAACATTAATGTTATTGTTTATTACTATTTTAAATTCAACGGTCTCTAAATAAATACATTGAAACTAATAAGTAATTCGAAATAAATATTGATTTATTTTGGAAAATATATTTTCATATAAAAATAAAAGTTCATTTAAATATTTAACTATCAGTTCTATATTTTTATTAAAGGTAATTATTTTTTATGAAATAATGTCAAAAAAAATTATCTTAAAAATTTTATATATTAAATATTATATTTCAAAATATCTATATAATATATATTTCAATTTTTTAAATGAAAAAGTTTATTTATTGAACATAACTATAAATAAATTGATATAAATGTATTTAAATAGAATAAAAATATTATTGCATGGAAAATATTACAATAGTAACATTGTTTGGATTTGAATATTTCACCTTAACTATAATTCCAAATAAATATAGAAAAAAATAAAAATTTTATGATAACACATACATTACATGGTTTTAATTATGAAACCAACTATTTAATAATTTTCTTATTAAAATGGTGTTATTTTCTAAAATTCTTGGAATTTTTAATTTAGTATTTTATAAATTAATTTCTCCCTCACAATAAATTTATCATACTTTAGGAAATTGTAAATTGTACTTTTAGAAATATAGTAAAACATTAATTGAAAAAAACATTATATTCCTAAGAGTTTATGATAATGTGATTTTCTTATAACATTAAAATAATATATAATTCATAAATTATACTCAAATGATATAATTATATTCAGTATTGTTTTTTAAACTATATCTCTATAATTAAATGTGATATCCCAAGACCTACACTCTTAGATATGGTGATAAAACAAAATATATATTTTTTATAAATAGCAACTAAAAAATAAAAAGTTATTTAAACATCCATGGATATTTTTTCTCTAGGGGTTATAGGATTTGAAAAACCAATATTTTATTAAATAGATTAATACAAATTATGTAAGAAATTTTTTTGACTTCACTTGTGCTAGCTCCGTAATGAAACCAATCACATTTAGAACTTCTAATGAGATTGTGAAAATCATTTTAAAATTTTAGGTGAGCATAAAATTTATCATCTATGTTTTTTAAAACATGGGTTAACTTCTATTTATAAATATAGTTCAAATTTACATTGAAAAAAGGCATTTGAAAAAATTTATCTTTCTATAAAATACATAACATTTGATATAATAAATAATTTTCCAAAAAAAATAAACTACGGTTTTAAAAAAAATTCATAATATAAAATTTTCAAAAAACACTGAAAATATATATCACGTTCAAACACCAATATATTTCAGAAAATGATAAACTTTTAAATATGTACATTGATTTTTTCTTGTTGTTTTTAAAATTTTCATTGAAAATATTGACTTTTACGGAAATAAATGATAAATATAAACCCTTAAAAATACATGAGGCCGCTGGTAGTATCACACTTGCATAAATATCCCTTGAGTTCATTGGTTTGATCCACATTACTCATCGTCATATTCAATAAACCAAGGTCATATTTTATATATAATCATTTTTATGGGTTCTTTTTATCATTTTTATACACTAAAAAATAATTTCATAAATTTCATAAATGGTTTTTGAGAAAAATTATTTATATATCAGATAATATTGTACTAAATTTTATTTTTATAATGCATAATAACAGTCATTATAAATCCATATTTCTCTAGAAAATAAAAAATCCATTTAATGATATAATTATAAATAAGAAAATGATTTTATAAAAAAAATTGAAGGTCAAAGATAACTATAGAGTATGCTCATCTATGCAAATACGATCACTATCTATATTATTAAAATAACATTACACATATAAAAAGATATATTAATGCCCACTTAATTTTTTTTAATTTAATTCTATAAATAAAATCTTACAAAAAATAACTTGATAATAAAATAAACATGATAGAAATAAATTTTTTATATGTTAAAAAAATATTAATTTTAAATTACATATCTTATATATGAAAAGTTTTGGTAAAACATGAAATAGAGTTTTGAATGATAGTAATCCCTTACAAAACATATTTTCAAAATATATAAATGAAATTTGATAAATGAATTTCCTATTACATTAATATTTAATGAAATCCTATTTTAAGGTGGGCTACATACACCCAATTAAAAAAGATAAAATTGTTTTTCTAAATGATATTCCAAGATTCAACACCTCTTTATAAGAAACTTGTCCTATAAACATCATTTTATCATTTAGATGTTTATAAAATAGTAGAGGATGTTTCCATAAGTCTTATCCTAAATCATGGATTTTATAATATATACTTATATTTTTTAAAATAATTATATCCTATCTATATATATAGATAATAATGAAGGATATCTTTTATAGGGACCCAATAAATTAACACATATTATTATATTATGTATAACATCGACATCGAATAATTTCAACATATTGAACAAGATGCCTAGTGTCTTTAAAATTATAGGAACAGAAAATATAAAATAAAACAAAATAATCAAATAATTATTTGGTTATTCTACTTTTTGAGATTATATATCCTTTTGGTCATCTAAAATTTAATGGGATAACATGTAGAATACATATAAGAAAATATTGAGATAAAAATCAGAGTAATGGAAGAAATATGACAAGGAAAAATGATGTTTGACTTAAAAGTATAACATGATATCATAAGAGAGAAGAAATTTGAGTCCTAACATGGAATAATAACTTAAATTAAACAGTTTAATCAGATCATTAAATCAAAAAAATGTGTCTGAAACATATAACATGGAAAATAAAGTAATTGGGGCTCCTTGTATAAAAATATCATATGGAGGAAAAATTACCATAATCGATTATCCTTACTCCCTAATCACATAGATGATGTCTCATGAGACTAAAAATATTACACAATTCATTACACTAGTAGAAAATGATTTTTAATGTCGGACTTTTTAATTATAACGTCAGTTTAAAATTGAAATTGATGATGCTGATTTAAAAAATATGACTTCATTACATTGGTTGTTGTAAACTCAAACGAAAAATAAATTACAAATTATTTTTAGCATTGGTTTTGTAAAGAAAAGATGCAAAAAATCCATCTGTATCATTTTTGGAATATGTTTCCTTCAAAACTAATGCCAGAAAGTTACAAAAAAATATTTTCAGTGTTGATTTTTACAAAAACAGACTAAAAATGTAATTTTTTATTCTTCCTTGTTTTAAAAAATATTCTAATCATTGATTTGATAGGTTGTGTAGTAAAACCAGAGTTATGGATCACAAGTTATGGTCTTCAGAAGTTGACATTGGAAATGTGTCGATTGGCACAACTCGTTTCAAATAAATTTTGTTAAATATTATTTAAAGTCACATACAGCAAATGAAAATGGTGATCGATAATTATATTTACACACAAGTTGGTAAATCTAAATCGAATGTTCTATATTTTTAACTCAATAATAATAATAAATCATCTTTATAAGAATTCTAATAAAGCTATTTTGAAATGATGGAACTGAATAATAAAGAAAAGTAATGATTAGAATAGGTACGATGTTAAAATTAATGATTGAAGCCGTGTAGAAAACATTATTGAATTTAAGAAGTTGAAAATGTCGAACAAAATATAATTTAGATTTATATATAGTAAATGAAAATATTTTCGATAATGTTTAATGGAAATGTAGGCGAGATGTTAAAAATGTTAAACGCTTGTTGTGAAAAAATTGAAATTTTGATACTACATATAGGTGAATACTCTTTGGCATCGGTTTGGTTATAAACTAACACAAAAGGGGATTTACATTGTTCTTTTGGCATTGGTTTTGTAGAAAACCAATGCCAAAATTCCAATCAAATTCTTTTTTGGCATAATTTTTTAAATAAACTGATGCTGAAAAGTAAACAATTTTTCTTCCAAATTGGTATTTTTAAAAACAGATGCCAAAAAGTAAAAAAAATATTTTTGGCAATGAATTTTAAATAAAACAATTCTAGAATTAAAAAAACACTTTTCAGATCGTGTTTTTTAAAAACCGATCCAATAAATGGAAAAAAAAATACAATGTTTTAGATAATTTCTTAAGCTTCGATTTTATTGGTCATGGATCTAAAATAGAGTTAGGGATTAATATTTGTGTTCTATCAATGATGGAATTTTTTAAGTCTTCTATTAAAGAAGATCAATTTACAACAACCATAAGTTTAAATATGTAACTCTATTTTTACTCCACCACTAGTGAAATTAATTCTTTGGAAGTAATCTAAATCTTAGAATAAAAATATATAATTTTTGCTGTCGATTTTTGTAATAATTACAGCCAAAAATATATTTTTTTAAAATATGGCATTGGTTTTCAAAAATACGGATGCCCAAACAAATTGTTTTCATTCTGATGTCAGTTTTTAAATAAAATAATTCCAAAAATTCTCTAGAAATATATATTACGTCGGCTTATATGAAAATAACATCAAAATAATGACATTAAACCCCATTTTCTACTACTGTTACAAATATATCTAAGCACACACCTCAATACATGTTAGTGATTATGTGTTCCAGAAAAATAAAATCAATTATAAGGCATAAACACAACAATTATTCATGGAAATAAAATGGTTTAATAATATTATCTAATATAACATTTAAAAGAGATTTCATAACTAAGGAATTTGAGAGATGAACATAGAACATATATAACCCCATCAACATAAGGAATAATAAGATTTGTATATTTGTGAGTAAGAAATTTACACAGTTTATAAGAAATCTATAAGATCAAAGGTTATCTTCGTTGTTGAATATGACTTTAAAAGATTAAATGGAAATTAATTTTCAAAAAAATAAACCTTTTCACTTTTAAACCCCTTGTTCGAATTTTTAAAAATTGGAATAAATTATAGAAAAAAATTTATTATAAAAAAAAGAAAAAATACAAATGTATTTTTAGATTTTTCACTAGTTATTATTGTGGGTAATTTTTTACATATGGTATAATTTGAAAGAAACAATATTTCAACACAATTATAATATGGTAAAAAAGGGAGTCATTCAGAAAAAAAATATAAGCCTCGCATTATTTTTTAAAAAAAATTCAACATATGAAAAAATCACATTAAATTATCATAGAATAATTTAAAATCATTTTTTTTGAAAATATTTCAAAGGAAACATGGACATGGAATAGAAAGGTTTTTTGACCGAAGAGATAAATAAATTTAATTTACATTTAAAACAATTAATCAATCATTTTAAGTACCAGAGAGAGGAAAATAGTACTATTAGTGAAACATTTTTTGAATAATACGAGGATAATAAAATTAAAGGGCTTTATTAGGCAATTATTAAATAATTTTCTCAAATGGAACTTCAAGAATAAATCATCCCAATTAAAATTAGGAAGATGCATAAAACCCTACCTCCATGGTATCTTATTTATCATTAATCCCAATAATTTTAAATTACGTATGATATAATATTTTTAGTGTTATAATATACACCATATAAAATAAATTAGGTGCATAAAAGAACATATGTATCAAATAAGGATGTTTTTTATAGAAACCATTAAATCAAGTCCATAATTTGAAATGTATATATTTTTATCCTATAAAATAGACATATATCAATGTTTTTCATGATTAAAGTTTCAATTTTTAATCACTTTCACATAAACTATTTACATAATTTATTTAAATAATGTATTTAATTAACAAATCAATTATGTCCACGTCAAGTATTTTGAGGTTGTGCAGTTCATAATTAGTAAATGGAATTAATGTGTTGACCATGTTTGAAGGGGTAATTATTAAATCATATCATGAATAATAACCATGAAAAAATTTTCACTTCTATGTGAGTCATATACTTTTAATACCAACCACAAAATATGGTTTTGAAAAATAAACAACGTTACAATAATAGAGACAGTATGTCGTACATAAACATGAGTAATATTTCCATTTTTCAATGATCATGGTAGAAAAATTGTATTTGTTATTTCATATTTTGAAAATTATAATTCCATCATAAATATTAAATAATTTTTTTATATACAATTACATTTACCATCTATTCTGTGCGGTAATAAAAAAGCAATCACACTGCTTCACGAGGTGATAGTTCACTATACACACAAACCATGTTATTATTTTTCAATATATGGAAAGGTAATATGGTATATGATATATTAATTAAATATAATTATTATTATATCATTAATATAATATATTAAAATTAAATCCATCAGTATGAATATTCGTGAGATGTGATGATGAAAAACGAGTTACATCGATTCGTGATGGGGTAGTCTGCAATACCCACGAACTCTGATTTTGTTTCCCATTAGATATAATTGGAGATGGATTTATGTAACACCATTAGGATAATAACATATGAGTATATGGGATATGATAATTTTATAATATCATTATGATTTATTAATATCTAATCGGGGTGGAAGAAGAAGTATGAGAAAATTCGTGTTAAATTATAATACCTCCCTTTAAAAAAATATCTGTAGGATTACACTTAATGCCTTCCTATAATGGATTTCTAATAGAAAATAGGATATAGGATTAGGAGTAAGGATGTTATTGTGGTAGGTATTTGAAAAACCAATCTATTCTAGATGTACGGAAATGTGAGTCAAGGGGCATCCCTTTTATATGGAAGGAGGAGGGACATTCTTGTAAATAACCAAAACTATTCAATTTACCGATAAAATAAAAACATAAATAATATATTATTAACTATAGTGATTCTTAATATAAAATCAATTTTTATTACTTAATTCAAAAAAATGATCTAAATATGTTATTCAATTTACCACTTTTGTTTAACCCTTCATGTAAATCGATTTGGACATTAAACATAGTAACATATTATTAAAATTTTATACTATTAATTATAAAAAAAATTAAGTTGAACTTATTATATATTATTAATTATAGTGATTCCTAATATAAAATCCATTGTTATTACTTAATTCACAAAAATTACCGAATTTAATTTGAAATTATACCAGTAAATGTGTCGAAAAAAATATTTTCCATGAAATGCATTTTAAGAGCATAAGAAAATCATATAAAAATTAAATGACATGTTATAATAATTAAATTATTTTCAATTAATATTTATATATATAATATATACATTTTTTGAAATTATAATTTATTTATAGTTATTTTAATCAGTTAAAATTGAGAAACATTATGCACTTTAGAAATGTTGTCAGAAAAATGTGTTTTAATGCTGAAAAATAAACATATATAAAAATATATTATAAAGATGATTTAATTATAATTATTTTTAAAAATATAACTTAATAATATTTTTTTTCTAAATAAAATTAAAATATTAGAGGTACTTTTAATTACGGAATTTATTATAAATTAAATGCATTTTTACAAAAAATTATTATTTCTCAACTGTTACTAAAAACATTATTTTTCATGAAATACCAAAATCATAAACAAATTTAATATAAATTTTTTTTATTTCCAAACTTATGATCTATTTAAAAAATAAACTTCTAAATGTTCATAAAAATAATTATAATATTTTCTCACAAAATGAAAAAATTCATTTTTGAATAATTTCTTTGTATAATAAATTATATTTATTAAAATTTTTGTTTTACTAAAAATTTATTAAAAAATTTAAATTGAAATTTTTGTATATTTTGTAAATTAGTTTAATATATTCATACTTTGAAACATTAATGGCTAAATTAAATGGTTCATGATTATATAATAATATTTTAATATTAATTTTTCATTCGATTAAACTCAGTGTTGCTTGTTGAATATGATATAAAAAAATAGTTTTACATTACAAATTAATGGTTTTTATATTCCACCCCTTAGATAAATTTAACCCTCATAGTTTTAAATGGTTCCTAATAATCAATCTTTTTTAAATTTTAAAATTCGTTGGGTAAAATTCCTATATAATTAAAATCATTAAAAAAATTATATTTAAATATGGAAGGGGAAAAATAAAGGTCACAACTTAACTATGTTTTCACATAGGATAATAGTTTTTGGAATAGAAAAAATATATTTAAAAAGAGGATCCATTTTTGAGATAAAATTATATCATTTATTATGATAGAAGAGACCTTCGATATATAAATAATGTACAAATTTTTTATTTCAAGATCATTTTCATAAATATGACGGATACATTAACCATATTGATCACGAAAATAAGTATATATTCATACTTGACATTTATAATTTCGACCATTAGTTATTCTCCACCACAATATCATCCATTCCTCTAAATTATTAGTATTCATGATATATTTTTCATTTATAAAGCACTAAAATTATCTTCTAATGGTTGAATTGATTCCACAAAATGATATCAAGATATTCTTAATATATTTGAATACTATTCTAAACTAGAAATATTTAGTACAATGTATAATATTTCCCAAAATGAATACACCTTCTTAATAATCTCTAATTTCAATGTTTAACTTAATCATTCCATTACAATACATCTAAAATAACCTCAATATTAAAGTATTTAATTTTTTTCTCACCAAATAACCATTCAAATTAAATCAAATTTTAGACTTAGTGGTTACATATACATATATTCAATGAAACATTTCCAAAAATGTCATTAATAATTTCAAAATATTATTAATTAAAAAATATTTAAACCAATAATATGTATCCCAACATCAACATAATTTTATACATAAAATAATCTAATTAAAAAATAATAATACAAACTAGTACATAATGTAGGTTAGTGGTAGGTAATGCTCACTTATCATCCTCTTGGAGTTGTTTAAATCCACATGGCCTTACATTAATAATATTTTTTGTCACCTGAAATGTGGAATGTCCATTTTATAAAATTATAATAACATAATTCCTATAAATTTCACAAAAATATGATTAACATCCTCATTATTACAATTATTATCAAATCATTTTCTAACTACTATGGTTTGTTATATAAGTTATTTTCCCCTAAAATGTAAAATAATCTTAATTGAATATTAATTTTATAACATATATTATAGGATAAACCCTAATTTTTAGCAATAAAATTAAACATAGTTCCACAAAATATAGAGGCATTCTTCCTCAAATAATTTTTTTACTAAAATCCATCCTAAACCTACAGATTATATTATCATAAATGTATCCCAAAATAATTTAATCATCTTATAATTCCATAACTAAAAACTTCAAATAGGAAATTTAATCATTTAATAATATGGAAAACCTTCGAATTATCAACCCATGATAATTTTTTTCATCCTAGTTCAACCCTGATTAGCATTTATTCATGTCCTTCATGATGTTATATAATGTTTTTATAAATGTTTTATTACATATCACCAAGTTGTTTCTAACCATGTGTACAAAACGTTATGTTTCCATACACAAGGTTATGATCAAGTCTATATCAATGTGACATTTTTGTATTTATTACCAAAAGTACATCTATTAAAAATCCACATCCACTTGTAGTACCTTGAAAGTGATTTATTTTCTTAGAACCTACTCACTATATACTTTGCAAAAATTCTATAATATTTTCTATACATATATGTACCCTTATACTTATTCCTAGGGTTCTCATTAAAGTTTTCTCTTATAATTTTCCCATCGTATACTATACATTTCCTTTGATAACAACTATATTTACCCATAACTTTTAAAAAAAATTCTTAACAGACTTTTAACATAAAATCTCAAAAATTACAACACAAATATCATTATGCCTTGTGTATTTGGAAGAATAGATATATAAAACATCAAAATAAACAATAACATAACATATTTATTTTTTTCTCCTTAATATTATAAAAATACCATTTTATCTATTAAAATTTCATGGAATAACTTTCTGGATACATAAAAGAAATGAGTCACTTAAAAATCACACTAATGGAAAGAACATGTTAAAAAATCCTAACATGTGTGTCAAAGGTAAAACATGAAATCATAATTGAGAATGAAAATGGGTAATAAAATAGGAGCATAACATAAATAACATGACATCATAAGATCATTTCAATATAAGATATGTTGAATTAATATATAACATGACATAAACATGAGTCGAGGCTATCTTCCTAGAAAATATTATTTAGTAGATAGAGATTCATAATGGATTAAACTACTCCATATTCCCAAAAATGAAACCTCATGAGACTAATAACATTAACATATGCATTGTAATTCTATATTGACACACCCATCATAACATTTTTAGGATTATTCAAACCATAAAAAGAAAAAATAAACATAATAAATACATGTAATAATTACTAATAAAAATAAATGAGTTTCATAATCATGTCTCATAACATAACTAAACAAAATTTCTTAATAAAGGCAACTTATATTTGAAAAAAACGGTTGAATTTCCCCATAAAATAATGGGATAATAAGTTGGTTATATATGTGTGATAATAATATACATTGTTTAGAACAAATCTATAACATTATTGTTTATTATCAATTAAAATGTCATTAAATTATTGCATGAAATATATTTTTTAGAAAAATTCTCTTTTCAAATTCGATTCACATCTTCTATATTTATAAAACTAGCTAAATATCATGGAAATATTTGTATTATGAAAACCAATTTAAACCAATAAATTCATATTAATAGGTTTTATTAGACATTATGGTTGGTAATTATGGACATTTGGTATAAGTTAAAAGAAACATTCCTTTAACAATTTTATAAAAATGATAAAAAATGTCTTAGGTTGGAAAAATAAAAGATTCTCCCTTTTAATATTTTTAAAATTAAAAAGTGTTAAAATTTATTTAAATAATTATAAAAAAATTCATACATTTTTTGAAAACATTTTAAAACAACATATATTTAGAGGAGAAGGTGTTTCTGACTGATGGGAGAAATAAAGACGATTCTCCTTAAAAATATTAACACAGTAATTTTTACTAAAAAGGAGATGAAAATAGTAATGTTACAAGAAAAGTTCATGACTATACATAGAAGAATAAATTTAGATGTTAATATTATTAGATGAAAAAAATGTACTTCGATGGAAATTCTAGCATGAAAAATAGGAAATAAAATGATATCAAAGAAGAAACCATAACCACCATGGTAACTTCTAAATAATAACTAAAACTATTGATTTAAATGAATTTTAACTTAAAATAAGATGAATTATTAATTATTATTTATATAATATGTAAATGGTAAGTATACACAACATATAAAAAATAAAAAACATTGCAAAAATAAACATGTGTCTCAAGGAAGGATGTATTGAGATAAAAACCCATATATCGAGTCCTAAATTGGACATGTAAGTCTTAATATATTGTAAAATAAACATATATAATTCATATTTTTATCATAAGAATATTTTACATGTATAATACTATACGCATAATCCATTAAATTGATTTATTTTAATTGCTTACTTAATTATTTAGTCAGCTAACTCCATATATGGTGTTTTAAGGGTGCTGAATTCCAAAATTCAGAACTGCGTCGGTGTGTTTACCATGGTCAATGGACATTATTCCTTTATATCATGAATAATAATAATAAGTAGATAATTATTATATTTTTACATCAATTATACTTTTAACAGTAACCATTAAATAATGTTATAAAATGTGAACTGTGTTACAATTACAAAGATGGTTGGTCGTACGTACGCATAAGTAATGATTCAATTTTTTAACGATCATGATGGAATGAAGATAAGTGTTATTTTATAATAAAAAAATGATCATTATATAATAAATATAAAATTATTTATCAAAATAAACTTATATATACCATCCATGTGATGTGCTAATAAAAAATAAATCACATCACTTCGCAAGGCGGTAGTCCGCCGTACACAAAACAATGTTATCCTTTTTTAATAGATGGTAAGAAGAAAAGGATTTTGATATATTGATTTTAAATAATAAATCTTATTTAATTAATATTATATATATAAATTTAATCAATCATCATGATCATCAATGAGATCCAATGATGGAAAATGAGTTGCATTTGTTCGCTTAGCGACAGGCATCCGTACACATAAATTTTGATTTCATTTTTCATCTGATTGAAATAAATATTGATTAATGTAATTAATTAAAAATAATAAAATACAATAATTTTTAATATATTAATGTTGTTATATCATCATTACGGATTAATAATTTATGGATGTGGTTGTTAAAATAAATGAAATATTACAAGTAGATAAGGACACCTCTTATTTGAACAACCAATTTAGGATTATACATAATGCCATCTTAGATTTGATTTCTAATAAAAATGGATTCTATGAAATGGTAAGGGAATTAGGTGGGCGATTTTTTTAATTATTTTCTGGGAAAATTGTTTTTTATGTGTGTAAATGAGAGGATATAGGAAACATTTTTTTATGGGAGGAGTGGCATTATTATAAATACCAAAACAATCCAATAATGTGAACTCATTATTAAGACAAGTACCCAAAAAATGGATAAATAAAATATTTAAGTAGATATTATTTTATGAATAAAATATTAAATTAAAAACAAAAATGTTTTAAACTTGTTATTCTATTTACCTCTTGATTTTAACCCATGGTAAAAATGTTTTAATATTAATAGTGGTAGTTGTTTTTACAAATTGTAATGATTATTATGATAAAAAAACTTAATTGAGATATATTATATCATATTTATTAAACTAATTCTAAATATGGAATTCATATTTGAGAATTCAATTCATCTAAGTGTCATTGTTTAATTCGAAATTAATCCCACAAACGTGTCGGTAAAATGGTTTCCCATGAAATGTATTTTTCAAGAGTAAGATTATCTTATAATTACTGTATGAAAAAACAATCATAATTATATTAATTTAAATTAGTATATATATAATTTATTGATTTAATTTTAATTATTCCTTACTAGGGGTTATTTGAATTAGTTAAAATAGAGACACATTATGCATTTTCAAATAGTTTTTAGAATAATGTTTTTTAAATCCTAAAACACATATATAAAAATAAAATAAAAATATTATTTATATGTAATTAATAGGTTGAAATGTAACAAAATAATAATTATTTTACATTTAAAACATATTAATATAATAATTAACTTCTTGAATTACTTATTTTATTAAATATAAATGACAGTTTGACAAAAAAAGTCTGAATATTTTTATTCACTGAAAATCAATATTTTTCAAAAAATACCGAATTTTGACCCTAAGTTAATATTGATATTATAATTAAAAAAGATTAAAATTTTATAAAATAAAATATATAAATTTATCAAAAAAGAGTTATAATATTTTCTCATTAAAAGTAAAAAAATTATTTTTGAAGAAACAATTTCATTATATCACATAATAACTTTATTAAAAGTAGAGTGTTTATTAATAATTTATCAATAAATTTATATCGGAATTTTATGTATATTTCATAAATAAGATACACATACAAATTTTAATGGATAGTTCAAATAAATAATTTTTATATAATAATATTCTTATATTATATATTGGTATATTTAAAATTAGTGTTTCATGTTGAATATTCTGTCAAACCTAGAATTATTTTAAATATATTAGTTTGTTACCTCAATGATCAAAGCAGATCTCGATCATTAATTTGGTAAATAAGAAACTAATGTTTGTAAAGGTTTGGATTAGAATTATACTAATAGAATATATATATCTAACTCATTGTTGATACTGGTATAATATGGGGAGGAGAAAAAAGAGAAAAACAAGAGATTTACAACAATTATAGATGATCTTGGTTTTAAGAATGATGGTTACATTTGGTTATACATAAAATTATTAAACAATTTATAGAATGTTTTAACAATATTTTCTAATAATAATTCTTGAAACAATGAAAGGAACTAAGACATTTTTGACATTTCTAATATCAACATTAGACTTTTCTTGGAAACTTCGATTGTGCATGAATTTCATATTACAATATTGATGGGAATGATCATCCAATATAAAAAATGGTGAATGGGATGTTCATGATTAATGTTCGCTAAGTTGTTCTGATGGTTTTAATATTTTATGACTTTTTGTTTTTCATCTATAGGGAATGACAGTGAAGGTAGTGGATATCGAGCATGGATTTGCATGGAGAATTTTGGATGAATACTTAATAAGTTGAGAAGAAGAATTCATCATTGAGGTATTTATAGTTTAAGAATGGGGTTGAATATAAAATATGAATTGATAGAACATCCAAGATCATTTTTATTGATCAATATTGATATTTTTTACAATTTTTAGGTCACGTGTACTCTATCCACATTTGTGTGATCCCACATTTATCTTTTGGATGGTTGAGTACTTTAATTTAAGTTAAACCCTTCTATTGAGAACTCTTTCCAAGGAATTATGGTATCAAAACCCACAACCCCGGTCACACATGCCCCTCACCAGTAATTACTCACATGCATCACCTATATTAGGAACATTGTGTGTGCTATACATGCTCAGCGGGAGTTATGCACACCTAATATCACACTCTTCCAACTATGGCTGGCCAGGTAAACCTCTCTCACATGGTTGACCCAGATGGGCCCACATGTGTGGTTGAGGGGTTCTTGTTTAATAGTGCATTGACCAATTTTTAAACACTAGTCAAGATTAAAATTATTAGAAGAAATTTAAAATATATTAATACTACATTAAATATAGGTATAAAATTTTTTTATCCTTTAAATAATTTTACAATTTTTATTATATATTTTTATTATAATTTTAATGAATAAAATTAATAATGATTGTATTAATTTTAACATAATTTCTTATGCCATTTTTAAAAACAACTAAGGGTCACAAAAAATTTTCAAAAAAATAATTTATTGAAAAATAATATTAAAATATTTTGAAAACTAAAATTTTCGAATAAAACGAGTACTTTTATATACTTACTAATCACTTTTGTTTTTTTTTTATTAAAATGACTAGTTATTTATAAAAGAAGTTAAAATGAGTTATTATATAAATTTTATATATTATATGTTATCATTTTCAAATATCGACTAAATTTTATTTTTCTTCTTCAAATTAGATCATTTATTTATAGAACACAATAACATAGAAATTTATATAATTTAATTAAAATATAATAAAAATATAATGCATTGAAAAATATTAAAATTGTAACTTTTTTTTGATTTTAATGTTTCAAATTACCTATAATTAATATAGAATATTAGGAGACATTAAATTTTTATGTTAAATCATATTTTGTTTTGATTAAATTTTGAAAATAACTGTTTATAATTATTTAATTAAAATAAATTTGTTGCTTGAATTCTTGAGATGTTAGAATTAAGACATTATTTTTTATCTTGTTTCATATAGAAAATCAAACTGAAACAATTCGACATATGATAGATAATAAATTTAAAACAATAATTAGACATTTTTTAGATAAAAATATTATAATTGATTATTAACATATATAAAAAAGGTTTAAGAATACTCAAAATTTTAAAAGGTCATTGTTCGCCAAATTGTTTCCTATAAATATTTTATTTTCATTTTAAAAATAAATTTATTAAAAAATTATAATATTTATTTATTTAAAATAATTTTATTTATAATATATTGTGTTAAAAAGTGATTAGGGTGAATTTTTAAGATTCATAAAAAATAATTTATTGTTAATGAATAGTGAAAATACAAATTTAACTAAAAACATTTTACTTTTAGGAAATTATCGTAACATAATAATGTATTTAAATTTCATAAAAATTATATATATATATAATATATAAAATAATAAAAAATAATAATTCTATTAAAATTATTAAGTTGAATATATAAAATCTGTGTGTATCTTTATCGAATACGGAGTGATATTTTAGTATAAATTTTTTTTATTCGCTTATATTAAAATATATTTTTCATCCATTACAGAAATTAAATATAAAAAATTTATTTCATATTATAGATTATAATATTCAAATTTTTTAATAATTTCACTTTTATTTTGAAGTTTATAAATAATATTACTCATATAAAAGTTAATTACCATGATAATAGCGAATCTATTATTTTTTAATGAATTTTTTTATGAAAATGCAACAAATTAAATAAAATTATTTTAACTAATATATTTTAATCAATTACAATAATTTTGATTTTTAAAAACCTATATAATTATACTAGACAACATATAATTGGTAAAAAATTATAAATAAGATTAAGAATGAATAACGGAAAAACATCTTGTTTCCAGATAAAAATAGTTCTTCTTCATATAAAAATATCAATTTAAAACTAAATATTCTATTATTTAGAATTTTAATTAAATTAAATAGAGATTTAATTTATATTTATATTTTTAACAAAGACATAGACAAACTCTATTTCAAGATTTATAACATAGTTTCGTAATAATAAATGGAAATGATTTAGAGGTTTGTTGTCTTTATAAGATTATACATACAAATAGATCCCCATAAACATAAAAACCTATTCAATATTTAAAATTATATATATTTATCCTCAATCCCAAATATCATCTAAAAAATGAATGGATATACTATGTATAATACATAATAAAATGGGTGATATAGAAATCCCAGTAAGGAGGAAAACAATGAAATATCGTATAATAAATGAATTATGAAGCATAACATGATATCCTAAATGGGATTACCGTAAACAAGGATACATAGAATAAGGAAATTATTTATTAATATTATTAAAAAATTTAAAAAAACCTAAAACATGATACCATAAACATATGTGAAGGGTTACTCCAAATGCCATTATTATAATGTTTGAAAAGTCCCATGGGGGGTTTAGGTTCACTTCGTAAACCCTTACATAACATTTCAGGAGATATAAATCATCAAACAATGATTAAGAGGGATATTTGATTTGGAGATCACCCATCATATAAATTAAAATCATTCACTAGGGTTTCATATGTGTTAAATAAATCATATATAAATCATAATCTTGATCAAACCCAAGAGAAGGAAGAAGGTTTAATAATTATGATTCAATGCCTAACTAACGACTAAATACTAATTATTCCAAATAGAAGAAGGAATTAAATACTTTTAATGTTCATATTTTAAAACCTATCCTAGGTATTTATAATCACATTCCAAATTAATGATTTCATAATAATGGTATAGGAGATGGAATAATAAAATCATACAACTCAGGTGAATCTTTAAGGAATAAAAAAGTATATATTTATAGAAGATATGACCTTATTGTTCTTTTTAAAACTAGAATTGAAAAAATAGTGTTATGAATAAAATAATTTGTATTATTAGATTCTATTCATGTTTTAATAAAAAATTCTTGGGGTAAATCATGATAATAATCAAAAACTAAGAAAGGTATTTTAAACCATATTTACATTAAATTGGGAATTTTTAAGGGAACTAAAAACATTCATAACTCCAAAAATGAAATTTATATTTAAATATATAAATATATAAATATATAAATATATAAATATATATATATAAGGTAAGTATAGAAAAAAGTGGAAAATGAAAATAATATTTTATAAAAAGGATATAAATAAAGAGAACATGTAACCAATAAGTCACAAAGTACATTTAGAAGATCCCTTCAGGATTCAGAAGCATTCTAATAAACCCCCATTAAAGAGAGATTTATTTATGTTGAAGTTAAAATATAACGAATAAATATAATAAATTATATTAAAACATAAATTATTAGTATACATACAATTTAAAATAAATTAGGATCATGAAAGAAGATATATTTCAGAGAGGGATACATTGAGAGAAAATACTTATGTCTTTAGTAATTTTTTAATCTAACGTCATAGGGTGGTTGGAAACAAAATATTAATTCCAATAAAATGTATGAAATAAAAGATTATGCTAAAATAAATTCATTGTCACTATATACACCATACAAATAAGATATTTTTGTGTGACAATAAAGCATTTCCCAATAAAGGGAAATTGATATAAAAACCATTTCCCATGTGTAAAAGTTACCCACACTTGAACATAACATATAGAATAATTAAATAAAGTAATATATATATAATAATTTTAATCATATATTTTTAATTTTTTTTGAAAAGGTTGGGGCTGAAGCTTCATTTATTATTAAATCAAAGCAAATACCTCTTTAACTAGATAGAGGGAGACCCATTACATATCCCAAAGTCCCAATGGGTATTTATCCCACTACAAGGCCCATAGGCCCAATTTTTTGGCCAAAGGTCTATTTTGTGAATTATACTGCTACAGTACCTACGCTGCTATAGTACCACACATTACCCACCACCTCTACATTGCTCTGCCACTACTACAGTACCCATCGTTGCTACAGTGCTACCTATTCTACAGTACCACGAGCGCAATGGGTTTTAAACCACAATTTTTCATATAGGATTACGGGGTGGTTACCACTAATCCAAACCCCAATACGTTCATATGTTTTTAATATGACAGGGGGATTTATCTATCAAATGTTATTTATTTATAATATATTTTTCTTTCTTATATCTGTTACTTGATAGTGTTCAGTCAATTTCTTCATGAATCCTTATTTATGTTGGTCATGGAAGAAAAAATTATAACATAGTTTTATAATATCCAATATAATAATACTGATATATAAAAAAAATTATACACTAAATATATTTTTATGTATAACCATGATGGGTGGTGATGAAAAATAAAATTAATATTTCGTGGAGCCAATAGTTCACATGTACAAATGATTAATGTTTCCATTTCATAAAAATCTGCAGATAATGAAGGTAAATAATATTTTGAATTTATTCAACCATATTTATATTATATATATATAATTAATTTATAAATTAATTTTTTTTGATCTTCCATGAATGGTTGTTATGACAAAATGAAGATGTCGCTTTGTGGAGGCGGTAGTCTGCTGAAAGAACAAACAACGCTTTTTTGTCATTGTAAAAGAATAGGAATAAATAAGTTTTATTCCATAAAAATGATAACATATATTTATTATAATGATACTTATGTAATTATATATTAATAGATATAAGACACTTTTAATAAAATGATGAGAGGGAAAACATTCAGAAGAATTTATTGCTTATATTGGTGACTTTACCTTACTTTAGATATTTTCTGAGTGGTGATAACCTTAAGATACCAATTAGAGACCAGTAGATTATGGTTGAAAAAAATAAATTAATAGATATGAATTTATGTAATTGTTTCCTGAGAAATTAGAATGATAAATGTAACTGTTGAGGGTTGCAAGTGATTCCTTTTACAAGTAAAGAAAATGGCTCTTTTGGGAGTACCCTTTACCATTCCATTATATCACTACAGTATTCCATGGTCAACGCCTCGAATTTTTTTAATAATTAATCTAAGGAATTTTGTTTTCATTATATCATTAACCAAGAAATTATACACATTATTTTAACATGTATAAATTTATTTACCATATATTTGTTTCATTTTTACATTTTGATTATTACATTGTTAACTAATTTTTAACTAAGTGATGTATATTTTTTAAATAAATATATTGAAAACCCTATTACCAAGTTATTATGATTTGAAAAAATAAATTTAATCTCAATTAAATATATTTTAATTTATAAATGTGCTAAAATGTTATTTTAAATTAAAATATATAATATATAAAAATTAGTTTTTTGTTGAAAAATTTCTTGTAAAGATTATGAGTTCTTTCATAGTATTTAGTATTGAATACTAATGGAATGACTTTTAATATACTCATATATATATAAATAATATTATATTCGTAATTTAATTAGGATCGTTTTTATTGATTAATTATGATTTTGAAAGTTATTAATAAAACAATTCTTTAAAAAAATTAACCATTATAATAGTACCTAACACTAATTTCACTAATATTATCATTACACATAAAATTTAAATTGAACATCTTATCTAATATTTACCAATTTAACCAAAATAAAAAAACTTTTTTTTATATATTTAGTTTTTAAAAATTTATAAAGTATAATTTATATTATAATAACGTAAAAACATTTTTTCAGTGTGACATGAGATTCGATACATTTAAACACGTGTTCTTGAAATGAAACATGGTATTTTTCAAAATTATTTATATAAATTTTTATTTTTTATCTTATCATAACATTGATAGTTTTTCATATAAGTTGATATTTCTACTATTCACGTAAAAATCAATTACATCAACAAATTATAAATATTTATCACAAATTTATATTAATATGAAAATGATAAATTTTATTTTATAAAATTTTATTTTAATGTTAATTTATTTTTTTATTTTTTAAAATATATAAATTATAAATAAAACTGCTTTTATTGGTAAATGATGTTTTTAAAAAATATATATTCTCACAATTATTTCATATCGATATAAAATTTATGTGTTCTTAATATATTTGTTCATATATTAAAATATTTTATGTATTCAATTTAGTTAATTAGGAAAAAAGATTCAATACTTAATAAAATAATTTTTTAAAAATAATTATTACATTTATTCTAAATATGATTTAATAAAAAACATTATGTATTTATTTACACTTAAAAAAAATAAATTCCTATTTCAGTGATATTGAAAAATTATTTTTAATTTTATATATAAAATATCTCTCATTTTAATAATAATATATATATACATAACAAATTTTATTTATCTATATATAATATTATAATATCATATTTTTATTTCATTTTGAATTATATTATTTTAAATTTAATACTTAATAGTACCCAAAATCAATATGATTATGTGGTTAATAACCAAAAATCACAATTAAAATATCTATATTTTCAACAACTATAATTACAATGACAATTTTTTATTTCCATATATAGGCTTACTAAATCATTTTTTCATTTCTATCTCGCTTGGTAATGCATGGTTCTAATTTTATATTTTTAAAAATTACTTCTCCTTTAATAGTGGTATTCCTCATTATTGGTTTTGGGCTATAGGGGTCCCCAAGGTATAAGATGATCCAGGAGATTTCATAGTTGTTAAGAATATAATCTTCTTTATATATTTTCTTGTATTATTTTTTATCTTTTAATGGATGAACATTATACATTATGTGTAATAATCTATTATATGTGTTACATGGTTTGATATAATGTCATTATATTGTTACATTATAATTGAATTTAGTTTTTTTATCTTGGTTTATATGTCATGTTTCCCATTGCTTAATCACGTTTCAATTATTTTGATGGAATAGAGAAAAATTCATTATAATTATTGAAAAATTTAAAAATAGTAATAATAATAACCATAATGGCTTCTAAAACATTTGGTGTCACATTATCCCCCCTTAAATAAATTGTACCCTGATAATTTATATTTTTTAAAAAATAAAAATGTTAGATGATGGTATATATAAGGTGACTTGAGATTTAATTTCTAGAGTGATATCAACCTTGCAAACATAGGAAGAATATAATTTTTCTTTCGAAAAATACTGTCCCTGATATTTATTATTCTCCAACTATTTGATCCAATCATCTATCATTATTTGGTATCGAGACTCACATTGTTTGATTTTCTAATAATGTTTGTTCATAATCTTCTTCTCCTAGACTATCAAAGGTTGATAAAAAATGTTAATTTCTAATTCCAAATAATGATTTTCACTAAGTCTATAAAACAAATCTAGTTCCAAAATTTATTGAATTTATCATGGAAGGATATTAGTATTTTCGTGAGACACATTCCTATAAACTTCAACCTGGGAAATGACAATTCATCATCTAAATATTCAAGCGATGATTTTATTTCCTTAGAATACATTCTTGGTATAAGGGGAGAGTTTGTTGAACAAGATGAAAATAAAACACCCATAGTTATTTGAGTGGATGATAATTGTTCCTTTCAACACACCATTTTCAAAAATGAATTCCATTTTTGGAATTTCCTAGAATTTATCTTTCTCACTTGTCCATATATGTTATTGATACCTATCATAGACTATAACCTTTATACTAGGTAATTGAATCAGATAATTCTCATGATTTCCCCACAAAAATAAATAGACCACTAATGGTTTTTTTATTTACTTGGGTTCCACACCTATCATGATAAACTTCCTATTTAGTTTTATTTTACTATTTAATTCTAGATGACTGCTTCCTTCATTGTTAATTCATTTTACAGTGCCATTATATAAATTAAATTAAGGATTCATCCCACATTTTTTACATAAATGAAATTGAGCCTTATTTTATTCATGGTCTTCATTGCATATATTTTCATGATCTTCCATCGTTATCTTATTTTAAATACTTATTATTTCAACTACTGTTAACTATTAATCATATTTTATGATTTTTGGTTGGGTATAATTTCCTTATTTTTTTAATTCATCACTCATTTTAATTGGATTATCATTTAGTTAATCATCACAATGTCTCTCACAGACATGGTTAACATGGTCCCTTTTTATGACATCCTTCACTAATACCAAAATGATTAACATGAGTTATAAAATATTGACATTATAGGGGATTATGAAAATTAATAAAATAAAAGGGATTCAACTGTAAAACCTTTACCCCTTTTGTCAACAATTTATCCCATAACTCTTTCAATTTAACCTATGTAATTCTATGTTTATCATTGGTAACATTATTTTATGTTATATTATACTTCTCAATATCTTCCACCAAGGTAACTATAAATTCAGTCCATTTTAGTGGTTTATAAACTGTGTATAATCTGCAAGTAAATCCCCTAATAGAGTACATCCATGTGTGTAGACTTATTCTCACTCATCATGCATCATAGTGATAATCAAGTCAATTATCAACCAAAAATGTTTCTAGGTTCTGAACCATAGGATAATCTATTCCACTACTATATCCACATTATTTTATAGTGAACCGACCATTAAAAACACTTTATTACATGATTGATAACATAATTTCTCAATAAGATATGAAAAGGGTCTATAGGTCTACTGTATTTGAAATATTAGACACAAAAATAATTAAAATTAAATATAAAATATAATTGTTATTTAAACACCAACATTGTTATCCTCACTCCAAAAAGTTTTACAAAACATCATTTGATATCATAATGGAAATACATAAGGAAATGGGTGATCTATAGAGCTTATTATGGGAGTAAACATGCTGATAATAAATTACATTAGTGTCAATAGGCATAACATGATATTTAAAAGATGATGATCATAAGCATGGATAAGTAACATAATGAAATGATTTCATAAGATAATAAACATTTTGAAATAATTTCTAATGTGATATCATAAATATATGTCATGGGTCACTCTTAGGTCCATCATTATAAATTGAAAAACTTCCCACAATAAATTTAGGTTCACCCCCTAATCCCTTATAGAACATTTATATAGATATTAGTTTTTTCCCAATTAATTTCAGTTTTATATAATTCAATATAAAATTTTATCATAAATTAAAATCATAAATATATGTTCTATAGAAGTAAAAATAATCATACATATATCATAATCATGATCAAACCCATGAGAAGGAATTAGGTTTTATAATTCAACTTCAGGGCACTGTAGAAATCTTAATTAGAAGGAATTCTAAGAGAATAAGTAATTATATCATTTATCTATTAATTTTTTAAATTTAAACAATGTTATTTGTCATTTATTTCAAATATATATATTTATGGTGAATGGTCTAAGAGGATAAAGAACAAAAAATTACCACTTGGGTGAATCTTTATGAAGTAATAAAATGGATTATTTGAAGAAATAAATACCTTATTATTTTCTAAAACATAATAATGGAACCCATGGGTTATTCATAAAATAATTAAAGTTTTTCATAAGTTATTATTTTTTTAAAAACATTTCATGTGGGTGATGTTGCATATTTCACAAGAAATAGGAATGTTCACTTAAATGAGGTTTACTAAAAAGTGGTAAATTTAAAGTGATTAAAAATATGTATAATCCAGAATATTAAAGGCATATTTTACTAGGTATATATTTAAGGGACATATATAAAAATTTATAGTAGTTACATGAGAATATATTTCATAAAAGGGAGAAAAAGAAACAGAGAATGCAATTATTAATTCATGAAGGATGCGTAAAAGATAGCTTATGGATTTAGAAACATTCTAATAAAAAACCCTTTAAAGATATAGAGATTAAATTTCATGTTAAAATACCATGTAAAATATTATACATGATATTTAACATAAAATATATGTATACACACCATTTAAAATTAATTATTTTCATAAAATAAAATATATCCAATAGAAAGAAATTTAGAGACGAAACCCTAACAAATTTTGTAATTATTGGATAAAAAGTCATTGGAGTCATGAAAATAAAAAATTTTAATAAATTAAATGAATTAATACATGTATTATTCTAAAACTAATTATAGGGAACTATATATTCCATGGAAATATTAAATTGGTGAATTACATTAAACTTGTCTCAATGAAGAGAAATTGAAATTAAAATTGTTACCTCTATACAAATACACTCAAAAATTTCACATAACTTCATGAATAAAAAATTAAGTTCATTAGATATATTAAAAATAACCTTATTCGTATATATTTCATATTACATGGTTCTTTAACTATCTTACTTTTTTTATTGGTAAAATAGTTTTCATGCCTATGTCGGTTACCTGAGGTTTTTCGGTCAATTTCAGTATAACTCTTTAAGTGTTACAGCCATGGTATAGAGTATTATAATATATTTTTATATTACAAAAACACTAGTAGTGTTATGAAATTAATTTATATATATTAAATATATTTTAATATCCATCTAGGATGGTTAGTGATGACAAATAAAACTCATTTCTCTTCGTGGCTATAGTTCTTATGTAAGTAAGATTATTGATTCTATTACACTATAAATGAGAGGGAACTATTTTAAATAATAATTTTATGTTTTATATATTTATATATACATAAATACATATATTATTAATTCAGTAATTATATCATTTTTAAATTCCAAGGATTGTGGTAATGAAAAATACAAGATGTTGCTTCTAGAGGTTGTATCCCACGCATCGTAGTAATGATGCTTCTGGTTTTCTTATACGGTTTATAGGGATAAATAATGGTTATTAAATTAATGTATTAATATATTTCTACAATAAAAAAATTATTTTATATTATTTTCATGTATATATTGATGTTGGTAGATTATGATTATAGAGAAAATGTTACTAAGAAGGTAATAATTACACTACAGATATGATCTTGTCATTGAGATTTTTTTACATGTGAAGTGATTAATAATATTTAATGATATCATGGGATTAAACATGACAAAATGAAATTACTTAAAGGTATTTTAGACATATTTTCCAGGAAAATTATAATGGGGGTTTTATTATGGAGATTTTGATGCAATCCCATTTACAAGTAAAGGGATCTTTTGGGAACACCCTTTTCTCTTCTATGATATCAATAAACTATTCCATGGCCAATGACACCAAAAATCAATGATAATGGATTTATGGGTTTTATTTGGAAAACAAAGGCTCGCCGATGAATTTATACACATGTTTTAAACATGTTACAAGTTATATACCCATGGTTTTTTCATTTTCACATTTTTATTTGTAACATTTTTAACTAGTTTTTAACTAAGTGACTTAAATTTTTTTAAATACATGGTAACCGATATTAAAAAAAAATTAATGTTTTAAATGATTTATTATCCATTTAATCTAATTAAATATATAAATATGGGAGAATACACATTAAAATAGAATTATCTAATGTAAGAAATATTTTCTGTAGAAAAATTGATTGTAACTGTTATTTTTTTAAAGTCTTACCCAATATTGATTAGAAAATAAATCTATTGTATATATTTATATATGTTATTAAAAAAAATTATAATAATAATATAAGTTATATCATTATTATTTATTAAATAATAAATTACACGATTTTAAAAAACAATTCCTTATAAAAAAATTTTACTTATATCAAATTATTTGACACTAATCATACTAATATTATATTTATATATGGAAATTAAATTTAACTTGTTATATAATATTTAAAATTTGAAATAAATATGACGTATATTTTAATATATTTTATTTCTAAAACAGATAAATTCTAATTTTAAAAATAAGCAGGTAAAAATAGTTTTTCGTTGGAAATATTATTTGAGTTTCAAAAATGTTAGATATGGCTTTATATGTTCATAATAGTATTTTTTTTAAATATTTATAATTATTATTAAATATATTTTTTCATATCAAGAGGGTTTGATAAACATTTAGGTTATTCTCGTATTATAAAATTAATATTTTTTGTAGGTAAAAGTTGGTATTATTATTATTCACCTAAAAATAATTTACTTCATGAAAATATCAAAGATTCATCTAATATTAATATTGACTTGATATAAAAATTTAAAAGAAAAAATCTTCTAACATTTATATAATTATCTTTATGAAAAATGATGTAAATTATAAATGAAATCAGTTTATTGGAAAATGACATTGGTTAACATTATTTCTATTAATATTATTTAATATATATTTGTAATTTTAGTGATATTAATATATTAGTTCATATATAATAATATTTTATTGTTTTAATTTAGTTTATTTGGAAAAAATATAAAATACTTATAAACCTTTTCATTGGAAATAAATATTACTTTTATAAAAAATATGCTTTTAAAATACCATTATTTAATTATTTACATTCAAAAATTTAATTTTTACCACTTCATTGATATAGAAATATTTTTTAGAATTTTATATATGTAGCCTATAATATTTTAATAATAATAAAAATATTTGTGTGTAACATTTAAATATATATAAATATAATATTCTAATGATTTGTTTTTATTTCATTTTGAGTTATATTATTTCAAATTTACCACTTAACAAAACCCAACTCTAGTGTACCGATGTGGTATATAAAAAATGACCACAATTTCAATGACCATAATTATAAAATTAATATTTCAGTTCTATAAATAGACATACTAAATCAATTATTCCATCCACTCTCAAAATAAAAGTACTAATTCTATAGTTTTTTCATAATGATTTCTATTTTCATGGTGATCATCATATGTATATGTTTTTTTGAAATAAGTGGACTTAAATGCTGGGTATGATCTAGGCTATTTCTTTATTGAGAAGATTTTATTATTTTTTACCTATTTTCCAATATTTGGGTTTCCTATTTTAATGGATTTTATTCATCAATAATGTATAATATCCCATTTTATAGAATAAATTTTTTTTATATACATTCATTGTATTGTTCTATTATAATCAGATAATGTGTTGTTATATTGGTTTATTATGTTTTCGGATAGCTCTCTAATCAAGTATTAATTAATTTGAATGAATGGAGAAAATTTTAATATTATTATAGAAAGAATTAATAATAAAAATAATAATGGATCCAAATATGAAATTTTTTATATTTTATCACTCCCATATTTGGTTAGCAGGTTATTTTAAAACATATGTTACTTCGGTAAAAACTAGTTGCACCCCAAAAATAAAAGTAAATGTAAACATATAAGAGAAATAAAATTTATTTTTTAAAACAGAATTTAATGTATTTTTGAGGATTTATCGACCCACTATCACCCAAAAAATAAATTATTTTTATCTTTTCGAGTCATTGACCCTTGAATTGAGTATTTGTATAATTAAAAATTAAAGGGTACTCCCAAAATATCCTTTTTCATCATGTATAAAGGGGGATAATTTCCTTCCTCTAAAGTTATATAATTCCATCAAACTTTTCAGGAAATCATGATGAATTTCTCTATCCAATAGTTCCCTTATATTAAATAAATCCACTATTCTTCAAAATATATCCTAACCCATTCATTCCAAATATACTATCCAAAGAATGTTCAGGGTCCCATTATAATTATTAATTAATCTGTATCCTATTCACCATAATATTTCTCATCCAAAACTACCCTATAGGTAGTAATATAATATCATTAGTATTATTGGTTCTCTACAAATTTATTTTATTAATATAAAAACCCTTATTTAGTACTTCCCATCCACATAAATAAATAAAGGAACATTGATTGAACGTTTGTGCATACTACAGCCTCCACAGAGTAATGTCTTTTATTTTTCACCACCACCTATATTCACTAGTTATAAACATGTATTTTTGTAATAAATTATACATATATAATACAATTATTATTATCATGAAAAAAAATTATAATCCTGCATTATTTTGTCTCATTCATTACAAAATGAAAACATTTACCATGCATCATGCATACTACCAACTCTATGAATTAATTTATTTATCACATTTATTTTCATTTTTAATCAAGATTAAATCAAATATTATCAAAAAAACATATAAGGAACTAAATAATATCATTATTCATCTTTCTTAATGATGTTATAAAAATCTTTAACCATACTCACTCGTCGAGTAATAACGTCTTCTTATTTTGGATAGTTTCACCCCATGCATGAACTAAGAAATAAAAATCTAATATGGATGTCCTTAAAAATGAATTTAAGGTTAAAATATAAAGTCTATGTGTTTTTTCATATATTACTTTTGAAAATTTTATGGATTATTTTCTGAGTTATGCTTTTAGATGGTGTGATATTCTGAGGCTCGGCGTGCACAAAATTTATTTTTAAAATATATTAAAAATAAAATATCATCAATGGGTAGTTTTCCAGAAAAATGGAATAAGATCTAAAAAGATGCTTAAATTAGAAATTTTAGGGCTCTCTTTAGTTTTGAGCATGAGTTTTATCATAGTCATGACATAATTTTTTAGGGAGTTGGGAGTTTTTATAATGTGCGGTCATGTGTGAAAAAAATAAAATAAGTAAACAAATAAATTATTTAATTTAACATGACATGGTTACCTAATCGATTTCGATAACTTGGAATCTATGTCTAAATTTTAGGGTTAGTTGAATATCCCATCAAATTGAGAGATGGAATTAAAGAAGATCTAGGCAGAAGACATTTGATCTGATTATGATCAATGATCGGTGTGCCAAATGAATGTGTGAATCCCACTAATGATAGTGATGTGTGATTGTTCATTCCAAGAGATTGATATAAATTATGATATAATTTTTTATTTAGAGAATTCAATCCTATTATTTTATTCCATATTAATTAAGATCAATTCCATAAATATAATCGACTCACTCATCAATGATATAATTTCTGTGACAGATTTATTTGATGGTTATAAATCTCTTCATTCTTCTATTTCTTCAGTAATGGACTGAGGGTGAATGGAAAAATGTTGAGGTTCATTCCTCACAGATTTTGGTTTATGTATTTTCTTTTATTTCATTTCATATTCCCCATTTTTATTTTCTTTCGACAATGATTAGATGAATACCAAGTATTAGATCATTAAATGAACATTATTTAGTGTAAGAGATAAAATATTGTAGGTGCAGTTCAAGATTAAGGATACTATTTGTTTTGTGAAGATGTATTAGAACAAGGACTGTACTTTTTTATGAAGGTTTTTCAATTTTATGACTATGAGGCATGATGGATGGTTTTCCCATGTGATTTGGTTGCTAGATTCTATTGAGCAGTGGTGATGTGACTCGATTTGACCAGATCCATGTTTTTAAGATATATTCATGGCATATTGGAGACCATAGGATACTAAAATGTTGTGTGAAATTAAATAAAGGGGTTAATTAAATATTTTTATAAAAACTGTTTAATTAGAGGATACACCCTATATGTGTCCTGGCTATGATTCTATGGTTTCTGTAGAGAAGATTAATGTCAAAAATTGTGTGACTCATGTCCCACAGTGTGTGAACCTTACATGGAAGCTCGAAATGTACCGCAAAGTGTACAATGACATGGAAAGGAGTATATGATCTTATAAATGATATGTACCTAGGCATTTACAAGTCTAGAATTGATTTACATGTGAAGAGTCATGTAATTAGACATGGTCAAGAGTACATGGGGTGAGACACACTTTGTACTTGGGCAGAGACATAGACACGGGCTTCCGCTGTGATACGTGGGTAGGACCCAATTCTGAAAAGAAACATTGTGTACTACAATTACACAACACGTACTTGTAAAAATATTTCATGGAGCCCTTGTAATTTATATCATGTTCATGATTAATTATGGTACGTTCCATTGATCCAATTATATCAGGGTTTAGTATGGAGTCACATCCACTACATTGGATAATGATCCCCTCTGAGGAAATTCTTTCTTTGATAGAGTTATCAGAATCCATTAATGAGTCCTAGAGTGTGATGCTTTGTCATAATATTATTCATAGGTGGTGCGAGATACTCTATTATTCTCTTTAGACTTATAACCTATAATTCATATGGAGAGAACTGATGAGAATGAAATCTTGGATGAATTCCTTCTATTCTATTTTCTTTGTGAAGTGTGTTCTCTTGGATGAGTTTGATGTGGAGATTTCAATTAAAAATATTGGGCTGGAAATAATGGTTTGGGATTTACCTTGAGACCATGTGTCTATGTTTAGTATATCTAGGTTTTCTTGATGTATGTTTTGTTGACATATACCTATGATGATTTGACTGTTATTGATGATTTTATATTCATAATGATTTTGGGGTCTTCAACTGGGTATTGTAATAATCACCCCTACATGGGATTTCCCACACATTTTATGTCTTATACATATGGATGACATTTTAAGGAATTCCTTGAAAGACTTGTAATATGCATATCTCAGTGAGTTTGACGGACCAAGGTGTGTTCCTATGGTTAACAAGACAGTAGTCCTCCCCGACATTATATGTTAGACTTTTTTAAGTATATTTTTGGTGGTCCTGTATTTGGACCTTTTTCTTTTTTGTACTCTTTTCATACATTGATGATGATATTTTATATATATGCATGCATAGTTTTCAGTATTTTTATATTTCATCAATGTAAGGGATTGAAGATGTGTGAATATGTATAAGGACATTAGCATATGTACTGCTAGGTGTGTGATATGCCGACTTGGTGCTTGTTGCTATCCTTTTCCCTATTTGAGGTAGGCATGGGGTAGTTAGAGCATGAGACCAATTAGGATGGTTCATGATAGAGTGGTACTAGAGGAGTTGGTGTGACCTTAATACGGGAGTCTATGAGATTATTTTAGGGAAAAAAAATTTGGTGTTTTGAGTTTGGATCTTAGGAAAAGTACACTGGTGATGGTGTGGTTTCCAATGTATCCATAAACCATGTCACTAATACCTTGATTATTGAATCAGTACATACACACAATTATTATAGGGATAAATATTTGTACCTAAAACATATAGGAATGATTTATGGTTTCCATGTCATTCTTGAGTCATATTTCATGATATACTCAATTATTGTGGTACATTTTGTTTATTTTAGGATGCCTCCATGATATTATCCTACAAAGATTAAACATCAAGAACACGATGTTAATCACATTAGAAATGGGTCTATGATACAATGACCTATTTAGAAGGTGATACCTCTTGGTGGGGAACTATTCTTACCACCACTTATGGAGTAGTAGAAGGTAATAGAAGTACCAATAGATGAGGTGTGAAAGCTGGGTGCCCATCACAAGATTCATTTACAGCGACCCCCTAGATTCTAAGGTGAGCTCACAAAATAGGTAGAAAAGGATAATATTTTGATGTAACAATGTGATTCTTATATCTTGTGAGGACACAGTTAGAATAGATAGTTATCCTAGAAGTAAGGTTTCTCTATGGATCTACCGGAGGATGGTAGGGATTTGTGACCCAATCGTAGAATGAGGGGAATCTAGCATGGTCACCATTTTATCGCGTTTTTTAGTTGATTTCTCTCTAACTTTGTTTAGGGTTATGTGCATCCATGATATTCTACAACTTCATCATGATAATATGACTATGGATCAATATTCATCATGGTTCACCAACATATCTTATTACTCAATGTTATGGTACATGATCAATTATTTCAGGCTTGGACCCTCGAGCAAGGAATAAAATGACACATCTAATATAGTTTGATACCTCTAGAAATTCCTACGTATGATGGGGTAATGAACTATTCTTTGGTAGTCGAGTGTTTTTTTCAATGCATTTGTAGATATTTGGTTTTGAATATGTGCACATAAGAGCAGATAATTCCAAGGAAAAGGGACGACATCAGACATAGGGACCTAGACCTTTTAGATGTTTTAGGAAGTGATTCAAGGATAGTGGTTTTGTGGTTCAGGGATCCCATGATAGATCTAGTCATCCCAAAAAGAGTTCATGGTACTCTTATGGTGGCCAGTGAAATATTAACTTATTTTTTATGACCCTCTATAGTATTGATAGAGAGATAGTGGATATGACCCCAAGATAGAGAAATGACCACGATTATAAAGGTCCATAATGTGGAAAACTTGAAAGAGGATCTGGGAGAGAAACTATACATGGTATAAATAATGAATTATTACCACAAACACCCCTAGTTGTCCCATATAGGCTTAGGCAGCTGAGGGTATAAGGGTGAGGGTAGCTTTAGGGAATTTAGGTATAGGACCTAGAGGCTCTAGTGATGATTCATGGTATATAAGTGCCTTTTTTAACATAGATACAATACTAATATAAACATGTGTGATCCATTAAATTTTTTTCACACAACTAGTCTAAAAAATAAATATTATGGTTAATCCATTATCTTCAACCTTTCCCCTAAAGAATCTTACTGGACGAGACTTAATGATAACACTCTTCTTCCAAATGTGTGACCTGAATCATGGATGTAAGAGTTTTTTTAGATCTCTTTGAAGTAGTGATGTGTCTTTACAATGTCATCTTTGGTGTAGACTGGTTATCTATAGTTCATACCCATATAGTCTATTTCAGAAGGGGGACGTAGTGTGTCCATAGTGATGGGAAGAGGATTTCCATTTTGGGTGAAAAAGAAACCCACAAAGATAAGGATTTACTTAGGCATATGAGAGTTGATATGATCACTCACTAGTTTTCTAGCATGTCCCTTGGTGTATAGGATGCTATGAGTTTTCTGTTTTCTATATTTTTGGTCGAGTATGTGGGTGTATTTCATATGGATGTGACATGATTTCACCCCTACTGAGAGATATAATTTTGCATTCACAAACACCCCAGGATGGCCCTGATATATGTACTATCATATCGGATGGCTCCCATTGAGCTCCCTAAGATGAGGGTGCAGTTTGATGACTTGTTGAGGAAGGACTTTCACAGACCCATTGATTCACAATGGGTAGGACAAGTATTGTTTTATAAATGGTTGGATGAGAGGTTAATGTTTTTGTAGATTAGAATCACATAAATCTTGTGACCATAAAGAATTTGTGTCTACTTTTTAGGATTTGTGACGTATTTCATCAGTTGAGAGGGACATAATGGTTCTTGAACATTGTCCTCAGATTAGTCTATCACCAGTTATGAGTTAGAAATGAGGATATAAGGAATACAGATTCCCCATTTCATTATAGAAACTATGAGTATATAGTGATTTCATTTGGTGTGATGAGAACCCTAGAAGTGTTCATGGGATTCATGACTCATTTTTTAGCGTTTCATAGACTCGTTTGTTGTAGTCATCATAGATAATATCAAGGTGTAGTCATAATTCAAGGAGAAGCACATGAGACACATGAGGATGGTTCTAGAAATTCTTCAAGTAAACCATATTTTTAAGAATATCTGATAGTTTCTGTTCATGATTCTAGAGGTCCACATTATGGGACCTGTTATCTCAATAAATGGTGTATTAGTAGTTCCAAAAATGATCAAGGTAGTGTTATCTTTGGATACACACAAGAGCATGATTGAGGTACAAAAATTACATGGGTTAGTAGGCAACTATCAAATATGCATATATGATTTCGCTAGCATATCAGCTTGTTTTATAGTATTTATCTAAAAGGGGAAACCATTCATGTGTATAGAGTGTGGTTTTGGTAGTATTTCTAGGATTTTAGGTACATATTGATGAGAACTCGCATATTGATATTTCCAAAGGAGATTTTGGAGTATGTAGTGTTCTAAGATTCCTTACGTACTAGTATTAATTGTGTTATGATACAAGTTAGGTGGTTATTTTCTATGGTTCATGTTTTTTAAGACAACATTAGAAGAATTACATTGCCCAAAATCCTGATTTTGTAGTTGTAGTCTTCATACTGAATATGTGAAAACACTACCTGATGGGAGAGCAGTTAATAATCTATTTTAACCATAAGTTTCTCATGTATATCTTCTCTCAACGGGATCCTTAAAAAATAGATGATGGATTGATTTCCTCATGGAATATGGCTTCAATGTAATCTATACTCCTAGAATGGGGTAAGTGGTAAAAGATTCTATCTACATGAGAAGTTGTTAACTTTTGTTGAGTGATGGATTAGATCAATTATCTTTATTAAGGTGATATTTTATGGGTGCAGATGAAGCAGCTTACCCCCAGTCTATGGGTATTACCCCTAATATTTTGTAGTGAGTCAGGATGAAAAACATGGGGGTACCATCCATGAAACCTTACATACTCAAATATCCATTTTACATGCTTCTAATACATATTCTAAAAGGTATGGAGCATGTTGTTATTTTCAAAGGACACACAATGGTACATGTGACATTGTGGGAGGAGGTTTTGATGAAGTTTCATACATATCTATTGGTGATATAACCAATAATGGAAAATGTATACCTAGATCTCTGATGTTAGTTTTGGTGGTCGGGTAAGAATGAGGTACATTTAGATATTTCTCTCGATTCCTTACTTGTCAGCAAAATAATACTAAGAAACAAGTTCATGCGGGTTAATATCAATCACTAGAGGTTCCATAGTGGATGTGGGAAGGGATATTTGTGTACTTCAGGAAGAGGATACCATATATATTCAATGGTCATGATTCTATCTGGGTGGTCATAGACCAACACAACATGTTGGACCATTTCCTATCTATTTGAGAGTAGAGTCAAATAGGGATCTTTGGATGCATCTATATGTAAGAGATAGTCTGAGTCCATGGATTTCCCTTAACGATCAATTATTAAATTCATTCTCCCTTAAAATATCCATTAAAGAATGTGTTTTAGTAGGGATTTGGATCCCAATTGCAATTGAGCATTTTGTTGCACCCCCAAAATGATGGTCATATTGAGTTGACCATTCTGGTCGTGGAGGGAATGTTGTGGGATCAAATTTTAGACTTTTTCCATAGTTGGGAGGGTCACCTACAACTATCAAAGTTTCTGTTAAATAATTACTACTATTAATCCATCTATGTTATATCTTTTAGGCCTCGTATAGGTGAATTTTTATGTAACCCTTGTGCTCGATCAACCTAGGATATTTGATACTGCTAGGTTCATAATAGGTGAGAGCCACAATAGAGAGGGTGCATATCATCCCGGAGAGGATAAGGGTTACACAGAGTCATTGTAAGTCCTATGTGGACCGATGAAAGAGGCTATATTAGTTCGAGGAGGTAGACCATTTGTTCTTGAGGGACTCACCTCAACATGGGTTATAAATATTTTGGTGGGGTTTCAAACTATATATATGATTCATTCGAACATTCTAGATACTACATAGAGTTAGAGATGTGGATTAATGATTAGTTTTAAAACCAAAATCAAAATGGGTATACAATGTCTTCCAGGGGTTTCTGCTATAGAGGTACGTTCATGACTCATCACATGTCATTGACTAGAGATACCAGGACATCAAAGTTGTAGATACCTTTTCTGAGTACCCGATGGATATCGTGGATCAATAGGAGGTGATTATTCAAGGGTGGTGTATTCCCCTAGTGCATGTCTACTTGCAGCTTAAGAATATTCAGTATAGAACTTTTGAGCAGGAGACCCAGATGTATGGCTATTACCCACATCTATTTATGTATACTTTTCTTTTGATTTTCTAGGATATACATCCCCATAGTTGGTATATTGGAATGAATATTATTTTCCTATATGTTACTTTAAAATATAAGTTGTATTATTTTTTTTGTTATGCACTAAGAAGATGTGAGTTTCCAATGATCTGTGTTCATGGAATTAATTTTTTTAAAATATTTTACATATCAGGTGTGCACTAGTTTCCAAAAAAAGTGAGATTACATCAAAATGGAGGCTCAAATAAAAAATATGAAGTCATTTTTTTCTTCAAAGAATTTGTTTTACCCAAAGCATGACAAAAAATTTATCCACATATAGAGATTTTATAAATTTATATAAAAGGTTAATAAAATAAAATAAAATTATTAACAATATATATCATTTAATGCGTCGAAAAAAACTATTATATTTATATAAATATTCTAGTATGGATAATTTTCAGGGTTAGATGCATAACCCTGAAAATTAGGACTGATTATTTAAGGAGATATTTTTTGGAAAACATTAGATAGGATTGAAATTGAGGATCTATGTGCCAACCAAATGTTTTGATCTCCCCATGGACAGTGACATATTATTTTCATTCACCGGTGATTAATCCAAATTGATGTGGGATGTCAAATTTGTGATATTCTATCATATTCTTCTATCCTGAATGAATGGTAATCAATTCGACAAATATAATTGATTTCCACATTGATGGTTGATTTAGTTGTGATGGATTTATTTTTTTTGTCATATTTCTCATCATTCTTCTATATCATCGATGGATGATCAAGGGTGATCGAACAAATTATGAGGTTCTTTCCTCATAACTTACGGTTTATTGATTTGTCCATCATTTCTTTACACATTATTCATTGATATTTTTTGGCCAATAATTTGATGTATACATAGTATTTGTTATTGTGTGAATGTTCTTCTATAAAAAATGTCAATACCTCATGTGCATTTCGAGATCGAGGATTTCATCAAGGTGTGGTGAAAGATCAGGACTGGATAAAAAAAATCTTCATGTGAATTATTGGTGTGTGATTAATGGGAGGTGAAGAATATGGTTTTCTCATCTGATTAATTGCTTGGTTTCCAATGTGCAGTAGTGAAAGGAACCAACCATTCAAGATCCATTTTTCCAAAGGATTCATAGCCATATTTCTGACTAGGGGAATAGGTGATGATGTGTGGAAAATCTCCATGGGTTATGAGGAATCTTGATATAAAAACATGTAATCAAGGGGTACACATCATGTGGGGCCTTAGTTATAGTTCTAGGGATTATAGGGTTACGATAAAATCGCACGATGTGTGATATATGTCACACAACATGAGACCCTTACCTAGTGGCTCGACATGTACATCAGAGGGTACGCATACACGGTCAAGAGTAAAGAGGCTCTAAAACACTATGTACTCAAACACAGACATAGCTAGGCCAATTACATGGTTATATTTTTTTACTTAGATGTGATCAAAAGTACATGTGATCAAACACTCCATGTACTCAAACATAGACATGGACACCAGAAAAGTTCATGAAACATGAGTTGGACCTGGTGATGATGGGACATGTTGTGAACTACCATTATATGGAATGTACTCCTTAAAAGTGAACATGGATCCCTTATCCTCTTCAACATGTATAATATTTTTTAGGTTATATTCCCTTGATCCAATTTCATGTGGTTTTAGTATATAGTTGCATACTATGCATAGGACTGTGATCCCTTTTGGGAAAATTATCTGTTGCATAGATTTATATGAATGCCTCTATAAGGCTCAGAGTGAGATCTATTATTTTCATATTTCTCTTTTGTGGGGTTCTTCGTATCGTCATGAAAAAACATTATGTGGGTGTCAATCCCCTAATTAGTGGGTTACTCCGGATTTAGATGTTGGTATACCACAAGGCCTTGGTTGTGATACCCATCTTTTTATAATTCTATTTAGACATCCAGTATATACTAATTATGGTGTGACATGGTTTGCATTGAATATTAGATAAACTCCCTCAGTGTTATTTGACTTGTGGAGTGTTTTCTCCATGATGTGTGATATGTGGAACCTTCAAGCATTAATCCTTTGAGGGAAAATAACATTTTGACATTACTTTTACTATGTCCAGTGTATCTAAATATAATTTTAGATTTTTATTTTATTATGTACCTACGATTGGATGACTATTATTATTGATTTTATAGTCTTACTATTTTCAGGGTGTCCTACATTTTATAGTTTTTGTCAACACTGCATGAAAGTTTCCCACACATGCTAGGTCTTATGTGCATGAATAGATATTTGATAGTGTCTTAGATGGATGAAGACTTAGATAAGTGTACTAAGACAGACAGACCGGGGTGTGTTCCTATGGTCACCTTGATAGCATTCCTGACCCACATTAACTATTGGACTAGTTTCCAATTTATTGTGGTGGGATCATATTTGTCCCCTTTAAATTCTAGTACATGATGTTTTACTCTGGTAGTGTGACTTTAGATGAATGCATTTATCTTTATCATTTTTTCATTCATTTCATTTTATAATCTTGGAGATGTGTGTGTGTGTGTGTACATTAGTCTATGGCCTCCCATGTCTGTGATATTCCTACTCGGTGCTAGTCATCCGCCCCTGACCATTTGGGGGAGGGCATGGGTTTGTCACAGCATGGGCTCCATTGGAATAATCCATGACCAAGAAAAATATTTTTATGAAAATATTGATATTGTAAAAAGTTAATATTGGAAATTATATTTCTGATATAAATAATAAATGAAAAAATTAAACATCACCACCTAAAATGAACATATTAGATTACTATTCTTAATCTGTGTTCATTTAATTAAAAACTACATAACTCTATAAATTCTATTATTACATAATAATAAAAGAAATGAACCCCTAAAATTAAAGAGAATATGAATATATTATATAAATTAGTTAATGATGTTCCAAAAATATGAAAATATATATAAAAAGGACCAAACGACCAAAAATAAACAACAAATGGAAAAACTATATAAAAAATGATTAAAATATGAAAATAAATGAACTTTAGTAAATGATATAGAATTGAATAAGGTTCCTAAGAAGTTATCTAATAAAAAAATTATTATTAAAGAATTCAGTTTCATTCAAAGAGTGAATTGTGACCAATGTAATGGTTTTTTATTAATAAATTTTCATTGATTAAGTTACAAACTTTTTTATTAACCACTATTCTACCAATATTGATTTATTAAATGTACTGAATGTATTTTATTTTATTTTATCAATATTTTCAATTATTCAAAAATTATTCTTTACAAACTCATCATCATATGATTCTTACAACAATGATTACGTTGCATGAAAGGGTTTCTTTATCTCAATTCCCAATTCTTAATACCTAGTTATTTTTTAATCTTATTTAAATTTATATGGTTTATATATTTCCTGTTTATTAAATTCTATCATGAAGTAAATATTTTTATAGTATTTTATATTTTATTTTATACTATGTCATTTAATGGGTTTCAATTTATGTGTTAATTGAGATCTAATGGATTTTCGACTCAAATTCATTCCCCTTAAGTCATAAATTATGTACATGGTAATGATCATTCATTCCCATTTTATACTTCCATTTCCATATTCAAATATAAATTTCAATTATTCTCATTATAATAAACTATGATTCATCAATATCTTCTTCTTTAATGATAAATATTATCAAATAAATGATTTATATTGGTATGAATAACTACCATTGATTGCAATATATATTTTCCTTCTATGAATGTATTTTCATTCCAACAAATGTTTTAATTATTTTCCATAAACTCAAATATAGATTAATTCATGTGATCCCATTACTTTTAATCACTGACTTTCATATGAAAATTTTATTTCATTATTCACATTAGGGGTTTTTAAAAATGATATTTCATATTATTAAAAAAATTTATGTATTCTGGAAATAATTCATATCTTCGACTACATGTTTTTTTATATTTAACCATTATGTATTTTTAGAGTATAAATTATTACATATTTCATAAAATGTATTTTTTAAATATATCTGAATATATTACTTCTCAGATTATTTTAAATTACATTTCAATATAGTCTAATATCTTTATTTAGTATGAAATATTTATAAAAATGGAAAAAATCATTAAAAATGTTTTCAAAAGAAAGTATTTAACACCATTTTGAAAATTTCTTCCCATGTTTAATGTTTTTACAAATTAATTTTTTCTAAATATTTAATGGTTTCTATTTTAAATGGGCTTCTTGGAAAAGGGTCATTTTCATCTTTCTATTTGAAGTAAAATTATATTATTCATAAAAAAATTATTCTTATACACTGATTGGTTCATTACCTATATTTGAAAAAATGGGTAAGTTTACATATCTTTATGATAAATGATAGATCCCTACATCTTTATTTATTAATCATATTTTGTGTACAACTATAATTTGTCACTAAGGATTTTACTTTGTGATTTCCATGTTTTTGATTCCATTGATGGAAGGGTGTTCACTATGATAACTATATATAAATTTATTATGGTAAATATTGACATAACTATATACCCATTATAGAAAATATATATATATATCCTACACTCTATTATCATGATTAAGAATTATTTAAATAGAATGTTTGAATATGTATTTGGATCCCATTTTTTCCAAGGGCATATCACATAATGATTATTGATTGGATTATAAATGTTTTTCTTTTTAGATTATATTTTAAATTTCTATGATACACATTTATAGTTTGTGGTCTGAATTCAATATAATGATGACTAATTTTATACAGCAGACATGTTTAGGGATGATGTTATATTACCCGCTAATTCATTTTTTATGTTCATATCCTATGATGTAGTTAGTAATGCATATAACTAGTTTTTTCATATAGGAATGGGAAAGATGGGTTCTCTCACATTTTCAAACCTAGACATAATGAGTTTGATCATATAGGTATGGGAAAAATTATTTTTCTCATAATCCTTCCTACGATTATGTTTAGTCTATATTTCCAAGTTGTTTGTCATTTTATTCAACATTTATATTAATATTTCATTTCCCGTATTATTACATTCCATGTTTATGATTCTTTTATAAGATATTATTCATTTTTAATATATTAAATGATTAATTCCATGATTTATAATCATTTTTTTATAGCATTATTATGTATCCTAATTATAGCATTATGATCATATTATACTCACTTATGATATTTTATTGTTATCGATTAGGTTCACCCTTATTGAGAATATGAGTTTCCACTTTCATATGTTTCTCTTTCAGTAGGTTATGAAGATGTGTAATACGTATGGTTTTTATATAAAATTATAATGTGTGGATATGTTTTGGGAAATATTGAAAAAAAATTATGAATAAAGTAGTTTTCTATATAGTGGTGAACATATGTGTTATATAAAAACTATGTAAGTATTATTAGTTAATTATTTTTAATAATTATAAAAAAATCAAAACCTATAAGATAATGTGAGTTTTTCTCAATGAAATATTTTCATTAAATTCATATAATTGATATGGTATCAGCCAATGGTAACCAGATTTAGAATAAAATCTAAATTTAGAAAACATTATAAGTTACGGTGTTAGTTAGTCAAAATTTAAGGGTGGATAAGTTATAGTTGAAAATAATTTCAATGGTATAGATAAACCATTAGGTAAGTTGAGGTAATATAGAAATTTTTTTGGATCGGGATATGTTATAATTTTTGAAAACCCTAGGGAAAAGTTTCAGGAATAGTTATATATATAAGATAACATTTTTATGCTTTGGTAAAGTGGATTTTATGTTGTTTCCTATAAATTACATAATTATATGGATACTTTAATGTAGATGCGGTTGTATCATTGACTCCTCTAGGGGTAATCACCAAGAAAAAGGTTTGTTATGTATCGACTCAAATTTCAATTAGGAGAAAGATTAGTGGAAATTGGACTACATGACTTCCAATATTGTCTTGGGGTTGTCATTCACAAATAAAATTCACTTTTCAAGCCATTTTGAAAGATTTATTTCATAATTAATTTAGGTGATTATATTAAGTAGTATCATACAACCCAACATAAAAAATCAAGACTGAACTAAGAGTGATATATGTTCAATTGAAAGATAATGTTGTAATTACAATCATAAGGACATTATAAGGATAAATTTTTAATGTAATTATTATATAGAATAAGATATTCATCACTCATTATTAATACATTTTCATTTTTGTAATGCTTAATAGAACAATCCATCTCTTTATTACACACTTAAACATGATTTACAACATAAATTTTCACGTAAGACAACTTAGAGGATTGGTACGTCTAGTGTCTTGGGAAAGTATGAGCATTACATAATAACATAAAACTAAAATTCACATCTTTATTGAAAACATTGTTTACATGACCAACTCTTTCCATTTTATATTACCCAGCATGGGATAACCTAAGGACATACATAATAAAGGGGTGTGCTATAAAGCCCAGTTAGGGAGTAAAAAAGGTATACCATGATTAATACAGTACACGTAAGGAAATCAGAATATCAGTGGATCACATGATAAAAATAAACACAAAGGCACGATATAACATGATTACCATAACATGGAAATGCGGAACCAACATACAACATGATATTAGCATGAGTCAAGGCTCATTACACATGGATTCGAATGAGTAACCCTCATTTCACCTAAATTCGCATTAGTAAACCCTCATTCAACTTTATTTGTCATGAGTAAACACTCATTTAATATGGTTTGTCTTGATACAAAACATTACCCAATGAATTTAAATGCTATCAGGGCACACCCTTTATAAACATCTAATTTCATGCATAAGTGTGCCACATGGATCAAATAACATAGAATCCTTGAAAATAATAAGCTATTAAACAATTAAAGAATATGTAATAAATATATTTGATTACCATTCAATAATAATATGGGTATAAAGGTGAACACCCTTGATAGGGAAACTGGTATGGTATTCACTACACAATGATTTTGGCTTGGAAAGTCATGGTGCAATTTCAACTACATAACGTCGTGACAAAAAAATTCATAAAAATAGTTGATGGGAGAGAAATTGGTATCTCATCATATGTACATGAAATGTAAAGTAAGGGGGTCATAGAGATATTTGTTTCAACATGTGGAATTTTGAAATAGAAGTTGTAACAGAATAAATAAATTGAAGAAAGGGGAGAAATGGAATGACTCTGACAATATTTCAGCCTCCTAATAGGTGTACATGGGAGGAATTAATGAGATTGAAAGAGGTATGTCATCATTAAAAAATAATTAGGGACGTATTGGGGGGGGTTAGAAATCATACCCAAATATTTTTAATTGAAAAATTAATGTTTATATCAATATAAAGATACGCGGAAAATAAATGAGAAATTAAGAAATACCTTACGAAACATTGGCATAGTAATAGTTGCACATAAGGGTCCATAAGTAGAATAATTGAGAGTGAAAGGGGATATCATAATTTATAAATCAGATGATAATTATTTTGTATATTTAATAAAATATCCCAACATATAAATAAAATATATTAAAAGACACAACATGAAAATAATTCTTGATAAAAGAGGATGGTGGAAGATCCCTTACTTGAGTGTGTGACATCAATAGATTGAGGAGGGGAATCTTGAGCACTTGGGGCACCATGGGATGATATTATATATAGTTTAGAAGCTTATATATGTGCTCTAAGGATCTGTGGTGAATATAAGTGGTAGCTTGGGTGGGTTTATATTGGAAATGTGAGGGGAATTCTTTAAAATTTTACAAAAATAGGTTTTGGAATCCATATAATTTAACACTCAAAAACAAAAACAATCCTACAGTTTTTGCCCATGATTGATTCCCAATGGGAGTGGAATGAATTATTTATTAATTCCAAAGTCTGAACTTATTAAAATATTATGCATTTTATTTGGAGGTGACTCACTCTCTCCAAGAAATAATTTTAAAATGATAAAATATTTTATAAGTCTTGGAGGGTCCACAATGGCATTGTAAAAGTATTCAAACAAATATAAAATTGCATTTTGAAACGTAAAACATTTTTTGGCCGAATACTCATTTTGAAATATTATATTTCATCATTATTTGGTCATTATGATGTTATAAAACACATTATATATTTATAAGGTATTTAATCTTTACCAAAAAATTTGAATATCTCTGAAAATTACGAAATATTCACCTTTGGTTAATTTATTCATCCTGACTCCAAAACTAATATTTATTTTTTCTAAATAGTTTTATATATATTTAATTTTTTAATTTTAAAATAAAAAATAACATTGACTAAAAATTGATGGTTTTTGAAAAAAAAAATATTTTAACCTTAATAATAATTACATTTTAGTTCATAAAAATTATATACACATTTATTATTCATAAATGTAATTAGATAATATTATTGTATTCAAATATTAATTATTTCCAAAATTCATTAATTCATCAAAATATATTCTTTAATTAAAAATAAAATTTTTCTTTTATCGTGTAAAAATAAAATTCTTATCAAACTAAATAATAATATTTTATAGAGTAAAAACAATAATTATAATCATCATTTATAATTAAAAAGACTGTTATTTTAACACTATTATGAAAAAAAAATTTAATAAAAACATAATTTGATATAATAATTTATATATTTCGGAAAAGTTAAATTTTACCTGAAATGGAAACATATCAAACTCATCATATTTTTAAGAAAAAAAATTATCAGCAATGAATTTATGGAATCAGATTTTTATTTATAAAAGGATTACACAAAAATTATCTAATAGCTTGTTAAATAACCCCTTATAACACCTACATAAGGCCTAAGGTTAAGGTGTTCGATTGTGACCGAGTCTTGGGGTGGCTCGGATAACATCGCTCGGGTGGTAATATGACAACCCTGCTTTTTATTACAACTTAAACATGCTTTATTACATAAAACTTCACTTGATACAACAAAGAAGATCGAGAGGTTTAGTGTCTTTGGGGCTTAGGATCATTACATAAAAACTTTAAACTTGAAACACAACATCCTTATTGAAAACTTCCTTTACATGACCACTACATTCCTTCGTACTTAGCATTGCATGGGATAACCTGAGGACATGCATAAGAAAAGGGTGAGCTATAAAGCCCAGTAAGGGAGTACACAATGAATAACATGAGGAGTACAATAAATGTTAGGCAATAGGCATATCAATAGAGCATAAGAGAGACATGAACATAAAGGCATGATAAAGCATGATAATCATAACATGGAAATGTGGCAACAACACTTAACATTGAATTAGCATGAGCCACGGCTCATTGCACATGGAGCATGAGTAAACCCTTATTGCACTTGAAGCACGAGTAAACCATCGTTGCACTTGAATTAGCATGAGTCAACACTCATTGCACATGACGTATCATGATACTATACTTTATCCAATGCATTGGAGCGCTATAAAGGGCGCACCCTTCTTAAACATTTCATTTCATGCATAAGTGTGCCACATGGATCATAAAATATGGATTCATAAAACATAATCATTTATTCCACGATAAAGGAATGTGGAATTCATACATGAAACTTTATAATCAATAAGTAAATGTGTAAAAAGGTGAATACCCTTGATGGAGAAATGGGCATGGTATTCACTACACAAAGACATTGGCTTAGAAAATCGGTGCGATTTCGGCAGCGTAACGGCGTGACATAAGAATTCATAAAAAAAGGTTGATGAGAGAGAAAGGGATTCCTCATCAAATTTACATGTAATGGACAGTAAGGAGATCATATATATACATGTCCCAACAATAGAAATGGAATTTAGATTCATGATACAAAAGTATTGCTTGAATATAAAAGAAGAGAGAGAAGTTCCTTTCGGAATTTCGGCATAGTAACGGGTGTACATGGGAGGCATTTAATGAGAGAGAAAGGGTTCTCCCATATTTCAAACAATAAGAGGACAGTATGGGGGAGGTGCGAAACCATACCCCAACATTCATAATTGAAAAAAAAGGGCAATACAACTTAAAGAAATTTGACAAAAAAATGAGAAAGGAAGAAAACCCCTTACTTGGAAGTGTGCTTCCAAAGGCTAGAGAGAGGCTTGTGAGAGGCTTCTTGGGAGCTTGGGGCACCTTGAGAGGATTCTAGAGAGAGTAGGGCAGAGGTTGGACGAACTTAAAGGGCATTGGGTGAGGAGGAAGTGGGAGCTTGGGTGGGTTTATATAGGAAAGGTGAGAGAATTCTTTATTATTTAGGTTTGGGACCCCTTATATTAAAATAATCCAAACCACAAACCATCCCATGGTATTTGCCCATGGTTTGTGGAAAAGGAAAGAGGAAAACAATATTTTACAAGTCCAAGGTCCGAACTTATTAAAAAAATTAGGGTTGCTTATGTGGAGGTGAGTCACACTCCCATGGAAATTAATTTAAAAAGGCAAAGTGTTGAATAAGTCTTGAGGTCTCCATTAATGCTTTGAAAAGTGAGTCAAACAAACCCAAAACCTCATTATTTTAATGATAAAACATATATTGGCTGAACATAAGGATTATGGTATTTTATTACATCACCATTGGGTCATTATGATGTCATAAAACACATTATATATTTAAATGGTATTTAATTTTTACCCAAAAATTTGACTGTCTCAGAAAATTATGAAAAATTCACCGTTGGATAATTTCGACGTCCTGATTCCAAAAATAATATTTATTTTATCTAAATAATTTTCTAAATATGTGAATTTTCACTTTTAAAATAAAAACCGACATTTATAAAAAAAATCACGGGTTTTGACAGAAATGGCTTTCAAACCTTAATAAAAATTTTAATTGCATTCATAAAATTATAATATCATTTATATTTAATAAAAATTAATTTAATATTAATAATAATATTTTATTAAAATATTATTTAATTCAAAAATCCTTTAATTTAATAAAATATAATTCTTAATTAAATAATAACTAAAAACACCGTTTGTACTTTAAAAACTAATTACAAAGTATCAAAAATGACTAGAAATTATATTCATTATTATATACAAAAATAATGTACATGAACATGGTACTACTTATTTGTTACGTAACCCCTTAAAATAGCCGCATAAGACCTAAGGGTAAGGTGTGCGATGGTGACAGACTCTTGGGGTTGCTCGGATAACATCGCTCGAGTGGTAATCTCTATCAACTTCCATTTTTCCCGTAGACGATCACGTTCGAGCTTGACTTGATGAAGCTCATCTTGGGCTTGGTCAAGGGCAAAGCCCAAAGACACCACCTCTTTTCCGACCTCCGACAAATGGGCTTCGTAAGGGGCAATTCTACTGGATGAGGCCATCGCTTCCTTTGTCTGAGTAGAAAATTGGTTCGTTAAAGCCTTGTATTTAAACTACCCATATGATCACTTTTCAACGGCTATAAAAGTAACGGTCACAAATCTTAACGTTAAACTAAAGAAGTTGACATCTTATAAAAACATTTTTCATAAAGAAACATTTAACTGGATCAAGAGGGATTTTCCATTAATGAAATTTTGGGTCGTTACAACATTCCCCCCTTAAGAAATTTCGCCCTCGAAATTTTCCTTTTCCCACACTAAAACAAATGTGGGTAACTTAGCTTCATCATATCCTCTGACTCCCAAGTTGCTTCTTCAAACTTGTGGTTTCTCCACAACACCTTGACGAGGGGCATTGTCTTATTTCATAGAACTTTTTCTCTACGATCTAAGATCTTCACTGGTTTCTCCTCATAAGAAAGATCGTCTTCTAATTGTACCACCTCGGAAGAGAGTACATGTGAAGGGTCTGGTATGTACTTCCTTAAGAGGGATACATGGAAGACATCATGCACCTTGGCCATAGTAGGTGGAAGTGCTAGTTGATAGGCCACAGCCCCAACACGATCAAGAATCTCGAAGGGGCCGATGTACCTTGGACTTAACTTCCCTTTCTTTCCAAACCTCATGACCTTCTTCCACGGAGATATGCGTAAAAACACCATGTCTCCGACTTTAAACTCAAGGTCTCGTCGACGATTATTTGCATAACTCTTCTGTCGACTTTGGGCTGCCTTGATATGCTGCTGAATGGTTTTCACCTTCTCCACCATTTCTTCGACCATTTCTGGTCCAAGCATCTTACGTTCACCGACCTCATCCCAACATGCTGGTGTTCTACACCTTTTCCCATACAGGGCTTCATATGGTGCCATTTGGATGCTCGAGTGGAAACTATTATTATAAGAGAACTCAACTAGAGGAAGATGTTGATCTCATCCTCATTTAAAGTCCATTGAGCACGCTCTCAACATATCCTCAAGTGTTCGGATAGTCCGCTCGGATTGGCCATCAGTTTGAGGATGATAGGCCGTACTGAAGTTCAGTTCAGTATTCAGAGCATGTTAAAGACTCTTCCAAAACTTAGAGGTAAATCTTGGATCTCGGTCAGACACAACAGATAGTGGTACTCCATGCAACCGTACCACTTCCCTGATATATATCTGTGCCAGTTGATCCAAAGAGAAATCCTCTCGAATAGCAATGAAGTGTGCAGTCTTTGTAAGACGATCCACAATAACCCAGATTGCATTGTTGCTTTTGGATGTCCTTGGAAGTCCAGTGACGAAGTCCATGGTGATGTTCTCCCATTTCCATTCTGGTATGGGCAATGGTTGCATCATCCCCTTAGACTTCTGCCTCTCTGCCTTCACTTGCTGACACACCAGGCACTTTGATGTATATTCGGCGATCTCCTTCTTCATATTATCCCACCAAAAGTTTTCTCAGAGATCTCGATACATCTTTGTGCTCCCTGGGTGAATAGAGAAATTTGAACTATGTGCATCATCCAAAAGTTCCTTCTTCAGCTCCAAACTTGATGGGACACATAGTCTTTTCCCAAACCGCACAATTCCTTCTTCATTAACATTAAACTCTGAGGATTTTCCCTTTTTGATAGCTTCCACTTTTTCTTGGATTCTCGCATCATCCTTTTGCGTATCCTTTAACCTTTCCAAAAGAGATGGTTGAGCAATCATTTGTGAAAGGATTGATGATGTTCCCTTCTTTATGATTCCCACGTCCATCTTCATCAAGTCTAAGAAGATTGGATCCTTCTCAATTCTCATCATTGATAGAATTGCTGGATCCTTTCTACTTAGGGCATCCTCCACCTTGTTCGCCTTCCCAGGGTGGTAATGTATTGAACAGTCATAATCCTTTATGAGCTCTATCCATCTTCTCTGGCGCATATTAAGCTCTTTCTGTGTGAATATATATTTAAGACTCTTGTGGTCAGTATATATCTCACGTTTATCTCCATAGAGATAATGCCGCCAGATTTTCAAGGCAAAGATCACCGCCGCCAACTCCAGATCATGCATTGGATAGTTTCGCTCATGGATTTTCAACTGTCTTGAGGCATAGGATATCACTTTATCATTCTGCATCAGCACACATCCTAAGCCCTTCTTCGAAGCATCACTGAATACCACAAAAAGTTCCCCACTTGTGGGTAAAGTGAGCACAGGTGCAGTGATAAGCCTCCTTTTCAACTCCTTGAAGATTTCTTCGCATTCATCACTCCAAGCAAACTTTACTCCCTTTCGAGTTAGCTTGGTAAGAGGGTTGGACAATCGTGAGAAGTTTCTCACAAATCGTCGATAATATCCAGCTAACCCCAAGAAGCTACGGATATCAGTTACCGATGTTGGCCTCGGCCATCCCTCAATTGCATCTGTTTTGGAGGGGTCCACAGATATCCCATTGCTTGTGATGATATGGCCCAAGAATGAGACCTCCTTCAACCATAACTCACACTTGTTGTACTTGGCATAGAGCTTCTCCTTGCGCAAAGTCTCCAGTACAGTTCTTAAATGCTCCTCATGGTCCTCCTTGGTTTTGGAGTATATTAGAATATCATCTATAAAGACTACCACAAATTTGTCTAGGTAATCTCTAAAGACTCTATTCATCAAGTCCATGAATATTGCTGGAGCATTGGTGAGTCCAAAAGGCATTACTATGAATTCATAGTGCCCGTACCTTGTACGAAAAGCAGTCTTGGGGATATCTTCCTTCTTCACCCTTACTTGATAATATCCCGACCGCAAGTCGACCTTGGAGAAGTATTGTGCTCCACGCAGCTGATCAAATAAGTCATCGATTCTTGGGAGAGGATACTTGTTCTTTATCGTGATTTTGTTAAGGTCACGATAATCGATGCAAAGCCGCATTGACCCATCCTTCTTCTTGACGAAGAGGACTGGTGCACCCTATGGTGATGCACTTGGGCGTATAAACCCTTTATCCAGATTCTCCTGTAGTTGTTTCTTCAGCTCTTCAAGCTCAACAACAGCCATTCTATATGGAGTCTTGGATATTGGTAGCACCCCAGGTATAAGTTCAATTGAGAACTCAACATCTCTTCTTGGAGGAAGACCAGGAAGTTCCTCGGGAAATACTTCAGTGAATTCCCTCACAATAGGCATTTCTTCAAGGGTGGTTTCTTCCTTGGACTCAATCATCTGAGCCAGATATGCGTGCTCATAAGGCAGTAATATCCATGCTTGAGATGATGGAGCTAAAGGAGATTCATCTTCCTCCTGACACTTGTAAAGAATCGGGGGTCGATTCTCCATATGGAGTGTGATTTCCCTCTCCCGACAATTTATGTTGGCTCTATATAAGGAAAGCCAATCCATGACAAGAATTGCATCAAATTCCACCAAAGGGAGTATGACGAGGTTCTCCAGGAAATTCAATCCACAGATTATAACAGGGGAGGACTTATACTCATGGGATGCAATGATTGCCCCATTTGCCGTACTCACCGACATCTTTACTTCCATGATTTGTGGTTGTGCAGGGATTGTTCTACTAAACTTTTGAGATATAAAAGAATGCGTAGAACCTAAATCAAAAAGTACGTTCGCTATTCTTGAATGAATAACTAGCGTACCTGTCACCACTTCATTGTCGGGGTTCACTTCGGCAGAAGTGATGGCAAAAGCTCTTCCTTGTTGTCTTGGAGGTTGTTGATTGCCTCTGATAACCCTTGGATTAGGGCACTGATTCGCAAAATGACCTGGTTATTTGCATTTGAAGCATTGAACAACGCGTTGAGGTTCGAACGGAGCATTCCTCCCCTCCGTCGCAGCCGCGGGTCCTTCTTGCTGACAGTTAACAGCTAGGTGCCCTTCTCTTCCACACTTGAATCATTTTCTTGTCCCCCTAAGGCAATTTCCAGGGTGCTTCTTTCCACACTTTTGGCAAGTGGGGTGCTGGAATTTCTTAGCGCCGTTGGATTTATCCATCGGACCACCAGCATTGAAGTCCACCTTCCGCTTCTTGTCCCCATGATACCCCTGTGATTCTCCAATCTCCATTTCAACCTTGAGGGAACATCGGACAATTTCCTCATAGCTGTCGAAGTCACGGATCGCTAATGCTTTCCGCAAGCTAGGCTTCAGCCCACCAAAGAAGTGGTCAACCTTGCATTCAGGGGTAACGACAAAGCCGGAAGCATATCATGCAAGCCTTGTGAAGTTTTCCTCGTACGCTCGCACAGATTCCTCATCTTTCTTCTTGAGGGAAAGGAAGTCCCTTTCCATCTTAAGACGGAGGGTGCGTGGAAAATATTTATCGAAAAACATCTTCCGGAATACCTTCCATTCCAAAGCCTCGATCTCCTCCTCAGGCTTCGTATTTTTGATCAATGTCCACCATTGATCAGCTTCACCCTCCATACGATAAGCCACCAGGAGAACCTTCTCTTTTTCAGAGCATTGGAGGATGGAGAATATCTTTTCAATGGAGTTGATCCATTGTTCAGCAATCGTGGGATCGGATGATCCACTAAAAGTAGGAGGCCTTTGTCTCATGAAGCTTTCAATAGCGACTTGTTCTTTCTTAGGGGGGGTTGAACGTTCCTCTTGACCAGTGTTTCTATTCAAAACTTGAGTTATCTGAGAGAGAAGCGTGACAAAGTTCGCGATTCCCGCTCCCATTGGATTGGGCATCTCATACGTACAATCATCACACTGATCTTCACAACGGTTGTTAGCCCGAGTTCTCCTATTACCGGCCATTGGCTGGAATAAAAGGAAAGTTAGGGGTAACACATAAAAGGGAATCCAAAGACAAAAGTTGATGACTTATAAATAAACTTTAATCTCTTTAACTCATGAGTCTATAGGATTCACTCCAGGCTTTTCATGATCTTCCTTCTAACATATATTCTTAGGGGCATTTTTCCCTTAATAAGGGTTCATACTAAGATTGTGAATTTATCAAAACATATCCCCCGGGAGTGTCGTAACCAAGAGTGCAGCAAGGCCCGTTGTCGTGAACCAGTTCCCGTTCGAGTCTAGCTCAAAGCGGTGTTTTCGGGTTTTACCCCTAGGATACATCTGTGCCAGAGCCGCCTCTACCTGCTCGTATCCAGACAGGGATGTATTTGTTTGATAAACCACTTACTTAGTATTTACCAAAACTTAGAGATGTTTTTATTATGCTTAGTCTTGTATCTAAGGCTTTACTAGGGTTTCCTAATCCCAAAAATAACTAAACCTATCCTCTGATACCAACTATGACAACTCTGCTTTTTATTACAACTTAAACATGCTTTATTACATAAAACTTCACTTGATACAACAAAGAAGATTGAGAGGTTTAGTGTCTTTGGGGCTTAGGATCATTACATAAAAACTTTAAACTTGAAATACAACATCCATATTGAAAACTTCCTTTACATGACCACTACATTCCTTCGTACTTAGCATTGCATGGGATAACCTGAGGACATGCATAAGAAAAGGGTGAGCTATAAAGCCCAGTAAGGGAGTACACAATGAATAACATGAGGAGTACAATACATGTTAGGCAATAGGAATATCAATAGAGCATAAGAGAGACATGAACATAAAGGCATGATAAAGCATGATAATCATAACATGGAAATGTGGCAACAACACTTAACATTGAATTAGCATGAGCCAAGGCTCATTGCACATGGAGCATGAGTAAACCCTCATTGCACTTGAAGCACGAGTAAACCCTCGTTGCACTTGAATTAGCATGAGTCAACACTCATTTCACATGGCGTATCATGATACTATACTTTACCCAATGCATTGGAGCGCTATAAAGGGTGCACCCTTCTTAAACATTTCATTTCATGCATAAGTGTGCCACATGGATCATAAAACATGGATTCATAAAACATAATCATTTATTCCACGATAAAGGAATGTGGAATTCATACATGAAACTTTATAATCAATAAGTAAATGTGTAAAAAGGTGAATACCCTTGATGGAGAAATGGGCATGGTATTCACTACACAAAGACATTGGCTTAGAAAATCGGTGCGATTTCGGCAGCGTAACGGCGTGACATAAGAATTCATAAAAAAAGGTTGATGAGAGAGAAAGGGATTCCTCATCATATTTACATGTATTGGACAGTAAGGAGATCATATATGTACATGTCCCAACAATAGAAATGGAATTTAGATTCATGATATAAAAGTATTGCTTGAATATAAAAGAAGAGAGAGAAGTTCCTTTCGGAATTTCGGCATAGTAACGGGTGTACATGGGAGGCATTTAATGAGAGAGAAAGGGTTCTCCCATATTTCAAACAATAAGAGGACAGTATGGGGGAGGTGAGAAACCATACCCCAACATTCATAATTGAAAAAAAAAGGGCAATACAACTTAAAGAAAATTGACAAAAAAATGAGAAAGGAAGAAAACCCCTTACTTGGAAGTGTGCTTCCAAAGGCTAGAGAGAGGCTTGTGAGAGGATTATTGGGAGCTTGGGGCACCTTGAGAGGATTCTAGAGAGATTAGGGCAGAGGTTGGACGAACTTCAAGGGCTTTGGGTGAGGAGTAAGTGGGAGCTTGGGTGGGTTTATATAGGAATGGTGAGAGAATTCTTTATTATTTAGGTTTGGGACCCCTTATATTAAAATAATCCAAACCACAAACCATACCATGGTATTTGCCCATGGTTTCTAGAAAAGGAAAGAGGAAAACAATATTTTACAACTCCAAGGTCCGAACTTATTAAAAAATTAGGGTTGCTTATGTGGAGGTGAGTCACACTCCCATGGAAATTAATTTAAAAAGGCAAAGTGTTGAATAAGTCTTGAGGGCTCCATTAATGCTTTGAAAAGTGAGTCAAACAAACCCAAAACCTCATTATTTTAATGATAAAACATATATTGGCCGAACATAAGGATTATGGTATTTTATTACATCACCATTGGGTCATTATGATGTCATAAAACACATTATATATTTAAATGGTATTTAATTTTTACCCAAAAATTTGACTGTCTCAGAAAATTATGAAAAATTCACCGTTGGATAATTTCGACGTCCTGATTCCAAAAATAATATTTATTTTATCTAAATAATTTTCTAAATATTTGAATTTTCACTTTTAAAATAAAAACCGACATTTATAAAAAAATTCACGGGTTTTGACAGAAATGGCTTTCAAACCTTAATAAAAATTTTAATTGCATTCATAAAATTATAAGATCATTTATATTTAATAAAAATTAATTTAATATTAATAATAATATTTTATTAAAATATTATTTAATTCAAAAATCATTTAATTTAATAAAATATAATTCTTAATTAAATAATAACTAAAAACACCGTTTTTACTTTAAAAACTAATTACAAAGTATCAAAAATGACTAGAAATTATATTCATTATTATATACAAAAATAATGTACATGAACATGGTACTACTTATTTGTTACGTAACCCCTTAAAATAGCCGCATAAGACCTAAGGGTAAGGTGTGCGATGGTGACAGACTCTTGGGGTTGCTCAGATAACATCGCTCGAGTGGTAATCTCTATCAACTTCCATTTTTCCCGTAGACGATCACGTTCGAGCTTGACTTGATGAAGCTCAGCTTGGGCTTGGTCAAGGGCAAAGCCCAAAGACGCCACCTCTTTTCCGAGCTCCGACAAATGGGCTTCGTAAGGGGCAATTCTACTGGATGAGGCCATCGCTTCCTTTGTCTGAGTAGAAAATTGGTTCGTTAAAGCCTTATATTTAAACTACCCAGATGATCACTGTTCAACGGCTATAAAAGTAACGGTCACAAATCTTAACGTTAAACTAAAGAAGTTGACATCTTATAAAAACATTTTTCATAAAGAAACATTTAACTGGATCAAGAGGGATTTTCCATTAATGAAATTTTGGTTCGTTACAGGTAATCTCTATTTACTTCAAATTCTCCCATATGTGATTCCATTCAAGATTAACGTGTTGAATCTCATCATGGGATTGGTCAAGAGTGAAGCCCAGCGAAGATACTTGTTTTCCCATCTTCAACAACTGAGCTTCATATGGCCCGAGATGACTGGATGAGGCCATTGACTCTTGTTTCTAGACTAATTTCTACATGGTCATTTCTATTTACAAACAATAATTATGAAGTTAAAATTATTATTATTTCCAATGTTCATATTGATCATTAGTCATAATTGACCAACGGTCATATAATTATCGAAAACTAATAGTTATAGTTTAATTTATACTTATATATATTTACGTAAATGAATATAGTAAAACATATATTTTTAAGAAAAAATATTATTCAAAATTTTTGGACATTACAACATTCCTCCCTTATGAAATTTCACCCTAAAAAATTTCATTTTCGCACCCTAAAATAGATGTCAGTGTCATTGTGTCATCAATTCCTTATGTTCCCATGTTTCTTCTTCAAACATGTGGTTTCTTCTCAATACATTGACAAGGGGGGTTGTCTTATTTCGTAAATTGTTTTCTTACTGATCAAATATATTCACCTGCTTCTATTCATAAGAGCGGTAGTTCTCAAAAGGTACAACCTCTGGGTTGAGTACATGTGATGGGTCAGGTATGTAATTCCTCAAGAGTGATACATGAAATACATAATTTACTTGAGATATGTTTGGTGGCAGTATTACTCAAAAATCTACTGCTCCAATGTGATCAAGGAACTCAAAAGAGTTAATGTACCTTGGAATAAGATTTCCATTCTTCCCACAAATCATAACTCTCTTCAATGGTGATAAGTGGATGAATACCATGCATCTAAACTCTAATTATTGGTCTCGTAAATGATTTCTAACATAGCTCTTTTGTTGACTTTAAGAAGTTTTAATGGGCTACTGAATGGTCTTAACCTTCTCCACCCTTTCTTCGACCATATCTGGACTAGATGATTTCACTACCCAACTTCATCCCAACATTTCAATGTTATGAACCTCTTCCCATAAAGGGAATCATAAGGATCCATTTGCATTATTGAGTTGAAACTGTTATTATATGAGAACTCAACTAGAGGAAGACGTTGATCCCATCCTCCATTGAAGTCCCTTGTGCATGCTCTCTGCATGTCCTCAATTTTTTGGATAGTCTGCACAGATTGGCCAAAATTGTGAGGATGATATGTTGTACATAAGTTCAGCTCAGAATTTAAAGTATGTTAGAGACTCTTCTAGAATAAATATTTGAATCTTGGATCTCGATCAGATACAATCGATAGTGGTAGTCCATCCAAACTTTACACTTATCAGATGTATATTTGTGCTAGTTGATCCAATGAGAAATCATCTTGGATTGTAATGAAATGTGATGTCTTTGTAATATGGTCTACAAAAACCTATATAAAATGGTTTTGAATTGGATGTAATCATAAGTCTAGTGACGAAGTCTATGTAGATGTTCTCCCATCTCCATGTTGGTATGGGTAATGGTTTCATCATCTACATAGACATCTGCCTCTCAACCTTCACATGCTGAGATACCAAGCAGATTGATGTATAATCAGTGATCTCCTTCGTCATATTATCCCACCAATAATTCTCTTAGAGATCTCGATAAATATATGTTTTTCTTGGGTGAATGGATAAATCCAAACTATGTGTGTCATCAAAAAGATCATTATTTAACTCTTAATTTTATGGAACACATAGTCCTGACCCAAATCTCACAATTCCTTCTTCATTACCATTGAACACTGAGGATTTTCCTTTTTTATAGTTTCTACTCGCTTCTGAATTCCCACATAATTCTTTTGAGCATCCTTTAACTTTTCCAATAGATCCAGTTGAGAAATCATTTGTGAAAGGATTGATGATGTTCCCTTCTTTTGGATTCTCATGTCCCCATTAATCATATCTAAGATGATTTTATCCCTTTAACTCCCCATAAGTGATGGAATCATTGGGTACTTTCTGCTTAGAGCATATTTCAACTTGTTCTCTATCCAATGGTGGTAATGTATTGAGTAGTCATAGTCGTTTATCATCTCTAACGATATTTTTCAGAGCATGTCAATATCTTTCTATGAGAATATATACATAAGGATTTTGTGATGCATATATATTTCACAGTTCTCCCAATAGAGGTAATGTCACTGAATTTTTAATGCTAGGATTACTACAGCCAACTCTAGATCATGTTTTGGATTTTTTTTTCATGAAATTTTAATTTACATAATGTATATACAATGACTTTTTGATTTTTCACCAACACACACCTTAGGACCTTCTTTGAAGAATCACTGAATACCACAAAATGATCTCCACTTGTGGGTAGTGCGAGCATGGACATAGTGATAAGCCTCATTTTTAACTACTTGAATCTTTCTTCATATTCATCATTCTAAACAAACATGACTCCCTTCTGAGTTAGCATGGTATGAGGGTTTGACAATCATGAGATATTTCAAATAAATCGCCGATAACATCCAGCTAATCCATGGAAGCTATGGAAATCCATCATATATGTTGGCCTCATCAATCCCTTAATTGCATTTTTCTTGGATAGATCTACAAATATCTCATTACTTCTGATGATATGACCTAAGAATGAGACTTCCTTCAATAAAAACCCACACTTGATGTACTTTTCATAGATCATCTCTTTTCGTAAGGTCTAGTACAATTCTTAAATGCTCCTCATGCCCCCTCCTTGGTTTTTAATTATATGAGAATATCGTTTATAAATTCTACCATAAATTTGTTAATGTCATCTCTAAATATTCTATTCATCAATTCCATGAATATTACTAGATAAATAGTGTGTTTGAAAGGTATTAATATGAATTCATAGTGCATGTACCATTTAAAAAAGGTGTTTTGGGGATATCCCCCGTCTTCCCCTTTTCATGGGATTATCACTACCACAGACCCACTGTGGATAAGTATTGTGCTCCATGCAACTGATCAAATAAGTCACTGAATCATGGTAGATGATACTATTTCATTATCATGATTTTGTTGAGCTCATGATAATCAATGCAAATTCCCATGGACCCATCTGTCTTCTTGACGAAGAGGACTGGTTCAGCCCATAGTGAATCACATGGGCGTATGAACCCTTTATCCATATTCACCTATAGTTGTTTTTATAACTCCAAATTCTACACAATAGGCAATAAATATGGATTCATGGATATTGGAAAAGCCTAATGAATAAGATCAATCAATATTTTCAAATCAATTCTAGGAGAAAGACCAGGATATTCCTCCAGAATCACTTCAATGAATTCACTTACAATAGGCATGTCATCAAGGATGGTTCCTTAGACTCAATCATCTAAGAATGATATCCATTCTCATAGGGAAGTAATATCCATGCTTCAGATGATGGTTCTAAAGAAGATTCATCCACTAGGTTGTACATATATAGAATTAGGGGTCGATTTTCAATATAGATAGTGGGTTCCCTATCACGGTGATTTGTTTTGGATCTATATAGGAAAACCTAATCCATGTCGATAATTGAATCAAATTCCACCAGAGGAAGTATGATGATGTTTTTAAGGAATTAATATCCTCAAATTGTGAAAGGGAAAGAGTTATATTTATGGGTTTCAATAATATCCCAATTTTTACTTCTCACTAACATCTCTACTTCCATGATTTGGGGTGGTGTTGGTATTATTCTACAAAAAATTTGGGAAATAAAATGAGTAGAAATAGAATCAAAAAGTATGTTAACTATTCTTGAATGAATAACTCTCTTACATATCACTACTTCATTTTTGGGATTTTCCTCCGCGATAGTGATGAAAAAATATTTCTCTTTCTACCTTCAAGGTTTATGGTTGCCTCAAAAAACCCTTGGCATAGGGTACTGGTTTCCAGAATTCCCTAGTTTGTTTCTGTTAAAGGAATGAAAAACGAATTGATGGTCTAATTGAGTGTTCCAAGCATCTATCACAGCAGCGGGCTTTTCTTGTCGACAATTAATTTCTATTTTCCCTTCTCATCCACAACCAAAACATTTAATCATTCCCTACAGGCAATTTCCAGGGTGCTTCTTTATGCAGATTTGGAAAGTGGGGTTTTTAATTTTTGTAGCACTGACGAATTTATCTGTTGGACCACTATAATTAAAGTCTACATTCTGATTCTTATCCCCATAGGACCCCTGAGATTTTCTGATCTCCATTTCTACTTTGAGGTCACATCATACAATTTCATTATAGATAACGTAATCACAGATTTCTAGGGAATACCATAGGTTAGGTTTTATCCCACCAAAGAATAGGTCAAATATATATTTAGGGGTAAGTACAAAGATATAGGGGTATTGTCCATGCCATTTGATTTTTTCTTCATATGCAATGATGGATTCACTATCTTATTTACTAAGTGTAGGAAGTCCTTTTCCATCTTAAATCATAGGTTGTAAGAAAATAATTATTGAAAATAATTTTTCTAATATACTTTCATTCTAATGATTCAATATCTTCCTCTGGATTTTTATTTTTAATCAATTTCCACAATTGATTAGCTTCACCCTCCATACGATAAGCAGCTATAAGAACCTACTATTTTTTATAACATTGAAGGATCGAGAAGATCTTCTCAATCGAGTTGATCCATTGTTTGTCAATTGAGGGATCATATGATTCATTAAAATTTGGAGGCATATGTCTCCTGAGGATCTGGATTGGGTGTTGTTCTTTCTTAGGGGGAGTGGACATTCTCTTGACCCATGTATCTATTAAAAACTTGATTTAACTAAGATAGTATCATGAAAATGTTTGTGATTCACACTCCTATCGGCTTGTATATCTATTTAGAACAATCATCACATTGATAATCACATCTATTGTTATCCTGACTCCTCCTATTACTAACCATTGGATGGAATAGAAGGAAAGTTAGTGGTAACACATAAAGGGGAATACAATGAAAAAAAGGGGAATCTTATCAATTACATTTATTTCTTTATCTTATGAATTTATATTCTTCAATATCTGTTATCCTTGATCTACTTACCAACATATATTCTTTGGGGTATTTTTTAATCCCTTATAATGGTTCATACTATGCTTTTGAATTTACCAAATAATATCGCCCATATGAGTTTCAAACTAAGAGTGCATCAAGGCATGTTATCGTCCACCAGTTCTTGTTTGAGTCGATCTCAAAGTAGATTTTCCGGGTTATACCTATAGATAAGTCTATTTCGGAGCCACCTCTACTTGTTTCTATCCAGACAAGTATGTATTAACTTGATAAACCACTTAATCTATAATTAGAAAAATTTGGGATGTTTTTATTATACATATTCTTATTCCCAATACATTCGCTAGGGTTTTCCAATCCTACTCCCAAAAATAACTAAATGTATCCTTTGATAACAACTATAAAAACCCTACTCTTTGGTACACACTTAAACATCATTTATTATATAAATATTTACTTAATTCAACTCATAGGATCGATAAATCTAGTGTATTTGGAAATTAATAGAATTAAATAAAAATTTAAACATAAAATACAATATATTTATTGAAAATTCATTTACATGACTAACTTATTCCATCGTATTTAAAATTGCATGAGATATCCTAAGGAAATACATTAGAATGGGGTGAGCTATAAAGCCCAGTAAGGGAGTGAACACGTAATATCATGAAGAATATAATATATTTTAGGAAACATAGACATCAATGGATCACAAGGAAATAAATTAACATAAAGGTATGATATAGAATTATTATAATAACATGGAAATTTTGAAAGAATATACAACCTGATATTAGCTTGAGATAAGGCTCAATACACGTGGATTAGTATGAGTAAACCCTCATGGAACATTAATTAGATTGAGTAACAATAATTTAACAAAGAATTATTCATCATCATAAGCAATTATGTGATTAAAGAATGTGGAAAAAATATATTTAAGTACCATTAAATAAGTATATGTGCATAAAGTTTAATACCCTTGATAGATAAATGGGCATGGTATTCACTAAAAAATGATTTTGTCTGGGAAAATAGTGGTGCAATTTTGGAACCATAACGTCAAGAAATAAAAAATAACAAAATATTTTATGAGAGAGAATGGGGTATCTAATCATATGTAAATGAAATGGAAAGTAATGGGGCATATTTATAAATTTCCCAACACTTTTAATGTGGAAATATATGGAATAACATAATAACGAAACTTGAAGAAAAAGGATAAATGGAATAACTCTTATGAAATTTCTTAATGGTAACAGTTTTACATGGGAGGGATTAATTAGAATGAAATAGGTCTCATTTCTTTAAAACATAAGTATGGATGTATGGGGGAGGTGATAAATAATACCCCAAAAATTTTAAATTGAATAGTAAAATGCTATATAAACATAAACAATCTTGGACAAAAATGAGAAAGAATGAAATCCCTTACAAAAAATTGGCATGGTAACGGGTGCAGATAAGGGTTCATAAGATGAATAAATGATACTGAAAAGGGAACAAATATTTTATAAATCCAATTTTAATTATGAAGGATATTTAATAATATATCTCAACATAGAAATAAAAGATATTAAATGACCCAGCATGAAAATAATTCCTGATAAAAGAGGAGGGTAGAAGTTCCCTTACATGAGTGTTTGACTTTAAGAGCTTGGGGAGCAGCTTCCTGAGAGCTTGGGGTCCCTTTGAAGGATTATAGAGAGAATAGGGAGGATTAAGGAAGTGGTAAAAGGAGTTTTAGTGAAGATAAGTGGGATATTTGGAGAGTTTTTAATGGAAAATAGAGGGGAATTATTTAATATTTCAAAAACATAGGTTTTGCAATCTATATAATTAAATATTCAAAACAACAAACCATAACATGCTTTTTTCCCCTGGTTTTTTCCAAATTGAGTGGAAAACATTATTTTAAATTCTCAATGGTAGAACATATTAAAATATTAAGGTTTCTTATGTGGAGGTGAGTCACACTCTCTTGGATATCATTCTAAAATGTCAAAATATTCTATAAGTCTTAGAGGGTCCAATAAGGAATTGTAAAATTACTCAAAAAATATAAAATAACATTATTTTAATGCAAAAAATATATTGGACGAATATCCCTTTTATATTACTTTATTACATCACTATTGGGTCATTATGATGTCATAAAACACAATATATATTATTAGGTATTAAAGTTTTACCCAAAAATTAGATTGTCTATGAAAATAATGAAAAATTCACCATTGGATAATTTCAACATCATGATACAAAAAATATTATTTATTTTATCTAAATAATTTTCTTATTTAGTTAATTTTCACATTGAAAATAAAAACCGACATTTAGTTAAAATCGATGGGTAATGAAAAAACAGTTTTAAACCTTAATAATAATTACTTTTGACTTCATAAAAATTATATACTCATTTATTATTTAAAAATGTAATTTGATATTGATATTTTTTAAAATATAAATTATTTAAAAATTAATTAATTCCTCAAAATAAAATCTTCAATTAAAAATACAACTTTGGTTTTATCGTATAATAATATAATTCTAATCAAACATAATACTTAATCATTTATATATTAAAATCAATAAATATAATAATAATTTATAATTAAAACAAGTGTTACTATAAAAAATTTAAAATAAAAATATTACTAAAAATATTTTTTATTATAATAATTTATATATTTCTAAAATGTATAATTTTATTTGAAAAATCAACTTATCTAATTAATTATATTTTTTATAAAAAAATTCCCATAAATGAATTGATGGAATAATAATTTTATTTATAAAAGTGATAACACAAAATTTAACTAATACCTTGTTACAAAACCCCTTATAACACTCGTATAATACTTAAGTGTGAGTTGTGCGATTGTAACAGACTCTTGGGGAAGATCAGATAACATCGCTCGATTAGTAATCCCTATAAACATCAACTTCTCTAATATGAAATTTTGTTCAATCATAACGTGCTGAAGTGCAGCTTGTGCTTGGTCAAGAGCATAGCCCAATGATGCTACCACCATTACAAGCTCTGACAAATGAGATTTGTATAGCCTGAGTATTCTGGATTAGGCCCTCAACTCTTCTTTCCAAATTAATTTTTCAATTTTAATTTCTATTTATAAACAATAATTATTACATTAAAATTATTATTGTTTCCAACAATCATATTGATCTTCATTTATAATTGACCAATTGTCATAAAATAGTCAAAAAATAATAGTTACATTTCAATTTATACATATATATATTAAACTAGAGAGATACAGTAAAAAATAAATTTTTAGAAAACAAACAAAAATTATTCAAATGTTTATGTCATTACAACCATCCCCCTTTAGAAATTTCTCTCTTGAAATTTCCTTTTCCCATACTAAAAGAAATGTTGGTAAATCTGCCCCATCACTTCCTCTGTTTCACACTTTGCTTCTCCAAACTTATGGTTTCTCCATAACTCTTTGACGAGGGGCATTGTCTTAATTCGCAGAACCTTTTCCCTATGATCTATGATCCTCACAGGATTTTCTTCATAGGAGAGGTCATTCTCTAATGGAACCACTTATGGATTGAGTATATAAAATGGGTCATGTTTGTACATCCTTAAGCGTGATATATGGAATACATCATGTACTTGAGATACTTTTGGTGGGAGTGCTAGTTGATAGTCAATTGTTCCAATGCGATCAATTATTTAAAAAGGGTCGATGTACCTTTGACTAAGCTTCACCTTCTTTCCAGATTTTATAAATCTCTTCCACAGTGATATATGGAGGAATACAATGTCCCCGAAATTAAATTCTAGGCCTTGTAAAATATTGTCCACATAGATCATTTTTCAAATATGAGTAGTTTAAATGTGCTTCTAGATTGTCTTAATCTTCTAAACCAATTCTTCGACCAATTCTGGGCCTAGAAGTCTTCACTCCCCAACTTCATCCCAAGGTGTTGTTGCTCTGCACCACTTCCAATGATGGGATTCATAAAAATAAATTTGGATGCTTGAGTGGAAACATTTATTGTAAGATAACTCAACTATAGGAAAATGTTAATACCATTCTCTTTTGAAGTTCATTGATAATTTTCTCAACATGTCCTCATGTGTTTATATAGTCCGCTCATATTGGCCATTAGTTTGAGGATGATAAGTTGTACTGAAGTTCATCTTAGTATTCAGAACAAGTTGGAGACTCATCCATAACATACTGGTGAATATTGGATCTCGATCAGATATAATCTATTGCTATACTCCATGCATCTTCTCTACTTCACTGATGTATATCAGTTCCATTTCAACCATTGAAAAATCTTATCTGATTTCAATGAAGTGTGCATTACTTATATAATGGTCCCCAACAACCCAGATAGCATTGTTTCCTTGGAATGTCCTTAGATGTCTGGTGAAAAAGTCCACGGGGATGTTCTCCCATTTACATATTGTTATGGGTAATGGTTGCATCATCTCCTTATACTTCTACCTCTCAACCTTCACTTATGGAAATACTAAGCACATTGATGTATACACAGTGATTTCCTTATTAATTTTATCCCACCAAAAATACTCTCAGATACCTCAATACATAGTTGTGTTTTTTTGTTGAATGGAGAAATCTGAAGTATGTGCATCATAAAAAAGTTTATTTGTTGACTCTAGATTTGATGGAACAGATAATCTTGATCCAAATCTCACAATTACTTCTTCATTAAGATTGAACTCCAATGGTTTCCCTGTTCTGATAGTTTCACATTCTTCTAAATGCTGACATTAACCTTTTGGTCATCCTTTTACCTTTCCCAAAGATATGGCTGAGAAATCATTTGTGAAAGGATTGATGTTGTTCTCATCATTATAATTCACATGTCCATATTCCTCAAGACTAAGAAGATTTTATCCTATTCAATTATAATCAATGATAGAATCATTGGGTCCTTTATTCTTAGATAATCCACCACCTTTTTCACTTTCCTGAGGTGGTAATGGATTGGGCATTCATACTCTTTTATCACGGGATTCACAGGATTCACGGGATGTGTACCTGGTGAAGATTTATTCTTCTTTTGATTTTGAATTTTGAATTTCTTGATCACTGTGTTATGTTTTTGAATTTTTAATTTCATGATCTCTACTGATTTGGATAATGTTCGGGTTCCCACTTCCCCCTAAAAGTGGTTTTATGAAATAATAAAAAAATGATTTGGAGGTAATGTCTTTTTCATTTTTCATCAACAAACTACCTAGGGCTTTCTTCAAAACATCACTGAATTCCACAAAATTTTTACCACTTATGGGTAGTGTGAGAATGAGCATAGTGATAATCCACCTTTTCAACTCCTTAATTCTATCTTCACATTCATCATTCCAAAAAAAATTTACTTCCTTCTGAGTTAGATTGGTATGAGGGCTTGATAATCGTGAGAAATATCTCGCAAATCATCGATAATATCTAGCTAACTAAATGAAGCTATGGATATTCGTCAAAGATTTTTCCATAGGCCATTCCTAAATTGCATTTTTATTAGAGGTATCCACATTTATCCCATTTATTGTGATGATATAATACATGAATGAGACCTCCTTAAACCATAACTCGCACTTGTTGTACTTTTCATGGATCTTCAACTTTATCAATGTCTCTAGTACAAATCTTATTATCCTCTTGGGTTTTCAAGTATATTAGAATATTATCTATAAATACTACTAGAAATTTTTTGAGATAATCTTTAAAGACACTATTCATCAAATACATGAATATTGATGGAGTATTAGTGAGTCCGAAAGGTATTACTATGAGTTCATATTTCCCATACCATATATAAAAAGATGTCTTGGAGATATCCTCCTTCTTCACCCTTACCTTTAATATCACAACAGCATATCCAACTTGGAAAATTATTGTTCTCCACATAGATAATCAAACAAGTAATCAATTGTTTGAATAGGATACTTGTTCTTTATCGTGATTTTCTTGAGCTCGTGATAATCAATGAAAAGGCTTATTGAATCATCCTTCTTCTTGAAGAAGAGGACTGGTGCACCCCATGGTGAAGCACTTTGGAATGTAAACCCCTTATCCAGATTCTCTTGTAGTTGTTTCTTTAGATCCTCAAGAACCACAATATACATTCAAAAGGGAGACTTGGACATTGGGAAAACACAATTTATAAGATCAATCATGAATTGAACATCTATTCTAGGACGAAAATCTGAAAATTCCTTAGGAAACACTTTAGTGAATTCCCTCAAAATACGAATATCATCAAAGATGGTTCCTTACTTAGAATCAATCATCTGAACAAGATATGAATTCTTATAGGGTAGTAATATCCACGCTTGAGATAATGGTGTTAAAGAGGATTCATCCTCCTCCATGCACTTGTACAGAATCAGGTGTTGATTTTCTTTATGGAGAGTGATTTCCATCTCACAACAATTTACGTTGTCTCTATACAGTGAAATCAAATCCATGCCAATGATTTTATCATATTCTAGTAGAGGGAGCATATTAGGTTTATCCAGGATGTTCAAACATCAAATTGTGATAGGGGATGAGTTATAATCATGGATGCAATAATTACCCCATTTTCTGTTCTCACCAACCTCTCTTCTTCAAGTATTTGTGGTGGTGTTTGGATTTTTCTACAAAATCATTGGGATATAAAATAATGCATTGCTGATGAATTAAAAATTATGTTTTCGATTATTTAATGAATAATTATCATACCTATCACCACTTCATTTTCTGGATTCTCTTTGGCTGTACTGATGGAAAAAGCTCTCCCTTGCTTCCATGGAGGATGTTGGTTGTCACAAAAACCCTTAGATTAGAGAACTGGTTTTAAATGTGCCTTTTTTATTTGTAGTTGATACAATGTATAATGAATTAGGAGTAGAAAGAAACATTCCTCTCCAATTTTAAAGCAACAGGTTTTTCTTATCGGCAATTAATGGCTCAGTTCTCTTCTCTTCCACACCTAAATTATTTCCTCATCCCCTTCATGAAATTTCTAGGGTTATTATTTTGGCACTGTTGGATAGTGTGGTACTGGAATTTCATAGCACCATTTGATTTATCCATCGGACCACTAGAATTAATGTCAACATTCTACATCTAATCTCTATGATACCCATAAGATTTTCTAATCTCCATTTCAACATTGAGGGAACATCAGACACTTTCTTCATATCTATCATTGTCATGTATCCCTGGGGATTTTCATAGGCAAGGTTTTATCCCACCAAGAATAGGTCAACCTTAAATTTAGGGGAATCAACAATGGTAGATGCATATTTTGCAAGCATTGCGAGGTTTACCTCATACGCTCTGATGGATTATTCGTCTTTTTTCTTGAGGGAGTGAAAGACCCTTTCCATCTAATATCAGAGGGTATGAGGAAAATAATTATCAAAAAAACATTTTCTGGAAATCATTCCTTTCCAACACCTCGATCTATTAATATAGGTTCATACTTTTGATCAATGCCCACCATTAATCAGCATCACCCTCGAGATGATAAGAAGTCATAATAACCTTTTCTTGTTCAGAACATTGAATTATGGAGAAGATATTCTCAATGGTGTTGATACATTATTTGGTGATTGAGGTATCATATTATCCATTTAAATTATGAGACCTTTGTCTCATGAAGCTCTCGATTGTGTTGTGTTCTTTCTTCAGGTGGGGTGTACATTCTTATTGACCCGTGTTTCTATTCAAAACATGAGCTAACTAAGAGTGTATTATAACTAATTTTGTGACTCCCTCTCCAATAGTCTTGGACTTCTCATTAGAAGAGTTGTCACATTGATCGTCGCATCGGTTGTTAGCCATTGTACTCCTACTACTGGCCATTGGATGGAATAAAACGAAATTTAGGGGTTACACATAAACAGGAATCCAATGGAAAAAAGGGATATCTTATAAATTACATTAATTTCATTAAAATATGAATTTATAGGCTTCTATTTATGTTATCCATGATCAACTTCCCATCTTATATTCTTACGGGAATTTTTTATTTCCATAATAATGGTTCATCAAAATCTTATGAATTTACCAAAGCATAACGCCCAATAGTGTTGATCTATGAATGAATCAAGGTCCGTTGTCGTCACAAGTTCTTGTTTGAGTATAGATCAAAGCTGTGTTTTATGGTTTTACCACAAGATACATATGTGCCAGAGCCACATCTACTTTTTTGTATCCGGATAGGGATGTATTTTCATAGTAAGCCACTTACTCTATACTCAACAAAATTTTGGGATGTTTTTATTATTCTTAATCTTATCCCTATTGCATTCACTAGGTCTCCCTAATCATAATCTCAAAAATAAATAATCCAATACTTTGATACCTACTATAAAACCCTACCCATTATTACACACTTAAATATGATTTATTACATAAACTTGCACATAAGACAACTGTTAGGATTGAGAGTTATAGTGTGTTGGGAAATCGGCTACACTAAATAAAAATAAAAAACATAAAATACAACAACTCTATTGAAAACATCATTTATATGATAAATTCATTCCTTCATACATAACACAACATGGGATAACCGGAGGACATACATAAGAAAGGGGTGACCTATAATGCCCAAAAAGAGAGTAAACAAGGAATAACATGAAGAATACAATAAATGTTAGGCAATGATCATATCAATATATCTCAAGAGAAATATGAACATAAAATCAAGATAGATCATTCTTATCAGAACATGGAAATGTGGAAACAAAATACCACATGATATTAGCATGAGAAAAGGATCATTACACTTGTATATTCATGAGTAAACCCTCATTGCACTTGAATTAACATGAGTACACCCTAATTTCATTTTAGTTAGAAAGATTAAACCCTCATTTCACATAGTTTATCGTGATACTACACATTATTGAATGCATTGGAGTGCTATCAGGGAACACCCTTTATAAATATTTTGTTTCATGCAAAAGTGTGCCACATGGAATCATTCAACATCATAAAATATTACACGATTAAAGAATGTGGAATACATACATGTAAATACCATTAAACAAGTATATGTGAAAAATGGTGAATACCATTGATAGAGAAATGGTTATGGTGGTCAATACACAATGATTTTTACTTGGAAAGTCACAGTACAATTTTGACTGTATAATAGAGTGACATTTAAAATCTAAAAAATTGTTGATGAGAGATAAATGGGTATATCTTCATATGTACAAGGAATGGAAAGTAAGGGTATCATATATACACATGTCCCATCACATGGAATTTGGAAATAGAAGGTGTAACATAATAATGAAATGTGAAGAAGGAGGAGAAATAGAATAACTCATACAAAATTTTTGAATTGTAACGGGTGTACATGAGTGGGATTAATGAGAGAGAAAGAGGTCTATCATTATTAAAAAATAAGAAGGAAATTATGGGGTAGGTTTGAAATCATTCCCCAACATTGTTAATTGAAAAATAAAATGGTATATCAGCATAAAAAAACAATGGAAAAATTGAGAAAGGAAGAAATTCATTATGATAATTCGGCAAGGTAACATGTGCACATATGGGTTCATAAAAGGAATAAATGAGAGTGAAAGGAGCTATAATAATTTATTAATAAAATGGGAATTATTTAGGATATTTAATAACATATCCAAACATATAATTTAAAGTGATTAAAATACACAACCTGTAAATAATGCCTAATAAATGGGAGGGTGGAGGATCCCTTACTTGAGTGGGTGAATTCAAGTGAATGAGGAGATACTTCATGAGATCTTGGGGTACATTGGGAGGAGTCTAGAGAGATAAGGAAACATTAGGGGCATGCACCAATTATTTTTAGTGAAGAACAGTTCAAGCTTGGGTGGTTTATATAGGGAATGAAAGTGGAATTCATCAATATTTCACCAATATAGGTTCTAGAATCTATATAATTATATATTCAAAACCAAAAATCATAACATGGTTTTTTTCATGTTTCTTTCCATAGGGGAGTGGATAAAATTATTTTATAAGTAAAATGGGCGAACTTATTAAAATATTAGGCTTTCTTATGTAGAGGTTAATCACACTCTCAAGAAAATAATTTTAAATTGTTAAGGTATTTAATAAGTCTTGGTGGGTCCACTAAAGGATTGTAAAATTAATCAATAAAATATAAAATAAATTTTTTTAATGGTAAAACATATATTTTCATAATATCCATATTATAAAAATTTATTAAATCGCTATTGGGTCCTTATGATTTCATAAAACACATTATATGTTTATAAGGTATTTAATGTTTACCCAAAATTATATTATCTCCGAAAATTATGAAAAATTACCCATTGGATAATTTCAACGTCTTGATTCAAAAAAAAATATTTTTTTATCTACATAATTTTATAAATATGTAAATTTTCAGTTTTAAAATAAAAACCCACATTTATTGAAAATTGATGGGTTTTGAAAAGAAAATTAGTTTTTAACATTAATAAAAATTTCATTTGACTACATAAAAATTATATACTCATTTATTATTCATAAAATAAATTTGATAATAAAATTTCATTAAAGTATTAATTATATAATAAATTCACTAATTTATCACAATGAATTCTTTAATTAGTAATACAATTTTTTTTATCATATAAATATATATTTCTTATCAAACAGAATACTTATTGTTTTTCATATTAATAAAAATAATTTAAAAAATAATTCATAATTAAATTTTTTTTGTTATAACACAGTTATAATTTAATAATTTAAAAAAATTAGTTTAAGATAATAAATTATATATTTATGAAAAGTAATATTTTACCCAAAAAGTCAACCTATCCAATTCATTATATTTTAATGAAAAACTATTCTCATAAAAGAATTGATGGAATAATTATTTTTTTTATAAAATTAATTACACAAAATGTTACTAATACCTTGTTAAATAACCCCTTATGACACCCACAGAAGACCTAAAGGTAAGGTGTGCGATTGTGACAGACTCATGGGGAGGCTTGGATAACATCGCTCAAGTGATAATCTCTATTTACTTCCACTTCTCCCACAAGAGATTCAATTAAATCTTAACATGTTGATGATTGGATTCGTATTAGTCAAGAGTGAAACCTCTCAAAACGACCTCTTTTTTGATCATCAAAAAATGATCTTTGGACGTCCAAAGCCTACTGGATGAGGCCATGGACACTTCTTTCTAAATTAATTTTTCCATTGCCATTTCTATTTATAAACAATAATTATAATGTTAAAATTATTATTGTTTCCAATGGTCATATTGATATTTGGACATAATTGAAGAACGACCATATATTGATTGGAAACTAATAGTTACATTTCAATTTATACTTATATAGTTTTAACTAATAGGACGTAGTAAAACATACAATTTAAGAAATAAAAAATATTATTCAAATGTTCAGTTCGTTATAGTTAAACCCTAAAATAATTATGTTAATAATGTATTCCATAGACAATATAGAGATTTTATCAACAAAAAAAACGATAGAGATAATAATTTGATTGTAAAATATTGGTTTTATGGTCACCTATATATTAAAAATTGTGATTAACAATAATAAAATAATCGAGTTCCCAAACAAAACAGAAAACTATATTAATATATTATTTTATAATTTTTATATTATAAAATAATTTTTTAGGCATAAAAATGAGATTACTATGATAAATTTTAATTACCATGATAATTTTGAATTTTTTATTTTTTTAAACAATTATTTTATTAATGTTTTGATGTTTTTATCAAGTATATTAAGTTAAAATTCATTAAATAATGTCTCTATTGGTATGTTTAAACTCATGTATTATTATATTCACAGATATTTAAATGGTTATGAATTAATAATATGATTTCGAACACATAATTTTTAAAAAATCATTTCGCTACAAAAATAGTTTGTTTAAATAAATATTATTGTTAATAAAAAAATTACTTCTTCTTATTAATTATATAACATTTATTAAATTAATATTGAATTTGTAATTATCACTCCCAATTTTTTAAAGTGGGTTTATTTTAATAACACATAATTTTGAAGGTTTAAGATTTTAATAGTATGTTAACAAGATCCACCATTCTTTTCATAATCCTAATTAATTAGAATTTCATAGTTAATAGAGGGTTTGACAAGAGTAGTGTTAGGATGTGTGAACTCTTGGGATGTTTCTCTAGTAGTTTATGAGCAAGTAAACATCACATTGAAAGAAGATTTTTTGTTTTGGGGGTATAGTCATTAGTATAATGGTATGTTCAAACATGTGTGTAGGCCCCAAGAAAGAGATACAATGTTTCTATAGGACAAATGGATACTCATAGAGGTATAAGACATGTTGAACATGTTACCAATGGATTTGTGTGATATCAATAGGGCCCAATTGTTAATTTTGTATCAAAGGTACACCCAATCTAAACTGTAATAAAACTTCCATGTATGCAAGGTGGGTTTTACATTGATGATTTTTTTCTATAAATGGTGTAGGGGGAATGTAAAACCGTAATAATTTAATGGGATTGAAATATAAAAGTTACTACCCACATTAATAAGGTGATACTTTCTTATTGGTATATGACATGATTACAACTCCATAGTCCAGAAAACCATGTCCTTGAGTAGTTCCAAGATGTGTGAGCTCCTCTAAACTTTCTAATGGTGTTTGTGTTAGTGAGGATAAATCACAATGAAAGAAAATGGGTTTTCCTATGAGTATATCCATTAGTCTTACGATCTGTTACATCATCATCTAGTCCCATAGAGGGGAAAACATTTGTCTCTGAGTAAATTAGAAAATATTGGAGGACCATGATAAGATGAATATGATAGGTTTGAGTTCATGATATACCATTGGGGCCCACTTATTATATTTATTTTAAATTTTTAGTAAACCATTAGTTATTTGAGTAAAGAAAAGTTACACTAGAAAAAACCAAAAATTTAAAAGTAAAAAATATAAGATAAAATGATCTAAAACATGTTTATAACATGTTTGAAAATTATTAAGTGATGATATCTCATATCTGGATCACCACACACTCAATTATTTCTACCCTTTAGAGTTATTGAATGATGATTACTATAATTATCACATTTAATAGTAAAGGGTATTAACAAACGTTCCCTTTTCATCACTTATAAAAGAGGATGAATTTCTCCCACTAAAATTTACACAAACCTTTTATGATTTTATTAAATACCTATCCAATATGAAACATTTATAAGTACCAAATATGAACTAAATCCACACTTCTCCATAAGCTAGTGTAAGCCTTTTATATCTGAGGATATTTTCAAAATAAATTTCAAGGTCCCAATGTGGGTAATAATAATTTCATTACTTTTTCATCATAAATGTTATCCTCAAATATTACCCTAACTGTAGAAATATTATGAAATAAATATAATTATTATATGGAAGCATTATTATGTATATTGAAAACCCCTTATTTATTGCTTTATTTACACAAAGAAAAATATTATAACGTCAATCATGTGTTTGTACAGACTACTGCGTCCTTCAAGTGTAATATTCTATATTACACCATCTATACTCTTCCTTATTTATAAGGATAGAGTCAAAGAATAAATTCGGAACATATATAATAATAATCATTATGAAAATAAAAATTATAATCCACCTTTATTCCCTTTCTTTCATCATCAAATGAAAACATTAATCATGTTTTTTGTGAAGTACTACCTCTATGAAGTATAATTTTTTTTCCATCGTTATTTAATTTACTTAAAAAAATTAAAATATTATTTTTCAACATAAAAAAATATAAATCATATCATTATTATTATATTATAATTATTTTATTGTAACACCCCAAGATTTCATAGTGTGTTATTTCTTCAAAAAAATTCAATAACTTGCACTACACGCAACACCGAGTTCAATCACACCATGACTTAAAAAAAATACATTCAAAAGAGGTTATGAATAGTGTTAACTAAATTTTAAACTTTATATAATCCTTATAATTTTAGAATTCATATTATGAGTTTCTTAGACATAATGTAAGAACAAATTCATTTTCTGTATTGCACTTTTACCAAATTTTAATAGTGAACCCTTTTTAGATACTATATTTTAAACTTTTTGACTAAATGGGGACATCAAAAATTTAAAATGAAACATCCCAAGCTTCCACGGTACGCTAGCGTGTGTTGTACGCAACACCGAGTTCTAACACACCGTAACCAATCAAACTAGCTGTTATGAATAGTAATACCTACTTTTTGAAGTTATATATATTTTATATTTAAAAATAGACTTCATTTTTGGATTCGGAATATCTAATTTAGCCTAAGGTGAAATTTTGGTACTTTTCGGATAACTTTCATATTTTGATGAATAGTGAAAATTACTAAATTTTAATTAAAAACAACTTTTTTAATCAAAATAATTAATAGTGATAAATTGTGAATTTGAGTGGTTTTAAAGTATATTTAGAATATATTTTTACCATTTAATATAATGTTGGTCATTGGACATAATTTTACAATTAAACCGAACATAAACAAGTGTCAATCTTTTGATAGTTATTACCTCTTAAAAACACGCTTTTTGTTTTGACAGCGGGAATTAATTTTAAATTAATTTCTGCCACTTCTGTGTTTTGAATTTAGAAAAATGGATTCCATATTTGTAATCAGGATGTCTAAATTGTGTAAATAGGTAACTTTTATTTTTAGACATTTTGAATAATTACTGTGGTAAATATTTTATTTACCATGGTTAAGGGTAAATCCGGTAAATAAGGGTTAAAAAAATAATATTATAATAATACAAAATTACCCTAAAACGTGTCCTAACCTTATTGGTGGACACATACCCGACCGTGAGCATCCTTGGGTCAATTTGGGGACCCCTTGGAGCCACTTGTATGTGGTAGGGACACTTTATATTAATAAAGTTAAAATAAAAATAAAAATGGCATAAGCTTAAATCTTTTAGAACAACAACTTTTACATAGGGTTATACATGTTGGATTTTAGATTATAAATATTCATTAGAAATCTAAAAAGATTTCATACATAATGATATTTTATTTATAATTTTTAGACATTAAATAAGTTATTTTATTTATGACACAATGATGATGCGGTAATTACTATAATAGTGAAAAATTAAAATAATTGATATTATAAATACCAAAATAAATATAATATGAAACTTTTAATGAATTAAACTAATTTTATAGGATAATATGATATATTAGGATTGATTGGATTGACTTTTTTCGAAGTAATCAATCTTTTATGAGTTTCAAAAAAATCAACTATTGAATAGTGTCAAAATTGACATAAAAGAGTTCTTAAAACAAATATTATATTATTAATTGATATTAAATTCCTAAAAATCTAAGGTTCGGCCAAGAGACTTATATCATGATAGGTTAATCATTAATGGACCACTTTGGGGTCTCTTGGATGTATATAGTAAGTTTATTAACCATATTATATAAAACTACAAAGAGACATTGTAAAAGTGAAACTAATTAACTTAGAGTTAATACTTAAAGATATGGTTAATATAAGTACCCAAACCTGTCTAACTTCTATTGGTTGAGTTGTTTTCGACCTATACCCACCTTAACATTTAAATAATCAACTTTGGAGCCATTAGAAACCGAATATGAATTTATTATAAATTAATATTTCTAGCTTTTCCAAAGGTGCCCCTCACCCCTCTTATAAAAGGGCACTCCTCCTTCTCATTTCTTCACACCTCTAAAGCCTTTTGGTTCGGCCAAACTCTGCCCAAATACTCTCCCAACATCACTCACTACAACCTAGAGGCCTTATTTTGATAAGAAAGCCAACCTAAGGAGCCCTTTTGATCAAATCAAAAGGAAGAACCCGAAGAAGAGGTAATGATTTCACCACCCTTCTCCAAGTTCATTTCTTCTTCCACTTCTTCTTCCTTTGTTCTTACCATTCTAAAATAATAACTCCAGTATCTCACATATACTGTGATTTTATTATAAATATGGTACAACCATATTCAGTATTCTATCCACCCTTTGAATAACATGTCACCATACGTGCGTACGTAGGGACTACCGTCTCCACGTCGTGGTGTATTTGTTATTCAATATAATATTATTTGGATGGGTATAATAATGATGTGTAACTCATGTAAATAATAAATATAACATGTTAATGATTCTGTATATATGATATACCATCCATTTATATATTATTTTAATATCAAAAGAATGATATTGTCGCTCGTGCGTACGTACGGACTACCGTCTCCACGAACGCGATGAGATTCATTCTCCATCGTATCCATTCAAGTATAATTATCATTTGATGATTTAAAAATGATGTTTAAGGACTAGATATCATTCTGGATATGAATAAGATACAACAACCATGGCTTATGTAACAAAACATATAAAAGAAAATGAGTAAGTTAACTCTTGGAACGACGATAATTCTAAGATATTATTAACAAATCAATGTTAAAAGATCATATATGATATCATATTATTATATATGATTCTTGTATAATTTAATAACAACTATTTCACCATTATATAGGAGGTTAACCTACCCCAACCAAGGAAAAGTACAAGGTAATGGTTATTTCACAATCTCTTCATTATCCGAGGTTGTTTATACGTAATAATCTACTGGGATATCTTTATCATCCACATCCATGTTTCTTAAAAATGTATTTCAAAACATTTTTACTATTTACAAGAATATGGGTTAAAGTCATTTATACCCTTGTTTGACTTTTTATAAGAGGTTTATAAAGGAATATTTCCGTCGTTTTCAAAACAAGGTCCTTTTTAACCTTTTCGACAGAATTGAGGTAAGAATGTTTTTTTTAACTTATACGGCGGGTGCGGTTATTTTACGCCGTTATAAAATCTACAAAGCTTTCCTTACAAGCTTATAAGAATATTTTCAAAGAAAATGTTTTATTTTATATGGATCTTAAATGATTTCAAAATAAAAGGAGATATTTCTTTAAAAAAAAATTGATTTCATCTACGTCAACATCCTTTGATGGATTTTAAGATTATTTGAAGTTGATTTATTATGATACAAAACTTCTATATTGTATTGAAGGTTTTGTGATATGTTTGACTATGGATGTGCTATTTTTATACCATTCATAGTTTATGGTGAAATTATTGACATTTCGTATGCTAGTTTTAATACGAATGTTTATGTTATGTTTAAACCTTTTCATATGGGAATGCATTGGACTTAATAAGTGACGGGTGGAGCCCGCTATAGCTCCTCGATGCATCGGTAGGTCTCATGAGACAAACTAGTGTCTTGGAACAAGGCCTTGACAAAATCGTATTTGTAGTCTTGGCACGAGGCCTTGGCTATGTGGTTATGATAGTCTGGCATTATGCATTCCAACATTATGAAAGTGGTTATTGATTTTTGCATGTGATTATTCGATTAGTAGAATATCCATGTGAATAAGTAAATGGAATTATTTCATTTTATTTATGCCATACCATGTTGAAAGTTCATGTTTGAAAGGCTTTTGTTTTAGTTATACATTGCCTTAAAAGTTTATTCTTATTTATGAAAGTTTCCGCTATTTTGTTATCCTTACTGGGCATTTGAGCTCACCCCTTTTATATGTTTTATTTTTCCCAGGAAGTGAAGAAGTAAATTATGAATGACCTGGAGGGATATTATGTGGGGATATGAGTGTGGATTATGGATACATTGTGTTGTTGTAGTAGTTTTTCATTTTATGATGTAATGTAAAACCTATGAATATATCTAGTGTTTCCAATGCTACTAAACCAATCGGTCTTTCGAGATTTGATCTTTCTTGTGATCATGCCAATGTTACGAAGTAATGCACCGACTCTGGGTAGCTGGGTCGGGGCGTTACAGTTGGTATCAGAGGAAGTTTAGTACAAACCTTGGAAGCTAGATTTAGATAAACTCTGATTAGAGGACGTAGAACTAAGATGAACTTTAAGGATTAGTATAGAAGAACTTCCTAGAATTTTGGTATTGTAGAGATTTTGTGAGTTTTCCGAGAAATACATCCCTGTCTGGATACGAGCAGGTAGAGGCGGCTCTGGCACAGATGTACCTAGGGATAAAACCCGAAAACACCGCTTTGAGCTAGACTCGAACGGGAACTAGTGCACGAAAACGGGCCTTGCTGCACTCTTGGTTACGACACTCCCGGGGGATATGCTTAGGATAACTCTCATTTTCTTTACAAATAATTTTGAAGGGATTATGAGTATATACTTCCTCAAAGAAAACATTCTTATGATTATGGATTATATCCTTAAATAGTTCAATTTATGTTAAGTATTTTATAAGTATGGGATTATGTATTTTGATTCATAAACTGATCTAGTTTATGCCATTGTTTAGAAATGGCGCCCAGTAGAAGGAATGAGAACTCCGGAAATGCACATGATCCAAAGAGAAGGAAGGATCATATCTTTCATGGTCTTAAGCTAGAATTTATAAGATAAATAGTCTCCCATGTATTATCATCATATGAAGAAATAATATCATGTGTTGATAAGATAAGTAAAGAGTTTACTGAGTCCTATGGCTTTGAAGGGAAGCAAGAGAAGAAAAGGATGGAAGAGAGAAAGATGGATAAAAGTAAGATGGAAAAGAAGAATTTTCCCATATATGGTAACTGTGGAAAGAAACACCCTGGAACTTTCCTGAAAGGAATGGGAGTTTGTTATAAGTGTGGAGGAAAAGGGCACAAAGTACGTGACTGCAAGGGTAAGAAAATGGTTTTAAATGTACAATGCTTCATTTGCAAGGAGTTTGGACACTACGCGAACCTATGTCCCAGTCATCAGACTATGCCGCAAATGATGTTATTGGATAATAATCAAGTTATGATACTACCACAGATGAAGAGGAATGATTAGAGTTCTTATGTTGATTATGTCAATTGAGTGTTGTATCAACAATGTACTTGCTACAATAATCATGGAGTATATAAGGATTGTACTGCAGTACTATTTCATTAAGGACTTGAGATTGTGTAGAACAAAGAAAAGTGACTCAATATAAGGTTAAATTTTTGGAAAATATATGGTTGAGAGAATGATAAACCATAATATAGTTCTTATACTGAGGTAGTGATTTTGGAATAATATGTGATTGTTTTGGATAAATTATATTGGATATTCTTGACTACCTTGGAACTGATTAATGATTTGTATATTCCATCATTGTTGGGGTTTTAAAATTTTTTGGATTAATGAAGTATATCCAGCATTCTATATGGAATAAGGGAGCATGAATGTAATCAATAAGTAATATGGTAATACATGATGAAGGTATTCATATGCTATTACGGGGTAAAAAGGATCTATATTATGTTTACCTTCCTTATGAATGTTGGACTGTGAGTTTGGACAGAAGTATTTTGGATAGTTCTAGTTTGGATTATTTTGGATTTCCATAAAAGGACAACCCGGAGGTCGGACGACAACCCGTCGCGTCCGGAAACGCTGCGAGACTTGAACCCGCAACCGAAGGGAGACAAGGGTGTATCACCTACCACTATCCCACGAGATGTCCTGGATTAAATAAAGTAGTTTTTTTAAAAGATCTGGTAGATGAATTATAAATTCGTTTATTTTGGAACCCTCTATGAATAGTATAAATAGAATTTTTTTTTACGAGTGAATGATGAGTTTTTGGTAGAAATTTATTAATGGATAAAACTCTAATTATAAACTAAGTATATCGACTTATGATCTTAGCCAATATCATAAATAAATTCCTCATCATTAATAAAAGGAACTTAGAACAAAAATGTTTTCCTAGATGGTACCTTAAATCATCACTAATTTATGGCTTTGGGATTGTTGGCCTTTTCATAGCCATGTTCTCTACCACTCTCCATCAGATAATTGATGGTTAGATTTCTCTTCCATATCCATATTTTCCTACATGGAACCCTAGTAGGTGTTATTTTCGGTAATATTCATACTTTCCACTCTTTATTTTAAATAGAGGCCTCATTAATTCATTTTTCGATGTGGGATTTCAACTAAGATATTTTGAAACGTCAAAAATGTGTTATCCTAATACCCTATGTTTTGTTGAACCGATGGTATTTCAAATCATCATAGATTGATGAATTTAAGGACCTCAATTATACACTTGTTTGTGATTTATGACCTCAATCACTACCTATAAATATTTACGTTTTTCCTCCAATTATATGTCTCTAATTGCCACCAATGTTCTCCTAATCGAGATCATAATTTAGTGGTGACCCTTTCATTTATCTTTTCCTCATATTAAGAATAAATTTTAGTAACCCAATTTCCGATGTGGGTTTTCCCATAAAGATATTTTTTATTTTCAACCTTTTATTTTCGAAGAACAATTTCAAATTGCGAGGACGCAATTTATTGAAGGAGGGGAGAATGTAACACCCCAAGATTTCATAGTGTGTTATTTCTTCAAAATAATTCAATAACTTGCACTACACGCAACACCGAGTTCAATCACACCATGACTTAAAAAAAATACATTCAAAAGAGGTTATGAATAGTGTTAATTAAATTTTAAACTTTATATAATCCTTATAATTTTAGAATTCATATTATGAGTTTCTTAGACATAATGTAAGAACAAATTCATTTTCAGTATTGAACTTTTACCAAATTTTAATAGTGAACCCTTTTTAGATACTATATTTTAAACTTTTTGACTAAATGGGGACATCAAAAATTTAAAATGAAACATCCCAAGCTTCCACGGTACGCTAGCGTGTGTTGTACGCAACACCGAGTTCTAACACACCGTAACCAATCAAACTAGCTGTTATGAATAGTAATACCTACTTTTTGAAGTTATATATATTTTATATTTCAAAATAGACTTCATTTTTGGATTCGGAATATCAAATTTAGCCTAAGGTGAAATTTTGGTACTTTTCGGATAACTTTCATATTTTGATGAATAGTGAAAATTACTAAATTTTAATTAAAAACAACTTTTTTAATCAAAATAATTAATAGTGATAAATTGTGAATTTGAGTGGTTTTAAAGTATATTTAGAATATATTTTTACCATTTAATATAATGTTGGTCATTGGACATAATTTTACAATTAAACCGAACATAAACAAGTGTCAATCTTTTGATAGTTATTACCTCTTAAAAACACGCTTTTTGTTTTGACAGCGGGAATTAATTTTAAATTAATTTCTGCCACTTCTGTGTTTTGAATTTAGAAAAATGGATTCCATATTTGGAATCAGGATGTCCAAATTGTGTAAATAGGTAACTTTTATTTTTAGACATTTTGAATAATTACTGTGGTAAATATTTTATTTACCATGGTTAAGGGTAAATCCGGTAAATAAGGGTTAAAAAAATAATATTATAATAATACAAAATTACCCTAAAACGTGTCCTAACCTTATTGGTGGACACATACCCGACCATGAGAATCCTTGGGTCAATTTGGGGACCCCTTGGAGCCACTTGTATGTGGTAGGGACACTTTATATTAATAAAGTTAAAATAAAAATAAAAATGGCATAAGCTTAAATATTTTAGAAGAACAACTTTTACATAGGGTTATACATGTTGGATTTTCGATTATAAATATTCATTAGAAAGCTAAAAAGATTTCATACATAATGATATTTTATTTATAATTTTTAGACATTAAATAAGTTATTTTATTTATGACACAATGATGATGCGGTAATTACTATAATAGTAAAAAATTAAAATAATTGATATTATAAATACCAAAATAAATATAATATGAAACTTTTAATGAATTAAACTACATTTATAGGATAATATGATATATTAGGATTGATTGGATTGACTTTTTTCGAAGTAATCAATCTGTTATGAGTTTCAATAAAATCAACTATTGAATAGTGTCAAAATTGACATAAAAGAGTTCTTAAAACAAATATTATATTATTAATTGATATTAAATTCCTAAAAATCTAAGGTTCGGCCAAGAGACTTATATCATGATAGGTTAATCATTAATGGACCACTTGGGGGTCGATTGGATTTATATAGTAAGTTTATTAACCATATTATATAAAACTACAAAGAGACATTGTAAAAGTGAAACTAATTAACTTAGAGTTAATACTTAAAGATATGGTTAATATAAGTACCCAAACCTGTCTAACTTCTATTGGTTGAGTTGTTTTAGACCTATCCCCACCTTAACATTTAAATAATCAACTTTGGAGCCATTAGAAACCGAATATGAATTTATTATAAATTAATATTTCTAGCTTTTCCAAAGGTGCCCCTCACCCCTCTTATAAAAGGGCACTCCTCTTTATCATTTCTTCACACCTCTAAAGCCTTTTGGTTCGGCCAAACTCTGCCCAAATACTCTCCCAACATCCCTCACTACAACCTAGAGGCCTTAGTTTGATCAGAAAGCTAACCTAAGGAGCTCTTTTGATCAAATCAAAAGGAAGAACCCGAAGAAGAGGTAATGATTTCACCACCCTTCTCCAAGTTCATTTCTTCTTCCACTTCTTCTTCCTTTGTTCTTACCATTCTAAAATAATAACTCCAGTATCTCACATATACTGTGATGTTATTATAAATATGGTACAACCATATTCAGTATTCTATCCACCCTTTGAATAACATGTCACCATACGTGCGTACGTACGGACTACCGTCTCCACGTCGTGGTGTATTTGTTATTCAATATAATATTATTTGGATGGGTATAATAATGATGTGTAACTCATGTAAATAATAAATATAACATGTTAATGATTCTTTATATATGATATACCATCCATTTATATTTTATTTTAATATCAAAAGAATGATATTGTCGCTCGTGCGTACGTACGGACTACCGTCTCCACGAACGCGATGAGATTCATTCTCCATCGTATCCATTCAAGTATAATTATCATTTGATGATTTAAAAATGATGTTTAAGGACTAGATATCATTCTGGATATGAATAAGATACAACAACCATGGCTTATGTAACAAAACATATAAAAGAAAATGAGTAAGTTAACTCCCGAAACGACGATAATTCTAAGATATTATTAACAAATCAATGTTAAAAGATCATATATGATATCATATTATTATATATGATTCTTGTATAATTTAATAACAACTATTTCACCATTATACAGGAGGTTAACCTACCCCAACCAAGGAAAAGTACAAGGTAAGGGTTATTTCACAATCTCTTCATTATCCGAGGTTGTTTATACGTAATAAGCTACTGGGATATCTTTATCATCCACATCCATGTTTCTTAAAAATGTATTTCAAAACATTTTTACTATTTACAAGAATATGGGTTAAAGTCATTTATACCCTTGTTTGACTTTTTATAAGAGGTTTATAAAGGAATCTTTCCGTCGTTTTCAAAACAAGGTCCTTTTTAACCTTTTCGACCGAATTGAGGTAAGAATGTTTTTTTTTAACTTATACGGCGGGTGCGGTTATTTTACGCCGTTATAAAATCTTCAAATCTTTCCTTACAAGCTTATAAGAATATTTTCAAAGAAAATGTTTTATTTTATATGGATCTTAAATGATTTCAAAATAAAAGGAGATATTTCTTTAAAAAAAAAATTGATTTCATCTACGTCAACATCCTTTGACGGATTTTAAGATTATTTGAAGTTGATTTATTATGATACAAAACTTCTATATTGTATTGAAGGTTTTGTGATATGTTTGACTATGGATGTGCTATTTTTATACCATTCATAGTTTATGGTGAAATTATTGACATTTCGTATGCTAGTTTTAATACGAATGTTTATGTTATGTTTAAACCTTTTCATATGGGAATGCATTGGACTTAATAAGTGACGGGTGGAGCCCGCTATAGCTCCTCGATGCATCGGTAGGTCTCATGAGACAAACTAGTGTCTTGGCACAAGGCCTTGACAAAATCTTATTTGTAGTCTTGGCACGAGGCCTTGGCTATGTGGTTATGATAGTCTGGCATTATGCATTCCAACATTATGAAAGTGGTTATTGATTTTTGCATGTGATTATTCGATTAGTAGAATATCCATGTGAATAAGTAAATGGCATTATTTCATTTTATTTATGCCATACCATGTTGAAAGTTCATGTTTGAAAGGCTTTTGTTTTAGTTATACATTGCCTTAAAAGTTTATTCTTATTTATGAAAGTTTCTGCTATTTTGTTATCCTTACTAGGCATTTGAGCTCACCCCTTTTATATGTTTTATTTTTCCCAGGAAGTGAAGAAGTAAATTATGAATGACCTGCAGGGATATTATGTGGGGATATGAGTGTGGATTATGGAGACATTGTGTTGTTGTAGTAGTTTTTCATTTTATGATGTAATGTAAAACCTATGAATATATCTAGTGTTTCCAAGGCTACTAAACCAATCGGTCTTTCGAGATTTGATCTTTCTTGTGATCATGCCAATGTTACGAAGTAATGCACCGACTCTGGGAAGCTGGGTCGGGGCGTTACATTTATACTATTCTATAACCATACCCACACATTGAGCTATATGGTGTTCTTGTTTGGGTCGGTTTAACCTCTTACAGTAACATCATTGTAAAACTCTGACATAGAATCCATTAAAATTTAATTGAAGGTAAAAAGTGATTTTCATTATAATTTAAAATTTATATAATTATAATATTATAAATTCTATAAATAATATTAAAAATAAACAATCATAATACACTTAACAATCTAGATAGAATATATATGAGTACCTATCTTAATTTGAGTTCATTTTGTGAAAACTCATATGACTATATAAATTTCCTGCTAATAAAAAAATTAAGAACATAAATCCCTAAAATTTTATAGATTATGAATTTATTCTATGGAATATTTAACCATGTTCTACTTTATATACTATTCATATAGAAATTATTTTAACCACCACAAATAAAAAAATAGAAAAAACTATAAAATAAATAAATAGCATATTAAAATAAATATTCCTTATTAAATGAAAAATAGATGATTAAGGTTCCCAAAACTTTAACTAATACAATTAATTTGATTATTCAAAATGTTAACCACATTAAATTAGTGAATAAAAAACAAGTTAATAGATTGTACTGATTAAAGTTTCTTTTAATGAGCTACAAACATTCTTATAGATCACTATTAGGCTAAGATTAATCTATCCTACCATATAATTTTATTTTGGTAATTTCATTCAAATATTATTGGGTTCTAAAAATCTTATTTATAACCTCATTATCAATTTATTCATATGTTAATAACTATATTACTTGAATGGGTTTATTAGTCACAATTCTTCATTCTGGATACTTAATTCTTGTTATGAATGAATTTAATTTTATATAGTGCATATAATGCTTATTTATGATTTTATATAATTAATTATCATTTTTATGTTATTTTAAGTACATTATCAATCCATTTCTCATTCAAGGGAATTCAATTTTATTGCTACTCTAGTCGTAACATATTACTCAACTGAAATCTATACAATTTTAATCTTATATTTTTTACTTTCTTGCAATCTTCTAAGAACATGTTATCCTTCTGTTACATTTTTCAATGTTAATTTCTCTATTCATCAAGGTATGCTACATTGATTAATCTATATCACCGTATTATATGGGATAATTTAATGAATATAAGTCCTAAATTTGTTTGAATAAATCTTAACATTTTAAAAAAAACTTTCCCCTCCTTGACTATATTCTCATTTGCACCAAATTTTCTTCTTTGTTTGGGAACAATAACATTAATTAATATTTGGGATACTCATACTTATCATCAATAAATATAAAATAAATTGTTTTTCTCAATTTATAGTGGGGGTTTTGAAAATATTTATTAAAAAATATTAAATGATTTTATATATTAGGGGTATATTTTTCTATATCAATCCTTGTTTTTATCTATACAACCATTATTCCTTTTCAATAACCCATTATTATAATTTTCATAAAAATTATTTTTTTAATATATAACTAATCTTTACCTTAAGACAAGTTTGAAAATTAAATTTCAAAATAATATAGTTATGTTCTCTCTTATAATTGTTTTTATAAATAAATTAAAATATGAATTTTTAAATTTTATTCATTAGAATGGATTTCCCATCATTTTGAAACATTGCTCCTATATTTCAAGGTTTTTAAAAGTAAATTAATATTCCATTATACTATGTATTTTTTTAAATGTAATTTGATGAAATATTTCATTTTAATAATGACTTTAAAAGTAAAATTCTATTATTATTCTAAAAGTATTCCTCATATACACATTGAATCGTTACCTATGTTTTAAAAAATATGCAATGTAAAATATAAATAAGAGAAATGATCTACTTTTACCTTTTTCGGGCTTATTAATCTTTTTTGTGTAACTATAATTTTTCTTCTAAATCCTTTCATATATGAATAACATATTTTTTATACCATTAATTGAGGGGTATACTCCTTGATACATATATATAAATATTTAGGGTAAAATTTGACCTAGTTGTATACCCTTTATCTATATAGTGTAAATAACATATCCTCTATTATATTGTTTCAAGGGTATTTTGAAAGATAAATAATCTATATATTCTAATTCCCACTTATTATCCCTTGGTAGATCTTACTATGATTTTTTATATAATTAAAACTAGTTTTTATATGATTCATTTTGAAAATGATTTGAAACCAACTATTCCCATGGTTTATTTATGTTATGATGGTGATTGATTTTATGTGGCCCTCATATATATGAATGATGATGGTTGGTGTCCTGTATCACACTAATATTATTTGGTTTAGTCATATATCTCATGAGATATCCACTAATGGTTATAATGATTTTATGAAAATTGAAATGTAAATAATGAGTTTGCACCCATTTTAGGCATAAATATTATGATTTTTTTCACATAATCATGGGAATCATGATTTTTCTCAAATAGATTCCTTTCATTATGATTGATCATTATTGAAATATTTTTATTATATGTTATTATTTATTTTTATGATTCTTTCATGTTTGGATATGGGACATTCCATTTTTATACCACTTTTATAAAATATTTTTAACATATATGTTATACCACACATTATGACATGATTTATGATCTATGATTTAATACGTATGACTTTATTATGTATCTTGATTATTCCCTTATAGATTTTTATCCTCAATTATGATCTTTTTTTATATCATTTATGTTTATCATTACTCATTATCTAATCTCTCCCTTTCATAGATATCAATTTCCAATAGTTATGAAGAAATGTAAAATTTATGATGGGGTTAGATGTGTCTATTGTGTTTAGAATTTTTGGGAGTCATTATATACATGTTATACATTAATTATTTTTTTATATAGTGGGTAAAATGACGTTTATATAAAAAAATACATGAGTTTTGTTAGGGGATGATTTACCAAAATTCTATAAAAAACTAAACCTGAATGATCATGGGAATGTACTATAATAAAGCATTTTTTAATATTATGTAATTGAGATGGAATAATCTATGGGCATCAATAATATTTGTTTGTAACACCTTAAAACTCACAGTAATGACAAGATAACAGCCACAAAATAACCATTTTAAAAACCAAAATACAACTTGAACATTTTACAAAACATTCCAAGTATTTTACTAAATTTTTTTCTAAATCCATTTAATATCTAAAGAATGAAAGAAATAATTTTTTCAATATTTATCAACATTTAACTTACGACATTAACATCAAAATATAGAATAATTTCATCTATTAATATATGTAGATTGGTCAAAATAATCCAACTATTAGAATATTGGTCATGATGAAGACACATCACACCTTTGTAGATTAGAGAACATATAAACCTCCTACCATACATATAAAATTTCAAATTTTAAGACTCTATAATCAAGATATCCATAAATTAAACTCTTGTAATATGATTTCTTCTAATAAAAAATAATAATATATGACAGTTGAAATAGTGATTGATGCCTGGTGTTTAATTTATATGTCAAACACTCATAGAATCGCAGTGGGGGATCTATTGAGTGGAGGAACAAATAAGAAAACATCCAAATAAACCGTAAGGTCAAAGAGACATAAACATGAGTGGGTAAATATGTTTTTTCAGGAAATATTTTTATTAAAAAATATATTTTTGGGATTTCATAAAGTTACACATGGTTTAAATACATTGTCTAAAAAATCGTTCACTAATCATATTAGGGATACTATATGATGATTGATGTAGCATGGATTTTGATGAATTATTAAATGAATTGTGATCTAGCCATATTAATTAAAAATGATTAAAACATTATTAGGTTTTTATAGTTCCCCCAAATATTACCCAAAAAGTTTTATTTCCAGAACCCCCACTTTTCCACTTCACTAAGTATCGAGGAATTAGGAATTGTTTAAACAAATTATGAATAAACTGTATTCACTTCATAATAACTATAAAGTACTAAAACACCCATTTAATATTTTGGAAGTCAACCCCAACAACTTCATAGAATTATTTTTCATGGACAAATATATAATATATTAAATTTTTGGGTGTTACATTACACACAAAATAACTATCAGTATCAAGCGTAAATCCTTCTCGTAGTTTATAAAATACATCATCATGTTACAAATTATAGAACATAGAAATATATTTTTTGAAAAAAAAATTAATTTAGTATATGAAAAAATAAATAAATATATAATATGTAGTATTAAGACAAGAGTAAAAGTATCATCATTTCATATTCGATAAATTTGTCAACAACCCCAATAATAATAAAGTGCTTTGTTTTCTACAAATTCCCTTTTCTCATTGATTTTATTTGAAAGCAGAACAATTTTTCAAATTAAATTTGCATCCATAGTATATTAATCAAACAACATTTAAAAGTTTTAATATAATTTATATATATCATTTCCTAAAATTTGAATCCAATCCTCATGTTACAAGTATTCAATAATAATCATTTTTTAATATGATTAAATAAGATTATATGATTAAAATTACTCAAATTCCAATTTTTTGGGACACCCCTCCTACCATAATTATTTAAATTTAAAAAATTATATTTTATCAATGTCATGAAATATTAGTATAATGTTATTCTAGTCCAACCTCATCACATAAAAAATCTAAAACATCCATGAAATTTTTAATCCTTATTAGAGAAAATTTGTTTATAATATACTAAGAATTATATCCTTGATTTGATTATTCAATATCATTATCAAGGAGGAAGGATTCTATAAATATACAATGATTTAACATTGATATCAAATATTTTTATAAAATGATAGTTTTTTATTTTTTTACAACACTATTAACTCATTCCATTGGGTATATATCCATGAAATATCCAAGAATCAATTCATACGATGAATTTTTAAAAATTTCATAATTTTAGAATGATTAACTAGGGTTATTGATTTTTTTAATAATTTATGGTGGTATTATTTATAAACCATATCTTATACTTACTGTTTAATCAATTTACCAGGAATACTACTTTTCATGTTAACCATTTTTTGGTTCATTCATTTAATCGCTATATTTTTTAGTTTATATAGTGATATTTTCTGGACTTTTCTTACACCAGTAATGATATATTTCAATGTTTTAATTCCTATATTTTTATTAGATATCAACATGAAAAAAATTTATGACATATACAATTTTATTTATATAACATTATCAAAATAATATTTAACATATCAATATATTTTAACATACTCAGTATGAAATAATTATAATTCATAAGATAAAAATCATCCATTTATGTAATAAAATACATATCCACATAATTCACTCATAGATCATTTGGAAAATTAAATATGATAATATTAATTGAAAATTCAATTTTCAAATTAAATTTTCTCATTATGTATATATCTCTGACCACATTTACTCTATTTCAGCCATCATTAGTATTTATCCTTCTGTGATTCGTGTTTTATATATTTCTCACATCTTAAAATTTCATAAGTTTCCTATTATTTTGTTCCTAATTTGATATATAATTAGTTTCAATGTTAATTTTTATCCTTAATACTCATATAGAATGTGTTTTAATCATTGAAAATATGAAACATATATTATGTTGTTTTCTGTTATGATCATTTTATCCTAAATTTTCATAATTATGAAATATTTATTTCATGTTATAAATTAATTCCCATAGTCAAATGTTGTGAAATACTCAATAGATTGTGTTTGATCATATCAAAAAATAATATTTCATTTGATAAAAAAATTATATAAATTTAGTGCTCACAACTCCTCTCACATATAATGAACCAATTTTTTTAAAAACTTATAAATCCAACATCATTCTTATTAATGTCCATCATATGTTTTTTGAGAAAAAACTGTAAAATAAGAATGGAATATAAAAAATATGTTGTTTTTCTCCCATTGATCACTTGTAAGGCACCTAATCTGCCATTAATTATTTATAGATAAAACATATTATTTTTTATTTTTATTTTTATTTTCCATCATATAATCAAATAGTAATGTGAGAATCTTGTAGAATTTATATTCATGTTGATCACACCCACAAAATGTTTCTCAAGAGTTTCAAAACAATATTCAAATTTTAACATATATATTATCTTTATTTAACAATTATACAAGTTTTTCCCCATTAAACCATGATATCTTTTTGAGTTATATAAATACATTTTCTATAAATACATATTTTCTTTCTATTCATACAATTTATTATGACACATATTACTTAAATCAAACATTATTTATCAATTGATGTATTTACCTCAAATATCCCATCCTGATTATTCATCAAACTCGGTCACCTATAATTCTCAGTAAGAATCTTCTGATTTTGAGCACCCAATATCATTATGTCTTTACCCTTATGCATACCCGCATGTTATTTATTTATACAGACCTTATTATTTTAAGTATTTCAAGTATAGAAACATGAAATAATAATTGGTGAATCATCATTATATTTGTGAAGTATGTGAGAATCGAAATTTTTTTGATAGGACCACCTTATTTCAATTATAATATATATATATATATATATTATTAATTATTTGTATCAAATATTATATACATTATTTTTAAATTCACAAAGGTGATTGGCTATTTTAGAAAATGTTTTTATTTATTTATTAGATTCATTAACATCCATGATACACATATCTAACTTTTAATGAAATTTCATTAAGTATTTCTCTTCTACAATATTCCGTTACTGATGGTATTTAAAATCCTCATTTATAAAAATCATACTAGATATTGTAATCTCCAGCATCATCATTTTCTATGAATTTCATTGAGGTTACTGATACTTCTAGAATGTATAGATCCCTTCATAGAACGTTCATTGACTCTTTATAAATCAAGAGACCTCTCTAATGAATCATTATCCCTTCTCAAATTTTAAATTTTCCACATCAATCCTTTTATTTACTTTTAAAAAAAATTATGTTCTCCATTCTTCATTAAATTACTTTTGGGGTACTAGATCATTATTTTAAAAATTATATATTTTATATTCTTTCATATATGGATAAATATAATACATTTATTGAACCATATACACATTATTGTTTTCATATTCATCTGGTAGAGACCATTGGGTTACGAAAATGGACCGTTGAAATGCTAATATGTGGGTTGAACCTGGGTGCAATTTTTTTATCCTTTTCTCAAATAAACCTCTCTAATAACTGGATCATTTTCTCTCTATAAAAGGATCACTGTATAATTTATCACTCCTGAAATTATTCTCTCTTATAATATAAATCCATTATTTGGAATGAAAATTACAAATGACACATAGATTTTACATAGTTTACTCACAATGATCTATATCCAATATGTGAACATGTGGAGAAGTTATGATATAAAAAAACACATTATCCATAATAGATGTAATTTGTTTGTTTTTTTTTTGATATACACAAAGTATATCTACCATTAGATAAGGTGTGAGGATGGATCACTACCTTACAATGGTCTCTCCCCTATCATCCTCTCCCATTCACTTCATTAGTTATTCCCTTAATAGTTTATAATTTTTTTTGAATCCTCGTGGTTAGTATTAAAAATTAATTCATTATAAATTAAAAAATATTTATTTTATTCTTTATTGAAATTTCACATGTTGTATCCTTTCTCTAAATCAAAATTTAGTCCTCTCTTTTAAAACAAAGTTTAATCGATATCTTCTAAACAATATTCATAGAATTAATCTTCTTCCTATAGATAAAATAATTCAATGAAAGTCATAAATATCATAGTTATTTATCTTATTTACATTCAACCTAATGAACCTGCATAATTAGTTCTTTATAAGACACTTCTCTCAATGAAACAATATGTGTCAATATAATTCCCCACATCCAGGATTTCATTCCATGTAAAACTAGATAAAGAAATGTTATTCTCCTAAAAACATAATTTTTTTATATAATTTATAGTATTTTTATTCAATTTTAAATTTAAAAAATTTATTGATCAATGTTTTCAACCATTCATATATTCTCCATGATCAAAGATAATGTTTCATTTACTTTATAATTTATTGGTCACATTCATCAAAAATTAATAGGTTGAACCTCAAAGTATCTACAAAATTTACTTATATTCTAAATTATAATTAAATATTTTATTTCTCAATATCATTATACACTATTTCATAATAAACACTTTAACACAAAATTTACATGTAAGGATCAATCATCATTTTGACATTCCATGGCTTCTAGATAACTATATTGAGATAAATCAATATTTCTTGAATATAAAATTTTTATATATTTTTTATTTTTAGGAAATTGAATTTTATAGATAACGAAATAATTTAGAAATATGTTAAATATATTCCACCATGGTCACCACAACCAATGAATAGGTCATTTCATAAATATTCCATAAACCCCAATAGTTACAATGATATCGTTCATGACTTTTCCTACTAATAGTATAATGTAATGTTAGTTAAATCACAAATAATTATGAGTATCATATAAAGGATTATAAGTGTTTACATTTATATGATCTTTTATATTTGTAATTTTTTTGAGTTAGTAAATCTATTATATAACAAAGTGGGCTTATCATCTTAGTTTACATTTTACTATAGAAATAGGTTCTTATGTTTGAACTCCTATTTTATTCTCAACGCACTTCCTTATTTTAAGAAAACTATTCATTTCTGAATGTTCAACCTTACTATACTTTTTATAAATCTTCGGTACCTTTGAAAAAACATTTATAGAAACAGGAAGAGTATAAATTCTATTTAGTGTATATTAAAAAAATGGAAGAATATTTTTCCAACAGAAAACAAGAAAATACATTAGGAACTTTTATTTTTTAGATAATATATTTTTATCCGAAATAATCATTTACATACTCATGAAATTATATTTTCAAAAAGTTGTTCATATGTTTTTAATCGATAAAGGGAAAATCATAATCATCAATGTTACTTCAGAAAAAATTAGAATTCATGAAAACAATCATAAAATATTCAATACATTCACCATAAAATGATTATAATATTTCCTTTTATCAGAAATTAATTTTATCACTTTATAAAAAAACAATATTTCCAAAAAAAACTCATATAAATTAGTGAAATACATGAAGGAATCATGGGAAATTTTGCCCATATCACACTTATAATCACCCTTATAATGGAATAACCTATGTAGTAAATTCAAACATATCTTATCTGGAGAACATTCCATTACCCAATGTATTAGAGGGGTATATCAAACCCACCTATCATCATATACAATTTATAATAATCAGAAAATTAATAATAAAACAATTTGGGCTTCAAATTTCATCAAATTATTACTGAAATTATTAATTTAGACTATAATAATATCAAATTATATCTATCCTATAAAAATAAAATGAAATTTATTTTTCACTGATAACTTATTAAAAAAATCACAAAATAATGAGTATTTTATTTACATTGTAAAACAATGAAAAAATAAATTGGGAGATTCAAAATTAATTGTATAATTAGTAGTGGTAAAAAATTATTTTCGAAAACAATAATAAAACAAAATTTTTCCACATTTATAAAGAAATTCAAAATTGACCTATATATAAAACAAAAAATATATTCCATTTTGAACCATTATAAAATCGGTAAAATGAAATTTAAACCAACCTTAAACAATATTTTTATAATATTTAATAACATTATGGAATCAATTTAATTTAAATGGATATTGAAGTGGATAATTTTAAAACTTTTAAAACAACATTTAAAAGAAACCTTAAATACCTTGTGTCCCATCTCTCCTTGTAATTCTTTTACATACATGAGTAATAAAAATATAATTATTTTTTACTTGATTATGAATCATTTTCAACATAATTTCTCTTTCATTTTTTCTTTTATTTCATGTGTCTTTATGTTATATAAAGTTACCAAATAGATTAAGTTCATGTCTGTTTTTTTAAGTTTTCTCAATCCAAAGCAAATTTAGTGTGTCAACCATAGTAAAATGGCACAATAATAGTTAAAAAACATTCCCAGATCATAATAAATTCATTTTAATAAAATTTATTCATTAAGTAAAATTTCATAACCATCCATGTAGGGAACTATTGAATAATCAAACACATCATTCATGGAGGTTGTAGTCTACACATAAATAGGATTAACATTTCCACAATCTGTTGGAAGGAAGGGATAAATGGTAGAAAATGGATTATAATTCAGAAATAATAATTTTGGTATAGATATAAAAATTATTCATTTAATACATATTTATAAAAATCCATGTGGTGAGATCATGTAAAATGAAATATGTTCTTTATGGAGGCTATTTCCTCTGTGTACTGAAGGAAATGAATTTCATTTATCAAAGGAAAAAATTGTAAGAACCCGAATTTTATTTGAGGTATTAATCCTTTTAATTTTGGTCTTATTATTTATTATGGACCTAATATAGATTAACTAATGTGTTTAAAAATGTTTGGGGGTGTTTGGGGCTTGTTCGAAGCTCAAAACACCAACCGATGGAGAAAATGACAGGGTCACACTGTTAGTAGAAACCATGAAACCTAGGCTATATAGTACCTCCTAACCATGTAGGGATTGAAAATGGGGTTAATTAGGGCTTGTGGTTTATCCAAAAATTGTTTTAGGGGGCGCAAAGACATGAAAAATGTATGTACTTTTTTATATAGACACATCTCATAGTTTTTGTATGAGTTGTCCAATAGTGTGGTAAAGAAATGTCCATATGATTTTTACTTAAATTATAAAAAATAATCTTAATGATATAGTATTTTGAACATTCTTACTCCTTTGTTTGATCTAGTGGAAAAAAATCTTCCACTTCTCCCTTTTTTAATCGTCCAACCCCCTTTTGATAAGTTTGGATCATGTTTGTACATACGAACTCAGACCCAATACCCATTCATCATGTTTGATGCACCTCAGTAAGTACTCGGTTATTATTTATTTTTTAATCATTATTCTATACCTTGATTATTATATTTGGATATAGTATCATATGCCCTATTTTTGGGGAATTTTCCTGTTCTTTATATTCTTTCTAATATAGAACAAACAAATGGCCAATACTAGAGAAGGAGAGTTGTCTGATTATGAGGAAAGTAGTCTACTAATTATTCCTTCCAGTTTTTATGATTTATAATATGAGTCATTATGCCACATTCTGGTTTCATAGAGCATTTCCTTAAATTTAATATTCCTTTATTTTTTTCATACATGATAAAAACCCAAATCTTATCAATGTGTACAATGTTGGAGTGATCCATCACATTGGGTGAGCCTTCTAATGCCTAATTGGATTTCATTATTTTACATCCAAAACACCAACTAGTACGTTTTTCATTAAATTAAAATTATGACACCATATTTATATGTAATTAATGTAGTGAACTAACATAACTTCTTTCATTGATAATTATAATCGATTGAATTTGAATTAGTTGAGTGGTAAGCCCGTGTCAGATTATTAAACTAAAAGATAGATACACCCTAATTAATTTTGAATAAAAATGAGTCTTTCATTAACTTTTGACTCTCTCTAAAAAATGAATTTTTATAATAGCATATGAACATAGTCATTATGACGGATGATAATTTTTTAAATTGTTAATGAAAACCCATATGAATATTTAATATAAATGGGAATGGTGTTCCTTTTGTTTATTACAATATGGGTAATGGTATCAAATATATTTATGGTAAATGAGAATGGTGGTCCTTGTTATTATATATATTCATGATGACCATCATAATTATTACTAAATTGGAATTTGTTCACATTATATAAATGGTATACTATATTTGAATGATATCACTTGTTATAGTTAGGGGCATGACGTCCCTTATTATACTATGCGAGCAAGACGTGCCTTGTTATATTTTTATGGGTAAGGATCCCTTGCTACTATGATGCTGGGAATGGAGTCCTTATACATGATACTGGGCATAACATCCCTATTTCGTGATATTAGGCATGTCATCCCCTTTACTGTTGTGATACTGGGGAGGGATTCTCTTATTAATTTGATATCGTGTAAATTATCCATTGATAATTGATATGAGATATTATGGAACACATTGAAAAATGTAGTGTCCAATTGAATTCCATTATAGAACAAGATCTAACCCATTCAGAGTAACTATTTCTTCTTTAATTATTATGTATCTATACATCCATTTTATATAATCATACTAGAAATTAATAGATGTCGTTGGTGGTGGCCTACTGAGATTTTTATAGCAATCTATCTGGAAATTCTATAGCACCGACAAAAACTATATAATTGTTTGTGTAGATAATAGAAAGAATCATCATAGTGATTTTTGACATTTTAGAATGTATTTGTATGGAGATAAGCAGTATATTGTCATCCTGGAGGTCGGGATGGTAGGATATATTTTTTTACCTTTTTTACCTTTTTGAATTTTACTTCTACCTATTTATCATATCCATGTATTCTTAATTTATAGTTATATGAGATACATTTTCATACTTCTATATAAAACAAGGTTTATTAGAGTTGATTTTTATAAGTGTTTCTTGGTTATTTACATCGTTTTCCACTACATGTTCACTATTATACTACTTCCATTATTTTTCTATTAATTATATAATTGTGATACTTTTGTAATGAGGGAATAGTCTCCCCATATACACACCCAATTCCCTCACTAAAATTCAAAAGCATCTGGTGTTTAGGGAGATGTTTTTGAGGCCATGTGTCCCACCAAGCTTGGGGAACCTCTTAGTTTCACATGGGCCTGGTACATCACAAAGTGGTATCAGAGCGCTTTCTTTTCTTTCATTACTATTTTGAGACAATAGAAAGAAGATTAGGATTATTAATGGGTTTCGTAATGAGCTATTCTTGGGAGTGGATTACCCATGTATAGAGAAAATCCAAATTTCCTTGAATGTAAATTGATATTTTTTTTATTTTTTCATATTTTAGTAGGTTTTATTCAACCATTGGGTGATTCAATTTAATTGTGATATTACTATATATAAATATTATATTTTTCATTTATCCCAAGTCTGATGAGATGATAGAAATGAAGCATTGATTATAAATCATATTAGAAACCTTTTAATAAATTCACATGTCATGAATTTTCCATTCCATATAAGAGAATTATGTGAATGCATTGCCAATTATTTCCATGAGAATATTGATTTATATTAAAATAATTGTAAATGGAAAAACATTATAGGGGTAGATTGAGAAAATGTAGTTGATACTAAAGTGAAAGATGCAACATTATAGTTTTTTTCTTCTGAAAATGCCACAATAGACACCCTCGGTGGTCAATTACAACATGTTGAGTCCTGGAACATCGATCACATGGACTAGAATATGTTATGGAATGGATTGACTAGATGTCACATTTTGGAAAACAAGGTGTATGGGCCCTTATAGATCAAAATTTGTAAAAAATTTAGTTCAACCATTTAAACTAAAATGTAAATATGAAATTAAAATCAATATAAAATTTAAAAACACAAATCTTGAATGGGACCCATACTTCATAGTGGGTGGTAGGTTGAGTCTATGTTGTTTTATATATATGTATATATAGCCCATACTTAACTCTTTGAGATGGAATAGGGTTGACACTATACTTTTATGAATGATTTAAAACTATTTTATTTCCACATCAGTGGATTATCATATTTCAGAATCATATCTAAGGTGGGTGCTTTAATGAAATGCAACCATGATGTCCTCTGAGCATACTCTAGGGGGGTGGTGATGACCATTCCACGAAGGTGGTGTCACATGACCCTCCAGTAATACTTCTAATAGTGGTACCTATTTCTGTTCCCATTGTAGGCTATGATTTTTGATTTCGTGGATAATTATTATGAATTTTACATACCTCATAGGCAACTCTGTGATCTTCCCTTCTATAGGAGAGATGACTATGGACATCTAATAATAGCATTAACCCATGTTTTAGAGGGATGGCAGACCACAGGTTGTATAGTTATGGACCAAGAATATTATTTATATACTTGATTGTGTAGAGACACCTCTTTAGAGGGGTGTGAAACTCACTACTTATATGCTATGAGGAACCACAAAATTCTTGTGGGATATTCAAAATAAGGTGGTCAATATGGGGAAGCAACATGGAGGGATTTCCAGACTATCGTCATTGATTATTTCATCCCTGAGGCTCTAAGGGATGAACAAACCTATGAGTTTATGGACCTACAGTAAGGTTATATGACATTAATGGACTATTCTTCTTATTTTATAGAGCTTCACCACTTCATGCTTTTCTGTACTACTGATGATCCAGTGAAATTTAGAAATTTTGATGATGATATAAAGAATATTATTCATTCTTAGGTGAATTATTTCCAGATAAATATAATATTGGAAATAGAATACCATGACCTTAACACTAATCAAAACCTAAGGGAATTGAGTGGGAGTAAGCTAGGGAAGTTTAGATTCTAGACAGTAAAGTGGTTCTATTAGTAGTTGGAAGTGATGATTTGAGAATACGCATCTAAGAAGTAGTAGAAATGTAAAACACACTGATTGTTGGTTGGTATTTGATTTATGTTGGAATCCTACATATAAGAGGAGCAGATGTCCAAGAGTCCCAGTCAAGTGCTGAGGCTATAGAATATTTTGCCATCTACAATGATTTTGTAGGAACTTTCCTTCTATTTTTAGTGGTAGTGGATCTATTATATCTCCACCATCATTATTAGGTTATGTAGTACCTCGACAGTCAATAATCTTGAGTACTACTAGTTATACTTATATAGGAGGAGGTTGTGGCCATGATATCTAGGCGTCAGATACCTAGCACCGGTAGAGTAGAACACCTCTAGGTAATCAGGTTGAAGTACATGTCTGTAGTCCATGCCAAATTTCTTTAGTGAATCCAATACTAATGGGGAAGGATGTTGTTCCATCTTCTATTTGAGGTACTATTCTAGTATCATATGCTATCATTTTTTCCTTATTCAATATGGTTCATCACATTATTTCATATTTTTTCTTGTTGTGGAGTGTATCAAACATCATTTTGAGTAATATATTGTCATGATGATGCCTAATAAATCATTGAGTATATGATCAAAGTGTGTACACCAATGCAAGGACATTCCTCTTGAGGTAGGTATCAATTGTTTCTTATGAACCATATTCATCTCAGAGATGACATGATTTTATTTCATTCTTGTAATGGACTATTTGGTTTTGTACCATGTTTATGTGGACTGTTATCACCATATGGTGTCATCTACATAACCATCGGGTTGTACGATTATTCACAAGGGTGAGTGGGATGTTTAGGCTAGTAGAGTTGGAGAATCTCATCATGGGCTATGTGGTGTGACTACCCAGATTTCTGTCATTTAAATGAATGATTATGGACTACATTGGATTCATTTCAATCATGTAGTCGACCAATTTAGGGATGCATTCCCCAATTATTTTTTAGGACTACGTCCTAAAAGAGAAGTGGAATTTGTTATCGGGATAGTTCCCAGAAATGAACTAGTGTCAATCCCTCCTTACGGGATGACTATTACTGAGTTCCTAGAGCTCAAGAGGAAGCTAGAATATTTAGAAGAAATGGAATTTATATAAACTAATAATTCTCACTCAGGTTTAATGGTACTTTTCACCGAAAAGGAAAATGAAACCCTCGGGATTTTCAGGGATCACTGAATTCTTAATCATCTTATAGTGAAAAAACTAGTATCATTTATCTCATATTGATTATCTTCTTGAATATCGTTGAGGAGTGATGGTTTTATCGTTGATCAACCTGATAACGAGCTGTCATCAGGTATGCGTCAAACCCTCTGATATTCCACAAATGGATTTCCATAGTCAGTAATTAATATATGTGTATCTTGTGATGCCATTTCATTTTTGAATATAACTATCATTTTATAGATTTGAAGAATGGGATTTTCCCACTCTATCTCGTTATCATTGTGAAGGTATTCATAGATGGAATCTTGGTTTATTCTCATACTCGAAGTGATGATGCCACTCATTTTGAGATCATTTGGAATAAACTGAGGGATAACAAGCTATATTATATGTTCATCAAATGTCACTTTTGGATCGAAAAAGTAAACTTACTAGTTACATCATCTCAGATTTATGAGTTTCATTCTATTGAGAGAAATTGATATATGTTGTTTCCTAGGAGGATCTCTACAATTTCATTGACATTAGTAGTTTTCTGTAATAAGATGGTCACTATATGTGTTTCATATAGGATTTCTCATGCTAAACAGGACCTCTTATAGTCTTGAATAAGTAGGATATGATGTTTTTATTTTATTAATCCAATGAGATTTCCTTTTAAGTGTTGAAATATAGATTGAATTCCATGCCAATCCGGATTCTTCAAGAGCTGGATAAGAGATATATAGGTTGTTATTATTGGTTAGGTATCAGTCTAGGATACATTTTGATATAGGAGGATAGATTTGGTTCATATGGGTCACAGTTGTTGATTCATCATGTATTTTATTCCCCCACACACGATCTTCAGATGGTCGATGCTATAAAAACATTGTGGGGTTGGAGGAATTACCTCTTGTGACAGAGTTTGGCATTTTTTGTAGACCAAAAAATCCTTAGGTATATTTTTATATAGGTAGTATTAAATATTAAGCATAGAAGATAGGTTGATTATATAAATTCTTTTGGTTCAAAACTATCCTATATAAATGTAAGGGGAAATATTTTTATTAATGCTCTGAGTATGAGGAACCAGACATAGAGAGATCAGAATTCCAGAAGAAAACTGTATCTTATGGATTTTGTTTTTTGAGATTTATATGGAGTTTCAATATCATCATGTATATTCTGCACTAGCATTGTTATCAGTGGACTCTTCACTTTAAGAGAAGTTGAATATGAGGTAGTTTTTAGATCCTCTGGGCTCGGTCATATGAGAGACTATTATAGGTGAGGACCCACCTCCGGATTGGACTATCGATGATGATGACAAAATCCCGCATATACATGGGGGTATCTCGGTTCCTAGAGATATGATAGAGGATATGATGAGAGAGCCACAAGATTATTTGTGGGAAGAAAACCTGAGTATATAAATATGTATCATGATATGTGTCAATTGTATCGGTTTGTAAGGATGAAGCATCGCATATCAGATTTAATCTCATAGTGTTTGACATGTCAGAAGGTAATGGAGGAATTTCATTGACCTTCTGGCTTCCTATTGCAATTACTAGTCCCATAATGTAAATGGGAGGATTTTTCAATGAATTTTTTTATTATAATACTATAGTCTACTAGTGTTAGTGATGCTATTTGGGATACAGTGAATTGATTGAAGAATGTATCCAACTTTCTTTATATCCAAAAGGCTTTCTCATTTGATGATATTGAAAGATAATATTTAATTGAGATTATAAAATAACATGGGGTCCCTTGTACAATCATTTATGATAGGGACTCTCACTTTACATAGAGGTTATAGAATGGGTCGTAGAAGGGTATGGTTACATAGAAACGTCTGAGAAAATCATTTCACCCTCAGACCGATGGTCATTCCAAATGGACTATACAGGTTCTATGGTTAATAATCCAAGAATTCATCATTTATTTTGGAAATTCTTATGAGATATATATCCATATAATTGAGTTCTTATATAATTAAATTTATCATGAAATGATACAGACGGATTCCTATGAGTACATATGTGGTAGGTCAATCTTTTCACCCCTATATAATTTAGAGGTAGGGGAGGCAGTACTACTAGGTCCATGTCTCATTCAGAAGACTTTAGAGTAGGTCCAACTGATCAGGAAGTGGTTTTATACAACTCAGTTTATTCAAAAAATATAGGTTGATCGTCATTGAAGACCACTATAGTTTGAGGTCAAGGCTTTAGTATTCTTATGGTCTTCACCTAGACTTTAGTTTAGACAGATACAAATGTATAGAAATTTATCGTCGTTCTTTGTCAATCCATTTGAGTTTTCGGAGAGAGTCGGGCTGGTATCCTATCGGTTTCTTTTACATCATAGGCACCATTCCATGCATGGCATCTTCCATATTTCATAACTTCATCTATATAATACTGACCCATTTCATTCTTTTGATCCCAAGTATGTTGAGATTGATGTTGATTCTTATTTTAAATAGTATCTTATACACATCTTTGATCGAAGTGAGAAGGATCTCTGAGGAAGGTATGTCCCATTTGTTTTGGTTATATAGTAGCATAACTACATATAGTATGATACATGGGAGAGGGATAATGACATGTGTTTTCAATAGCCAAAATTTTTCTCAGATGATGTTTTACCCCCTTTGATGGGGAACTTAGGGATGAGTTCCTTTATAGGGGGATACTGTAAGAGACCCATTTTTATATGTGTTATGAATCCTTTTAATTTTATTATAATTATTTATTTAAAACATCATATGGATTCTTAATTTGTTTATAATTGTTTTGGGGGTCTCTAGGGTTTGTTCATAGCTCGGGACCCTATATGGTGGAGAAAAACACTAGGCTATGTCGTCATTATAAATCGTGTCACCAGCCCGCATGGTCTCTCCTAACAATGTGGGGCTAGATAGTGGGGTGAACTATGGAACAAATTTTTTCCAAACTGTGTGCCAAGATCCACTGGACCTTATGAAATGTCTATAGTTTTTATAAGAGGCATATGACACGGTTATTATATGATTAATCCAAGCGTGCATCAAATCGTGCACCTCTATTTGTTTTGGGAAAATATTCTAAAAAACCTTACTGATCAAATAATTTGTTCATCCTTCCTCCTTGGTTCATTCTGGTATAAATTAAGCTTCCGCTTCTCCCTTTTTGAAGCTCTCAAGCACCTTTTTATTGGATTGGCTCATGTTTTTTCATCCAAACTATGATTTAATCCCCAATCATCATGTTTGAGGTGCATCAATATGTACCTAGATTATTTTTTAGCCATTCGTTGTTATTATTTTCCTCAATGATTTATATATGATACAAGATCATATGTCTTATTTTAGGGTGTTGATATATTCTTCGTATTTCTTCCAATCCAGGTAGAACTTAATGCTGAAACTAGAATAGGAGAGTTGTACGAGCCCAAGGTAGGCTATCTAAAAAATATTCCTCTGCGTTCTAGGGTTTTATAATATGTAATATCATGTATCGTGCTAGTATCCTTAGTAATCCCCTAAAATTGAATATTCCTTGAGTTATTTGACTTTTTAGAATGCAAATCATTTCATGTTATACAACCATGGAGTGATCCATCCCTTTAGGTGTTCTGTCCTTATGCATAATTGGCCTTTAAGATTTCACACCCAAAATACATTATGATATGTATGTCCTTTAATTAAAATGATTATTCCATGTTAATTTGGAATGAAAGTAGTTGAATATAGTTGTTAGTTTCCTTGATCATTAAAATTAATTGAATTGAAGTGAAGTGGGTGGCAATCCCACATTACTTTCTTATATTGAATGATAGTTATTCCCTTATTAATTTTTATTATAAATGACTTGTGTATTAATTGTTGTCTCTTCCTAAATCCTAGACTAATTCTAATATCATATGAACATATAAATTATGACCCTCGATAATTTTGGTAATTGTGATTGAATACCCTTTTGCATGATAAATATAAATGGGAATGACAAACCTTCTACATAATAATATATGGGAATGGTGACCCTATTTAATTATGTTAAATCGGTATAGATAACTATGTTATTATATATGGGCGTGAAGACCCTCTTACTTATTTCTAAATGGGAATGGTGTCCCTCAACATAAATGTGATAATATATGGGAATTACGTCCCTTTTATACTACATGGGAATGACATTTTTATTATACTATAGAGACTTAACATCCCTTGTAATATGATTATAGGCATGGTGTCCCTTACTACTATGATACTTGGCATGGAATTCATATAAGTGATATTGGTCATGTCATCAAAATTCTATGATACTGGTAAGGGATTCTCTATTATATGATACTAGGAATGGCCTACCATTTAATATTATAAAACATTGAATGAAGTGCCTATAAAATGTAATATCAGGCATTGAGTCCCCTGATATTTGGTCCGAGTTATTTCAACATTAAATGAAGTTGTTAGTGTCATATTGGTTTTCTTTCAAGATCCATAGAAGATCCATATAGAGTTTTTATTACTGATTTACTTGTTATTTCTTCAAACTATCAATTTATATACAAAGACGTGATATGTGTAGACATCATTGGTGTTGGTATACTGAGACTTATCTCATTATCTATCTAGGCTTCCTTTGTCACCCAGGAATAATATATGCTTTGAGGTGTAGATAAGGTGAATCATCTTCTTAGGTTTGGGTGAAATTATGGCATGTCTTAGGATGGAGCTTGGTAGTAGATGACCAGGATTGAGCTTGGGATGCTGGGATTTATTTTTCTATTTTTGTTTCTTTTGTTATAGTACTATATCCTACTTTATGTATCCATATTTTCCTCCACTATAGATACATGATATACATTATCTTCCTTTTCTATATGACTTGTTTTACTATATTTGATTATTATAAAATGAGTTGTTTTTTGACTCCTTATGCTATCTTTTTAAATATTGATTTGTCTCTCTTATTTATTTGTTTATTATACTATTGTTATTCTCTCATAATGAGGTAATGGTCGCCCCAAACATAGACCCTATTCCCTTTTTACTATTCAGAAGCCTCTAAAGTTTAGGAAGATACTCTTGAGTCAATTTGTCCAACCGGTCTTAGGGAACCTACAAGTTGAACCTGTGTCTAAGATGTCATAGAATAAAGGTAAAAAATAGTTGTTACAACTTTATAATACCATTTAAATATATTAGGTCTACTTATTAAATTATATTAATTTGGTTATATAGAATTTGGATAAGGATTAAGAATAAGGTAACTTGAAAGAAAATGGTTAGAACACACACATCATCAATTTATATCTTCTAAAAATATATAAATTGTTCTTAGATTGGTATTTTGAGAATATAAAATCCTTTAAGATATAGATGACGTTTTTGGGGTGTGATTGGGGAAGATTTCATCATTATAATGTTCTTAACGTGCATGGATATGTGAGGATAGAATATATTAATTTCAAAATGAGATGACTTTCACTCTTCTAAATAATTGTAACACTATTGTAATATAAACATATTTCTCATGGGAAGGTTTGAAAAATATGTTCAATTATAATGATAGGATAAGACATTGTTGAAATAGACTCTAAAAACAACATTTATACATTTTATGAGATACTTCTAAAATTATACATTATTTTAACACTATTTACCTCATATTAGCATTACCATGATAAAAAAATGATTTCCCTTGGTAATGTATTCATATGAAAAAAATGAAATAAACCATATTACCTATTTTTAGAATTATTATTTCAAATAGGAATACCATTTTATAGTATTCAATTTCAATAGGCGGTACAAATTAAATTTAATATGAGTGTGTGTAACACAATGAAAAATAGTTTTTAGAAAAAATTATTTTGAATAATGAAAATTAATTTACACAAAAATCATCCATAGTATTGATTACTATTAAATTTATTTCTCTATTATTAGTTATGTGGTGGTTACTTAAAATGTTTTCCAAGAAAAACTTGAGTGGAATGTTCAATCCAATTAATTAGATGAAAATACCCAAAAACAATTATTGGAATACAATAATATTTATGGTCTAAAGTACAAACATTAGCTTCTAAATTATAAAAAATATATTCTTTAAATTAATATATCTAGTCATTAAAAACAAATTTAGTTGATAAAAATGCTTTAAATATTTTTATTCCTTTATTATATCATAATGATATGATTAAAATTAAATTATATATAAAAGTTGGGTTTCATACTATTCACCAAAAAATTAACCTTTTTTGAAAAATTCTAATAATTTAGCCTCAGAAAATTATGATAAGATGAATTAATAAAAGAAATACAAGAAAAAAATTAAAATTACTAATTTTTGAATTTAACTTTTAAATAAAAACATTTAATAAATTTATAAAAATTTAGTTAAAATGAAACTATTTTCCATATAAAAATTATTAAATTAAATATTAATCCATTAAATGTTATTATGAACATAAATATAATATGAAATTAATTGATTATTAACATTACCAAGGTTGTAACATTGATCCCCCACCAATGAAATTAGATTCTAATAATATTATTCATTAATATACTATTGATGAAATTTTGTCTTTCATAGCATTTTCATATTTCCTTGTTTGTACTTTAATCACATGGTTCTTCATAAATCTTTAACCTGATTAGTCACCTTCTTCTACATCATCAGCTCATTATAATCATGAATCTAAATTTGAATTCCCTACAATGAAATTTTCTCCTTAAACCGAACTACTTAAGGGATCAAAACATGAGATTCATTAGGTATAGATTTACAGAATACTAAAACATGATACAAATCATGTACTTAAAATAAACAAGGACATAAATCTACAAGGTATGAAAAAATCCAAATTTAGTTATTTTTTGATATGGTCCAATAAATCGTGAAATTAATTTTCATTTTATTCTAAAAATCATCATGATATTCCATGGTGATATATTAATCAAAATAACACATCTAACCCAAAACATTATATCTTTCCTCTTGTTATTGGTATAACTATTCTAACTTATCTGAGTTGCCCCCATATGAAGCTAGATCATCCTTATGTTTTCAACTGTATCATCTTTCGATTCCAACTTATAAGAATACCTTACTACCTTCATGTTATCATGTTTGAGTATTTTACCACTATCCAAATAATGCATAAATTAGTTCTATCTATATACATGAATAAAAAATTTTTTATAAGAAACCCCTACCAATGAATATATTAATCCTGAATTCTATAATAATCCATTGGATAGGATAGAATAATGTTATCAAATGTATAAATTTTCCACTATGACTATCTATCATGTTGATGTTTAAATATTATACAAACCATAACTCGTTACCCAATGACTTCTGAAGTCCCTTCATGAAATTATAAATAAACCTCATTTTATAATCAGATAAATTAGTTAGAAGGAGTCTGTATAATAGGACCTTCTCTTAATGATAGAGCCAATAAATCATATTTAAATAAATATTATAATAAATAAAATTAATATAAAAATATTTATCAATGACTTCAACAATAAACCCTATCGTATTATTACTTCTATATTTTTTGAGTATCCCAACCATTAAATATAGGGATATATTTTCCAATTTTCATTTAGTAATTGAAAATGGATGAAGCATCCCCTTCAATAGTATTTATTTTTTATTAACTTATTGATACGTAAAATATTCAATTTTAAGATACACAAAACCTTTTTTCATTCATTCCTATAAATAATATTCTTGAAGGTATCTATACATATTAATGTTTCCTAGATGAAAAAAAGGATTTTTATGAGAATCACTCATAAATTACCTTCTACTGTAAATCAGTTAGTAAACAAAGCTTCCTTTTGAATCATATACGTATTTATTTTTTATAATTAAACTTGGTAATCCTTTTTTCCCAAACAACCTTTCTTCTACCATTAAAAAAATGATCCTCCTTATGACCACTATTATTATTTTTTTTGATAAGGATGGTTGTAATAAAACATAATCTAGAAAATATAAGGTTTCATATACACAACATCAGATAAAAATTTATTAAACAATTAACTATCATAGGATGTTACAAATTTAGTTTTATTATTGATGAATCATTCATTCAACTCAAGTCATCTTATAATTGTTTATATTACCATATATGATAGTGAATCAATTAATAATAATCCATCATCAGTATGAACCGTCTTCTATCCCATATGTTCATATATTTTTGAGTGAATATATATTTCAACCTTTTATGAAGTTTGTATATGTCAAATTTCCCCCTACATAAAATATGTCTCTAAATTTTTAATAAAAAAAGTAAATTTTCAAGATCCAGGTCATACATTTGATAATTCAATTCATGGAGTTTCAAATAGAAAGATTCATATAAAATTACCCTGTCATAATAAATGAATACACAAGTGACACACTTAAAATATGAATCATTAAATAAACTAATACAATATTTCATGATATTAAGGCTTAAACAAGAGAATTATTCAGTCATATTTTTAATTTTATAAAAAAATTAAACACCCATTTTTCAAAACACTTTTTTAGTATAAAATGGTTAGTGAGTTAGCTAATTGATAAATGTTTATATAAAATTATTTACAATATCTCATTAATATAGGAAACCATCATATCACATTGAAATTTCTTTGTATTCTACATTATTATATAACATTAATATTAGATTGAATAATTATTATGCCATATTATTTAAAAAAATATCCATGGAATGAAATATTCTATAATAAAAACTAAAATTTTATAAATCTTCCCTATAAATTATTTTTTATTAAGGCCTTTAGAACAATACATATATGTTTGTTATGATAAACCTAACAATTATAATATTCTATAGAATCATAAATTAACAGTATCTGAAATTTTTCCAACTATCGGCTTAACTATCTATTCAAAAGATCCATTAATACAATGTGAACATTTATGAACCCAAGTAGAATTGCCTCAAACTTATAATTTTTATACTGTGTTCAAAACACCATCTTAGGAAGGTATTAATCCAATATTCATAATATGTAACCCTTACCTATGCTCAATTTTTTTAATAATATATAGCCTATTAGAGATAATTAAATATGTTATCAATATGAGTTAACAGATACTTGTTGTTAAGAGTAATTTTATCGAGTTCTATTTAACAAATCAAAAACCACGTAGAATTTTCCTTCATTTTCCAGAAAAACAAGATCACCCAAAGGTGATGTTATTCCATAACATACTATTTTATCTAATACATATATTATATAAGGGTGTTTGTTGAATTGGAATATAATCGATAGTTATCCCAATTTTAAATTCAACCTATTTATCAATTAAAACACCGAACGAAAAATATATATAAAAACATCCATATATTCATTACCACTAGCTTATCTATTATTTAAATTAACTAATTCTATATAATGATATGATTAATATAATTTTTAATTCTATATTTAATGAATTTCTAAAATTCATAATATATTATCATAAGTATGAAATTATTCATATATATGAATAAAACTCAATTTAAAACCTAAATATAACCTCTTTCACTCTGTAATCTATCTTAGTATGATAGATCAAAAACCAATCCATATGAAAATAATATAACATTATATAATATTTATGCTAAAATTATTTATAGAAAAATATTTTCACAGACTATAATGGAAATATTTTTTAAAATATTTGTTTCATTAATACTTCACCCATGGGTTTCCAAAAAATGTTCTATATTTATATAATATGGAAAAATTTCCATTTTACAAGTTAATTAGTTAAAAATTTAATAATCTATAGATTGATAATAAATAAAAATTATTATTTTCTAAATAAAAAAGTAATGTATTTGTCGATAAATTATTTTATCTTTCATTATTTTATAATGTAGTAGAAAATTAATTGCATATACCCTTTTTATTATGGACTTAGTGATTTAAAAAATTCATACTTGCACCCAGATATGTATTTTAATATTGTAAAATCTCATTGAAATTCAAATATTTTACTAGCATTCTCTAATTATTATCCTACCCATTACCATTGTTATTTTCAGTACATTTGTGGGTCAGATGTATTGAATTACTATGCAAGAAACACTTTATAGATATCACAATAAAATCACTATAATTATTTTAACCATCCATATCACAAGAGGGAAAAATAGTTCTCTTATCTTTGGATTTCATCTATCGATGCTTCTCTATTTCTTTCCAACTAGACATATGTTTATCTTTGTTTTAAAAAAAGTAATCAAAATTCATATAAAAATTTTATGAAGATAATGAAATTCCTTAAGAAAGTCAAAAATCATGATTATCTACATCCCCATATAATCTTGGATTCAATCCTGAGTAAAATATTTCAATTCTACTGACATTGACCAAAATTAATTTTCATTATTTTTTGGATAAACTATAAGAAAATTTATTTAAATTAACATAATTCCCCTATATTTTTTCCATATCAATGAATTTTTATAGAATTTGGGTCAAACCATTTTAGTAAAATATTTCTCAAGGAATATATCTTTATGTTTTTTCCATCATATGGTGTCAATCCCATACCATTAAATTGACTTATTAATCAGAGAATACCTCTCAATTCCTTATTTTTTTAAATGATAAATATTAATATTTACTTTATGATATTTTAAACATCCCAAAATATCAAATAATTATATCCAAATCATTAACCCATCATTCAGAAACTATTATATGGATGTTTATACCAATATTTGGAGGCTTCAATTTACTGAAATAAATCAATATAGACAAGTAATTTTATAGATAATTATGTATCTCCCTTGTATTGGAGCCACCAGTAATTTACCATTTACATTGATTAAATAGATACATAAACAATAGACCTCTAACACCAACCATTATTAGATTCACATTTAGAAGGATATCAACATCTTGTTTCCTTTTAACCTCATTCACAATGCTTCTATGCGAACAATATTCTAAAATTGGAAAATATTATATGAGGAAACATGGAAACACTTAAATACTATCTCATAATAATATAACATTGTATTAACATCCCTATATATTCTTTTCGTAATAATTTCCAATCCTTTTAATGTATCTAAATTATTATTTGATACAAATTATTAAAAAAGTAACTTAAATAACCTATAAATATCAGTTTAATATAAAATATTTTACTTTATTACCTTTATAGGATCATTTATGAATATATTTTTAAAAATATATAAAAATAATAACATAATAATGTGAAAACATCAATAAAATGTAAATTTTTTATCTAAATCATTGTTATGTTTAAAAGCCTACTTTATTTTTGAGAAACATGTTTCTTTTAAGACATGTCATCACTACATAATTTTGACCTTTCAATAGATACTAAAAATCCTCAACCCTCGAGAAATAATTGAAAATAATGTATGATAATGATAATATTAGTAATTAATATAAATATTTTGGATATGTATTAGTTGGTCGAAAGAAATAAAAATCCATAAGAAATATTTCATTTTTATATAATAATATTTGACCACAAATAATCATTTAAGTAATCATGAAATAAAATTATTTTCTCATTGTTCCTTACAAAAAAAATTCAAGAAAACATAATTTAATAGTAATAATCAATAAATTTTTTTAAGAAAACATGAGAACCCATGAAAACATTTTCATGAGAAATATACCTTTCACCTTTAAAAGGAAATTAAATTTCCTTAAATAATAAACCCATTTTTTCACAGGTAATGAAATTAATTCATATGGAACTCATAAAATTAATAAAAACCCATATATAAATCTCAAGATATTATCCTCATATCACCATTAGACTCACCCTTATAAGAACACTTATAAGTGAGTAACCTACTAGGTTAATCCCAACATACCTCCCCAGGAGAACACATCTTTACCTGTTGAATGAGATGGACAAATCATACCCAACCATCTTCTTATAAAATTTACATTACCCATAACATGAATAAAATATATATAAGACTTAAATATGATTATAAAACTCACAAAAATATTAATTTAAACCCCCATGTCTAGGAACTTATAATTATACATTAAAAAAGTAAATGTTGTTTTATTTAATAACTCGTTTAAAATAAAAAATAATAGAATAATGTAAATTTAATTTCCTATTAAATATAATTAAAACAAAAAATTGGAGATTTATAAAGGTCATTAGACATTATTGTAGGAATATGGAGTCATTCTGTAAATGTTAAAAACATTTTTCTCCCACTTTTTTGAAGACTGTCAAAATTGACCACTAGAGAAAAACATTAAAATTTTAAATTTTAAACCATTTTAGAAATATTAAATGATTGCTGAAATTAATCCTAAATATAATTTATTTATTAATAATGACATTATTTAATAAATTTATTCAAAATTTTCTTATAATATAAAGTGTTTATAAAATTTATAACAAAACCTTTGCGGCGATTCCATCACCTCGAGTCTCGACAAATCAAATATGTCCTTTTGTTTTTAGAATTACAAAATTTTATGAAATATTTCATTTATCAATTACCATTTATAAATTCATGTGATAATCATTTTTTTAATTAATTAATTTATTATTATGTTCTATTTAGTTACTAAAATCATTAATATCTTGTTGGACATTTTGGATTCATTCTATCCAAAACAGCTTTACTGCGATGAATTGTGTAAAAGTGATCATAAAATGGATAAAAAATATTTATATAATATTACACATGTAATTAAAAATTTATTTATTAATGAAAAAACTATTATTCCCATTAAATTAAGGATGTTTTGAAATGGAAAGACGTTATTCATAGAGGTTGTAGCTTGCACAAACACACGAGTGATGTTTTAACTTTCCAATAGATGAATGTGAAAGAAGATAGGAAATGTTTTACCATTAAAGAATAATAATTATTTTATAAATATAACATTTAATCATTTAATCAATAATTATAACCATCCATTTATTAATAATGATTAAAAATAAAAAACATCATTTATAGAGGTGGTTGTGCACATATACAATTTTTCATTTGACTCGGGATGGAAATGAGGAAGAAAAATGATTCTCCATAAACAAAATAAAATTTAATAATAGTAATTAACATGATTTAAGTATATTAATATTTTAGTAATATATATATATATGTGTGTGTGTGTGTGTGTGTGTTTTTGAATATTGAAACAAGAAATATAATTTTTTGTAAAAATAAATGTACCTATGATATTCTCTATTAAAAACCCCATTATCTCTTTCTAGATTGATATTTTTAAATGTCCAAAAAACACTAGAACGTGTATAAGCGTGATGGAACTGATTGGTCAAGAGATGATTCTCAATTTGTGTGAATAATTTAGGATAAAATATTTCGTTTTATAAGTAATATTATTGTAACTCTTGTAAATACTCATAACATTAGAATAATATAAATGTCTATATCAATAGAAATTAGAAATAAAATAGGCCAATTTAAAAAATAGGATAAGGTAGTGTTTATATAATTTCATCCAATAAAATTGAAATTCATGAGATATTTTTGGCCTTATAACATTGTATTACCATTTTTATTACATTTCACATTTACCATGGTTATTTATTTTTATGAGAAGAAGTAAAATTGATCATACAACATTATATAAAACATCTAAATAAAAAATGTTTTTAAATATTCGATTTCAGTAGGTTGTAAAATTATTTTTAAACATACGTATGATTAATATAATATATTTTTTATAAAAAATCCTTCTGAATTTTATAAATTATTTTTTAACAAAATATTAAATTTCATTTATTAGAAAAATATTTGGATAATTAATAAACAAGAGGATTATTAAACATATAGATCTTGAAAAAATGACTATAATATTGAAACCAAAAAAATTAGTTGTAATGAACCAGAAATTGTTTTTCATTAAAATGAAATGCAATCTATGCCTAAAATGTGGAACTTTGGATTCAAAATTAAACATATTATTTTTACATTATTACATTACTCCATAAAAAATATTATTTTAGGAAGAAATTTATATATTATTTTAGCCATTATTTTGTCATTTTGGTTTTCTAAAATTTATTATATTATTAAAATATGTATTTTTCAATATTTACCCATAAATGAACCATTTTATGAAAATATTAAAAAAATTACACTCTAATAATTTTGATGTGAATAATTTAAAATCGAAGTCCTTGAAAAAATTCAAATTACATAAGTTAGTTATTCATGTTTTTAATGAAACCATATAATTTATGGGAAAAACATCCACTCGTGTTTCTCCCAAAAGATGGGAGGACCCTATGCAATTTTGGGAGATACTTCTACTTATTTCCTCTAATTTTTATCCTCAAAATGCAGAGTGTTGATTTAAATAATCCATGGTGAGTTATCCTATTTGATAACTTTTTTCAGCCTAATTCATTGTTAGAAATATCATATCAATTACAGTGTTCATGTTTAATATGTATTTGAGATGTTTTTTGATATTCCAGAGGCATGGTTCATATTGATATTGGGTTTTCATTATTTGTTTTAAATATTTCAATTGTTTCTCCATCTACCTGTTATTAACATTATTTCAAAAAATATTCATTGAGGTCCGGGATCCTTTTAGTTCTATTATTATTTTTTCTTGTTCTAGGATCATACAATTTTTATTATTTTGGTAGATGGTATACACAAACCTAATAACATAATATATATCTGTTTAATTGAAATTGATGGGGTATGGTAAGAAATCAAGTGTCTTACTGTATTTATGTTGTTTTTTATGAGTCTAGACATGTTTGATTCCTTATTGAAAATCATGGCTATTAGGATCCTATATGAGTTGTATTTTATATGACTATGAAACCATATATTTTATTTTCTTGATATCACCTCAAATGAAATAGACAATAACTTATATGTGGATAAAGAAATGGTTGCCTAAGGAAAATTTTAGTTTTTGTGAGAATTACCTTGCATGAAAATTAATGAAATCCCATGAACCTGAATTGTAAAATATATTGAATATTGTATGTGTATATTAGTTTGTTTTTTTACTTTCACTGTTACCCAAAGTGGTGTGGGATATTGTGTGACAATGGTAGTGAGTGGCTAGGATGAGATACATTTTGGGAAGTGATGTGATGGTTGGTTGGAATGGGGTGTGATGTGGTTTGATGTGTGGTGGTTTTGTTGAAGTGTGGTTGTGGTGTTAGGAATTATTGACATGATGTGTATTGATTTATTATGTTTTTTATATGTAATATTTGTTTTCATGTAGTTATTGATTAAATTCTAAAAATTAAACTAAAATATAATGTGTTAAAAAGGATAATGAACTCTTGAAAAAAAATGGTAATTTTGGTTAAAGTGGTTTGTTAAGTTATATAATTAATAGGGTTAATATTGTTAAAGGTTGTTAGTTGGAAGAATATTGTAATGGTGTTACATTAAAATAATATATGGAATCTATCTTTTGGGTTGATCATGTGATGTTATACAGTAGAGGCGATAGTTAAAGTCGTAAAGATTATGTGGATTTGATTTGTAGCTATATTTTTTATTGTACTCTTATTATTAAAAAATTGGTTGGGATTATGTGTGGTGATAAATATATACATTATTTTCATTGTGATTTATAAATTCACCCACCCTCATTGAGAACCATGCTCTAACACCAAAATATTTTGGGTGGTTGTTTTCCAGTAAACAAGATGGAAAGGATTAGTGGAGGGATACCCCCTCTTCCATGATCTCTCTTTCAACTACATTTGATATGCATGGGTTGTGATAAATAGAATTCAAAATTTCCATAGTAGTGATTTTTTATGAGATGATGAGGTGGTTCATGGTGGGTTCATTCATGGTAGTAGGAGGGTACGATGTTGATGTACATCCTATTAATGTTACCCTTTAACTATGGATATATGATAGTGGTTGAGATTTAATGTGATGGACAAAGAGACTTCAAGAAAGTGGTGATGTCCATTTTCATGAAGTTTTCATGGCCTGATGTGGTTTCCTAGTTATATTTAGTAAAGATACTATGGAACAGATGGGGGTCCTAGATGTACACTATTTGAGGGGCAGAGAAGAAAATATGTTGTAAAGGGGTGTTGAGTTCCTTCTTTATAAATATGATTCATATTATGTTACTATATATGGATGCATTTTTTGGTGGGAGTCTCTATGATTTAATGGGATTGGAAAGATGATGTAATTATGTGTTTTAGGTTCTGTTATTTTCTTATGGGTGCATTATTATTCTCTATTCAAATGTGCATGAGACGATTTGGGTATGATCCAAATAAGTATACATGTATTTCTCACCCCACATATATACAAAATGTTTTTCAAGTTTCTCAGAGGACATTGGCGATTGATATGAACATTACTAGCTTGGGTTTTTAAGATGTTGTAGTGTTTATACTTTTGGACTATTTCATTTTTCATTTATTTAAATTCTTAGTATATGTTTTGTTTATTCATGCCTTATAGGATGATTTTTTTTCCTTCTATCATATTATAATATGGATTTTATTTGCGGTTGATTTATCCTATATCTCTTTCCTATATTATATATATTGTAATGAATATCATATGTGATTTTTTAAATCCTCAATTCTAATCGTTATCCTCTGTCCTACTGGAGGTGGGACTCTGGGGTCATTATCCACATTCCTTCATTGTCATCCTAGGAGGGGGTTCATGGTAAAGTGGTATCAGAGGTAGATATTGAGATTTATGGAACAGTTTGGAGTCTAGAACAATTAGGATTTCATGACCAAGTAGGGAAAATTTTTCATTTGATCTTGGTTCATGAAATTACATTTGGAAGACCAGCAAGACATGATATTTCATGACCCCCATGATCCAATACATGGACTCTCAGCCTATCTTGTTACCATGTGGGGTGACACTACTGGTTGAGTAGATACCTTGGAGTGGTTAATATATTTTGATTAGTTGTGTTCTTGTATGAATTGTTTGGTTCTAGGAAGTTCAATTAGATTAATTGAAAGGAATCCTAGAAATAATTCCAGTGAAATTAGATTAATGAAATACTTATCATTCTTCATTGTTATGTATGTTGGACATTTTCTCTATGTTTCTCAGGTAGGTGAGGTTTAGTAGGGTGACCCTATTGACCTCTGTAGGTTTGAAATGATCATGGATGGTGATCAGTGTAAAAGGATATTTAAAACCTTTTAGTAGAAGGATTAACAAATTATATGGGGGATTATATCTGATCTAGAGATAGATTGGTTGTTGGATGATATCAGGGTTTCATTTAGTCTAACATGAGACCTAGTATAGTATAGGGTCCTGATAGTAGTCAGTAAGATGAGGGGTGTAGCTCATTAGTGGTGGATGTTGTGTACTAGTAAGTAGATATAGGTGGATATTTCTTGGGTAAACTTCCAAAAGGAGTTTCAAGAAAATATTGTATCACCGAGCTTCATGGGAGTGAAATGGAAAGAGTTTCTATCTCTTTTGCTGGGTAGAATTCTAGTGTAAGATCCTAGGATCATGTTTCAGGAAGTTTTGTGTTTCTCCCCTGATATTTTTCTATTTATGGAGTCATATGTAGGACTACGTGAACAGAAAATATTCCCTTATATCTAGTATACAGTAAAACCTTTTACGTTTCAAACATTTTTTTTCATAAGAAGATGGTGATGATCGAGCATATTCACTCATAAAGAATCTAATCATGCGATGGAAACTAGAAGGGTTCCTTGAGGTGTATATTTTTTTAAAATAATTATTCAATGCCAGTTCATTTTAGGTTTTCCCCAGTAGGGAGTCGACCTCAGCCTATTTCTTTTAAACCTTTTAGGGAAGGGGTTTCCATTATTTTCCAGTGGTATTTGAAGAAGTGTTCTTTGATTGAGGGGATATGGCAATATTCATAATCACTTCCTAGAGGCCACAGATCTCAACATAGTAGAGGTGTATCGGTCCAGTGTCAACATCATTTTTAGTCACCAATGAGGCCATTTTAGTAGAAGGGTAGCATGATAATAATTCAATGATAGGAGATTGGGTAGGTATAAGGTGATTACAATATATATATATATCCTCTTCAAGGACCTCTAAAAGAATATTTCCATGGATCTGATTGATAAAATAAGGGTAGTGTTTTCTTTCTTATAAATTTACGTGACGTGTAGGTACTAGCACTAGAGGGGGAAGATATTGTTAAAGTCACACACATATTTTTTTACCCATTCTTATGTCTTTTTTTTATTGATTCTGCTTTCACTTATTTGTTTCACACACCATTGTCCCTGATTTGGGACAATATTTTGAGAGGATTATCATTCTCCTAGTGTTGATTATGCATGTTAGAGGCTAGACCAATTTTTATATGTTTCATAGGGAAAGACTGATGTTGTGGTAACATAAGTCATGTGGGGATATTTTAATGCTATAGAAAAAAACAATATAATTTCATCCTCAATGCTTATTGGTTATATTCCAACTATTTTGTTATAAAATACATCTAGAGGATGGTAATGTTCTCATTTTATAATGGTTGGAGTGCATTTTTCATTGATGAATAGGGTTTTTAAATGGGTAGTTGTCCTTTCCCATCCTACTTTTTTTATAAAAGGGTTTTCTATTAAATAATTAGCCACCAGAATGGTGGAGGTTCCCAATGTCATTGGTTATTTCCTATATGTTTTTCCAGATGAGGTTGTGATTCTACCCCCCTTGACATGATATTGAGTTCAGGATAGATCCATAACCATATGATTCTCTGTTTTCGATGGAAGCTTATCGGATGAAACCTTATGAGTTACACGCATTGAGTATTTAGATATATGATATGATATAGAATATAGGGACCCATAAATTTATTATTTTAATTTCATATCTTATTAGAAAAATATTCAATAAATAACATTATGATCCATTTCATAATCATATAGGTTCTCTGTCTTTGGAAAATTGGATAGATAAATTTTTTTTCACATGATATCTGTACCATATCCCATTATGATCTTTATAAATAGAACCCATCTCTAGAATATAATATTTAAAACCATTATTAAAAACATGGGGAACTGAAATATAATAAATGGTGGAATCATATAGTAAATAATGGTAAACAAGGGAGATATTAATGATTACTAAAGAATAAAATGATAATAAGGGTATAAGAACATGATCTTGGCATATTGAAACCCATACCCAAAATTTCATAGATCATAGCCATGAATCATTTCATAAATATTGGTTTTTTAAAAGACATGAATCATAAAGGAATCTTAGAATAAGATTTCTGAGAGCAGAACTTTGGAATTATGAAATGGTTTTTTGGACTAAACGTTAGCATATAAAATCATTTATTTTGATTGGATCACTACCAAGACTATCCTAGTTGCCTTCATTCACTCCCCATTCCATCATATATTATTCGAGGTTCACTCCCAAGACTATGATGGTTTATATAGTCCCTTACGGAACTAGGTTCACTCCCAATTCCAACCATTATTTTCTCATTTGATATTTGCCTTTACTCAATGCGTTGGTGGGATAAATAATTCATATTCCACCCATGAAACATTAAAAATTATTCACATGTGTGCCATAAAATCTTAAAAATTATTTATAGAATAAATTTTGTAAATTAAATTATTTTCGAAAACATTTCATCATTTTATAATAACATAATCTATGAAATGGAAAAGGGTATCATTGTTTTTATTAGAACTAGTCGAAAAAAAACTAGATTCATAGAATTATACTTCAATCCTAAAAATCCTATTCCTCTAAGTAATGAAATTGGATTTTATCATTGGACCATAACCCCATAAATTATAGTTAACATCAATGAATGTTTTCATATATGAAAAATGACATTAAAATATCACTGAAACATTTCTTGAGCAAAATGCCAATTTCACTTTAAAATCACTTATTTCAAATAAAATTTTCCCCAAATATTAGGGAAAATTTTTTAAATATTAACCTTTTAAACTCTTAATACATTCTTCTAATAATTTATTTTTCATGAATATGGGAGTTTATATTCAAGTCATGTACATTAACATAATGATTGATTTCATATTTTTAGTAAATAGTAAAAATTACCTCTTTTAGAAAATGTTAAGAATATTCCAATTAAACCAATTCATAAATTTCAATAATGGATGAAAATGACATAAAAATTCTACAATAATAGTAAAAAAAATATTGAAATAATTTTAAAAAAACATGGATATGGGAGAAAATTTATTTTTGACTAAATATATAAAAAATGTATGTTTTCATTAAAAAATTTCATTCAATATCTAGAGATAATAAAGTGAAAAAAAAAATGAAATGAAACTAATTTAATCTCTAATGAAATTAATTGTATAATAAAAATACATATAATCTTGATAGATAATTCATAAAATTTTATCCTACAAAATTGAATCATAAATATTCACCATATGTAATTTTATTATAACAAAAAAATTTACCAATTTATTAATGTTATAATAAAAACCTCCTCAAGGAGAGAACTATAGATAGGTATTTAAACCCATATAATTTTCATGGGAATAATAATAAAATACATTAATTGTCAATATATAAAATAAATAAAATAAAGAAGTGGTGAATATTGACTGTGACTCATAGAAATTAAAGCGAGAAAAAAATCATTTACCTTAAGTTCAAATTTCCTCAAAAGTGATATATACTCATATATAATATATTTAAATTTAATATAATTCTATTGTAGAAAAATATAAATATTTATAATGTCATATATGATCCCATTATTACATTTCAACATTAATTTACTAATAATTCGTTATTAAAATCATCTTTTTTTGTGTGAACTCTTTTGTTTTTTAGAAGAATTTTAGATTGGTAGTTCAAGTCCATAAAAATATATCATGCTTTAGAAATAATTATATAATTAATCATTATATAAAAATAACATGTATTCATAAATAAGTTTAAATTCATCCATAAAATATAGATATATAAAAAATGAATTCCATGGTTCATGGAGACGGTTAGTTGTGCGAACGCATGAACACTGTTTTCGCTTTTCATTAGAAGGAAATAGAGGATGGTAATATATAATAAATAATTATTATATAATTATTCAATCATATATATTACATATATATACATTAAATATATCCTTATTACCATCCAAGTAAAATGGAAATTAAAACCCAATCACATCACTTTGCGGAGGTGGTAGTCCACACATACAAACATATGATGTTATCATTTTCCAATGAAATATAATGTAATAAGGTTGATATGATAATATAATTATAGAAGTAAAAATATCACATAATTTTCATATATAAAATTTATACCCATCATAATAACCATCCAAGAAATATAGTGAGGTGAAATTAATTATATTACTAATTAGAGGTTATAGTCCACACATACGCACATGTTATGCTTTCACTTCCAATTTGTTGGAATATTGGGTGAATATTTATTGTTAAATAATCATAAGAATGTTTAAGTATATTTAGGATTATGAATTTAATATTTTATTATGAATAACACATATTTGTATTTTTTAAAATAAAAAATAAATTGAAAGATGTTGGGTAAGACAATTACATATTATTTAGTGTTCTTCCTTTAGATATTTTTATAAGGACCCTTGGAATAAGATTTTAATAATAATAGAACATATAATTAATATACTTTTATGTTTAAATTATAAATTTTCTAGTTTTCTTTGAGTTATATGGATATATTTTGTATAAAAAAGAGAAACGGGGTGCCCTTTTCTAGTGGGGGAGTGGACACACATGGAATTTCATAAAAGAAAAAATATAGTTAATTAATTCTCATAAAAAATGAACTCAAATAGATATATATTAGAATTTGGAATATTATAAGGTATAAATATGGATATATAATAATATTTAGATAGTTTTAATTTTTAAAATTACCCTCATATCATAGATTAACCACAATATAAATTTGTTTCCATAGTAACCTCAGTGACCAATTTCCACTCTCTTTATAATTCATTATAACCAAAAATAAATGATTCATAATTAAAATTATTGAATGTGATAATTAAATATATTTAATAAATTTTCTGAAATTCAATTCACATAAGTAAAATAAATTAATTTAAAATTGAACCTGCAGGTCGCAATGAAAATTAGGACTGAAAAAAAGGTTTTCTTTAGTACAATATTTTTTCATATAAAAAATTGACATTAAATTGATTAATATTAGCCAAATAAAATTATTAATAATATAATCTAACTAATTAGTATTTTAAAATAATTTTAAAATATAATTTATCATTTTAAATGTCTTAAATGTAAAAGTGTCTCTTAATAAAAATTAGTTTTTTCACAATTCATTACAAAATAATTATTTTTTAAAATTTATCAAAATTTCACTCTATGATAATTTTAACATGGTAATTTGAAAAATGATTTTTTTTCTAAATTAATTTTCTAACAGTGGAAAAAATATAAAATATGAGTTTTTCAAAAAAAGTAATAAAAATCATTTTGATGAAAATTAATTTTTGATGAATATAAAGTTATTAATAAAAATAGAGTATATCTTTACCAAATTACTTTATATATCGAATAATTTTATTTATATCACAATCAATTGATGAAATTAAATTTATTTAAAGATAAATATATCATAAAATATAAGGATGTTAAAAATGAATAAATATTAAATATTATATTTAAATATGAAACATTTATAATAAATTTCTAATTTTAAAAATATGTATAATTTATTAATGATTAGTTGTTTAATTTTTTTTATGAATATTTTATTAATTTTAAAACTATAACATTAAAAGTAATAATTTTTATAAATATATTTAAAAATATTAACATTTGTTAATATATATTTATATATTTTTTAATGAATCATAAATGTATATATTTCATTGATTTTATAAAACTATAAAATTATTTATTCACTATATTTTAGAATATTTTTATTTATATAAATGAATAAATATTTTTAAAACATATCATTTGTTATGATAACATATATTTTTATTCATAAATAATTATTGGTAAAATTTGAAAAAAATATACAACAATATTATAATACTAGGTTTTCATCAACACTTCCCTTTTTCTTTTTTAGGGGTTAGGGAGCTGAGCGATGATTTTTGTAATATTAAGGGTTGTCCAGGTTTATATAATTTAAATTTGAGTTTTTAGGGTAATTCTATATGATTACATGTAATTATCTTATTCTAGATGTGACCTTATCAGATTTCTAAAATCATAAAAAATTAAATATTTGTAAAGTATTACTTTTTATGAATTTACATAAGTTTTAAAATATATTTGTGTATGGAATTATTTAAGAGTATAAAATGTTATTTATTTTAAAATAACATAATCATTTAAAATTAGAATCATATGTACTGCTTTTTTATAATATTTATGACATACATATCAACTAAATATATTTTTTATTTCCTAACCTCCAAAAATATTCCATGTATCATAATTATATAGTACATTTTGGATTTATCAGAGTGTAAAACCTCATGTATCAAGGAAATGCCCTATGTATTTCATTTAACTATTATTCATTGACAATTTCACAAACAATAGCTTTTGATAAAAAAAATTTACATTGATAAACTATTTCACATAAGAAAATTTTATAGGTCCATCAATTGATGAAAAAATTAAACATACTCCGGTTATCCTAAAATTTTATTTATCTCATTCGGGAAGTGCACTAGGATTATTTTAATGTGGTTTTGTAAATTATTTTCATATCCATATAAGGAGGTATTCATCTTCATACTACAATTTATGTCAAATATTTTTCCGGTAAATATTGGTATATCTCCGGACTATTATTTGGTGATGTCTTGTAATGTATATTTCCTATAATATATATGTTGTGTTGTGTGTTTCCTCTGAGGTACATCATATTTTTTCCTTGAAATTGTGTGTCTATAAATAATTATTTTATTTTCAATTTATTTTTGGATTGGTTATGGGTTGTGAGAAGATATTGGGTCTAGAGATTCATTGTGGAGTTCTCACATAACCCCCTAAAGTGTCTTCCTAATAGATGAAAATATTAAATTTTGGAGTACCAATCTTTTACAGATTAACATTCATTATGTATCAACTAAAAATATTATGTATCGATTTCCTCTAATGGAAAAACATTATATATTGAATTTTGTAAGATAAAATTTATTACCCATTGAATAATATATAATTATATTTCATATATATATACTACATGTTTTACTAATCACTCTTCCTTTGTGGATGTGTTCTCCTAGTAAAAAATCATACTTATGAAATGTAAGATATATACCTTTTTGAAATTTTCTTTTTCTCACACATTAACAAGGTTGATATTTTATAATTATTAGAAGTAATTTTAATTAATAAAGTTTTATATTCATGGTTTTTTACAAGAATAATAACAAAATTATCATTACTTTGACTAACTCATTGTTTAAAGAATTAAAATATTAATTAAAATATGATAAACCTAGATGCTTTAATTAAACAGAAATTGGCGGGTTAACTAAGAATAAAAATATTCAAGTAGAATTTCCATATAGATCATGTGTCTATAATATTAAAATTTAAATAGTTTATTCTTTGGACCCATAATAATCACTCATACCTAGAAAAAGACATATTATCTCTTTTATGATTTTATATCCCCACTATGATTTCATGGATCATTCCTATGTAAAGTCCAAATCCTATGATCACCTCTCTTTATCCATTCTCTAAACATGCATAATGAATTGTTAAATCATTCATCAAATTAGGGGACTAATGATCTCTACCTTTTTAAAAAAAATTAATATAATTTTGATTCTTTATTTTATTAAATAATATTAATTAACCTAAAATAATGATAATGAAAATTTACCTTAATGGAATTAAATGAAAGTATTTTCATTTGTATTTTTTTTCTTTATCTACTTCATGTGGAAGATAATAGTTTCCATTAATGTTTGTTTTATTTTCTTGAAGACATTTATTATTACATTTTTATGAATGATCCTGATTTATGAACATCTATTCTAATTATGTTATACATATCACTGTAGAGACCCAAAGCTTAAGGTACATGGACATTACATTACTTTAGCGGAATACTTAATACATAACAAAAACAGACACACACGGACCGTAATAGTTTAGTGTCTTTGGAAACATGGAACGTAATCTTCTAATCGTGGTGAAAGATCTTCAACATCTCCCATAAAGATATTTCCCTTTTTTTATTACCTAAAACCTTTCTTTATATCCTGGGGAAAACAAAACATAAAAAGGGTGAGCTCAAATGCTCAGTAAGCATAAGCATGGATAAAATAAAACATACCATATAAATTTGAACTTAAAAACATGAACATAATGTTTAAACATCAAAAGCTTGAGAAATGACATAAAACATGGAAGTATGTAAGGCATAGACCATAAAAAAACATTAAGAATGACAAAATAGCATGGGAATGAAACATGTAATTGTGGCATCCATTAATCACATGTAATGTTTTCCATAGTAGCCAAGGCATTACTGCCAAGACCATCTTAGTGGACAAAGTCCCATTCTGAATCGAGTTCACTCCTCGTTTCAGTCCTATAACACTGAACCGGATTAACTTACCGTTCCAGCCATGTTTATCTCATGAGATATAAAATCTTTACCCAATGCATTGGAGGGAGATATAGGTCCCACCAATCTCATAATGATACCATTCTTATGTGTGCCACAAATTCATAAATCATACATCATTGCATAACCCATGTAGTAAAAATTGGATTCTTAAACAACATGACATCATAAAACAATTCATATAAGATAAAGGAATTCATAAAAATATTTCCATCACAACATAATCAAATCCATGTAATAATAGGGATAGAAACAGAACCCTATATTATCTTAGATGGAAAATAATTTTGATAAAACACTTGAATTCCATTCTTGAGGAAAATTTCCTTTCTACTTCAAAAAAACTTTTCCTTTCTTAATATATCATACAATTATAAACTAAAAGAATTTGATTAAAAATAAACTTTAAAACTTGTAAAGGAAGATTCTTGGAAATATTGTTTAAAAAATCCATTCATGTCATATATAAAAAAACATTATTCTCGTACTTTTTTCGGAAAAGTCAAAAAGTACCTCGTACGAAAAACGAAAAAAGATTCCTTTAATATCATTTACTAAAAACTCACCGAAGGGTAAAATTAGATATAAACTATTTTATAAGGATATAAATATTTCATATTGAGGAAACATGGATGTGGATGATAAAATACACCCCAGTAAATGCCAAAGTATAAACAATCTCGGATAAAAATGAGATTGTGATATTTCCCTTACCTTATGTCCAATATTCTTTGTACGTATCCAAACCTCTTGTATAATGATTTAAATAATGTTATTTACTTATTACAGAATCATATTAATTGTTATGATATCATATATGGTTCACTTATGACTTTATATTACTCGTTCTTTTGTAAATTGCATGTTAAAGAGCATTTTGGGTAAAATTGTTTCATTTGTCATCCGTGTTTTGACTTGTAATTATTCATATGATTACTTAGATCACGATTACATAATTCCAGAATATAAAACATGATTTATATATAATATATATTCAGAATATACATATATATAATAGATCGATAAATGGAGAGAAATACATCGTTCATGGAGATGGTAGGTCGTACGTACGCATGAACGCTGTTTTCATTTCCTAAATGAGTGGAATGGAATTAAGTAGATGACATACATATATAAATAAATCCAGTAGCTTTATAATGTCATATATTTCATTATTATTTCTTATATATACTTTATAATCATTCTTAAATGGTTAACATGGATAATAAATCTCATCACGTCGTGGAGACGGTAGTTCGTACGTACGCACGAATGATGATATCGTTTCCAGAATTATTGAATTGAATTGGAGTAGATGATACAATATATCAGAATAAGTATTATGTTATAATAAATATGTATAGTTTTTATTTACACCATTATACCCATCCATGTAAGGTGTTGGTGGAAAAACAGATTACACCACGGCGTGGAGACGGTATTCCGTATGTATGCACGCGCGGTGATTTTGTTTTTCGTAGGATTGATAGAATGTGAAATGGGGTTGTTTCATATTTATAATAACAAGTCATTATATTAGTGATACTGATGTTATTACTTTATAATGAAACAACAAAATAATAAGAAGATGAAGAAGAAAGAAGCTTGAAAGAATCGGGAGAAGAAATTACCTCTTCTTCAAATCGCCTCTTTGAAACCTCCACTTAGGGCACTAATATTGGTATTTAAAGTAGACCATAACCTCTAGGATGTTTCTAGGGAAGTGGAGAAGATAATTTGACAGGGGTTGTCTGAGCTTGAAGGCTCAAATTGGTGTGAGGAGGAGAGGGAGGAGGTTCCCTGTTATAAGGGAGGAGAGGGGCACCTTTGGAATTCTTAAAAATATTAAATTATAATAAATCTAACCCCACATAAAAACCTCCAAAAATGACTCATATTCGAAGCATAGATGAGATAGGGTTGTAATCTCATCATCCAATCAAATTTAGACATGTTTGGATCTTTTTATAAACCATATAATTTTTATTTATCCTTATTTAATCTAATTGAGTTTATTTGTGGTAATAAAATTCTAAATTTTAAATTATGACAAATAATTACTTATTTATTGTGAATTTTCCATAATTGTTTACTTTATAATATAATAGACCTTATAAATGTAAATTTATAATTTTTAAATATTTTTGTGATTTTTAAACAATTTTATAATATGTTATTTTTATAAAATAACAATAGTGTCAATTTTGACACTATTCATTTATTTGAATTTAAGTAAAATATTTACAGAAGATATGTTCGAAATAAAAGCTTTAATTGATTTATAAAAGGTCATATGTATCTATAAAATTAGTGTATCACATTAAATAGTTCATATAATATTTATTTTATTATTTTTAATACCATTTATTTGGTTTATCTCTTAATAAAATAATTACTACCGCATTTTTGTATAATTATTTAATATACTGATTTGTTGCATAAAAATTTAAAATAAAATCCTATGATGAAGATAAATCTATTAACTTTCACAAAAATACTTTTAATCGAATTTATAATCTTAAAATAACAATAGTTAAATTGTTATATTTATTAAATTATGAAGGTGACAACTTTGGAATCATTTAAAATAAAATAATATAAGTGTCACAATTGCTTGTATAAGACTCCAAATGGTCAAATATTCGACCATTGGATGATTATAGTTTAACTTTACATGAAAAATAAGTTTTGGTCAGGTTTTTGTGCCTTTTATGGTCACTATTAGTTTAATATAAACTATATTCTTGATTTTTCACTAGATAAATAATTTCTGCATCACTATTGTGTCACAATTAATGATAAATATTTAATCCCAAACAATTATAAATAAATTCTCATTATGTAGATACTTTTGTTAGCTTTCTTTAAACTATTAATTTTCTAAGTTTCATGATGTTTATCACTAACTTAAAATTATTATACTTATAGTATTTAAGAGAGTGACATGTTGTCACTTTCTTTAGTTTTAATAATAATTAAATTATTTTCAAGGCAAAAAGTCCATTAAATGAATCTAATCCGACCCTTAGGTGATATGGGTCGACCTTTAGTCATCCAATAGGATTTTTCCAAGTGTTATGGTAATTTTATAGTCTTATATTTACCCTTAATTACCCGATTTACCTTTAACTATAGTAAATAAAATTTACCGTAGTTACTATTCACAATGCCCAAAAATAAAAAGTAGCTTATTAAAATAATTTAGACCCACTGATTCCAAATATGGAATAATTTTTTCAAAATTCAATACACAAAAGTTGCAGAAATTAATTTCAAATTAATCCCGTTGTCGAAAGAAAACGGGTTTTTCTTTAAAACATTTTAAAAGATTGAATTGATTTAACCTACGAATTCAAGGTAAAATAAATGCTAATGACATACATTATATTAAATGGTAAAAATATATTCTATTTATACTTTAAAACCATTAAATATTATAATTTAACCACATAATATATTACGATGAAAGAAGTTGTTTTTAATTAAAATATAGCGTGTTTTTACTGTTCATTAAAATATGAAAGTCATCACAATAAAATGAAAAATTTATCCAAAGTAAATTTTTATTTCTTGATTCCAAAGAATAATTTTATTTTGTCAAATGGAACTTATAAACATGTAAAAAAATAGATTTAATGTGGGTGCGCCATCAAAAGGCGGCAAAACTGCATTTTTTGAAAAATACTTATTTTACCTGAAAATTTTATTTTGTTCTTATACCATGTTCTAGAAAATGTGTAAGATGAATAATAATGTTATAAAATTAAAAATTTAGTTAATACTATTCATAACGGCTAGTTCATAATAATATTATAATAATATATCGTTGTTTAGTAAAACCCGGTATTGCGTACAACACACGCTATCGAGGAAGGTCGTGATTGCATGTAATGCAAGCCAAGTCAGGGTTGCATGTTGTGAAAGAATCCTTCATTGTTTCATATAACAGAATCCAAACATATTTCATTTATACATTGAATATATATATATATATATACTCAATGTTGTGTAGAATAACTATTATCAAAATTGTGTGTAACACGATCCAAGAATAGTGTTGCGTATACTGCAAGCTAATACGGTGTTGTGTATAGCACAAGGTAATCTTGGTTTATCATACAACACAAGACATTAATAAAATTAAAAGAATATTTTTCATAAAATCTCGGGGTGTTACATTCTACCCCCTTAAAATGAATTTCACCCTCGAAATTCGTCGGGGTTATAAATGGTTTACTACACGAAAGTTTGTTTAATAGAAACCCACATCGTAAAAAGGAATACCAAAACATGGATTTAAAAACTAAAGTATGAAATGTAATGGTTACCCAAATTAACTCATCACTGGGTTTCCACGTAGGAGAACATAGGTGAAAATATGGATATGGAAGAAAATTCTAACCATCAAGTTCTGATGGAGAGTGGTAGAGAACATGGCTATGAAAAAGCCAACAATCACAAATCTATTGATTTGTGATGATCTAAGGTACCATCTGATTCATCGGATATAAGAGAACTAGGAAAACATTTTTGGTTTTCAAGATCATTTCCCTAAAGTTGATGAATTAAAAGAAATACTTGCATGATTTTGGTACAATCTTACTGTTGTTCGTGAATTGAACAATTTCCACTTCATACCTTAAAGAAATGAAGTTGAATTTCTTATTCGTGATGTGTTAGCAGGTCATGTGATAGAATTAATGGTCATTCCATCTCTTTCAAACAAAAGGTTAGCAAAAGTTATAAGTCCATCTTATGGTTAGATTAATCATATATGGTTCCAAAAATGATCCTATACTTCATATATCATACCGCTTAATAAAATAAAACTAGTTTCTACTAACCAGGGACTTCCTGTAGGCCAGTGCTAGGCGATAAAGGCCAATCACACTTCGGTTGTGGGTTCGATTCCCATAGCGTTGTCCGACGCGATGGGTTGTTGCCTATCATGCAGGTTGTCCTTTTTCTAAAACTACATTACTATATCATCCCATCAATAATATAGAAAAAAGGTTCTATCCTTAAACAATACTAACTTATGTCCAACATAATCCATTCCAATCTTTAGTCTTATCCATAATATTGCAGTCCATTGTCATATTATAGTGAAAATGATTACCAGAGATTTCATATAAAAAGCATGTTAATACCATCGTTGATCCCCATATATCATAAGATATGTCTTGTTGGTCACATTACAAATGTTCGAAGGCCTTAATCATGTATTCTCTTGAAAAATGAATACCCATTGAACCTTAGTGAAAACATGAATGCAGTTAAAAGTTAACACTTTCCACATACCAAAATTCTCAAAATTCTATATACTCAAACCATGATATCACTTAATCCTTATATCAATCATGAGCTCATGAATACAATCAAACATCTCATTATCTTCTTATTCCTTCATTATGCGCATATCATCTACTTTACAAAAATATCTGAATAACATTCCATGGTTACTGGTACCATTCAACATATACTTTCAAATACTTTTAGGAAAAACAATAGTGTAACAATCCTTAAATTATTCTTTATTCCATAGTACCATTAACTATACAACATAACTCTCGATAAACATACAATCATTCCACTACCTTCTAAAACAACCGAATGAGCTTCAAAACTTCTTTCAGCTCATATATCATTTTTAGTCTCCTCATCATCCACATAAATACTACCCATACGACCATGCTGATTATCTTCCTGAGATTTTCCATTAGGGCATTGGTTTTCATAATGCCCATACATTCCACATTTAAAACATCTAATCATTTTTGATGTCGTAGAAATACCATTATCCATGTCCATGGTGTTAACTGAACCTTTTCCTTTGCACTTACTGGCTTTGTGTCCTTCTTTTCCACACCCAAAGCATCTTCCAGTTCCTTTGAAACAATCTCCCTGATGCCTCTTCCGACATGATTTACATGAGGGAAATTGAACTTTCTTTCCTCTATGATCATCATGAAACTCCATCTTTCTCTTATTATCTGAGTCGGGAAACTTACCAAAGTTGAGATTATTGATCATATTATGAGATTGCTGATTAGGAATAATAACGATTTTTGGACTTCCATATCCCGTTTCATTTGGTTTCTCATGACGAAAATCATTCCATTGTCTGTCATATCCTCCATTATCATGAATCATCCTGTTTCCAGCCATTTTCTAAAACCCAAAAAGAATAGTGTGAGAGGCAAAAATCATGCTAGGGAAACAACATATTAAAGGGGGATCACCCTCAATATCTAACATCTTAGGTTAAATTCTAAGATCGTTACCGTAGTTCTAGGACTATATCTTATATGTATTCTTATCCTTAGGTACATCCCTAGACATACCTTAGAAATATCTCTAGGGATCTCACTAATGTTTTTGCATCATAGTTTCCAAAGGTTGACTAAACCTTTCCTCTGATACCAACTATAGAGACCAAAAGCTTGAGGTACATGGACATTACATTACTTTAGCGGAATACTTAATACATAACAAAAACATACACACAAGGACTGTAATAGTTTAGTGTCTTTGGAAACATGGAACGTAATCTTCTAATCGTGGTGAAAGGTCTTCAACATCTCCCATAAAGATCATTCCCTTTTTTTTTCTTACCTAAAACCTTTCTTTAAATCTTGGGGAAAAGAAAACATAAAAAGGGTGATCTCAAATGCTCAGTAAGGGTAAGAATGGATAAAATAAAACATACCATATACATTTGAACTTAAAAACATGAACATAATGTTTAAACATCAACAGTTTGAGAAATGACATAAAACAAGGAAGTACATAAGGCATAGACCATAAAGAAACATTAAGAATGAAAAAATAGAATGGGAATAAAACATGTAATTGTGGCATCCATTAAGAACATGTAATGATTTCCATAGTAGCCAATGCATTGCTGCCAAGACCATCTTAGTGGACAAAGTCCCATTCTGAATCGAGTTCACTCCTCGTTTCAGTCCTGTAACACTGAACCAGATTAACTTACCGTTCCAGCCATGTTTATCTCATGAGATATAAAATCTTTACCCAATTCATTGGAGGGAGATATAGTTCCCACCCATCTCATAAGGATACCATTCTTATGTGTGCCACAAAATCATAAATCATACATCATTGCATAACCCATGTAGTAAAAATGGGATTCTTAAACAACATGACATCATAAAACAATTCATATAAGATAAAGGAATTCATAAAAATATTTCCATCACAACATAATCAAATCCATGTAACAATAGGGATAGAAACAGAACCCTATATTTTCTTATATGGAAAATAATTTTGATAAAACACTTGAACTCCATTCTTGAGGAAAATATCCTTTCTAATTCAAAAACACTTTTCCTTTCTTAATATGTCATACAATTCTAAACTAAAAGAAGTTGATTAAAAATAAACTTGAAAACTTTTAAAGGAAGATTCTTGGAAATATTGTTTTAAAAATCCATTCATGCCACATATAAAAAACATTCTTCTCGTACTTTTGTCAGAAAAGTCAAAAACTACCTCGTACGAAAAACGACCAAAGATTCCTTTAATATCATTTACGAAAAAATCACCGAAGGGTAAAATTGGATATAAACTATTGTATAAGGATATAAAAATTACATATTGAGGAAAAATGGATGTGGATGATAAAATACTCCCCAGTAAATTCCAAAGTATAAACAATCTCGGATAAAAATGAGATTGTGATATTTCCCTTACCTTATGTCCGATATTCTTCGTACGTATCCGAAACTCCTGTATAATGATTTAAATAATGTTATTGACTTATTACAGAATCATATTAATTGTTATGATATCATATATGGTTCACTTACGACTTTATATTTCCCGTCCTTTTGTAAATTCCATGTTAAAGAGCGTTTTGGGTAAAATCGTTTCATTTGTCGTCCGTGTTTTGACTTGTAATTATTCATATGATTACTTAGATCGCGATTACATAATTCCAGAATATAAAACATGATTTATATATAATATATATTCAGAATATATATATATATATATAATTGATCGATAAATGGAATGAAATACACCGTTCAAGGAGACGGTAGGTCGTACGTACGCATGAACGATATTTTCATTTCCTTATTGAGTTGAATGGGATTAAGTAGATGACATAGATATATACATAAATCAAGTAGCTTTATAATGTCATATATTTCATTATTATTACTTATATATACTTTATAATCATTCTTAAATGGTTAACATGGAGAATAAATCTCATCGCGTCGTGGAGACGGTAGTCCGTACATACGCACGAGCGATGATATCGTTTCCATAATTATTGAATTGAATTGGAGTGGATGATACAATATATCAGAATTAGTATGATGTTATAATAACTATGTATAGTTATTATTTACACCATTATACCCATCCATGTAAGGTGTTGGTGGAAAAACAGATTACACCACGGCATGGAGATGGTATTCCGTACGTACGCACGCACGGTGATTTTGTTTTCCGTAGGATGGATAGAAGGTGAAAATGGGTTGTTTCATATTTATAATAACACATCAGTATATTAGTGATACTAATGTTATTACTTTATAATGAAAAAACTAAAGAATAAGAAGTTGAAGAAGAAAGAATCTTGAAAGAATCGGGAGAAGAAATTACCTCTTCTTCGATACGCCTCTTTGAAACCTCCTCTTAGGGCACTAAGATTGGTCTTTAAAGTAGACCAGAACCACTAGGATGTTTCTAGGGAAGTGGAGAAGATAATTTGGTAGGGGATGGCTAAGCTTGAAGGCTCAAATTGGTGTGAGTAGGAGAGGGAGGAGGTGCCCTTTTATAACGGAGGAAGGGGCACCTTTGGAATTCTTAAAAATATTAATTTATAATAAATCTAACCCCACATAAAAACCTCCAAAAATGACTCATATTCGAATATTATATGAGATATGGTTGTAATCTCATCAACCAATCAAATTTAGACATGTTTGGATCTTATTTTAAACCATATCATTTTGATTTATCCTTATTTAATCTATTTAAGTTTATTTGTGGTAATAAAATTCTAAATTTTAAATTATAACAAATAATTACTTATTTGTTGTGAATTTTCCATAATTGTTTACTTTATAACATTATTGACCACATAAAGTTAAATTTAAAATTTTTAAATATTTTTGTGAGTTTTAAAAAAATTTATAATATGTTATTTTTATAAAATAACAATAGTGTCAATTTTGACACTATTCATTTATTTGAATTTAAACAAATTATATACAAAAGATATGTTCTAACTAAAAGATTTAATAGATTCATAAAAGGTCATATGTGTCTAAAAAATTAGTGGATCACATTAAATAGTTCATATAATATTTAATTTATTATTTTTAACACCATTTATGTGGTTTATCTCTTAATAAAATAATTACTACAACATTTTTGTATAATTATTTAATATACTGATTTGTTGCATAACAATTTAAAATAAAATCCTATGATAAAGATAAATCTATTAAATTTCACAATAATACTTTTACTCGAATTTATCATCTTAAAATAACAATATTTAAATTGTTATATTTATTAAATTATGAAGGTGACAACTTTGGCATCATTTAAAATAAAATATTAAAAGTATCACAATTGCTTGTATAAGACTCCAAATGGTCAAATATTAGACCATTGGATGATTATAGTGTAAATTTACATGACCAATAAGTTTTGGTCAGGGTTTTGTGCCTTTTATGGTCACTATTTGTTTAATATAAACTATATTCTTGATTTTTCACTAGATAAATTATTTCTGCATCACTATTTTGTCACAATTAATGATAATTATTTAATCCCAAAAAATTCTAAATAAATTCTCATGATGTAGATAATTTTTTTATATTTCTTTAGACTATTAATGATCGAAGTTTCATGAAGTTTATAACTAACTTAAAATGATTATACTTATAGTATTTAAGAGAGTGACATGTTGTCTCTTTCTTTGGTTTTAATAATAATTAAATTATTTTCAAGGAAAAAAGTCCATTAAATGAATCTAATCCGACCCTTAGGTGATATGCGTCGAATTTTAGTCATCCAATAGGATTTTTCCAAGTGTTAGGCTAATTTTATAATCTTATATTTACCCTTAATTATCCGATTTTCCTTTAACTATAGTAAATAAAATTTACCGTAGTTACTATTCGCAATGCCCAAAAATAAAAAGTAGCTTATTAACATAATTTGGACCCACTGATTCCAAATATGTAATCCATTTTTCCAAATTCAATACACAAAAGTTGCAGAAAGTAAATTAAAATTAATCCCGTTGTTGAAAGAAAACGGGTTTTTCTTTAAAACATTGCAAAAGATTGAATTGATTTAACCTATGAATTCATGGTAAAATCAATTCTAATGACATAAATTATATAAAATGGTAAAAATATATTCTATTTATACTTTAAAACCATTCAATATTATAATTTAACCACATAAGATATTACGATGAAAAAAGTTGTTTTTAATTAAAATATAGTGTGTTTTTACTATTCATTAAAATATGAAAGTCATCAGAATAAAATGAAAAATTTATCCAAAGTAAATTTTTATTTCTTTATTCCAAAGAATAATTTTATTTTGTCAAATGGAACTTATAAACATGTCAAAAACTAGATTTAATGTGGGTGCGCCATCAAAAGGCGGCAAAACTATATTTTTTGAAAAATACTTATTTTACCCGAAAAATTTATTTTGTTCTTATACCATGTTCTAGAATATTTTTAAGATGAATAATAATGTTATAAAATTCAAAATTTAGTTAATATTATTCATAACGGCTAGTTCATAATAATATTATAATAATATATCGTTGTTTAGTAAAACCCGGTATTGCGTACAACACACGCTATCGAGGAAGGTCGTGATTGCGTGTAATGCAAGCAAAGTTTGGGTTGCATGTTGTGAAAGAATCCTTAATTGTTTTCTATAAAAGAATCCAACCATATTTCATTTATACATTGAATATATGTATATATATACTCAATGTTGCGTAGAATAACTATTATCAAAATTGTGTGTAACACGATCCAAGAATAGTGTTGCATATACTGCAAGATAATACGGTGTTGCGTATAGCGCAAGGTCATCTTGTTGTAGCATACAACACAAGACATTAGTGAAATTAAAATAATATTTTTCATAAAATCTCGGGGTGTTACAATCAACCCTCATAATTTGATAATAATTCAAAGAGGTGAGTGAATAGGTTGTTTAAAAATCTAGATAATGGAATTTATGACTTTTTATCCCTAATTTATTTTCATTAAGAGCAATAATTGAATGTTAAAGGATTATATATTTTGTTCTAGTTTTGTAATTGGTATTTGAAAGTTGTATTGTTTTTATGGTGAGTGTGTCAGTTTTTTGGAGGTTACTCTGGTGGAAGAATTTTTGATATTCGGGGGAAATTTATTAGTTCTGGGTGATATATACTAAAATGAAATATCATAGAAATAAATAATTCTATATGGGTGGTGGTATATATATAAATAAGTTGTGGCAGGTAATAAAAAGTTATTATTAATAAAAACATGTGAATAAATAAAATTATGTGGGTATTGATATATGAATTTATTTCCATTAAATATGTTTATTGAAAAAATATTGAATATATCTTGGTTGGTAAATGGGAAATATATAAATGGTTGATTAAATTATTATTGAGGGAATAGTTGGGAATTTGGAGTCTATTTTGTGTCATAATGTAGGAATGTTAATGTGGTAGAAAAATAAGAAAAAATAGTTGAAGGTCTAGGAGAAGTCATGATTTTTATTGGATGTGGTAGTACTATTTTTGAATGAACATTTTTGGTTCGTCTTATGTGTGTTGGAGCTATATTATTTATTTTTTGTGATTTTTATACACACCCCATTTGAGTAATATAATCTTAATTTCACCCAAATGTATTATGTTTTGGGGGTCTTCCACAATTTGTAGGTTGGAAGGGTAATGGATGGATGAATACCCCTCTTCCCCACTCTCTCTTGTTGATGTTTAATTTATTTAATGTAATAGGGTTTACTTGCATGTGTTGTGATTGATATAAGTAAAATAGTACACATGACAGGATACTAATGGTATAATAATTCAGTATATTGTTAGATACATGCTAGGAAGGATGGAGTCTTGATCTTAAAATCATTCATGTTGACAATACTATACTATTATTGAAAATTGAATTGCAACTGATATGTGCATATGCCTTATATTGTTGTGGTTATGATTTTGGTATTATTCATTTTGGTTTCAACATGAGGGTTGAACCATATGTGGGTTAGGTTAGGTTGGGATGTTGTGTAACCCACATTTGATATGGTAATATATAAAATAATTGGATATTTTTATGATGACATGGAAGGTATATGAGTTCTAATAAATTTATTATAGGGACATAAAAGTAAAAAAAAGTGGGGAAGTGGTGCAAGGTACCCTTAAACAATACTCCTTGATATTATTTTATTGTACTTGAATATTATATTTTGTGATTTATCATTGGTGAGGTTGGGTATGATAACGTGGAATAGGTGTGTGTTTGTAATTTTATTCACTAACTAAGGATTTAATATTCTTATTACACTTTTTAATGTATGTTCAAGAGGAGTATTATACATAGCATACATTTATTCTCAATTATATTTATAAAACTATGTTTGAAGGTTTCCAAGAAGTATTTAGATATTCAGTTAAAATTTACTCACATAGAGCCGGGAGTTTTTTTGGATTTATAGCCAATAGGTTTATCATCATATTTTACCATGTATAGATGTAATTATATTAAATTTCATTCATTGTGGTTATTTTGGGATTTTCACTTTTATTGTTTTATATTTCATTAGTGATATTATTTTTATTTTTCCATGTTTTGTGTGAGTAATTTCTCCAATTTGTGTAATTTACACCATTGGTGCTAGTATCCACCTCTTGGTATATTATATATAAAATTTAGTGATCACTAATATCTTTACTATAGGATAAAATGGTGTTCTTAGGGGGGTGTTTCTGTAAAAAGTTGTATAAATTCATTTTAATATAGTTGGGATGGTAAAGGAGTAAGGCTCTGGTGAGGAATGTTGAATATTTGTTGGGAAGAAATGTAATGAAAACATAGTGTGTTATATAGAAATGGAGGCTAGTTAAGAAACAAGTAATTAGGGACCTATATGATCTCATGTAAGGACCATTATCTCACAAAAAACCATAGTCTTTTTATGTTCAATTGCTGGGTAAAGAACTAATAATGCACATTTATCATGTTCATTTTCAATTGTAATTTGATTTGATTGATTTTTTTGAGATTAAAATAATATAATCCAATTATCTATATAAAATACATACCATTGGGTTTATAAATTTTTGTTTATACTTTTAGAGATGCATTCTGGTCATTATCTATATGTGTCTTCGGTAGGTGAGGTTTTATAGGATGATTGGTTGGTCTCTGGATGGTTGAACAGGTTAAGGAGGATGGGGCTTGGTTGAGGATGTTGTTTCAGTTTAAATGTCATGTAATAATAATTTATAAGGTGATACTATCTAATTTAGGTATGGACAACTGACTAAGAGATATCAATATTTCTTTGAATCAAATTTTTGATATCATGGAGAATCATGTATCATTAGATTTTATCTAGATTAGAGGAGTCACACAATAATGATGGATTTTGTACCATATAGAGTGGTGGAATTAATGAGATTAATGGGATTATTATTAGAAGTAGTTTCATGAAATGTTCTTATCATCAATGAATAGTTAAATGATAAGGAATAATTTTATCTCCATTCCATAGGTTTACCTCGATATCATGGAGTTAGGTATTCACTTCAAGGACCTTATTTATTATTCTTTTGGTCCCTTTTTAGTCAAATTCAATGTTGAGACATCATATGGTGGAATAGTGACCTTTATTTTTATATATAGCCACAACCATTACATTTCTTATATATTTAGTCATTCAGAATAAGGAGGAGTTAATTGAGACGAATAATTCATTGTTGTGATCATCTCAGGTATGAGGTCATCAACCCTTACTATGTCTAAGATTTTCAAAGGGATGATCTCATACATCCAAGAAGTAAAGGTTTTGATCAATGTGGATTTATTTCTATAAAACATCTTATTATTTATCTAGATATCACTAGCACAAAAATGGTTTTTAACATCTATATTTTCACATCAGTTCTTCAATAAAGGCATTTAATGTCTTCCATGAGGACTTTGATAATTGGTTATAAAAAATAATTAAAGTTCTCAATGAAATATTTTTGTGTCATTTATTTATTAAATAACATTAAAATCGTACTTTTAACATCGGTTCATGAAAAACCAACATTAAAATTTCTCATAGAAGACTATTGACATCGGTATATTATTTGACACATTTTTAAAAGTAACATTTCATATAATTTTATTTAAAAATTGCATTAATAATGTTTCCAACATATAAGTCATATATCAACCATCTTTTGGACTTTTCATGAAGCTAAAACAATTACAGATCAAAATTTATAGATGTCAGAAGTTGAATATCTCTAATAAACTTTTAATTGAATTCCAACTTTCGATGACCATAAATTTTGATCTGCAACTCTATTTGAGGTACCCAACCATTAAAATAGAATATTGGAATATTAAATAAAATAATTTCAACATTATTAATTCTATTTTTTTTTAAACCAACGTGAAAAGTGACTTTTGATGTCGGTCCCTAAAAAACAAATGTTAGATCTCTTATTGTAGACTTTTAATGTATGTTGTATTAGAATCCAATTAAAAAATTAATTTTCCACGTCTATTTTTAAAATAAATATACATTATTAATGTTTAAAGGTTTTATTTTATTTCTCAAGCATCAATTTGATTGGTCTTGGATCAAAAACATACTTTCATATCAAAAGATATGTACGTCAGAAAGTAAACATCTCTAAATGTAGTTGTAGAGAAGTCTAACTTTAGACGGCCATATATTTTGATCAATAATAGTGTTTGAGCAACACGACTAGTCAAATAGAATATTTTTAAATTAACTAAAACTTTTCAGACAATATCAACATCATTTTTTGAATGACTACCCTGAAATATTACTTTAACCTTGGTTTCTAAAAATACCAATATTAAAAGTAAGTTTTTCACGTCAATTATTATAAATGTAATATGAAAAATGGAAATGTGAAGGCCATTTTTCATGTATCCATCATTTAAAACTATCATTTCATAATTTTTATCATAAACCTGATTTGTAATTTAAAATTTAATATACCACCAATGTAGAATTCCAATTTTCTTACAGCGCGACATCAAAAAAGTTAATTTTCCCAAAAAAATTATAATAAAATGTTTTCTTTTTTTGTGTCGTTTATATGCTCTCACACTAACCATATATTGATTTCACAATAAATTATTTCAATAATAAGTGTTACACTGACTCAACTCATTTGATCTTCATCATTATTCCACTAATTCTTTTTTCAACGCTCTCATCATAATATTTGTAATTATTTTTCAATGATTTATTTTTCTTAAGATTGCTTTTCACAATTGATATACCAGTTAGTGATAACTTCTTTCTTATTGATTATTCCATCTTAGGATCATTTTAAATTTACAAATCTTCATTCTGATTCTAAAATATATTCTATGATGTAGGTTTGGTTTCCTCATGAGACCTTTCCTAAGAAAAAAATTATATCCACTAAGAATTCAACAAACTGGAAAATTATGATATTGATTTATGTTTTTTCTAGGATTCATATGTTACTATGATATATTGTGTCTTATCGAACTTATTTTTTTCATAAATGGATCAACTGTCAATGTAATTAATATTTGTGGATTATTATCTTTGTATCATTGAATGATCATTATTTATTTAAACTTTATAAGTGGAACATATTTATGTTATCATGTGCAAAAATATTTTTTCTTAATGATTATACAAATGTACAATATGTAATTTCATAAAAAATGAAAGAATATTTTTTAAAACAAATTATTTTTTTAATTTGTTTTTAGAAAAATGTCATTAAAAACCTATTTTCTTATTATTTTCTAGGAAACTTACATGAAAAACTTGTCTTCCACATTTGTTTTTTAAATCAATCGTCAGAGATTCTATTTCACAACAGTTCTCTAAAAGTAGATGTCAAAAATTTTGTTTTTTATTCATCTTTTAAAAAAATAGATGGTAAGATGGCCTTTCACATTGATTTTTAAAAACTCAGTTTGGAAAAATAAAAAATACATTTTGAAGTTTAGTTTTAATAAAAAAAATTAAAAATATATTTACAATGTCACCTTCAAAGACATTCATCAATAAAAAATGTAAAAAATATAAAACCAACATGAAAACCCTGTTTTTGATCAAGCGACTAACTACTCTACTACATCCACAAGTTTATCTTGGCCAGTGTGCATCATTTTTTTCAGAACATTTCTATCAGTGATATATGTTCCTGATCATTCTTGGGTCCCATCATTGCATATTCATCCATGTTCCTTATCATCCCTTATTATAGTTTCCATTTATTTCATATTAATGTTATGAACAACATACTTATGTTCCATTGAATGTATAAGGAGCTCGTAGTGGTCTTCCACATGATTTCCCCTTCCCTTAGGTATATTTGGGAATGTACATCGAGGATGATGTCATTAGAAGGTTCAATGGGGTAGAGGATCTAAATGTGCATTGTTAAATGAATTGGAAATATACGAACTTATTGTCCAAATATTGCTTAGTCTATCATTTAATTATCCTTTAATTTTTTTCTCCCTATTGGATTCTAGAGAATAACATTCATTTATCTATCCCATATTAGTGTGTTCCTTGGGACTCAATGTAAAGAGGATCAAAATTACCCTAGAATTTATTAGTCCATTTGATGGTCAATAAAGTCTTCTTGATTTTTTGTTGTTCTATGATATAATATTAGGTTAGCATAAGTCTTCTAGGAAGTTCTTCCTATTTTAGATATAGTTATATGATTTAATCAATTGAGTGGTTTAGTTTTATTATTTGTGTGGAGTCATTGATTGCATCTGGATGATATTAGTCTTCCATCATGAGGAGGGATGACATCAGGTATTGTATGGTGAGTGATATTATTGGATCATATGTATGTATTTAGATACTTTTCCTGATAGATATCTATATTTTCAAAGGATTAAGTAATTGATCAAGTAGTGGAGTTTCCAAGAGTATTTGAGCTATTTTTTCTTTTATTTCCTAAGGAAGTTGTGGCACTACCCCTTGATATGATATTTAGTTATCGATATAGTTTCATCCCACTAAATCTCTAATTTGTATGGCTCTTTATTTGATGGAATATTCAGATATATGGAAGTTAAGGGTCAATATTTATGAGTTGATAAAGAAGTGTTTTATGTGTCCCAGTGTATTATTGTGTGGTTCTCTAGGGTTATTCTCTATGTAGGTGGATAGTTGTATGAATTTTTTTTTAGACTATAGGTTTAATAATCAAGTTACAATAAAGAACTATTAACCCTCTAGAGAATAGATGATATATTTGACCAACTAGAGTGAGAAAGATGGTTTTGAAAGATTGATATATGATCCATGTATCATCTCTTATTGATGATAATATATCCTATAAAATTCTCTATGATTTTTTTATATGTCTCCTCAAAATCCATCTGATGTTGTTATATTAAATTCTAGTTTTTTCCCATGTCATTTTGTGTCACAAATTCCCCATACATTTGTGATGTTACTTATGAAATATTTGTTTCATGTGTTTTTATATTAGTTTGCATAGTTTTCTTCGAAAACATTCCCATATACTAAACATCAATGGATAATGAATTCTGAAATTTAATATTGTTTTATAAGTCCAACCAAAAGATTTATGCACATATTTCAAAGTGTATTGTTTGGAGGTATGATGTTTATTACCTTAAGAATTTTTCTTCCTAATATGGAGTAGAATTTGATGTATCAAATTTCATGGTAGTGGTCTCTTGGGAATCACCAAATAATGTTATATTGGTACATAGATTTCTTAGTCTTTTGTACCATTTTTGGGGGTTCATGTCTGATATCAATTATATTATATCCCTGATAAAATATTTGACCATTAAAGGATGTGGATTTCAAATACACTAATTACTTTTAGTATGATTTCATCCACCTAAAAAAGATTTTGTTCAATGATCATGTAATTTGACAACTAGAGGATGGTGTAATGTTTGAGGTATTATATGATTCTACACATCTCATTGTGGGATTTATATTGATACAGATGAGGATCATGATCTCCTATAGGTCTAGGTTGTAATTTCCAAATTAATTTAACTATTCCACCCATGATCTCTAGAAAGAAGTAGTGATGATTTCATTAAATTAGTGCCAATGTTTCCTCTTGGTGAGGGATTTTTGTTCCTCATATATCATAATAGATGGTGGTAGATTCTCTCTATGTGGTACCTAAATCTATATTTGATATTTTGGTATGTGTTATTATGATACAAAGACTTCATGATCTCCTTCTCCTCAAGAAAATGTGATATTTTTTTGTATGCACTAAGCTATATGTCATGAGGATAAACTTTTAAAGTGTGTAGATATTCTTTTATAGTGATGTAGGAGCTTGTGGAAATGTATGTAGATGTGGACGAGGTTAGTGGTAGAGGTATCTTATGAAAAATTATGGTGCAATCACACATGATTAAGTAGGTATATGTGTCTCAATGTGTATAATCAAAGGTGGAGGTAATATGGATGTATGTATTTTATGGTGATGCACTAAAGGGGTTATAGAATGATCAACATCAAATGATGATTGAAGGGAAACTATTTATTTAATTGATGATACATGAAGATGTTTTGTATGCTTTCTATAACACATACTAGGAAGTTCATAATGCTATATAAAAGATGTATCATCCCTTTAAGATTCATCTATTGTGCACCATGCTGAATTAATATATATTTGACTTAATTAATGATAATTGGCCTATTATAAGGTGATGGTAGGACAACATATTCTAGGTTGGTCTTCATAGAAACTAGATCCCCTAAATAGAAGTGGGAGGAATTTTTAGTGCATTTCATCACAAGTTTTCCTTGATCCCATGGGGGTATGGATATATTTGGGAGATCTATGAGTATTTTATCAATATATTTTATTTCTTAGTGATAAAGGAGTTGGGTGTTCTGGATTATTTATACAGGAAATATATGGATAAGATAGTTCAGCTTAAATGGTTACTATGGACCACCATATAGTTTTTTATATCCTTGTTTTACCAAAAGATCATGGGGAGGTCTTCATCAGGATTTGGATTCCTAGATATTCCATGACACTTCCATTGATCCATATATAATTGGGAAAACCAACTATACTATTAAAATTCTAGATGATATGTTGCATGACTTTGTTCAAGATATTTTTGGTTCTTTGGTGAAGTATCAACCTTTGGTTGAGTCTTCATATAATAAAAACTATCCCCCATAAATTTTCTGGTTCCATTGGGGGAATTGTATATAATGATTTTCATATCAAGTTTGTATTGAAATAAATTTACACAGTTGATGGTCCTTGGACAACATATAGTGGATATAAAGGATAGAGAACATTCTGATGATTTAGAATCTAATGAAAGTTGTGTTTGATCAGTAAATGTTTTACAATAATCATAGGGGAATGTGTATGGATATTTGTCATGACCCGTCCTCGGGTCCCGTGCCGTGACTACCCCAAGCCCACCTTCCATAGGCCAGGGGCTAGAGACTAGCACCAAGGCATAAATCCCGGAAAAAGGGAAGGCATTGCCTTTGTAAAGTAAACAACAAACACCACAGAGCAAGCGGGCAGAAGTCAACACTAAGTAAAAGCTGAGTACAACAGTAGGTGCGGAAAAGTAAGTGGTCCAGAATACAAACCCAAACTGAAAGTAAAGTACAACTGGAAAGGGAAAACAGCAACTGAAAAGTAAAGCCACAACATCGAGCTGTCCACTGGAAATCCCACCAGAAGGGTGGGTACATAAAGCCTCTACTGCTCCTCGGTTCCAGTCAACCACTCTGAGTATATCCCGCCCAGTGGTCCACCTCCAGGTACCGTCCTGCTCTGAAAACCTCCACCACGATCAGCGTTGTCAGTCGTCTGCAACCAACACAACGTAGTGCGGGCATAGCCCGTGTAGTGTTGAGTATAAGCTACTCATTAGGGGCCCCGAGACCCCCAAAGGTCTCCTAGAATCCACAAAGGATAACGACAAAGGAAAGATACAATCACGAAGTAACATCCGACACTGCTTAGGTATATTCCCATACATATATCTAAGTCATCAATTCTCACTCGGCTCCAACATCCGAGCTCAAGTACAACCCAGTCCACACAGGAAAGCAAAATGTAAATCCACACAGGATTGCATAACACATTCCACAAAGGAAAGTAAAACAGGGTTCATCTCACACAGGTATACTTCTTCATATGACGTTAAAGATGGCCAAATATTGTCACTAATTCATCTAATCCATCAGACCCACAAAGGATCGATAGGTACTAACCCCCGCAATGACCCATAAAGGATCTGACCCACAAAGGATCGATAGGTAACTAACCCCCGCAATGACCCACAAAGGATCATACCCACAAAGGATCGATAGGTAACTAACCCCTGCAATGACCCACACAGGATCAGACCCACACAGGATCGATAGGTAATTAACCCCCACAATTACCCACACAGTATCTGATCCACATAGGATCGATAGGTACCTAACCCCCGCAAAGACCCCCATAGGATGGGACCCACATAGGATCTGTAGGCGTTGGCCCGCACAGGACTGCTGAGCGCTAACCCACATAGGATCGGACCCGCATAGGATCGGTAGCACTGACCCATAAAGGATCGCTGAGTGTTGTAGTTGTTGCCGTCGAATCCACTGAGGATCTCTGTACAGTCGTCGTCGTCACAGTAGCAGTTGCAGCCAGCTCTAGGGTTCCCGCACACAACAAGCTCATTCGGGAGGGTCCGCTCCATGAGCCGAGAGGCTGATACATCAACTGACACATAGTCCAGAGTTGATGTATCCAAAAGTTTTGTATCGTCAACAGGAACTCAACGTCGCAGACGGCGCGTCAATCGGACGCCCGGTCTGAGAGTTATTGGCTTTTTCGTTCTAGGGGCCTGGTTGGTTTTTAAGGCAAAACCAACCCGACCGTACTCCACCTGCGTCCCAACCTAAGGTGGAGTATGCCAAAAGATCGGTCTCACCTAGAGGAATTCAACAAAGTCGACGGCACATCCATCGGACGTCTGAAGCTCAAGATATGAGTGTTTCCGCTCCGAGGGCCCGGTTGGTTTCGTGTACGAACCAACCTGGCCAAACCATAAGTATTTCGAAACCTTGAGTGTGATATACCGAAAGGGCAGTCTCGATCCAAGGATCACATCGCCACTTAGAGCGTGTCGTTCGGAGGCTCGTAGCTCAAGTTATGAGAAAAAGACCGTAAAGGTCCGGAAAAAGGGGGGGTATGGGCCCGGACCGACCCGGCCCAACCCCCCTAGGTCGGCTCGAACCGGTTCGTCCCGACCCGGATCTGGGTCTGACCCGGTTGGCGCGACCCGGCCCGTCCAGGGCGGCCCGGCCCGGCCTGGGCGCGACCCGGCCGGCGGGTCGGCTTGGCTTGGCTCGGCCGAGCGACCGAGTAAGGGAAACCGTGGGGGGCGTGCTGCCCCCACGTGAGAACACTGTGACCCCACGTGGGGCCGCCCTTGGTCAGCAGACGTGGCAGGGCCGCGTCCCGTGTCTCGCCGGACCCGCGCGGTCGCGGGTCTGTCGACCGCCGCCACTGCGGCGGCTCCGTCCGGCGGCGCGCCAGGGTTCCGCCGCCTCCAGCTGCCGACGACCCGCGCCGCCGGTGGATTCCGCGGGCCCCCAGAGTTGCTCCGGTGGTCCGACTTCTTTTCTGTCTGCGCCGTAGCTCATCTCGGGTCCCGTTCTTCACTTCGGAATCAACAAATCATCTCTCTGGCATGTTTTGTCGTCGTCCGCCGTTCCGCACCCCAAGAACAAAAGGGCGGTGGGTTTGGACTTGTTCGTTGGTCCGCATCCACCGCGTTAGCGGTTTGAAACAAGTCCAAAAATCCCAGCAATTGATAAACCTTGACCCGCAATAATAATCCATGGACCAACTTGTTAATTGGTTGATCCGTGTTCTTGCCTTGGAGGAAAACAAACATAGGTAAAATTATTTTCAAAACGACCCCTACCTCAACGTCGTCGTCGGACGCGAGTTCGTCGCGGAATTGACTATCGCGGAAGAAAAGGATCATCGCCTCGCAGAAGGGTGACGCTGTCGCGCGGTACTCGGCGTCGCGTAGACAAACTCAAGATGCTTATCGAAGATTGTCGCAGGGATGGAACGTCACGGAAGAAGCGTCGGCGTCGTGTCACGTCGTCGATCTTCGAGGGCTCGGTGTTCTTCACGTTCTTCGCGTTCTTCACGTTCTTCGCATTCTTCGTATTATTCGCGAAGGAGGATGGAGATCATTAGAGATTCTCCAAAGGTTTAACACAACAAGCAGATAATAAAATAAGTCCTCATCTTATTTTATTATCAACTGAAGAATTTGAAAAACAAAGATAAGTAAGGAATAATTAATTCATAGAATTAATTGCAACGAACTAACCTTCCAATTAATAGGGGTGTTAAGAATTTATAAAATGTGTCAGTTGATTTTCATTTAAAAGGGGGGGTTTCGCAGGTGAGTTACTTAGAGGAAAATAAACAGTGGGGCATGTGCGGGCCCCACCTCAAAAATATCCTACCACGAGGGCAGGATATTTTGGGTTCCACCCTATCCGCTTCAACTCAGCTTAAGCAGATTTAAGTGGCTTTAAGCGGATTTAAGTGAAATAAAATAAAGTTTGTCGTACCACATTATTTTTTTCTTAACTTAAAGCCCAAAAATTAAAAACCACACCCGAGCAAACGCAACTCCTGAAGAGGTGTTTCTAATAAAATATCAGCGTTGTGATTCCATTGGTGCCCTCGGAATTCGATTCTGAGCACCGGTTCAAAAGTTAGAAAAACCCGCTTGTCCGTTCACTGAACGTACCCGAGCCAAACATTTGAAAGAGACTCCGGGCACACCGGGCCTCAGAATCACGTGCCGTCAGAAACCGCATTCTTGTAAAATTCCAAATAAAATTAAGAGAAAAATTTCCTTGAAATTTATGGGTCTTTATATCACTCTCACCTCATGGCATTACATCCCCATAAAGATACATCATAAACTAGGGAAACAAAAGTGGGTACTGAGCATGCATCTGAGCCTCCCGCTCCCAAGTGCTCTCCTGGAGGTTCCCGTGCTGCCATCTGATGCGCACTAGAGGAATCAATCGTCCACGTAGGACCCGCTCTTGTAGATCCTCGATCTCCACTGGGACCTCCGCAAAATTCGCCCCATCATCAATGTCCAACTCCTCTTGTTCAATGATATGCGTCGGGTCGTGCACGTATCTCCTCAGCTGGGATACGTGGAAGACATCGTGCACCTGGTGCAACTGAGGTGGTAGAGCCAGGCGATAAGCCACCTCACCAATCCTACTGATGACCTGGAATGGTCCGATGAAGCATGGAGACAACTTGCCGCCTCAGCCAAATCTCCGTAATCCACGTCGAGGTGAGACACGCAAGAATATGTGGTCGCCATCCTCGAACTCTAAGGGCCTCCGCCTCCTGTCAGTATAAGACTTCTGCAAGCCCTGAGTTGTCCTCATCCGCTTCTGGATGACCTGGACCTTCTCTGCCGTGGCCCAGACCATCTCTGGTCCCACGAGTGCTAACCCTCCAGGGTCTGTCCAGCACAACGGAAATCTGCAAGGTCTGCCATACAATGCCTCCTACTGTGTCATCCCGATGGTGGAGTTGTAGCTGTTGTTGTACGCAATCTCCACCAAGGGTAGGTGGTCCTCCCAGCTGCAACCAAAGTCGAGGACACATGCACGAATCATGTCCTCGAGAGTCTGAATGGTCCTCTCCGTCTGACCATCCGTTTGTGGGTGAAAGGCGGTGCTCAGACGTAGCTGCATCCCGAACGCCTCCGACAACCCCTTCCAAAGTCGGGAAGTAAAGCGAGCATCTCGATCGGAGACGATAGATGATAGCACACCGTGAAGCCATACAATCTCTTGAACGTAGATACATCCCAAGCTCTCCACTGAGCCCTGCTCTCTGATGAGTAAGAAGTGAGCCGACTTGGTGAGTCGGTCGAAAATCACCGAAATAGAGTCGTGACCTCTGGATGTGCGTGGAAGTCCAGTCACGAAGTCCATAGATATCCCGTCACACTTCCACTCCGGGACCTCCAAGGGTTGTACCAAGCCTGCTGGTACCTGATGCTCTACCTTCACCTGCTATCAGGTGAGGCATCGAGAAACGAACTCTGCCACAGCCTTCTTCATGCCTAGCCACCAGTGCTGTTGTCTGAGATCCTGGTACATCTTCGCACTCCAGGATGTACCTCCAAAGGAGAAGTGTGAAACTCGCTCAGCACCTCCTCTCATAAAGCTACTGGTACTAAGGTACGTCCCTTGAAAAGGATGTCGTTCTCTTCTCCAAAGGAGAAGCCATCAGGTATGTGCCCTGAGGATATCTGTGCACGCCGCGTCTCACAGTCGGCGTCCCCGCGCTGTGCCTATCTGACCCGCTATAGTAGTGGAGGGGTGACTGTGAGAGACTGAAGGAAGGCTGCTCCATCCCTATCCACAAAGGATATCTGAAAAGCGGCTAGCTGCTGTGTCGCCTCCTCGAGTAGCTGAATGCCCATCCTCTGGCTGAGAGCATTGGCTACCACATTCCCTTTCCTAGGAGTATAGACTATCTCAAAGTCATAGTCCTGGAGGAACTCGAGCCATCGCTACTGTCTCAGGTTCAGGTCCTTCTACGAGAATATGTACCTGATAATCTGATGGTTAGAAAAGACTGTAAAGCGCTCACCAATCAGATAGTGTCTCCATGTCTTCAGAGCGAAGACCACTACTGCTAACTCCAGGTCATGGGTAGCATAGTTCTTCTCATGCGGCCTCAACTGAAATGATCCGTTGGCGATCACTGCCCGCTCCTGCATCAGGACACATCCGAGTCCAGTCCCTGATGCATCGTAGTAGACTACATACCCTACTCCCTCCTCAGGAAACCTCAAGATAGGTGTGCTAGTCAATCTCTGTCTCAGCTCCTGGAAGCTCTGCTGACATCTGTCTGACCACACAAAGGGTTTCCCCTTCTTCGTCAAAGTTGAGAGTGGTTCCGCAAATTTGGATAAGTCTGGCACAAATCTTCGATAGTATCCAGCTAGTCCCAAGAAACTCCTAACCTCCGTCACGCTCTAGGGTGGCTCCCAAGCTAGCACGGCCTCAATCTTCGCAGGATCCACTGCAACTCCCGCCTCAGAGATGACGTGTCCCGAGAAGTGGACCTCACATATACAGAACTGACACTTGGAGAGATTCCCATAAAGCTGGTGCTCTCGGAGTGTGTCTAGTACAACCCGTAAGTGGTAGGCGTGCTCCTCCACAGTCGTCGAGTAGATCAAAATGTCGTCGATGAAGACTACGAAAAATCGATCGAGGTATGGCTGAAAGATTTTGTTCATGAGGCTCATGAACACTATTGGAGCATTGGTTACACCGAATGGAATAACCAAGAACTCATAGTGGCCATACAGACATCTGAAGGCCGTCTTCTGCACGTCCTCGTCCCGAACTCTGAGCTGATGATAGCCTGACCTGAGGTCTATCTTCGAGAACCACTATGCTCCCTTGATCTGATCGAAGAGGTCATCAATCCTTGGTAGCGGATACTTGTTCCTCACTGTCACCTGGTTCAGGCGACGATAGTCCACACACAGTCGCAGGCTCTCGTCCGCCTTCTTGGCAAACAATATCGGGAAATCCCAGGGTGAAACACTGAGTCGGATGAATCCCTTGCCCTGCAAGTCCTCCAACTGTACCCGTAGCTCTCGAAGCTCAGCGGGGGCCATCCGATATGCTGGAGTGGATATCGGGGTTGTCCCGAGGTATAGATCAATTAAAAGTCTATCTCTTGGCGAGGAGGTAGTCCTGGAACGTCATTGGGAAAGACGTCCGCAAACTGATCCACCACTGCAGGAAAACTAGGACTATGCACGTCAACTGCTCCTAGGATGAGGCTAGCCAACTGATGAGTGATGGGATGTTGTCTCCTCTGCATAAGTCCATCCTATGCTGCGAAGTCTCCCTTCTCACCGGTGAAGGTGAGCCTTCTCCCGTCGGTGTGTACACACCGCACCTTGCGCCTAATACAGTCGATCTGAGCATGGACTGTAGATAACCAATCCATGCCCAAGATGACTTCGTAAGGCCACGACCCTGCTACAAGAAGATCCCAGTTGAAGTTCTCGCCTCCTAGAGTAAGCTCACACTGCCGGAACCAGTGCGTAATCATCGAGTCTGCTCCTGTAGGAGTCTCTAGCCGTAAGGATCCAGCCAACGGCTCTGTTGGAATCTCTGAGCTCCGAACAAGGGCAGTGGCTATGAAAGAGTGACTCGCTCATGTGTCTATAAGAACAACAGCTAGAGTGGAATATACACAGATAGTACCTCGAATCATCTCGGGCGCGTCATGGTCGTAGGCCTCCGCTGCCTGGAGCAGTTCCTGTCTCTTCCCGCCAGCTCCCTGTGGTTGGGGAGGACCTCCTGGTGGTGGTGGTGGTAGAGCCTCAATGCATCGCCCACCACCTGCTGCTCGGCCACCTCCTCTGCCTCGTCCACCTCCTCCCTGCAGACCACCACGGTTGACCCTCTGCCTCTGCCTGGGTGGACCCTCAACCGTCTGCTGCTCCTCAGCACGGTGGGTCGGGCAGTCACGAGCCATGTGGCCCTGCCCACCGCATGTGTAGCACTACCTGCCTCTCGAAAGACTGGCTCCACGTTGTGTGCCCCGCACTGCTAATCCAGTGTCCTAAGGTCGTCTGCGTGAGGGTCTGGTCTGCCTGGTCCCCTGAGTCATCCGTCGACTGCCTGCTGCAGAAGTCTCTGCTACATGCCGCCCCGTGGTAGGTCTCGCCGCTGGAGAAGTCTCAGAAAGAAATCTCCCGATCAAAAGGGCATGCTCCAGTACTCCTGCCTGAGTCGGAATGCTCAGGGAGATCAGTGATGCCCTGATCTCATGTCTCAATCCCTGCTCAAAGGTCCGGGCCCGGAATAATGGGTCTTGTACCATGTCTGTTGAGTAGCGTGAGAGATTGGTAAATCTTGCCAAGTACTGGGCGACCGTCAAGCTGCCCTGCCGCAGTTGAAGAAGCTCCTGGATGAGCACCGCACGGAGGGGGGCCAGGACGAACTCTGAGTGGAAGAGGCCCTCAAAGTCTGTCCAGTAGAGAGATGCCTCATTGTGCATCTCGAGCATCAAGCTCCACCATCGGCCCGCTGCTGCGTGCAGCAGGCTCGCTGCGAGGATCACCATGAGGTCTGCTGGTGTCCTCACTAGCCTGAAAACTCATACAACTACCTCCAGCCAGTCCTCGACTGCCTGGGGGTCCGTCTCCCCGCGGAACCTGGGCGGTCGCTAGCGCTGGAACTCATGCAGTGCACTAAGGCGATGTACATCGTCAGCAGCTGGGGATGGAAGCATCGGTGGCTCAGCGGGTAGAGGTACCGTCGGTGCCTTTACTGTCAAAGGGCCCCATACCGAGGCCTCGTTGCTCGGTGGGATGTCGTCATGTACAACTCTCGGAACCCTAGCTGGCTGCCATCGTGGGGCCATCCTGAAAAGGAAACAGGTGTGCCACGGTCAAAACAGTATACTTGGTGAGTTGATACAAGTAATCACAAAGAAAACTTGAAACACAAATGCAATCAATGTTTTCGTGCATTAAGTCGGAAATCAGAAGTCAGGGTCCTGGTGTACGGATACGTCGGCCGCTGCACCAACACTGGACTCCCTGGACTGATAACCACACCCAATACGCTAAACACTATTGCTTCACATAGAAGAAAGATCAGAGTCCCAAGTTCTGCGGTAGAACTAAACTCCTCTGATACCAATTTGTCACGACCCGTCCTCGGGGCCCGTGTCGTGACTACCCCAAGACCACCTTCCATAGGCCAGGGGCTGGCGACTAGCACCAAGGCGTAAATCCCAGAAAAGGGGAAGGCATTGCCTTTATAAAGTAAACAACAAACACCACAGAGCAAGCGAGAAGAAGTAAACACTAAGTAAAAGCAGAGTAAAATAGTAAGTGTGGAAAAGTAAGTGGGCCAGAATACAAACCCAAAATGAAAGTAAAGTGCAACTGGAAAGGGAAAACAACAACTGAAAAGTAAAGCCGCAACGTCGAGATGTCCACTAGAAATACCACCTGAAGGGTGGGTACAGAAAGCCTCTACTGCTCCTCGGGTCCAGCCGACCGCTCCGAGTACGTCCCGCCCAGTGGTCCACCTCTAGGTACCATCCTGCTCCGCAAGCCTCCACCACGATCAGGAATGTCCGTCATCTGCAACCAACACAACGTAGTGCGGGCATAGCCCGTGCAGGTGTGAGTATAAGCTACTCAGTAGGGACCCCAAGACCCCCAAATGTCTCCTAGAATCCACACAGGATAACCACTAAGGAAAGATACAATCACGAAGTAACATCCGACACTGCTTAGGTATATGCCCATATATATACCTAAGTCATCAATTCTCACTCGGCTCCAACATCCGAGCTCAAGTACAACCCAGTCCACATAGGAAAGAAAAACGTAAATCCACACAAGATAGCACAACACAATCCACAAAGGAAAGTAAAACAGGGTTCATCTCACACAGGTATACTTCTTCATATGACGATAAAGATGACCAGATATTGTCACTAATTCATCAAAGTCGTCGGACCCACAAAGGATCGATACGTACTAACCCCCGCAATGACCCACAAAAGATCTGACCCACAAAGGGTCGATAGGTAACTAACCCCCGCAATGACCCACAAAGGATCGATAGGTAACTAACGCCCGCAATGACCCACACAGGATCGATAGATAACTAACCCCCGCAATGACCCACACAGGATCGGACCCACACAGGATCGATAGGTAACTAACCCTCGCAAAGACCCACACAGGATCGGACCCACATATGATCGGTAGCACTGACCCACAAAGGATTACTGAGTGCGGTAGTCGTCACCGTCAAATCCACTGAGGATCTCTGTACAGTCATCATCGTCATAGTAGTAGTCGCAGCCAGCTCTAGGGTTCCTGCACACAGCAAGCTCGTTCGGGAGGGTCCGCTCCACGAGATGAGAGGCTGATACATCAAATGACACATATTCCAGAGTTTATGTATCCAAAACTTCTGTATCGTCAACAGGAACTCAACGTCGCAGACGGCACGTCAATCGGACGCCCGGTCTGAGAGTTATTGGCTTTTTCGTCCCAGGGGTCTGGTTGGTTTTTAAGGCAAAACCAACCCGACCATACTCCACCTGCGTCGAAACCTCAGGCGGAGTATGCCAAAAGTTCCGTCTCACTTGGATGAATTCAACAAAGTCGATGACATGTCAATCGGACATTCGAAGCTCAAGATATGAGTGTTTCCACTCCGAGGGCCCGGTTGGTTTCGTGTACGAACCAACCCGGCCGAACCCAAAGTATTTCTAAACCTTGAGTGTGATATACCAAAATGACCGTCTCGATCCAAGGATCTCATCGCCACTGACAGCGCGTCGTTCGAAGTCCATTAGCTCATGTTATGATCAAAAGACCGAAAAGGTCCAGAAAAGGGGGGTCTGGGCCCAGCCCGACCCGGCCCAACCCCCCTGGGTCGGCCCGAACCGAGTCGACCAAACCCGGGTCTGGGTCCGACCCGGCCCGGCCCGGCCTGGGTATGACAGGGCCGGCAGGTCGGCTTGGCTCAGCTCGGCCGAGCGGCCGAGCAAGGGAAACCACGGGGGGCGTGCTGCGCCCGCATGAGAACACTGCGGCCCCGGGTGGGGCCGCCGTTGGTCAGCGGACGCGGCAGGGCCGCATCCCATGTCTCGCCGGACCCGTGCGGTCGTGGGTCTGTCGACCGCTGCCACCGCCTCCGGCTACCGGCGCCGCCGCGCAGGCGACCCGCGCCGCCGGTGGAGTCCTCAGGCCACCAGAGTTGCTCAGGTGGTCTGATTTCTTTTCTGTCTACGCCGTAGCTCATACTGGGTCCCGTTATTCACTACGGAATCAACAAATCGTCTCTGTGGAACGTTTTGTCATCGTCCATCGTTCCGCACACCAAGAACAAAAGGGCGGTGGGTTCGGACTTGTTCATTGGTCTGCATCCACCGCGTTAGCCGTTTGAAACAAGTCCAAAAATCCCAGCAATTGGTTAACCTTGAACCGCAATAATAATCCGCAGACCAACTTGTTAATTGGTTGATCCGCGTTCTTGCCTTGGAGGAAAAAAACATAGGTAAAATCATTTTCAAAATAACCCCTACCTCAAAGTCGTCGTCAGATGTGAGTTCGTCGCGGAATTGACCGTCGCGGAAGAAAAGGATCGTCACGTCGCGGAAGGGTGTCGCTGTCGCGCGATACTCGGCGTCGCGTAGACAAACTCAAGATTTTGATCGAAGATTGTCGCAGGGATGGAATGTTGCGGAAGAAGTGTCGGCGTCACGTCCCGTCATCGATATCTGAGGGCTCGGTGTTCTTCGCGTTCTTTGCGTTCTTCGTGTTCTTCGCGTTCTTCGTGAAGGAGGATGAAGATCTTTAGAGATTCGCCAATGGTTTAACAAAACAAGCAGATAATAAAATAAGTCCTCATCTTATTTTATTATCAACTGAAGAATTTGAAAAACAAAGATAAGTAATGAACAATTAATTCATAGAATTAATTGCAACAAACTAACCACCCAATTAATAGGGGCGTTAAGAATTTAGAAAACGTGTCAGTTGACTTTCATTTAAAAGGGGGGTTTTCGCGGGTGCGTTACTTAGCAGAAAGGAAACGGTGGGGCTCGTGCGGGCCCCACCTAAAAAATATCCTACCAATAGGGTAGGATATTTTGGGTTCCACCCTATCCGCTTCAACTCAGCTTAAGCAGCATTAAGTGGCTTTAAGCGGCGTTAAGTGAAATAAAATAAAGTTTGTTGTACCACATTATTTTATTCTTAACTTAAAGCCCAAAAATTAAAAACCACACCCAAGCAAACGCAACTCCAGAAGAGGCGTTTCTAAGCAAATACATGCACTGTGATTCCATCAGTGCCCTCGGAATTTAATTCTGAGCACCGGTTCAGAAGTTAGAAAAACCCGCTCGTCAGTTCACTGAACGTACCCGAGCCAAACATTGGAAAATGATTCCGGGCACACCGGGCCGCGGAATGACGTGCCGTCATAAACTGCATTCTTGTAAAATTCCAAATAAAATTAAGAAAAACATTTCCTTGAAATTTATGGGTCTTTACAATATTGAAGTTATAGATCATGTGTTCCTAAATATTTATCCTCATCAAGGTTAGTGGAGAATGGACCAAAGGGGTAAGATCTCACCCAAGTATATCTGCTTTGTTATGGTGTCGAGGCTCATCAAATGTGTTTGACTACAAATATCCCTATTATATGTAGAAAGATAAATCATCCAATCTATACATTAACATTCATTTGTATCTTGAAAATGACTCCAAAATTATTCAGGTGTGAGAGTTGGACTTAGAGGATGATGGAGAATTTTTTGTGCAGATAATCGATATTAAGTACCATCTGGATAATGCATTTTATAGATAAATAATTATTTTTGTATTTTATGGGAAAAGAGTAGAATATATATATTTTATTGTGTGTTCAAGTCACATATGTGAACCCATTATCATGATTAGCATTGAACTGTAATTTACTTTGATTGTGAAATATTTCAAATAACATAGATTTGATTGAGATTATTTACTATTAAATTGCCTCATGTGGAAATTGGGGTGTTGTCTCGATTTGAGAGGTCTCTCAAAATGATTGGAAGGATTAGTGATTGTTTTTTTTCTTTATTTTGAGTTTATTTTTTATTCTTGAGGATGGAATCATTTGATAAGTATCATATGTAATGATATTGGATTTACAAAACCCTTTCCGTTTAAATTTCTAATAGTTAGGTGAGGTCTCTAATTTTTTCAAAGATATAATAGGTTAAGGATTTTTAAATAATTTAAAATTTTGTTTTAATGTTGATTTTACAGAATTAAAAGTAATTATTCCATCCTAGTTGTTAATCCTTAATTTTGGAGGTAAATCAATATTTTTTTGTTCTAAATTTTAGCTATGTGTAAAACCATAAAATATTTATAAAATTTTATATATTTGAATATTTATAATCTATAATATGTTTTTTATTATAAGGGGTTTAAAAACATATTATGTATAAAATTAATTAAATAGTCCAGAATGTAACTTATTAGAAAGTATCATACACATTTCAAAACAATATCTTATGTATTGATTTTTGTTAAAGTGTAATACCGACATACAAACTAATTATATTATGTATTTAATTTAATATTAAAAATATGTTACATATCATAATTATATTACATGTTTAGAATTTCTCAAAGTATAAAAAACATACATATCAATATATATCTTTTTTATCATATTTAACTCAAAAATTATTTTATGTTTCGGTTTTTAAAAAAAATAAGAAAAATTAAATTCCAATAAAAATTTAGGCATTGATAAATTATTTTTCTATTTTTTCCTAAGTTTGACTAGAATGATATTTTCCAATATAAAATGGAATTATAAATGGTAAAATAATTAAATCGGTGATTTTTAAACCCAAATAAGAATCCCTTCATCCTTATATGGTAGAAAATTTTGTTGGAGGAATTTAAAATATGATTATAAGATAATTAACTTATATAATTGATTTACATAAAAATTGGGGGGTTGACTAGTATTTAATAAAAAAGAAATTTTGGGATATTTTCCACTGTTATTAGACATCAATTATCATAAAATATATAAGTTTCATTCTTTAACCTATCTTTATCATTTGTACCTTATGATAATAGCTTCACTCCTTTAAGTTTATCGATCCCAACTTTAATAAACTATAGCATTCCATTTACATGTTTAAGCCTTATGGCCATCTCTATATCCTCCCCTTATAATTTTAGAATAAGTTGTTCAATAATATATCATATTATCAGATTTAGTAGCTCTCCTTTTTATTTTTCAAAACATTTAATGGTCATTTTTTTAACCTTGTTGATTAAATTTTTTGAATTGACCTGAAAATGACAAATAAAACATGGAATATTGGAATTGAATGGAAATTCATTCACATGTATTTTATATGTTGTGTTATTTCATGAGGATGGTAGAAAATTTTATTGATGTTCATTTTATTTTCTATTATGCATGCCTTGCTACTATATTCAACGAAATTCTATGATTTATGAATTGATTTTTGTGATTATGAATTTGGAATCACCTCATTTAATTGGATAGTAATATACAGAATTTAATGAATAGATTGTATAGAAAATAAAAAGAATGAAAATTTATATTTTGATAACCTAAATATTCTAGTTGAGATGAAATCCTTAAAATTTAATTGTTTCGGTGTTCAATTATAGTTTTGGATAAGGTTACTCTAAATGGTTGTGTTGGTACATTGAATGGGATGGTTTTTATGATGGTTATGTTAGGGCTAAATGTGTGATGTGGATAGAAAATCACAGTTTATTTACTCTATAGAATAAAATGGTATATGATAGAAATAATTAATGAAAGAGAGGAAGTGGTATGGAAATAAATGTGTAGTGGCTATTAATAAATTTTTTATGAATGAAAAACATGGTTAAATACTATAATATAGTGGGTAATGACTTTTAAGAGGTTTTTTATTAAATCTAATTAATTAATAGCATAATTAATATTACATGTATTTTAAATAGAAAATCTTGAATTGGTTGATTATATGATTAATGGGGGGTATGTAGGCCTTTTTGTGCATGTTATTAGGGGGAAGGTGTAATGGTTAAAGAGGTAGTAATGGAAACAGTTTATACAGGATGGTTATGGAGATTTGGTGATTTTTATGGGTTTATATTTTATTGTTTTATTATGTAAATAATTGGTTTGGGTTGTATGTGCTTGTATTGTATTATATAATAATTTATGTTTTCTATACGCTCCCCACTAGTGTTGTATAATCTTATAGATTCCCAAATTTTTTCGGTTATTGGTGACTTCATCAATATCTTATTTTTCAAAGGAATGGATGATACATTACTCCTTATTATCCACTCTCTCTTGTGGGAATAGAAATACTGTGATTGCCTTGGGTTTACATTCATGAATTCTGATGTCTAGAATTCAAAATATTATATAATGTGATGTTTATAGAATTAGAAGGTGGTATCTAGTTGGGTCTTGTATAGAATGAGGAGAGTATGAGGTCAATTTCCTTCATGTTTAATATAACCAAATATTATGTAAAATTATTGTATAGCTTAGAAGTCGATATTTTGTATATGAATGTGTAATAGTTATGCTACAGTTGACACTAGTTTTAGAGTGAGTATTGGATCCAACAAGGTTCTGGGAAGGAAGGCATTTGACTTGACTCACGTAACATATGGTTTGATATATAATTTATGGAAATAGTTATTATGATATTGAAGGCATGGGAGAACCATGATGTTTATCATTTGTGATTGGGAGTGAAAAACTAGTGGGTAAGACTTATTGGGTACCCTTTTTCAATACAAATTGATATTATTATATTATAATTTGATTCGAAAATTGGTGACCAGGACATTGTGAGTTTTTTATAGATGACATGGTATAGGTATATATTAATTATATAATTTATCAATTAATGCATCCACATTCCTTTTTTACTTTATTCATGATGTGTCTTGAGTAGTATACCTTTGAGTATACATGTATGCTCAAACCAATATATAAAAAAGTTTGTTAAGGATACTATGAGATATTAGAAGATAGAGTTGTAAAAATAGTTCAGATTTGGGAGTTATGGTTGGAGTAGATATTAATGAATTTGTTTTATCTGGGAGGATAATATGAGAATGACATTTAATGCATTTGGGTTTTGTGGGATTCTTTGTTTTATATATGATTTGGATTTTATTATTGGGTAAATTTCTATATTCCAGGGAATTATTAGGGTAATTCCTTCTTGTTTTGATTTTTACCCTTTATGTGGGTCTACACTCTACAGGCTATTGCACATGACATAATCCCCTGCACTTGGAAATCTCCTTACTCAAAGTAGTTTATTATAAAATAAACTGATTTTTATCCTCTAATAGGATTAATGAAATTAGTCAAAAGGCCCTGTAGGCACAACATATCTTCCACAATTATTCATGGTATAATGACAATTCAGGTATCCAATTACCTCTTATACATTTATAAAAAGTATTGAAAATGAAATGATGTGAAAGAGGGGGTCTAGTAATTTCCATTTTAGTATAGGTTTTGGTCCTAAATAATAAGTTTTACAACACACACACAACTCAATTGTATATAAAAGATTAAGTGACAGTGGAGAGATTGGTGTAGTATATTATACTACTATGTTTTTTATGCAGGTAGTTGTTCTCTTCTTATATCTTTATTTTTTAAAAAATTGGTGTGAATAAAATATATTATTACAAGAGGTGTTTTCAATTTTCAGGTTATAATAGTGTGTTGTATAATATCAAAATATAGTAAACGATATTTATTTTTTATGTATGAAGTTCTATATCTATGTGTTTATGTGAGTATGTTCATCTTTAGTCTATATCTCTCTTTCCATTTCTTCTTTTATCATTTAAATTTATTAACCAAAAAATATCTATGGAAATAGTCATGAATATCATTATATTTTTTTGAAAAATTTGGTTCATTAAATGGATCATATGAAAATTTATTATATATATGACAGAGTTTTAGATTAATATATTTAAATATATAATAATATTATACATACATTTCAAATATGGTCGATTAATGTTGGTGATGTCTGCATCCATGGGGGAATTTGTTTTCAGATGTACCACATCAGCATCAGTGTTTGTTAACTTTTCCACATCATTATGGATGGTTTATTCCATACTTGAGATTTTCTAATATTTTTTTTGGTTAATCATTTTCCATTATAATCATTATATTAGTAATTTTGGTTGATCATGTGGTCATACTGCCAATCCAATACTTTTTCCTATTTGGACTTATTTTTTATAATCACTTCATTTTCTGTTTTTTTTTTCTAATCGTTCCATAGTCATATTGATTTTTCATTTCAATTTGATATTTCTCGCGTGGTTGAAACCACAATATTTATGGTTGATATACTCTAATGAAATTTCTACTTAGGTAAACATGGTTTCTTTTGACAATGTTAGGTCATTATATTCTTTCTTACAGTCAATTGGTTCCTTTTTCATTAAATTATCAAAATTGAATAGGTCGTCATGTGATATATCAAATATACCTTGTGTTCGACTCCAGACTTAACCATTAATTCCAAAATTTCTTGAAAATGAATTTACATTCATAAAAAATAAAATATATTAGATTTAACATAACACGATTTTTGGTTATTAAAATAAAAAAAATATACTAAGAAAAAAATCTTTGAATATTGATGATAACAAATAATGACATAAATAAGTATTATCATAATTAAATAGTAGGAATTATTATCTACATATGAAATCAATAATAAGTAAATCTATGTAAACTAATTCAATTTTCCCCCTTTAGCAATAAAGTTTCAATGTCATAAATATTACGATATATATTATTCTTCCATAAATATTACTCCCCCATTTGGATTATCAAAAATAAATCACAAAGGGTTAAATAAGAATAAATAGAAGAGGCATTAAAACGAAATTGAAATTTAATATAAATTAATTTTTCAAAAATATTGTACATTAGACCTATTATAATCTAATTAGAATCCAAATCTCTAAATACAAGTTCTTTAAGAGTGGTAATGGGATCATTTCCTTTTCCAATTCTTAGAGTAGGAGCAAGATGTTGAGGAGGATTTGGGGGTCCATGAATTGTAATTCCTTTGGAATATAGAAAAAAATGAATAAGGGATTGGTAAATAGTTTCAAATAATGTATTGTTAGAGGTATAAGAGGGGTAACGGTAGGAGAAGAGACCGATGATGAGGTACCGGTAGAAACTGGAAACGATTCAGGTATGGGTAGGTCATGATTAGTAAATATAAGAGTGTTAGAAATATAAATATAAGGACACAAAAGAATTTTGATGCTAGATACTTGCCTTGTGAAATGATCCATTACATTAATAAACATATCTTTTTCTAACTTAAATTGCTCCATCGGAGGATTCAATACAAATAATTTTTCTACGATGTTTTAAAATGTAGATTTCAAGGGAAAATATTCATGTATCTATACAATGACATAAATTGAATTATAAGGTCATCATTGGTGTAAATCCATTTTAGGTAATACTTCAATACACCATTGATTATATTCTTATCCATAGAAGAATTAGTTTCTTATCATTTATTCCAATCAATTTGCTTCTCACCACCACCAGCAACATTCAGTTGAACTTGATTTATTGTATCCTTTAAACATTACAAGATAACTTGAAGTTCCTCTAGAAAAAATATTTGAATGATTCCTTCATCAAATGGAACATAATTAAGAGGATGAGGTAGTTCTGAAGTGGAGGTACAGGATTGAAAAGGGTCAGTAATCATAGATATATAACTTTTATCAATAATATGCATTATATTGGTTAGTTATTATTGCCAGTCTCAAATGTGACTGCTAACATTCCCCTTATGAATGACTAAAATTATTGGTGAAAATGATCCACGTTGACAAATAAATTTGAATGAACATGAGAAACAACCTTCTAAATAGTATGTATTATATCTTCTTCTTAGTCAATATTATTAGAAGGCATGATACAAGAAAAAAAATTTAATACTTAGGAAAGTTATTCCTTAACCTAAATGGGAAATATAGAAGTCAGGATAGAAAATGAGATATAATAAGGTATATCCTATAGAGATTCGACAACATTAGTTTTAGAATACTAAAATTTATGGATGAAATCATCAGTATGATCGAAATAATGATCATTGAGATCAGGTGCCTATCTCCTTGATTCTACTTTGGGTGAGAAGACCCTATAGGGAATTTCAATTACATTTAAACATACCTCATTTTCTTCACAATAATCTTCTATGGACACAACCATAGTTTTGGTAGAATTTTCATATATAGTATATTGATGAGAAAAGTTCACATGAATATCTTTTGGATAAGATGGGGTACCAAACAGCTTCACCATATAATTAGTAGAGCCAGGTCGCAATAGTCTCTCTCTAATAGGTTAAGAATGAAGGCTAAACTCTACTAACATTTCAACTTCTTGTTTCCTTGATCCTACAACAATATAAACTCTTTGATACATGGATTCTATATTATGATGGATATCATTATCATCATATTTTCTATAATCCTTAGTATTATCATCCTTATTAACATTTTTATCTTTTTTCATATTTATTGTCATCGTTATTAGGATAAGACACATCCATATAAAAGAATAGATTTTATGGAGGGATTTATTTAGAATATGAAGGGGAATAAAAAATTTGATCTCCCTCAAATTCAAATACAAGTGGACTATCTACTAATATAGGATCCATGTCCTTCTCACTAATAGAACAAGTTGTAGTAGGTTAAAAAAAATTACCATTGAAATATATCCCCTTAAGATATATATCTTCTATTATTGATTCAACCAACAAGAGTATATCTTTCCATTTTTCCACTCTAACTAATTCATCAGTTATTATTTTATCTTCACGAGTAGAATTTACTTCTTCTATCATAGGTTATATATTAAAATGAACTTAATGACCATCATTAATTTCTAAAATTTCCTCAAAATATTTTTTAGAATCTTAATTTAGGATAATAAAATATGTGACCATTCTTCATCAAAATAATAGTTGGCCTCGATGATCTTATATGGTTCCACACTAGGGTAAATTAAATCTCTTAGCATAGAGGAATGATAAACTAGATTGAATCTCTCATATATTCTATCCCTCTCTGTTATACACATTTTTTTCTAAGGATTTGAAATATTTTTCATTATTTTACACGTTTTATAATTTAAAAAAGACAACATTTGGGATTATAATCTGTTTAACTCCTATAGGAACTAAGTCACTCTATTCTAGGGTCATAAAAATGAGTTTTGGGAAATGATGGTATGGAATATTGAATAAGGGATAGTTAAATCCTCTATAGGTATCACTAAGAAATGAAGAAGTCTAAATTGATTGATATTAATAATTAGATATAAGAAGAAAATGTCTTGATCTATTAAAGAATTGAAATATGCCTTCCTCAGGAAGATATAATACTAAATAAACACCAACTGGTGCCTACACTTTTCACTATGATCATTCTTAGCTCTTCATCTATTGATTATGGAATCCATCATTTCCTCCATATCAATTCTAATTTCATTTTGATAATGGTTTTCTATATATGATTTCTAGAAGTCCACATATTCTAAATTATGTACAATACTCAAAAAATCAGCGTAGAAAGTTGAGGTGAACTCATATTCTTGACCATCGATGACTATTCAAATCACATACTCATATTGTCTTGCTTTAAATTCCATTTTCAGATAGAAATATCTTACATGATATAGATTTAAGGTCTTACATACATCAAGAAACTAACTTATATAATTTTTTCAATTAATACCTATAGAAATTAGCAACTGGTTAAAAAACATTCAACATTTACTTCTATTTCATTTATAACTTCACAATAAAGAAGGATATTCTTTGAGATATTTTGAGATATTATTACTATAGATTTCATCTTTTAGATAATGTGGGTGCATAATCTCCAAAATATCTCCTCATATCAACTGAGAAAACTGAGAAAAACTAGAATAACGTTTTGGATTAAAATATGTTCAAGGAATAGGGTTTGAAAAGAGGGGATTTTGTGTTAGAAAAAAGTTCCATGATTCGATTTTGAATTAAAAGATTAAACATTTATGTATTTTACTCATATAGTGACATGTGTAAAAAACAAAAAAACTAATGCATTCCAAAATTCACCTGATATATTTTAAAAAAAGTACCTAAATGAATAGAATATTATACATAAGAAGAATTAATTGATAATCAAAAAAATTGGAAATAATATTAAAACAATTATTAAAGTTATCTTAATAAAATCATACATAATAAATCATTCATAATTAGTACTTATATATTTTATTCTATTATAATTTCATTTCATTATAAAAATTCTATAATGATGATGTTCTATTACCAATAATATAATGATTTATATCCCCTATTTTAAATTTTTCTCTCAAAATGTGATGTTGTATATCAATATGTTTTGATCTATTATGTGATTTAGGATTATTAGAGATTGTTATCACACTTTTATTATCATGATTTATAGGGACATGTTCAAATTGTTATCTAGAGTCTAGTAATTTTTATTTCATCTAATGAATATATTCATAGAAACTTCATACAACTATGTACACATATTCTATAGTGTACGATGAAATAGATTTTGGTATCATTATTGACCAAGAAACTATAGGTGTGATCAAATGGTTACATATTCAAACTGTTGTTTTTCTATTGAAAATAAAACCACTAAAACATGCATCTTAATTACTAATTAAATCAAATGTTTCACCTTTAGAAAAAAATAGTCCTGACTGTATAAAACATTTACCATATTCTAACTATTTTAAAATGTTGGTATGGGCCTTGAAACCATTGGCATAGCCTATACCAATCGTTTTAGGAACTTTTGGTGTGTGGGTAGTCAGGATAGCCCTATACCAATAGTTTTTATAAAATGTTGGTATATGTTGTCTCTAGTTACCCTTTACCAACGATTATAACTTAATTGTTGGTATATAAATGTGCCAATGGTTTTAGAACCATTTTTATAGTGTTTTTCATAGAATAACTATATACCAACAGTATCGTGTAAACCGTTTGTATACATATATACAAATGACTATACAATCGTAGGTATTTAGGATCAACAGAACTGTATAACAATAGTACATGTAAACCATTGGTATAAATATATACCAATTACTATATAATTTTATGTATTTATATTGAGTATAACTATATTACAATGGTTTATAAAACTATAGGTATAGGCACCTATACACATGAATAGAAGTCCCTTTTAGTCCAATCCAGCAACTCTATTGGCATGCATAGCAAGCCATTCCACTCTAGCATCTCTTCCAGTAAGCACAACAAGCACATCCAGCCCTTCCACCCCATTAGCTCTACCTATTACACTCTACCAGATCCTGTAAACAAAAAAATAGACCAAACTATAAGAGCTAAAACAACTCTTCCAGAACCTGTAAATAAAAAAACCATACAACAACCCCTCCTGTAGCTCATTATTTATTTTCTTTGAGACACATAAGTTTTCTATTTTTTTAATTATAGATTAAATAAATACAAACCACACACCAAACACTCATTAAAAGAATTTGGAATCTACTAATCCATTGTATTTTTACTCTAAGATTAAGAAATTTCTTCTTCAGATGTGGAGAATTGAAATAGAAATCCCAATACCCTATGCCACATTGGAAGAGCTAGAAAACAACTTTTAAGGATCATTTATTATCAATTCTTGAGATGAAATTGATGGACCACAAACATTCATACATTAATGAATATATTCCAAGTATTACAATGTCACTCTCCTCAGAAAAAAAAAATTTATTTTGAAGCAATGAATATTCAAAATGTCCCAAGATGTTAGACAATTTGAAGAGATGAAAAATTATTTCCCTCACAACAAAATCTCTATTTTTCATGATATTTGTGATAACATTAAATGAAATGGGGTCAATGAAGATGTGATATGACTATGATCATTCTTTTTATCATTTATGAGACAACTTAATGAATGTTTGAATCCTCAAGTATAGGGTTTTATCGGTACCAAACATGATCTTGCATGGAGAATCTTAGAGAACAACTTCTCATCAGGAAAGATATAAATGTTAAGAGGTTATATTCAAAAACAATATCAAAAATATATAGTACTCTTTTGAGGCATATAGGAATATAAAATATTTTTATACAGATTATGAAACCATATAGTATCACTTTGTATTCATACACAGACCTTTTACATTGGTTTTAGAAAAAACTAATGTGTAGTGGTTGACTCAGTAATTGTATAAGAACTTATGAGGAAGGAAAAACTAAATATTAAGTCATATTATATGAAATGTTTGACAAATTATCTCAATATCATTGAGAAATAGTCCAACCTTCATGATGATTTCATCAATTAGATGAGATCACCACGTTTGTTTCTCATATAGAAACTACATAATTGAATTTAGATATTTCTCTACAAAGTATCCATCAATTAAACCAACATAGAAAAAAAAGGTTCTCTCTTATTATATTTTGGAGTTCCGAAAACATTATAATATTTTAACGATGTAACAGAAGAGAACATGCTGGTTGGGGTGAGTTTTATTGTTTAAAACTAGATACAGTTTTATTTATAAAATCAGTTATGGGTAACAAGTGAGGTTGAAGTCTGAAAATCATGGTTTGATATAGAGTGATTGGAAACACACCCTTAATAATGATGTTTTTTGGGTTATCACAAAGGGAATTCAGCAATGAGGTCTATTTGATAGAAACGTCATGATTTCAGATATTGGTTTCTATTTTAATTAAAATGAAAACTTATTCTGTAATCCTTGGAAGTATATACATTTTTCAAGGAATTAGTGGTGAATTATATTAATATAATAACTATTGTATCTTTAAAGAAGATAATACCCTTTTAAATAATTAATATTACTCAGTTAATCTCAAGGCTTGCTTTGAAACATCCAGCATCAATTGGGATTGAATTCTTATAAAATGTTTAATTGAAAATTCAGTGTCATATAATGTAATAAGAAGGTTCTAAGGTAGAAATAAAATACAGTTTAACTGATAAGTGTGTTAGAGATAAGGGAAATGGGAACCCTTAATGCAATGGAATCTTATTAGGATAGTAGTAAGGAATATTGAAATAATATGGATAAATGTCCAATAGAAAAAAAACATTAATGAACCAATTAGGGTGGAATGAAATTCCAAAGTAGTGGATGAAAAAATAATGAAATAGACACTAAAAAATAAAAAATTGTATCCATACAATCCAAATGTTCTATTATAAATAATGATTTTCCAAGAAGATATAGAGGAGTAGTATAAAATGTTCATGGATGTCATCAAATTCCATCATAATAACATCCTATTCACCAATGAAATTTTCCAAAATATATTTTTGTCAAGTTTCCCAAGAAACTAATCTAAACCAACATATATTTAATGAATTTTTTGTGATTTCCTTAAATGAAAGATGATTATGTATTTTTTTTATTTTAAACTACCATTTAATCTTTTAAATCTAGTAAGATTTCACATTCCATGTATTTTTGGTTCATGAAATATTAGGGATTTACATTAGGAAATAGGGAATAGTGTCATCTTGATACTGTTAAATGTTTCCAAGAAGCTAATAAATCATAATCTTATAATAGTTTCATTCCATATCAGAGTGAAATATGTAAAGTAATGGATTAGTATTTAGAATAAGTTTTTTAATTTTGAATAAGATCATATTTTCCATTGATTTTCTCATATTAAAGATAGATAAATAGGGAGAGGTCCTAATAATTATTTGTTACCCTTTCCGGACAATGGGGAAATCTCTCATTAATGTTCATCCTGGATGAACGATTTTCTATGTTATAGATGATCAAGTACAATTTAATTTATCAATGTAGTGAAATAAGGATATTAACCTAAATATTTTATTGTCATTACCAGTGCTAAAGAATGGTATGACATACTAGAGAGACAATTTAATAACCTGTAATGGATTATAGAGTTAATTGAAGAAGAAATAGAATATAAAACTGTATATTTTAGTGAAGAGATGGAGCTAGAATATGGATGTTTATAAAATGAACATATTTTTAGGGATGATTTTTCAGAGATAGATCCCATGATAAAAATGAGTAAATGTTGTTCTAAAAGTATTGGTTATGGGTGTATTAGAAGCACTTGTCCGGGTAGATCAATATATAGTAATTTTCATATTTGATAGATCATTCGAATATTGTAAAAGATATAAATTCCACAAAAAATGATAATTTTCCAAATAATATTAGTAATTAAGGTCACCATAACCAAAATAATATCTTTTCACCTTAAATCTATAATTATTTTAGGTAGATCAAATGAAATAATATCTCCAATTCATTCGATTTTTTAATGTAATGACCTTTCCTCTTAAAATTGAGTGGATTTTATCTTATTATGAAATTAAATTTTTTCTCCCAATCAATATTTATTCTATATTTTAATAGCATGTGATCTTTGAGATAGATTATCTTGTATACCTTAAATGGGTTCTAAAATCATCATTATTTTATGGCCATTCTGAACTGAATTTTTAAGATGTTCCCAATCCTTCCCTAGTTATTCTAGAATTTTTTGGCCCTTCCAAGCTTTAGACAAAATAATGAATTTATTAGAAAAAAATATAGGAATGAATATGATAGATTTTGATGGATGGGATACACTTACAGGATGAAACAAGTGTTTGGGAATCAAGGAATCTGTACTTTAGAAAAATTCACCCACTAATAATTAATTCATAAAGTAATCGAAAATAAATAACATTTGGGAAATACCAGTCCGTACATCGGATGTGGACACCAAAGAAAAAGAAAAAATACAGAATCCACATGGTATAAAGGCATATAGAAATGAAACACACTAATTTATTTCTCCACTACCCCAGTATCCCTACCCTATAAAGAAAACTGCATAGCCGCATCTAGTGCCCTTCTGTCCCCCTTCACAGAATATAACTACCTTCCATTCATAGAAATTAGTGAAAGGCCTATGTAGCTGATGTAATAAAGAAAATAAAATAAAACCTAAATCAAAACATACTTGTCTCCTATGACTATACAATTCACCGCCGAGCATTTAAGAACCACAATACCCCGAGGGTAAACTCATGTTCCAGCAAGTAAGGGGAAACATATCCAAGATTCAAAATGATATTATCATATAGTGCATTTCTATTAATTAACAATTAATCTTCTTATTATTGGTATATAATCATTTTTCTTGAGTTTCACTTTAGTTTTGTTTTTTGGATACAAGTTAGTGTTAGAAGCTTTCAATAGAATTTGTTGCCTTGTTTTTTATATTATTAGCTTAAAAATCGTTCATTTTGTTTCTTATATATTACGTTTTATTACATTTGGTTCATAATAGTTTGTTTTAGTTATGTTTAGTTCATATCTGTTGCGATCATATAGGTTTGAATTCATAATATTTTGTCCAATTTAATTCTTCATTAGTAATATCATATTGGTTCAAGATAAATTAGTTTTACTTGGTCCAATTTTATTTCATTCAATTTTTTCATTTCAATTCGATTTTATAGATTTTTATGATTCTAGATCTATTTTGGTTCATCAGATTTTAATTTATACCATTAGGGTTTGCTTAGTTTGTGAAATGGTTTTACAAAAACATTTAATTGTATATTTTATTTGATTTTATTCTATCCATTATGGATTTTTATGGTGTAAATTTATTTAGTTCAGCACATTTTGGGATTAATTTTCATAATTTTATTTGGTATGGAATCATGTGGTTCATCTTGATATTTTATGTTTGATGAAATCCTAATTGAGATTGGTCAAGAGAAGTCTATTAGAGACTGTTATTGTGGTATTGTATATTTTAGTGATCAAAGAATAAATGACATGAATATTTATTCCAATATTAAAGGATTTATAATGTGTTCTTTCATTATATGGATGAACAGAAGAAATATGTCACCTTTGGTGAGATTGGGGTATCTATAGAGGCATTATGAAAATGTTCATGTGAAAATATAGATTTGGAAGTGAGCTTAAACTTTTGCAAAATTTTTTATAATCTAAATGAAAAAAGTTTTTAGGTATTTTTGGATTTTATATATTATTGGTAAATATTTTGGCTGTGGAATCCTGGTTTAAGATGAAATATATTTTTTGTGTAGATTATTGTTATTCCATTAATTTCTTAAGGTAGTTTCATGTAATTTTTTTTTGTTATGTATTCCATGTATGATTTTTAGTGGTTTTCATGTAATTTAGGAATTTTGGGAAATTATTATTGATAAAATAATGATATATGAAGTATTATGGTGAATACAACTCTTTTATTAACATTAATGTATAATTACTATTATTGGTAAATTAAGATGTATGTAGAAGGTGGCATTTGTAACAAGCTGGGGAAGTTAGTGTCTATGGTGTGGCTTTTAATATCAAAACAAAAGAAAATGAGTCATATATTTTTCCAAAGATTACATTATATTTGAATTTGTTTAATGGCCTTTAGACCATGTCATTTCCTAGGGTAGTTTATCAATGGTATATTCAGGTAATGGTCCATGTACACCCCAAAGTTTTATGAATGATAAATGTCATTAATGGATTGGTATAACCTTTGTACTAAATGATGTTTTTTATAACAGACTCGGTCTTGATAAAGATACTTTGGATTAATTTTAGGCAATCAATAGATACTTAGGTGTTGTTTTGTGTAGTTGGATGATTTTCAGCGACCACGTACGTCAGCTCTTAAATATTGAAATAATCAATCTGATACTTTTACGGATGTCACATAATTTAAAACATCATGTATTAAGGAGAAAATAAACGTATAATAGTATAGTGCATAGTACTATGAAGGATTCATGGGGAGAAGGTATAGTAGGGAATTTTCAATTTCTTTTCAAGTGTAACTGATTGCGTCAATGTATATTTGGAGTTGAATGAAATGTTCAGAAATTGATTAGTGTATATTTTTTATTAAATATAGATATATTTAAAAAAATAGAGTATATCTACATCTAAAAAAATTATAGAACAGTTTTATTTAGTATAGTACTGAGAAAAAATAGTATTATCAGATCCCATTGGAGAATTGGGTCACTAGTGATGTGAAATAGTGTTTCAGAAGAATGGGAATTCATATATTGGTGAGTATAAAATTCCTCTTGTTGAAGAGTATTGGTGAAATATAAAAAAAATATTGGAACTCAATGAAATGGTATATGATGGAATTTGAATGATTTTAATTTTGAAAATGGGAAGACATATTTTTATTTTTATTGTATGAATAGGTAGAAATTTTTGAGTTAAAAATATGGGTGTCAAATACATATATTGATATTTTGGGTATTATAGTGTTAAAATCCATTATGTGGGTTAAAAACACACTGGAGACACAATAGTATACAATTAGTTCTCTGGAAGGTTGGAAGTATAATTGTGCCACTTCCCCTTCTAGTAGTATATCATTGACAAATAATTGAGATCATTCTTGTGGACCACTAAGAATACAATAGAGATTCCCAACCCCTAATTTATTTGTGTGTATTATATTAATTTATGTACAAATTTTCAGAAATATTTGGGTCCTTTGTTATTTCTATATATTTCCACAATATGTGGCTACTCCCCATTTATTTTACCTCTTCCCTCATTATCTCTGACTCCCTCTACACTTCACTTCCATAATCCATTTAATTAAATCTCTATATATATATGGTCAAAAAATATATCTATGATAAGACCTAACATATTTATAAATATTTTAATCATCGATAATGTCTTCTTTATATGTTTTATAATTTGGTCATTATTTAAAGATTCATTAACAACTCCCAAATGAGGAAAAATGTTTGATGAAAATGAATGATAAGTCATAATGTTATAATGTAGGTGGTTAAAAATATATTATGAAATATATTTTTTTTGTGCCTAATTTGGTTTATTACATTTTTTTAGGGATACGGGACCTAATCAGATACCATAAGGGTTCAAATTTGAGTGACAAATTAGGTAGACCCTATTAGGACTGGAATAGACATTCCATACATGGTTGGTTAATTTTAGGAATAATATATATCCATTATAACATGTAAAATTACTAGAACATATGTATGATTAAATCTAAATGGATGTGGAGGTGTGATATAAAACATAAGAGATATAGGGTGGTCACTTATGAGCTAGTTATAGGGGTATAGTGAGTGTACACTTTGTGGTGGTTGGTTTACTTATATGTTCACCTTTTGGGTTTCTTCGGTAAAAGAGTGAAAAAATTATATAGACCTTGAAATATCATTTAAATGAAAAATGAGGTGTTATGAATGGGATTTACAATGAAACCCCTTGTGAGGCATAGTTTAACCATGTGATGTGACCATGTTAATGAACACTTGTGGGTTTACACATATATGATGGTTTATCAAAACAAGAAGTGCTAAAAAGGATTATGAGAAATTTAATAACTAATTATTTTATTAACTATTTTATCTCAAATGTATATAAGTGTTTGAGTAAGATCATAGGTTACCATATGTGATGATCTAACAAGTGTGGTATTGGTTCAATAATAAGTTGATTTTAGATTAACATAGTTAATCCTCTTCCTAACGCCTAATAAAATGATGTCCCTAAACATAAAAAAATTATTAAGAGTATTATAGAAAAAATCCGAAATAAAAAAATTATCAAATGCATATAAATTAATATATATAAAAACATCTCAAATTAGAAAGACTTAAAATCAATGAAAATACAATGTTATTAAATAGAAATTGTTAAAACAGAACAACTGATTGCGGTTGGAGACACCAATTAGCTAATACAAGCTCAATACCCTAGTTATCTCATCATATTCATAACTATCATATAAAAATAGACAATGGTTACAATAGTCACTAGGGTTTAACGAGGGTCTCATACCCTTCATAAAATCACTGAAAGTGAAAAACACTCATTTGAAAATATAACAGTCCTGATTTTGAGCACTTTTTCCCATTTCTTTAAAACATTTAGAATTTCATTTCAAACATATAATAAAATCCAAACATTTAAAAACATATTTAAATCCATTTAAAAAGACATTTATAATCCAAAAAAACATTGGAAATGAAAATTTATCCCAAAACATCCATTGTTTTAAAAGGAATATATATCCCTAATGTATGGAAAAAATGTTGTCAGGTCCTTGGGACAAATGTTAAAGGTTCCCTGTGCATAGTAGAAGAAATAGAGTAAATGCACTTCATGTTTTAGGAATAATTTTGATGTTCTTGTGTTTATCTGACTATGTGCATCATCGGTCTATATCACATTTTTCATGTCATCTTTCATCTTTTAAATTCATTATCCCATAAATGTCTTTGGGAATTCATCATGAAGATCATAATTTTTTACATAAATGTTTTCTTTAAATTCTTCTTACAACAATTAACTATTAACATGAATGGCTTATGGATTAAAATATTTTAAGATATGCTGATATTATACTTACCTTTTAGATATGGTCAATTAATTTTGGAAAAGTCTATATCAATGGGGGCATTTGTATTTCGATTTTCCACTTCAGCATCTACTGTATTTTAACTTTTCCACATCATTATTGATGGTTGCTTGAATATTTTGGATTTTTTAATATTTTTCTCGATTGATCATTTTTTATTATAAAAATTATATTAGTATTTTTGGTCAATCATGTGGTTATACAGTCAATCCAATAATTTATCTTACTCTAAATACATTGTTATAATCACAACATTTTTTTCTGATAGTTTTAGGGTAGCACGGATTTTTTGTTATGATTTTAGATTTACCACACGGTCCAAACAATGATAGTTATGGTTTTTATATTCGTTGAAAATTTCTATTCTGACCAATGTGGTATCTTTAAAAAAAATCCGTTTTATGGATCATTCATACAGTCACTTTGTTCATGATTTGTAAAATCATCCTAACTAATTATGTGGTAATGAAGTCGATCACATACACCATGTGGTAAATTCTAGAATTAACTAATAATTCATTCTTTTCTTGAAAATGAATTTACTTCCATAAAACATAAAATAGATTTGAATTAACATAAACAAAAGTTCTTATAATTAAAATAAAAATTTGATTGACTAAGACAAAAATATCACACATTTAATGATAAAAATATAATTAAATCCATATATATTCTAATAATTAAACAATAGAAGTTATAATATACTTAAGAAATCACCAATAAATAAATCAATGTAATCTATGAAAATTTCATCCCATTTACAATGAAACTGTAATTTCATATATATTTCCATTTATATAATTATTACATAAATATTACTCCCCCTATGGGATTATCAAAAATAAATAATATTGGGTTAAATAACAATAAATATAAGAGACAGACAAGAAATATTGAAAAATGTATTTACATTATTTTTCAAAAAAGATTATGCATGAGTCATATAAGAATCTAATTAGAATCCAAATCAACAGATACTGGATTCTTAGAAGGGGTAATGGGGTCATTTCTATTTCCAATATGAGGAGTATGAGCAAAATGTTGAGGAGGAACATGAAGTCCATGAATTTTTATTCAATTAGAATATAGAATAACATGAATACGGGATTGGGAAAGAGTAATACAAAAAGGTCTCATTGGAGTTATAAGAGTGTAAATGATAGGAATAGAGTCTTGTGTTGAGGAACAAGTAAAAAATAGAGAAGTTATGGGTACAAGTAGGGTTAGATTAGTAAACCCAAGATTATATTAAATATACATATAAGGATCCAAAATCATTTTGATGTCAGTTACATCCCTTTTGAAATGATCTATTATGTGAATAAACCCATATTTATCTAACATAAATTGATCCATTAGAAGAGTCGTTACCAATAGATTAATAACTCTATATTAAAAAGTAACCATTATTGGAAGCATTTCCAAGTACCAACACACCGATATAAATTGAATTTTAAGGAGATATTTGATGAAAATACTTTTCAAATAATACTTTATTACACCCTTGATTATATTATTATCCTCTAAAGGCTCATTTTATTCTAAATTAAACAAATCAAATTTCATCTCACTGAGAGCAGCAATATCCAATTGGACTTGATTTCCAACATCCTTTAAATATTCCTAGATATTTGGAATTTCCACTTGAAATAATATTCAAATGAATCCTTCAATAACTAAAATTAATATAGAAGGAGGTGGTAGTTTCGAAGTAGAGGTAGAGGACTGAGAAGGGTTGGTAATCATATATAAATACCATATATCCATGGTAGGAATTATCTTGGTCATATATTCTTGCAGGGCTCCTGTGTCACCTCTAAAAACTAACATTTCTTTTATGAAAGCTTGAACTTGTTGGTGAAAATGATCCAAAATAGAAAATAACTTGGAATGATTGTGAGAAATAACATTTTTAATAGTATATATTATATATTTATTTCAGTCAACATTTTTAGAAAACCAAACACACAATAAATTTTTTTTTAACATCATTAAAAGTTCATCCTTAAACTAAATGAGATCCATAAAAGTGATGTATGAAAATTGGATAGAAAAAGGTATATCCTCTAGAGATGAAACAACGTTAGTGTGAGAAGAATCAACTTCATGTATAAAATCATCAATGGGATAAAATGGAAGACAATTGTGATCATGTGTTTTTCTCCATGATACTTCTTTGGGTGAGAATACCATTGGAGGTCTTTCAATTTCATTCAAGCAGGACTCATATTCAACATTAGAATCATCCATCACCACAAACATAGTTCTAGTAAAATTATCATAGATATGATATTAATGAGAAATGTTATCATGCACATATTTAAGAGAATTTGGGTTACCCAAATAATTTTATAGATCCTCAGTAGATCTAGGTCTCACTAATGTCTCTAAAACAGATTAATAATCTAGCTTTAACTTTACTAACATTGCTAATTCTTATTTCCATGATCCAGAAACAACAGAAGATCCATCAGGACTAGATTTGAGATTAATATGGATATAATTATCATCATCTTCAACATTTCTATCACACATATTATTATCATCCTAATAGATATTTGTATATCCCTTTTCATATTTCATCTCATAAATAGTATGAGAAGACACATCCATATCAAAGGGTGGATTGTACGAAGGGAATTATTCAACAGAAGGAGGGTAATAAAAAATGGGATCTCCCTCAAATTCATATATAAGTGGACTATCTTCAAATATAGGATCAATATCCTTACAACATTCAAAATATGTGATAGTATGTTAAAAATAATTTACCATTGAAATATCTCCCTCCAATAGATGTATATTCTATTACCGATTCAACCAACAAAGGTATGTCATTACCTTTTTATACTCTAAACAAAACATCTTTAATTCATTTATCTTCATGAGTATAAGTAACTTATTCTCTCATTGATTATGTATTGGTAGGAACTTCATGAGCATTATTAATTTCAAAAATGTACTAAAATTTTTTTCTAGAATCTGAAACTAGGTTAACAAGAGTATGTGAAAAAAACTTATCATTAGCCTACACTCTTCTCTACGCTAATTCAAAACATGACTTTTCATGTTTATGTCATCTATGATTTCCTCCATCTCATTTCAAATTTAATTTTGATAATGGATTACTAGATATGATTTCTAGAAGTCCTCATATTCTACAATATATAGAACACTCTAAAAAAGGCCCAAAAGATGAGGGGAACCCATATTATTGACAATCAAGAACTATTCAAATCACTACTCATATTATCATACTTCAAAAAAATTACTGACTCTCCATTAAAATTAACAACTGGTTATAAATCATTCAACATTTACTTCTATTTCAGTTACCTCTTCAAAACAAAATTAGGTACTTCTTTGAGATCTTTTTAGAGATGGTTGCACAATATTTCAAACTCTTAGATGATTTGGGAGAAAAATCTCCATAATATCTCTTCATATTGACTCAGAAAACTATGAATCCCATGATGAAATTTTGGGATTCCATGATGTTCAAGCAAGAGGGATTGAAAATAGGGGATTTTGTGATTATAAAATAGGTTCAATGATTCGATTATGATTTGAAAGGTTAATCATTTATGGATTTTACTCATATAGTTACATGAATAAAAACAAAAAATTAATGCATTCCAAATTGCACATGATATATTTTAATTGAAATTACGTAAATGAATAGAAGACTCCATATATAAACAATTTTATAATAATATACAAAATTGAAAATAATATTAAAATAATTATTGAATGTAATATAAAATAATTATACAAGATTAATCATTCCAAATTAATGTTTGATATAGATCATTATCTCATAATTTATTGGCTTTATAAAGATGTCTATAAGATGATGTTCTAGGACGATTAATTCAAGATTTATATCCCCTTTTTTAAAATATTCTCTCAAAAAGTGATATTGTATATCAATATGTTTTTTACTAGAATGTGATATAGGATTATTAGAAATTTTTATCACACTATTATTATCTAAAATTATAAGGACATATTGAAATTTATATCCATATTCAAGTAATGTGTATTTCTCCTGAATAATCTATTCACGAACATTTCATAAAACTATGTACTCATCTTTGGAAGTGAATAATGAAGTCGTGTTTTGTTTCTTAATACACAATGAAACTAGAGTCTTGACCAAATGCTTTCATATTATAGTGGTTTTTTTTATATTTGACTTACAACCACAAAAATATGAATCTGAATTACTAATTAAATAAAATGATTTCCTTTAGAATAAAATAGTCCTAACATTACTCTAAATTTACCATATAGAAAAAGTTTGAAACCATTGGTATAGGCTCTGATACCCTATCCCAATGGTTTTATGAACTATTGGAATGTGGGATGTTGAAATATCCCTATACAAACAATTTCTATAAAACTGTTTGTATAGGATGATTCAAATAACCCTCTACCAATGGTAATAATTGAACTATTGGTATATACATATTCCAACAATATTTAAATTAGGGGAATAGTTTTATGTGTTGAATAACTTTAATCTGATGGTTTCATGTAGATTTATTGTATAAATTTATGAAAAACTCTATAATAGTAGTAATTTAGTTTCAACAGGAATATATACTAACTTTTACATGCAAACGATTGGTATCAATATATACCAATGACTCTACAACAGTGTGTATTTCTATTTATTAGACCTGTATACCAAAGGTTTAGAAAACCATTGGTATATCCCCCTATACCCATGCACAATAGGCCATTTAAGTCCAGACTAGTTGCTCTACAAGCTAGTATAATAAGAACAACAGGCCCTTCATGTCCAGCAGATGTTCCAATAAATACAACAAGAACAGTAGGCCCTTATAGTGGAATAGAATTACCTCTTCCACTCTACAAAAACCTATAAACAAAAATCCAACACTATAAGAGATAATCCCACTATAAAATAACCTGTAAAAAACACACAACATGCCCTTCTAGTATCTCAATTATTATTCTATTTGAGACAAATGAGTGTTTCTATTTATTTAAATTACAGGTTAATGAAATATGAACCACACCACACATACTCAATCAATGAATTTGGAATCCACGAAACCATTAAAAATTTACTTAGATATTAAGAAATATATCTTTAGAAGTGAAGAAAGGAAATAACGATCCATGTACCCTATACCACATAGGAAGTGTTGGAAAAAATTCCTGTAATGGTGCTTTATTAGAACTGTGTGAGATGAAATTGATGGATCATGAACTTTTATACATCAATACAGCTACTCCTTATATAATTTGGACACTCATCCCATAAAACCAATTTATTTTGATGCAATTAATATTATAATTTTTCTAAACCCTCATATGGTTTGAAGGGATGAAAACTAATTACCCTCACCACCACCTCTCTAATTTTCATGAGATTTGTGATAACATAAAAAAGAAATGGGGTGAATGGTGATGTGATATGACTATGATCCTTCTTTTTTCATTTATGTGACAACCTGATGAATGTTTGAACCCCTAACTATTTGGTTTTATCACTACCTAATTTGATCATGCAAGAATAATCTGGGGGAATAACTTCCCATTAGGGAAGAAGTTAATGCTAAGAGGTGATATTAAAAAAGTTTCTCCATAATATAGAGTGTATACCTATGGGATAAGAAAAACCTAAAATAATTTTTATAATTATTTCCATAAAAAATATTATCCTTTTATATTCATATGTATCCCTTTTACATTGGTTTTAAAAAAACATTTCTATTGGTTGACTCGGTAGCTGGATAATGACTTATGGGGAATGAATAACTAAATATTATTCCATATTTGATAACATTTTTGAAAATTTTTCTCAATATCAATGAGCAATATTCCATCCTATGTGTTGAGTTTATTAATTATATGAAATTAACAAGTTGGTTTCTCATATGGAAGCAACATCAATGAATATAGGGATGTTTCTACAAATTGACCATCAATGAATCCACCTTGTCTAGAAAAGGTTATCTCAGACTAAATTTCTAGACTTCCAAATCTCTTATAAGACATTATAGATGGAAAAATAAGTGAACATGAGGGGTGAGGTGAGTTGTGTTGGTAAAAACTAGCTAAAAATCTATTTCTAAAATCATTTTGGTTAACAACAGATGTTGAGGTATCAAAATCATAGTTAGATATAGGGTGACTGCAAAAACACCATTCATATTGAATTTTTTTTTGGTATATCAACAAGTGAATCAAGAAATGATGATCATTGTATAGAAACATTGTGATTTTAGACAGTAGATTATGTTATAAATATAATAACGATTTCATATGTTGTCCAAAGAAGTATATCTATCTAACATGGAATTGGTGTTGAATTATTTTATGTATAATGACTAGTGTCTCTCTCATGTTAATAAAAACCTTAAAAATAATTAATATTACTTGATAAATAACCAATTATTACCTTGAAACATCAAGCATATATTGGTATTTTGTTCTTAAAAAAATTCTAAGAGACACCTCAATGTCATATAATGTAATAAGTAGGTTTTAAGGGAGAAAGAAAGGATATTGTATTGATAAGTTTATGAATGATAGGGGAAATGAGAATCCATAATGAAATAGATGCTATTTATGAGAATAATAATGAATAAGGAGAGAATATGATGAAGGATATAATCAATGAACTCGTTAATGATCTAACCAGGGAGGCAAGAAAATTCCAAATATTGTATGAAAAAAACTAATGACACAGGCACAAAAGAAGAAACAATTGAATCCATTTTAGCCATATATTATATTTCATATAAGTATTATCCAAGAAGAGGTGGAGGATCAATATAGAAATTTCTTGGATATCATCACGTTTCTTCGAAATAACATCCCATTAAATGATGAAATTATCTAAAAGTCAATTTTTGTCTAGTTCCTCAAGAAATCCTCTTGAACCAACATAAATTGGAAGAATTGGGTGTGATTTCCTTAGATGAATAATGTTCAAATATTTTTTATTTTAAAATACCACTAAATCTTCTAAATTGGGTAATATTTCATATTCTATGTACTATTGGTTCATGTAAGTTTATGAATTTTCTTTTATGATCTAAGGGTGAGTGTCAACTAAATACAACAAAATGTGTTAAAAAGATAATAAATCTAAATCTCATTATTATTTATTTCCATATCATATACCAATATGTGATGTAATTTATTGTTATTTAGAAGTTGTTTTGGTAAATTTCAATAAAACTTTATTACCTATTCGTTCTCTCATATTAGATATAGACAAATAGGGAGAGGTCAGAATAATTAATGTTTATCCTTTCTTAACCATGGAAAATATCACATTAATGTTAATAAACAATGACTGATTTTCTATGTTATAGAGGACAAATACCAATTTTATTTTATATAGGTAGAGAAATATATATATGAACCTAAATATTTTCATGTCATTTCCAATGTTGGTAAAGGTTATGGCATAATAGAGAAACAAGTTAAAGAACTGTAAAGGATTACAGTTCTAATTCATGGAATAGTGGAAAATAAAAACCTATATGGTTGTGATGAGATTTAGATAGAATGTGCATTTGTAGAAATAAAATAAGGTAGATCTCTACTTAATATTTTCAAATTTTTTAGATCATTTGAATATTTTATAAGAAATAAATTCCAAAAAATAAAAATTTTGCAAACAATATTTGTAATGAAGGTCATGAGAACCAAAGGAATATCTTCTCGCATTTAGTCTATATTTATTATATGTAGATTAAAAAATTAATAACTCATATTGTTTCAATTCTTTATAGTGATGACCATTCCATTGTACATTGGGAGAAATTTACCGTATTATGGAATTATTTTTTTCTCCCTTTCACTTTTTATTTTTGGAAGTATAACCACATTATCATTGAAAATATTTATTCAGGTTGGGGTGTTTTGGGAGGGTAGGTCAATTCATGTATCCATACTTTTAAAATATAATTGGGTTTCCTTGATTTGGTCATTGTTTTGATTGATAAATCTCAATAATTTTTCCTAACTTCTTGAGAGTTTGTCTTGTACAACTTGAAGACGTTCTGAAATCATAATTATTTTTTGACTATTATCAAGTGAATTGTGAATATGTTCTCAATCCCTATAAAGTTATTCCTTGTTTTATAGGACCTCCCACATTTCAAATATAGTAATTATCTATTTAGAATATAAAATTGGAATTACTATGATGGAGTAAGGTGGATGGGTTATTCCCACAGGTTGGCCCAAGTGTCCGGGCATCCAGGAATCACCCCTTGGAAAAACATTCAACCACATAAAAATAACTAAAATAGTAGCAGAAAATAAATAATATTCTGGAATGACCCATCTATAATTTGGACATCCACACTAAAGGAAAAGAAAATAAATAGAATCATCATGGTATAAAGGCATACATAAATAAGTCATACTAATTAATCTCTCCAATACCCTGACCTCCCTCCTCTACAAAGAAAACTGTATAGCCTCCACCATTTCCCTAATGGTTCCCATCGCAGAATATAACTACCCTCCACACATAGAACATGGTAAATAGACTAAGTGTTTTATTTTGTAAATAAAATAAAATACAAAATAAACCATAGCATATGTGTCTCATGTTACAATACAAGTCACCGCCAAGCATATAAGACCCATAATGCCCCAAGGATCAATTCATGTTCATGTAATAATGGGGAAACATATCCAATATTCAAAATTATACTATAAAATGGTAAATTATTATTAATTATAAATTATTCTTCCTATTAATGTTATATAATCCTTTTGTCTTATGTTTCAGCTTAGTTTTTTTTGTTCGATACAACTTAGTTTGAAACATTTTAAATAGATATAGTTTTTATTGTTTTTTTATATTACCATGGACAATTTCATTCATTTAGGTTCTAATCAATTCAGTTTGATAACATTTATTTCTTATTAGTTCGGTTTAGTTTAGTTTAGTTCATGTCTGTTGCGGTCATATAGGTTTGAATTGATTATTTTATGTCTAATCTGATTCAATATTTGTAATATTAGATTTGTTCAAGATAGATTAGTTTTAATTGGTACTTTTCAATTTCTTCATATTTTTTATATATGAATTCTATATTATTGATTTTTATGATTCTAGATCAATTTAGGTTGATATGATTTAAAATTATTCTATAAAGGTTCAGTTTGTTAGTGAATGTTTTTATAAAATTTATTCTATATTTTTTTAGGATTTATTCTCTCTACTATGGGTTTTTATGGTGCCACATTATCTAATTCAACTCATTTTGGATTTACTCTTAATTATCTTATTCGGTATGGCTTCTTTTGGATCAAATTGGTTCATTATGTTTGATGCAATCCTAATTGAGGTAGTATCATAGAGGTCTAATAGAAGCATGTTATTGGGTATTTTACACTACTTTGTCATAAGAAGAAACAACATGAAGTTTATTTACCATATAGAAGGATGTAAAATGTCTTCTTTCATTATATGAATGAACATAAGAAGCTAATCACCTTTGGTGAGATAGGGTATCAATAATGGCACAGTAAAGATGTTCACATGAAAAATATAGATTCTAGAGTGAGATTAAACATCCGAATCATTTTGTATAATAAAAAGGATAATAATTTTGGAGGTATTTTTATAATTTTATATATGATTGGGATATATTTTCACTATGTAAACCAGGTATAAGATGATATATATTTTTTTAGATTATTTATATTCCATTAAATTCCTGAGTGAGTTTCATGGGATTTTTTTTAGGTTTTGTCAAGTTGGAATTATGTGAAGTGGTTTTCATGTAATGTTGGACTTTTTCTGTATTAGTATAGATAAAACAAAGATATAGAATGTATTATATTGAGTAAATCTTCTTTAGTACCTTTATAGTATAATTACTACGATTCATAAATTATGATGAATGTAAAGGGTGGCATGAGTAAGAATATGGAGATGTTGGTGACTATGGTATGTCTTTGAATGTCATAATAGAAGAGAGGGAGTTATATATTGTTAAAATTTAGACAATAGTTATTTATATTGGTTAATATCTTTTAAAAAAATTCATTTCATATGGTAATTGATGAAATGTAGTTTTAGTGAACAGTCTATGTACATCCCAAAATTTAATTAATATTAATTGTCATGAATGGAGTGATATAACCTTTGTATTGAATTATATTTTGTAAAATAAACCTATTCATGATAATTAGACTATGGATCATGTTTATATAATCAAGATATTCTTAGGTGTAGTTTTGAGTGGATGGATTATTTTTAGATACCATATACATCAACTCATAAAGATTTATGTCATCGATTAAGTAATTCAGTGTATTTCAACATATTTATCACATACTTTCTAGAGGATAAAAGAAAAATATAATTCTATAGTGTATAAGACTATCAAAATTTCATGGGAATAAGGTGTGGTGGTGTATTTGAAATTTATTTTCATGTATAATTGATTGTATCAAGGTATATTTAGAGTTGAATGAAATGTTTGGGAGATAATTAGTATGTATTTTAGATTAAAGAAATATATATTTAAAATAAAATAAATTGTATCTAGATCAATAATAATTTTAGTATTGATTAATCAATAATAGTAATAAGAGACAATAGTATCATTAGATCCCAATGGATAATTGGGTCACTATAGATGTGTGAAAGTGTTTCTTGAGAATGATAAATCATATATTGGTGAGAATGCAATGCCTCGTGTTAATGATCATTGGTGGAATATGAAAAAACAATGGATCTCAACAAAATGGGATCCAACTATTTTTGAGCAATTGTAATTTGGACAAGGGGAATAAATAATCTTCAATTCATGGGATGTTAAATAGAGATTTTGGAGGATATCTCCCCAATGTTTGTAAAAAAAATTCAGCTCATTGGGCCCAATGTCAAAGGTACCCCAGGTATAGAAGAATAAATATTTGGTAGAAACACATTTAATGGTTAATTCCATTGAGATATAGAACCTTAGAAGAAGAAAAATAATGAAATATTAACATTTATGTACTCAATGTATTGATAAAGTATTAAAAATATATACAAACAATAGTGATCATGGGTATCATATCATCTTATCATTTGTGATACTCATCATGTGAAGTTTTCTTTTTTATAAATTCTTCCTAATAATACATGATCTGTGCAATAATATTTCATAATTAACATAAATGGAAACATAGATAATTAATTACTAAAATAATTTTATAATTTTTAACAACATAATTACAAAAAGTAAATAATATAACTTAAATAATCTTTTTTCAGTGTAAATTTTTTTTTATAGTCATCATTAACACCTAAAGTATTTTGAACATCATGTACAAGAATAAAGTTATCACCAACATATATATTTTATAAGGAAAATTTATATTGACTACCATAATACTATATCAATATATCATTTTAAAAATTATACTAAAATTGGGATTTAATGGTTTGGTTACATAATAACATGTTTAACATAATATTTAAATATATTAAACTCTCCAATTTCAAAATAATTATCCATTTCAACTACATTAAATATAAATTTATCGATATGAACTATTTTTAAAATAAATATATAAAACAAATCTTGTATTTCATCATAAAATATTGACCTTGGGAGTAATGGAATAGGAAAACATACCTCGAATCAGTAATAAACTATTATAAACCCTAAATACAAAAGTAAAAATAGAAATAATGTCATTCCCTTAAACTATGGTTCGACAAAAACCAACATTACAATAAGGAAGGAGAGACCTGCAATGAAACAGGGAAAATCAACTGAATACAAAATATTAGTGAGCCAAACTACAATGTCATTGAGAATTAATGGGGATGATGGAAGCTCAACCCAGAGTAGTGGAATCAGAAGTAAGAGGAGATTTGATGAATGGTTTCAGAATTGATTGGGATGATCATGATGGATGATGGAGGAATCAGGGGGAAAAGGTTTTGTAGGGGAGAGGAGAGAGACCATGTCAGGGATGAGTGTGATGGATAATCAAGGGAGAAGAGGGATTGTGGGGGAGGAGAGCGTTTGTTGGGGAGAGTAAAGTGGTGATGAGCCCAAGGGAATTTAAATATGATGGATTGAATACCTATTATTTCTTTAAAATTGTATGGATGGCTATACCAAACACATATATCCCGAAATGTTTTTAACCCATTTTTATCATTACATGGGTATATACCAATTTTCAAGTAGTGTAATTTGTTTTAATTTTTTAGGAATTTTAAAATTATCTTCCCAGAATGAAAGTGTGACTCTATGGAATATTACTAAAAATAATAACAAAAACCCACACAAAAAATAATATTCAGTTGTATGGTAGTTATTTAAATTAATCTTACCATCATTCCCTAGTAAGTAGTTTTATCAACATTTCTAATTTACAAATTTTACAAATGGTAGTATCACTACTCTTAGTAGTATCTATACCAAAGAAATATTGAATGATAATTACTGTATATTCATTGATTTAATATAATTCTGTCCTTATTTTTAGAAATTTGAAGACCATGGAATAAATTTAATTAACCCATCAAACACATTTTAAATTCATTTTACATAATTTTTTGTAAATTTAGTACAAATAAAATATATTGATGAGGTAACAATAATATCATTAAAATAGATTTATAAATCTAAAAAATATTTTTAAATTACCTTAATAAATAATATTGGTTTAGATAATTCTTTAGTAAAACCTTAATAAATAAAAAGTGAGCTAAGCCTATCATATCATGGTCTAGGATCTTGGTTCAAACCATATAATGATTTGTAATATTTAAAAACATCATTTGAAAAGTGAGGGTTTAAAAATCATGGGGTTGTTCTACATAACATACACAAATATATGACCACTTAGGAATTTACTATTGACGTCCATTTTACATAATTTGAAATTCATTTTTCCTTCATAGAGCAGAAAAATTAATATAGCTTGAAGTCTAGTTACTAGTGATGTTTCCCCAAATTAAACATTATAATCATGATTGTACCCTTATGAAACCAATCTAGTTTTTTCTAATTGGAGTTCCTGAATCATCTACATTATTTCTAAACATGCATTTAATGTCAATGTTCAGGAAGTCCCTATGTCATTATTTTAGTTTCTTTATTCTGTTTCTCTAAAACTAATTCATGACTTCTAACATTTCAATTACCCAAAATTAATCATATATTTGTTTATATATGTTCATTGTACCATGAAATGATAAGAATGCTTTATGTTCAACTATATTTCATTGAGAATATCTAGTACAAGTTCTTTTATCTTGTTCTCCTATAATTTCATCTATGGTGTGGTATCGATGGTTTAAAATAGTTATAGGGATTGATGTATCGGAATATTCATTTTATTATACAGCTTGGGGATCACATTCTCCTTCAATATAGTATGATTTTTTAATATTAGGTTTGAAAGAATTTTCATTAGGCTTAACATTGACATCTAAATTAGAATTTTCATCCTAAAGGTTCAACAAAGTGGTATTAGTCTTGTACCGATATATCCCATAAAATTTTACATGTACATATTCTTACATATTATTAGTACTTTTGATGAATTCCTGGTGCAGTTAACTAGATTTTTAATTTCAAAGAAATATTCATTCATCACTTCTGTATGAAAACATTTAAAATTATTGTTTTATATTGAGTATATATACTTTACATCCAACAACTCTAAAGTAATTTAATTTTTGTTTTCTTCTACTATATAACTCATAAGGGGTTTAATTGAAAGTGTCTAAATTATATCTATTTTAATAACATAACAATTTGTACTAGTATCCTCTACAAAAAAATAAACAAGTAAATCATAATCAATAAGCAAGGTCAAAGAAATTTCATGAAGAGTTCTATTTCTTCTTCTACCACACCATTATGTTGATGGGTCCTAGGAGAAGAGAGGTTGAGATTGTAGCCATGTAGTGTATATAGATATTAAAAATATCAATATTAAACATTAAAACCATGATAAATTCTTATTGGTTTTATAGTAAGTATAATAGGGTTCTCTATAGATTTATTGAACAAGGAAAAAAAAGAAAAATAACATTATCTTTATGAGAAAGGAATAATACACATTTATATATTAGATAATCATCAACTATAATAGAAGAATATTTATTTTCTGTTAATATAGAAACTCTATAAGGTCCAAAAAACACATGAGAACCAAATCTATGGGTTAAGAAATTGACACTTCCTTTATTGTTTTGAAATTGATATGATGATACATTCCCTTTTGACAAGGATTGTGAATTTCATCTTTTGGAAATTATTGTTTAGCGAGATCATTGATGAATCCTACCCTAATTATCATTCTAAGTGAGTGTATATTTAAATTTCAAATTATCCTATATGAAAGTCAAGATTATTTTTGAAACAAAGTTAAACAACAGGTATTATGATAAAATAATGAATTCAATACAAAAACCTAAAGATTTTCTCAACTCAAAGTAGTAAAAACTAAAACATTTTTAGAATCCAAAATTTTACCAAAATTACATTCAAACATAACATGATATATATCATCACATAAAAATTAAATTACAAGCTAATTATATTTTTATCCATTTAAAAATAACAGGTTATAAATTAAAACAACATTAGATTTATCGGTTTGATCAAGTCCAATTATTTTACAATTGGACTTATCAATAAAGGTTACATGTCCTACATCCACCTTAATAAGGTTCATGAATATAGATTAATCTCTAGTTATTTATCTAGAATATTCACTATCCATATACAATAAATTCTTCTCGGTAGTCTTCATGAAGGTTTCCTTAAGTGAATTTTAAATAAGAAATGATTTGTGTACCCCTATTTGTCTTTGTTCAAAAAATGCTTGTAAACAGAGTTTTTGGAATCCAAGATTGCCTAATTTCTTTTTGATAACCATATTTTAGTATTTTATAAAAAATAGGTCTAGAAGAATAATAATTATTTACAAAATTGATAGAAAAATAACTTGGAACAAATTTATTCCTATATATATTCCATTTTCTATGATGTTAAATAAATCTTGTAGTATATTTAGGATATGTTTTCCTACCATGAATTTTAGTCAATTTTTTTAAAAAAATTTTAATCATTCCAGACACGTATTACATTTATCATTAAAAAATATATTCGTTATTTTCTTTTAATAATTGAAAATATTTGCTTCCCTACCACAAAATAAGTTTTAAACTAACAATACATAGTATGTTGATTCTTTATGTTATTTACTTATCCTAAAATTATTTAAATATTTATTCAATTGAATTTGAATATTCAAATATAGATTCATTGTACATATTTACTTTATCATTATGATTTATATAAAAATTACAAATATGTATAGGATATTTAAAAAAATATTTTATACATCAGATGTGTTTTTCATGAAAAACATGTTTACAGTTTCATTTTTATATTCTATTCTCATTTCAGATTCAATTAAACAATCTTATGAGGAACTCCATGGGTATTTCATATAATTTTTAAATTTTTTATACTTTCCATATAATTTTCCACATATTATAACTTGTGAAAATTATCTTTCATGTGTCCTTTTATTTTACATTCCTAGAGGGTTACATCATTAGTGGAATCTTCTTTTTTTAATTATTTCCTCTAACATCCCTTATTAATATACATAACTCTGTAATTTAATTTATGGAATGATTTATTCTTCCTATAAGATTTATTGAATCATCTAGCTAGGTGATCTATTTCTTCATCACTATTATAGGGTGATTCATCATCATTGGAACTTTCATCTCTATTATTTTCTATTATCATTTAGTCAAATGTATGGAAGGAAAAAAAACTCTTAAGTTTATTTTCATACCCTTTGTTTACATGAAATTTTTTCTCATTAGACATAAGAATACTGATAATCTATTTTAATAGAAACATAATTATATTGCATGATTACCTAATGTAAATAGATGTTCATCACCACCTGTTAGATAGACATCTCAGAATTCTCATCACTTGATTAGTATCAACAACTATATTTCTAAGTACATGCATTGCGTTCAAAATCATGTTAAATCCAATATGCATGTTAAAAATGGATTTATCATGTTTCATCCTAAATGTATCATATTTGATATTTTATGTATTTAAACACTTTTCATTAACATTTTGTGTTCCTTCATGTGAAATATCCAGTGTATCCTAAATTTTCTATTCATTTGTACATGAATATATTCTATTAAATTTATCTTCTCTTAATTCATACTATAATGAATTTATGTCATTAAAATTTGAATCGTAGGAATATTTTATAGAATCAGTCCAATTATTTCTCTTAGTTTTTATTATTTCATAGTCGTCTCATATTTTAGTCCCTATATCAACTTCGATGATCTCAATTTGGATATTCATCTCTATCTTTCATTGATCTTAGATAGTGAAAATAAAATAAGGGTTTCATTTAGTAAATTCTGAATCATTCTTATTATTATCCATAAATATATAAATTTTGATTTAATTTAATTTTTTTCTCTTTTGTAACACATGATCACAATAAAAATATATTTTGAAGATCTCTGATACCAAATTCCAATCCCAGTAGATAACTCGAGAGGGGGTTAATTGAGATTCCAATAAAACTTTCTTTCATTATGATTTAAAAATTAAGTCCCCCAATTTAGAAAAAGTTCCCAGTTAACTAAAATAATTGATTTACATAATTTTATCATTCAAAAGGTTTCCTAAAATACGAATTAGAAATTTGTTGAAACATGTTTTAACACTCATTTTTATATTTAAAATATTTTAATTGATATAAAAACTGTGTATAAAATAGGGATTAAAGTTAACTATCGGAGTAAGGTTTTGTTCAATAGTTCTGAAAAAAGATAATATAATATTATAAAAGAGATTAAAACAAAAAAGGCACAATGTTAATATAAATGGATTTAAGACTTAAGAAATGACCGAATCACCTCCATTTATAGATCATATCCTTCTAGGAATTTTATTTTAAAATAAACAGATCAAAAACCAAGACCATGTTTTACTAAATTATACAAAAGTTTTTCCAAACACAACGTCTCTTCCACAATTATTTATTTAATTAATAAAATATAGGTCACACATGAACTCTTCCATAGTTATATTTGGTAGTAAAAATGAAATGATTTTGAATAAAGAGTCTATAACCCTCCTGTTTAGTATAGGATTTGGTGCTAAAAATATGATATAAATCATACACACATAGTTCAAAGGTAAATAAAATATATTTAGAGAAGGTGAAGTGTTTGGTGAACCAAGTTACATTTTTATGATGGTTCTATTGGTAGTTATTCTCTTCTCATATTCTCACATTAAATGGAATAGGTGAATAAATATGATATGTTATTCTTAGATGTGTTATCAAATTTTAGGTCAGAACACTATGTTCCATACATTCAAAAAAGAGTAAATGTTCTTCATTTTCAGTCAGGAACAATTCTAATGTATTTATGTTCATATTAGTATATGATTCAGGAGTCTCAATCTCAATATTTATTGGAGTCTTTCATCTATAAAAGTATTCCCAATAAAACAATCCACTGATAAATAATCATGAAGATCATAGTATATTGGTAAAAAAAATTATTCCATAAATGCTTCTAAAGACATAATTATGAACATGATTGAGGTTGGATTAATATATTTAAATATATAATAATATTTTACATACCTTCTTGATATTTTTGATTAAATTTTACAATGTCAACATCTTTGGTGGAGATCACTTTTTTATGTGACACACTAAATTCTACGACCATTTAACTTTTACATGACTGCATCCTTGTCATAATTAAATGTTTCTTCCATTATTGGGATTTTCTTTTATTTCTTATACTCAATCATTTGTTCTAGTGGTCATTCTATTTGTAATTGTGATCGATCATTTGATTATACAATCAATCCAATACTGTTTAACATTTTACTTCTTTGTTATGGTCACTTAACTTTCTTTGGGATATTTCTAATAGTTGCGTGTTCACATTACTGTTTCTTTTAAATTTGAGATTACATGCATCGTCAAACCAGTAATCTTTTTGGTTGACTCCTTTAATTGATTTGGAACATAGACCAAGGTGATCATTTGAGATAGCGTGTGGTCACATGATTCTTTTTTATGCTCACTTGGTTCCATTGTCATTATATTATCAAAGTTTATTAGGTGTTCATAGGGTTTGATCACATATATTATGTTGTCAATTCCATACATAGACAAAGATTCCTAACATTCAATAAAATGAATTTACTTCCTAAAAAATAAAATATATTAGAATATACATAAGCATGATTTTTGATTATTAAAATATTGAATTGTTGAACTAAGCCAACCAAAATTTTTTTGAGGATTACTAAATTATAAATATAAGTTTATTTTATAAAATCAATTAAATATTTTACATTTATTTTTTAAATTAATAATTTACAGATATTATTATCTTTATTCATATATAAATATGTGTGTGTATGTGAACGTTTCTGAAAAACTCAAGGGGGGTGTGTGTATAGGTGAAATTTTTATATATTTTTGTATATACAACTATTAACAGTACATATAATATTAATGTTTTTATAATTTATATATATAATAATATAAAATTAATTACTGATATATATATTGTTTTATATAAATTAATATTTTCTTAAATATAATATTAATAATAATATATATAAATGAATATAGAATATTTGTAGTAATATACTCAGAAATTATTCTCAAATAAATGTGTGTGTGAGTGTGTGTTAATGTTTTAATAACCTCAGTACATAGGACACATTGTGTACTTGGTGAACTCAACACAAACTTGTGTATATCCTACTATATACAATACTAATAATAATAATTTTATTGAAATTTATATATCTTATAATATATATATAATGACATATAATAATTATTATATAAATTAATATTTCTATATAAATTAAATAATTTATAATTATTTAAATGTATATAGTAATAGTATTATACATAATAAGAATATAATAATAATTATATATTGTATTTATATTATATTTATTCTATTTTTAAAAATATATCTAGTATATTATATAAATAAATCCTTTACACTAAATAATAATGTATAGCTATATATATAAATATTATAAATTCATTGTTGGTATCTAAAAAAATATTTTCAATATGTTTTTTAAATGAAAATATTATTTTCAAATTTACTATTTATTTTATTTTTTAAAAAATATTTTATTCAATATTTTTGTTATTTATAATATACCGTTTTAAAAACATTATATATATAATATTATTCTCAAAATGAATTGATATATAGATACATCTTTAAAAATACTGTGAATGCATTTTTTAATCATTTAATTAAATTAAAGACATTATTTTCATAAAAGTATATAAATTTATATGCTGATAATTATTTTCATTATATTTATAAATACAATACATATTATTATTATCAAGACCCAAAAATATGTGTAATTGTGTGTACATAAATGTGTACATATATAAAAAATAATGCGATATGTGATATTGAATAACCAAATGAATATTCCTGTTATATAATGATATCTATATATATGTATATATATGTATGTATCTAACTATCTATCTACGTAGACTTTTTATTATATATTTATATTTTTCATTATATTTAATTTATAATATATATATATATAAATATTATATCATATAATAATAATTTATATATAAACATTTCACTGAAAACTATATATAATATCTTTATATATTTGAAATTTTGTATTCAATATATTTATATACTAATTTATATATTTTTTATCAATTTATTTTATAGTATATATATGTGAAATTATAGCCCACGGGGAATGGGTGAGTTGGTGAGTGGAAGTGTCATCCTGGCCCCAAGGTTCCAGGGTTGAGTCATCGCAAGGCAACGTGCACTATATGCCTTTATCACCTCTCGTGGGCCCCTCTACCCCGTGTGGAACTATCTTGAAAGACCGGGTGTCTTTACACCTGGGACTGTGGCTGGGGGAGTACATAAAGGCTCTTGGTGGTGGGTGACAGCCCACCTATACTATGTAACCCCTTGGGCCTAAAAACCTATTGTACATTGGAAAGGTCTCCTCGATGCACTAATAGGGAGAATATGGAAAAGCTCTCAGTTCCCAGCTCAAAATTGCCCTTCGAAAACCCTAATCTGATGAAAACTAATGAGGATTAACAATCCTCCCTCACAATCTCCTCTCCATGGAATTCTCGGATCTCATCTGGGATCTTCACTCAAAAGAAACGGTGAATCTGAAAAAAGTTGAACCTCCACAAGAAACGAATTTGAGGGTAAAGGGTATCTCTTTCCTTGAATCTTTGATGGGTACTGATCATACAAAGTTGACATCGACAAATTCAATAATGATTAAGAAAATGGATGATGGTCGTTTTTGTGTTGATGTAGATCCAGTCGTGATACAACAGAGATCTCAACTCTGTAAGTTCTATATCATTCGTCGTGTTGCATATCATAATGGTGATAAACCCTGGTATTTCTCATATTTAGAGCATAGAATTACTTCATGTTGGGGTTTCTCTAACCATAAATTGGTACCGCTTGGTAAAGGCTATTTCCATATCCTTTTCTCTTCACAATATGACCTTAATCGTGCCTAAAATATTGGAAATCTTAACCTGAAGCTAGGATTTCTTTTCTTCACTTAGTGGGACATTGCCTTTAATCCCAATTATCATAGGAATAATTTCTCTCAGGTATTGGTTAGGATTTACAACCTTAACTTTTTTTTGGCACCCGTAAATTCTGAATGATCTCTCTGTTTGTATTGGTACACCATTCATATTTGATCAAAGAACACTTAATGGGGACCTAGGTCTATATTCTAGGGTTCTGATTGAAGTTAACATGGAAACAAAACCCCCTTAGTCGATTACCTTCACTGCTAATGAATACAAAATGGTTGTGAACTTGGAGTATGAAAGGATACCCCCTTTTTGTGAGTTTTTCAAAATATTAGGTAAAATAGTTCACAATTGTAGGATGGTTCATATTAAACCTCCCCAACCAAACTATATTGGCTTGAAGAAGTTAAAATGCATAAGAGGGAGAAGGAAACTGTTTTTGATAAACATGAAACACCACATAAAAAGGAGGAAAATGGGTTGTCAAGTCCAATCCCTTTGGACAACTGGAATCTAAAAAAGGAATATCATGGGCTGACCTGGATGAAGATCAGGAAATTGAAACTATTGAGGAAGATATTAGAAATCATATTGAAGATGATTTCCTAGGTATAATCTTACACAAACAATCTGATTTGGATCTAGTAGGTCCTACTTCAAAGGATTTTTCTCCTTTGAACCTCCTTCTGAATAAATCAAGCATTGATCCATCTGATCAGTGTAATAAGATTCATGACCACTCAAATTTATCTAATAAAGAGAATAGTCCCCCCTCTGATAACCAAGTCTCTTCTTCTGAAAACACTACCCTAGATGCATTTCCCTAATTTGGAAAATAGGATACAAATAGACAGGTTGAACAGGATTATAGGGCTACCCTACTGTCCTCCCTGAGTAGCTGGGATAGAATGCAGGAATGTAGGGAGATCCTCCCAGAACAGCCTAGGAGGATGAACATTTGTCCTCCCTCTCCAAGATTTCTTGCTTCCTTGGATATTTAAACAACTTCATTGTAGGATTCCAATGGGCACCGAGTAGTTTCTCCTTTAAACAATCATATTGTCTTAGGCACTATCACCTAAGGTGAGAAAGATATAATTTTTTGGGCATTTTCAGTGCTTCTATCCACCCTATGGCCCCTCAATCATTGCAGGTTAAACACAGTAGTACTCTAAGGGAGACTTCTTCTGGAATCTCAACAAGGTCAATGACCTCGGGATCTAAAAAGAAAGGGGACAAACCCTCCAAAAAAGGTACAAATAAATATGTTATACTAGAATTGTCATGGGATTTCCAACCCTGACACCTTTAATGTATTATAAATGTTTATTAATACTCACTGCCCTGAACATTTTTTTATAGCTGAACCAAAAGTCAATTATGCCTCTAGATTCAAACATTCATCCCCTTTGGTTACTCTTTCCTAGGGGCTTGGAGTAATGTTATATATAATGGATCATTATGGTTATTTCCTCAATCTTCTATGAATAATGTTAGTGTGTACAATAGCTCGAATCTAGATGTTACATGTGATTATATTTTTGAGCATGATCATGTTTACACAACTTTTGTTTATCCTTGTAATAGATACCAAGATAAGAGATCTCTTTGGAAAGAGCTTACTCCACTCAGTAACACTATCCATAATCCTTGTTTTATAGTTGGGGACTTTAATGCTATTTTAGCTCCTATTGACAGTGTAGGCCCTCCACATGCCTCCATCTCCACTATGGATTTTAAAACATTCATTGAACTTAATAACTTAATAGAGGTTAGTCTAATGGGTGATAAATTCACTTTGTATAGAAAATAATATAATAGGATGGTGGCTATTAAACATTATAGGGCTTTAACTAATGACCATGCCCTAGATAAATGGGATAACATTTCTAGTATCATTCTTACAAAGAATGCTTCTGATCACCATCCCATCTTAGTTAGCTTTTCCTATAACATTATAAAAACTAGGACCCCTTTTAGATATAACACTACTTGGTCCGCTAACATAAACTTTATGAAAATCATCACAAACTCCGAGGATAATACGCATATCCATAATGATGTGTTTGCTTTCCTGGTGAAATTGAAAATGCTTAATAAAGTCCTCAAAAACTAGTGAAAATCTAAAACAAGTGAAATAAACAATAATATCACCCTTCTGGAAAAAGAACATACTCAAATTTTAAAGGATGGAACCTCCTCTAACTTTTCTCGCGACTCCCTACATGAAAGAAAAATTTCCTCTAAACTAATCACTCTGATCAACATTAAGGATAACCTAAAAAAGAAAATAATGAAATAAAAATGGATTAATGATGGGGATAGGAATACTAAATTCAAAAATGCGCTCTAGAGAGTTAGAAAAGCCTATAGGCCTCTGGAATATCTTAGAGAGGGGGAGAGATTTTTGTCACTGGGGAAAGCATTTCCAATCATGTGATATCTTACTTTCAAAATATCTTCAATGGAACTGTGATTGATAAAGATCTAATGCCTGATGTCATTTCCATGATGGTTACTGATGAATAGAACTCTTTGATTAATTTCATTCCTTTTGACCATGAAATTAAAGACACAGTCTTTAGCCTAAACTCAGATAGTGCTCCTGGACCACATGGTTTTAATAATGGGTTTTACCAAAAACACTAGGATGTGATTCAGGATGATGTATGTCGCATGGTCAAAGCATTCTTTTCCAGATGCATTCTTCCTCATCGATTAAATTCTAAATTCCTAGTCCTTATCCCTAAAACTGAAATGCGGATGAATTACACATATTCAGGCCCATTGCTCTCATAAACTCTCACTTCAATATTCTCACCAAATTAAATTCCAATAGAATTGCTGCTATTAGTAATAGAATTTTCTCTTGGAATAAATTTGGCTTTATAAAATGAAGATCAATTCAAGACTGTATTTTTCTTTCCTCTGAATCCACAAATCTCTTAAAAAAATCAAGGAGTGTTTCCATTAAACATTACATTGAAAAATCTTTTGATACTATCAATTGGAATTTTATATATAATATATGTATGCAGTTTTTCTTCAATTATAAATTTATAAACAGAATCCAAACACTTTTTAATTTGGCCCATATTTTCATCCTCGTTATTGGCTCCCCTAAAGGTTATTTTAATTATTCCAAGGGAGTTAGAAACGGTGACCTTGTTATTGGCTCCCCTAAAGGTTATTTTAATTATTCCAAGGGAGTTAGAAAAGGTGACCCTTTCTCAGCTATTCTTTTCTCAATTCCTGAGGTCTACTTGAGTAGACTGCTTACTCAATATATTGAAAAAGGTAACATCAAACCTATCTCTACCTCAAGAAACGTGAATTCCCCCTCTAACCTTCTACATGCTGATGAAATTATTCTTTTTATTCATGGGGACAAAAGAAATGTTAATAATATTAAATCAATCCTTCTTCACTACAAAGTGGTTTATAATCAACACATTAACTTTCACAAATCATACATTTACTTGGGTAAATACTTTCACTCTAGTAGGAAACTCAACATCACTGATACCTTAGGTGTTAAGAAGGGATTACTACCCTTCACTTATCTTGTTGTTCCCATCGTCTAGGGTAGACCCAAATCTTCTTACTTCTCCCACATCGTTGATTAAATGATATGAAACCTTTATTCTTGGAAGGGTAAGAACCACTCGATGACTGGGAGAATATTTTTTTTTAAATCAACTATTGTATCTAAATTGGTTTACTATATTATGATTTAAAATGGTCTAAGAGTCTCCTAAAGCACATTAATGTTTGTATTAAGAAATGTTTTGGACTGGGAGTACTCTGGAGATAAAACTGGTTACTGTCCCAAGGGCCACTTGCTGCAAACTGATTGATAAAGGGGCAATTGGTATTGATAACCTTTAAAATTTTAATGAAGCTCTTCAAGCCAAGCTCATGTGGAACCTCATTCATAATTACTATCCCTCCACTGATTTTCGTAGGGCTCAATTTCTTAACAAGCTTAGAAATGACCATTATCACTTTCTCATATCCTCTATTTGGACCTCCATTAAAAACACCAAAACTTCCATTATGAAAAATTCCAGATGGATGGCTAGCAAAGATTCAAATTTCAATTTTTGGTTAGATAACTACACTAGCGCTCCCATGATCTCATTAATGCATAATTTCCATCATGTACTCCACACCAACGACACCATAAGGAACTTAATGCATTTTTAAAACCCTTTTTTACCTGAGGATATCAAACACATTTTTGAAAGTTATCCCTTCACTAATACGGATGACTTTCTTATTTGGGAAACTACTCACAATGGGGTGCTTAACTCTAAAAATTACTACAATCACTTGTTCAACAATGATGACAATAATTTATCCTAGTTAAAAAACGTGAATAAAGCGTGGTCAAAACCCTAGAGATTCACTCTATTTTGGCGTATCTCCCATGGTAAAATCCCCACGGATACCTGCTTACAATATTTCGAGATTAATCATTATTCTAAATGTTGTATGTGTAACCAACATCTATAAGATATTAATCACCTATTTCTTTATTATGATATGGAAATGTCTCTTTGGCATTATATTTTTGTCATTTTTGAGTGCATATGGTTTTTTTGTAGTTCGATAACCTCATAGCTACAGAGGTGTATGGACCTACCTGACTCCCAAAATATCATGAATCATTTTATCGCAGTTGTAGCAGAGCTTCTTCAAGTGATCTGGTATGGTATAAATGATCTAACATTTCGTAAAAACTCATTAAAGCTTAATGTAGGTAAAGTGAGAATTCTCATCGTGATATGGGAGGAAGCATCGATAAAAAAGGATATTTGCAACAACTAGTTTTGCGCCCTTGGGATTCTTAGGCATAATGGGGTGGATGGGAATTACCCTGGCCCTATATCTACTTTTGATGTATTTTGGAAGCCCCCTCCCCTAGGATGGATTAAAATAAATTTGGATGGTTCCTCGAAAGGCAACTCTATCCCAGTGGATTGTGGAGCCATCTTCAGAAATCACCTTGACCAATCGCTCAGTTAGTTCTATGGATATTGAGGTTTTGCTTCTTCATTAGAAGCCGAGATGATGAGTATTATCCATAATCTCTAATTCTCCAAGCTACACAACTGGAACAATATATGGATTGAGTGTGACTCCACTACTATTGTCCAGGCCATCTTGAATGGTACCATTCATCCTTCTTGGATTCTCACTGTGTGCTGGATGGACTACCCAAACTCTCTTTCAGATATCAATTTCATCGTCACACATACATATCGTGAAGCAAAAAAAGATTGCTGATGGGCTTTCTAATATGGGTGTTGCTCGCGATATTATATGGAGGGATGATCTTCCTCCCGAGTTAATATTTCTTTATGTTAGGGATGTAAACAAAATTCCATATTTCAAACTTTTGTAACCCTTTGTTTTCATCAATAAAATTTTTGTTTTTTTCATTGACCAGAATACTACCTTCTAAAAAAATTATATTTATAATTATAATTATGTATATAATTTCAAATAAGTATAAAAGAATAAATAAATGTATAAATGATTAAAAAATATATAAATTTTATGTAAATAAATATCTACAATTATTATTATATAAATAAAATTTAATAATATATTAATATATATATAATATATTATGCAATGTGCTCATTATTTATGCTAAAAGAACTGAGAAATGGTTTCTTTTATCGGTGCAATGAAAAGCATTGAAAAAGGGTGTCCTTTATTAGGTTTTATAGCATTGATAAGGGTTATAGTTATCATCACTATTTTATTACATATAATTAAGTTCCCATTGTCAATATTTTTGTTACTGATAAAATGTAGCATTATATTTTTACAGAGTGTTTTCATGAATAATGTTTCTGACACACCTTATTCTTGCATGTTTTGAGTCAATGCATGCCTATTTTCCAAAGGTTGGTGGTCACAGTGATATACTAGGGAATATTTTGTTTTCATATCAATCTATAGGATGGGGTGCAAGATCATACCTTATGGTGTATTATTACACATTTTGGGACTCCCTTAAAGATTTAATACATGTTCATGAATCCTTCCCAAATAGAATATAGGCCGACCTTAAAAAATTGATTAACTAACCTCATGAATTTCAGATGTTGTAGGACATAGGGTTTATACTATCTCTCATTTGGACCAATTATATGGTAACTCTATTTTCTAAAGTTGTATAACTAGGTACTCTAGATATTATCTCTTTTATAGAAACAAAAATGTTTCTACCGCTCATCCTATTATGATAATCTTGAGAGATAACTTTTATTAAAAATAAAATTCCTTCCATAACCTCATTTTAATGCATGATGTGATACATTGGAATAAATGGACCATGGGATCCTCCATTCATTTTTCGTATACTCACTTCACAATGATGTTGATAGGTGATGTTAGAGAGCTTCTATGTAACCATATATAGATTATTTACATCTATCTTTATATCCTATCCTACTGAGACCGCAAAAGGTAGATACTCTATCATATCACCATAAGTTTTTCTTTATGCCTTTGATTTAAATAAAACTATTAAAAAAACTAATCATGCTATGATTTTCCTCTGCAAAAAACCATTTATAACTACATGTTTTTTTTGTGGGATTCTCCATAGAATACAAAATATATTTCTTCGTTAGAGCTTCAAAGAGTTGGATTATTAAGACTTATTCTCCATAATTTTTGTTCAACAAAAGCATAAATCCCTTACTATTTGAAATGACCATTGAAAGAACATTTCATCCATGATAATTTGTATCCTTAACATTTAAATCCAACTTAACCTCATGGAATTCAATTTCTAAAATCATCTAAAATCCTTTCCCTTTTGTATCCTTTTGGTTTTAGATCTTCCCCTTTTTCTACATGGGGAAAGGTTATTGGGTCCCATTAATTTACTTGAAAATTTGGTTGTTTTGGTTTGGGTGATTTTGGTATTTCTCTTACACTATCTATTTTTTCCTTTGTTAGTAGGAAATATCTTTGATATGTTCCCTACTTTCCTCCATTTTTTGTTACATAGAAAAAATTATTCACTATGACTATACTCCTCATAGTTAGAACATTATTGAACATGGAAATCAAGGAAATTGGTTCCCTATAAATGAAAAATCTTTCCAATTTCATACCCTTCTTCTTCACTCCCTTCAACTGTTATCTTAACAACAAAAAACTTCCTTTTCCGTCATTGAACAATAGATTCCCATCATTCATTATTTATAGTGGAATATTATACTTTAAAATTAAGGAGATTTTTATGTTTAATAAAATGGGGAGGATCCAAATATTATTGTTTATAATTAGAATCCTTCTCCATTCCACATTGCATGCCCCTAGAAATGGTTTAATCCCCATTTCTCTCAGAAGTTTTAGATACACCCTTTGAAACCGGAGGCATCAATTTGTTTGTACATGAAGAAAATATTGCTAACCAAATATGAGAATCACTCATCACCTCACACTCCTAAACACCTAAGGGATAAAAATGTCAGATCCCATAACATACAAAGTATCATTTTCCTAAACTAGAAGACATATAATAAATATAAGACTTATTAATTAAACCATCCCTCAAAAAGAAATAATAAGTTCCTTGCATCGTAGCCTTCACCAATTTATATATCATATTATCAATGCCTATATTTTTTACCACTTTAGTCAATTGAATTGACTCTTCCTCCAAAACATAACTTCTAGGAAGTTTTTTGTTACATATTGACATAAAAATCATAAGAAAAAAATAAAAACTAACAATTATTGATTACTATTTTATAGAAAATTAGTTTCCTAAACCTATAATCTTCCAAGATGACACTCTATATTGTGTGGTCAACTTCCTATTAGGGAGTTCATTGTGGAGAAAGATTATTTCAGAATTATACTTCTCATTCTTCATCAATAATTACAGTGGATGGATGTCTTCTTCTTCATTTGGAAACCTACCCATCCAACTTTTTAGAATCTGAAAAAATTGAAGTAAAAGTTTGTGGGAGATTTTCCAATGGTTGGTGAACCACCCCAAACAAACATTTCCAACATTGATTATTTCCTCTATAAAACAAGATTTTTTAATAAATATAACTTGGTATCCTCCAATGTTTGATCCAGAGAGAATTAAATGATCTGACAACTTCTCTCTTGGATGTAGGCAATCATTTCCCAAACATGATAAATATTGTATGTTCTTCATTTAATTACCTATTTTTTATGAACACAAACTTCTAATTCCCCCAAAAAGTGGTATTCGAGCCATGAGGGTCAAAATGAAGACGTACATATAAAAGTTTCAAATGAACAAAAAATTAAAGGTGATTAAATAAAATTGTGGATAGATCTATGAATAGATTTGTGAGACAACCAGTGCCACAAATAGTGTCGAAATGGAGCTGAAATGAAGCAGGTAGAGGTGGTAATTGTTTTGGTGAAACCCTAGGTGCTACAATACCACCATGTCAGAGAAGAAAATATTATTTACACAATTCTAAATTTTCCAAAGGGTTTTCTGGCCACTCTTCCAGCAAGCCATGTCAGCACCACCTAATATGATGATCTAAAGTGTTGAAAATGTATTCTCTATATCATGGCCAATCGGAGTCCATTTTCAAGGTTCTAATAGTCATTTATAGATATTTTGACCATTCTAGATGCATCCTAATGGTTATATTTTTGAAATTCACATTTTATCAATAGATTACAGTACTAGTAATATGATTAAGATTACCGCTTTTAATTATGTGATCTGGAAACCAAAATGGAGGATATTTTATATCATAATAATTTGTGGAAAATAAACTTTGATAATTCTAATAGAATTACAATGAAAATGAATGTATCATGAGTTAAATTTGTGGGGAACATGTAATCCAATATCCTAATAGTAGATATAGAGTGGGTCACACTAAATAAGATATGTACTTAAAAAATAAAATTTTGGATCAACAAAAGTATCATTCATAATTTTTAGAATAAACATGATTCCTCTGTTATTTAGAGAAAATTAGAAAGCATGTATGTAAGGAAAACCTTTTAGTATAAATAAAACCATATACACCACCTTTTCATCATGAATTAGAAATATGGGACAAATATATTTTAGCACTTGAGAGAGTTCCAAGGTACCACTGATTGGCTAAATTCCATGAAAATGATTATTAATGATGAGTTGTCGGCACTATTGATGTTGAGTTATTTTCCAAAGATGTGGGGCACAATAGTTTCATAATTAAACAAGTAAACTCAAGAAGGAACTCTTACCATGGAAATGGTGGAATATATAATGATAAATGAATAAAACATAATAAAAAGTTAAGGCAATATTCTTGAATAAGAGGCTCTTATAACTAAAATACAAGGGAAGAATAAATAGTAGGGAATAAGGAATGGAAGAGAACCATGTGAATTTATCATATAAATAAGGAGGTGATATAAATCCCAATCAATATATGACATGAAGTTCCACCATAGTGGTAATCCTAGAAATTTCATCTAGGAGTGGAGAAGGTAGAAGGAAGAGAATTGGAATAAGGAAGGTATGACCCCAATGATGTGAAGTTGTGAATAAATAAATAATTATTTTTTTAATAAAATATAATCCGATCAATCTTACAAGCTGAGACTTGACATGGAAGATTGATTCCAGTGTATCATACCGTTTCACATCCAGAAGAGATTTCTTCTCATCTTACAGTTAAGGGTGTTTCATACATGTGAACATGGGAAATGATGGTGCATCAAAAATTACTAGTATTGGTAATATTTATTGGAGACAAATATTAGATTCATGTTATTATTTAAGGATATTATACATGTTCATAGTATTAAACTAAATCTAATATCCATCGGAATGCTTGAAAATGATGGATGTGTACATTCCTTCGATGGTGGAAAATTGGAATCGTACCAAGGTAACATGGTAATTGATAATGTGTATAAAAATAAATTTATTTTTCTCATATATGTTAGAGTGTGTGGAGGAGAAGTAAATTTAGTTAGAAAAATATGTTCCTACATAATTTTTTTATAGGTGACTAGGTCACATCTACAAAAGATTAATCAGCATTCTCTCTAGGAAGGATATTTTTCCAAGAATTAAATGTAAACATTTAGATACTTGTATTGATTGCATCCAAGGATACCAACATAGTGTATCATATTTTGGTTATATACCCACCATAAAATAAAATTTATATGATTTTTTTCACATTTATTTCTTTTTGATGAGAACTAAATCGATGGGACATGCCATTTATTTTGATACATTCATAGATGATCATTATAGAAAATTATGGGAAATTTTAAAAACTGAATATCAAGTGACAGATGTTTTCAAGTAGATTTTCGTAAAGGTGGAAAAAGAAACATGTAGGTGGTTAAAATGTGTGTGAGTAATTAATGGAGGACAGTAACATGGTCTATTTGAGGAATGCTTCAGGATTATCAGCCTCAAGATCAAAATATCAATTCTAAATACACGTTATTACAACAGTGTTGATCAAATGATGAACATAACCATTTTTGAGAGAGTTAGGTGCACATTCTGAAATTAAAAGCTTCCAAGAACCTTTTGGAGGGAGGCAATGGGGGCCACAGTTTATCATATAAAACTTTATCTATCAGTTCTACTAATCTAATATTTTATGGAAATAGTTTGGATAGGTAAATATGTTTCTTACAAACACTTAAGTGTACCTGGCTATGTTGATTTTTTTCACACCCAAAAAGATTAATAGCCAAAGCTGGATAGAAAGGGAAAATAGTGTATCTTTCTGGGATATGCTCATAATGAGTTTTGATACCAACTTTAGGATTCTATTAGTAGGATGAGCATCAGAAAAAGATATGTGGTGTTTCTTAAGGATTGAACAATTGATGATTTTGAGAATCGAAAAAATGTAGAGAAGTTACTATCTGAGGAAATTCTATAAAATATGGAACTATTCTCAACACAATCAATACCAGCTAGTGTGAGAGAGATATGATATATTGATGATACATCAATACTAGATAATATGTCTCTATCTGCTGATATGTCTCCATAATATGATATTCTAGAACAGATTCCCCATGAAGGGAAATTAAGGAGATCCACCAAAGAATGAAAATCAAGTCATAGATACACATCACATGGGTATTTGATTCTCACTATTAGGGAATGACCAGACAGTTATGATAATGCAATCAGGATTTAATTGAATATGGATTTCAAGAAGTCCAGGAAAGTGGATATGGTATCCTTGAATATGAACTGTAAATTTGATTTGGATTAATTACCATAAGGAAGGAAGGCACTCAAGAACAAGGGGGTGTATATAATTAAAGGATAAAATGATTGATCACAGTTGTTCTATAGATCCAAAATTGTTGTGAATGGATTTGTTCTGAAGAAAGTTATTGACTTTGATGAAAAAATTTTAATTGTTGTTAAAATTTCTTCTATTAGAGTTGATATTGGACTGGTGACTACTATAAACCATGATGTTTGACAACTAAATGTTAAGAAAGTGTTCTTACATAGTGGTATTGATGACGATATATACATGAAGTATCCAAAGTGATTTTAGGTTAAAGGGATGAAAAATATAGTATGAAAACATAAGAAAAGTTTTTATGTTTAGAAATTGGCATAGAGGAAATCATACATAAAATTATACTCATTCAGGGTTGACAAATGAGTATATAAGGATGATTGTTGGTCATAATGTTTTCATCATACTGTTTTCTAATGGAAATTTTGTTATCATGTTGATTTATGTTGACGATAAGATAATTATTATAAGAGATATCACCATGATTAATAGATTGAATAAGGATTTAAACAAGTGTTTCGAAATGATGAACTTTGGATATGCTACTGAAATTCATGGTATGATGATTACTCATGATAGGATGAGTCGTTATATTTAGCAATCCTAGGAGCGATAAATTGAGATGGATATTTAAAGGTTTAATGTGATAAAGGTGAAACACGTTATCACTACACTTGGGAGTTATTACAATCTCATGAAAATTTATAGTACATTGACTAAATAGGAGAAAGAAGAGAAGGAAAAGGTCCCTTATCAGTCATTATTTGGTAGTATAATTTTCTACAGGGTGTGTATTAAACCTAGTATTTATCATACTATTGGCGTTGTTATTATATTCTTATCAAATCCAAGAAATGAGCCTTGAATAGTGGTCAAATGGATATTGAGGTATCTATAAGGTATAGTCTTATCATTGTTTATGTTTTGAATGTGGAAATCTTATTTTGGAAAGATACATTGATGCCGATATGGTCGGAGATGCAGACACTAGGAAATCTATATATCGGTACCTCATATCATTTGTTGGGTAGAATTGTCAAGGAAATCACAACTTCATAACTGTGTTTTATTATATATCATATATTAATATATATCATAGTCATTGAGAGATAAAATGAGTTGATGTGGATGAAGAATCTTTTAAATGAGTTGGTACTGATTCATGAGAATTATGTTCTCTATTATGATAGCCATTGAAAGATTCATCTAAGAAAGAACACAAAATTTAATTCCGGGTGAAGAAACATCAATGTGTGATTCCAATGTATCTAAAATGTATTGGAAGAAATATTTTTGAAATTTGGGAAAATCCATAGCAATGGTAATGGGTTGACATTAGGAAGAAGGTTCTACTGCAAGAGAAGTTGGATACATGGAAGGATATTATAGGTCTAACTTCTATCCCAAATTGATTTTTATGGGGATATTTTTGTGAGCCACTCCCAATTAGGGATTTTATTATGGGGAAAACTTCTATTAGTAGGCCACTTCTCTTGTGTTGGAAAAAACTGTAGTGGGAACTATCTTCTTCTTCAGTTGGGGAAATACCTAGCCAACATTGTTATAGATAAAAACATTAAAGAAACCGTGGTGGGAGATTTTTCAAGGGTTAATGAACCAACCTCACTAACCCCTTTTATTTTTGATTATTTCCTCTATGAAATGGGATAAAAATTCTATTAATCAGTTTAAATTCTGATCTTCCAATATTTGATCTGGAGGAAATAAGAGAACTGGCCCATTCTCCTGTGGACATAGGAAACCATTACTAAACCACCTAAAATAGTGTGTGTTCTTCATTTAATTGTATGATTCTATTTTTTTTAATTTATGTTGACCTTTATTTTCCCAACATTGATGATTTTGGGGATTGGTTTAGAAACATCAAACTCAACACATATACAACTCGTTAAAGGGTGATTTGTCTATGGGTTTGGGAATTAAACCATATAAAATTCCCTAATGACTTACCAAACATATTAAAAACTGAGGGGTTTTAGATTGGAAGAGTAAATGTATTATATAATACCTAGAATGTAGATATTAGATCACCCTTGTGCAATTTGTTGTTGAAATACCACCCGAATAGAATTAAACCAATGTTTTAAAAGGACCTTAGGCCTCTGGAACAATACAACCTAAAGTTATCTATATCAGGGAGTTGAATGAGAATATGTCAATCATCACATATTCCGAACACTGCTTTATTGATTAATACATAGATTAAATTATTAATCTCTTAGGGTCGATGAAGATCAATCCTAGATACCAACTAATGTATGTGTAGTTTCAAATATTCCTCAAATTCAAATGGGGAGATCTTCAATATGAGGTATCCCTCAATTAGAGTACATATGTGAAGACCTAACATGGTTCAATTGAAATTAATAAGGGATCCATCCTCTAAAACCCCCTCCTTTACTGATGATGGAGGGCCATTAAGAACCACCACTAGGGTCTGGGGCATCACCACCATTGGGGGAATACAGTTAAAGGAATTTCTATATCCATTCAAGGAGGCATTGAGTTCATGGAAAATTAGGATATAGGTTTTATAGAGTTGGTATAATTCCTATGAATGGGGATTCCAATATATATATGAATGAAATAAGAAAACATGTAGTGCTTTTCTACTTGATGGGACATGTAATACCATTTATAGTCACATGATAAAGACCATAATGATATCTTTTAAGGTCTTACATCCATGAATCCTTCAAAGAAGTTTAAAGTCATTCAATGTTGACTAATATCATTGGAAAAGATTGTATCTTTTTATGATAAGGTATGATGTAATATTATTCTCCTCACATATAGAATTTTGATAGGGTTATATTTATTTCAAATTTCAATCCAAAAGGGTATTTTATGTTCTTCACATGAGGAATGATTGGTCCTCCTATTCTATTCACAAATTGTGGAAGGTTTTTTATGCTCATTACATAAGAAAGATGGTTATTTTTTGTAGATATAGATTTTTTATGGAGTGATGGTATGATAATGTTTTTAATATTGAACCATAAGAATAAATACTATGTATCTTATTAGAACAATAATAAAAAATCATAGAGTTTGAGTTGCACAATTTACTATTGTGTGGTAGGAAATGTCGCAGTATTTTAACAACACACGGAAAAGGATACTAGTTGAAAGGCACAAATAAATGGTTTGGTTTTCAATTAACACATTAGTTATCCTTCCTATTTTACTTTGATAGGAGATCAAGGGCAATTTGTTTTTGGGAAACCACGAAGAGGGCCAAAACTCAATGAATTATATAAAACCATGTGGAGAATATTCACTCATTGTGTTTGGTAAATAAAAGAGGATTATCTTGTCTCATGTTCTATGAGGAAAATAATATGAGTATCTCGACTCAATGTTTATTTGTAAAAATAAGATTATAATCTCAACCAAAGAAGTATGAAGAAATAAGGTGGAGTATCTCAACTCAATGATTTACAGGGATTATGGTAGGGGTTGTAATTATCATAACCCATCATTGATCTTTCGTGGAATGTTGGGGAAAATAAACCTTAGTATAGAACAATTTTCACTCTGGTCGATGAATTAAGTGAAGTGGGTGCTAAGGTAGGTGACCTAGATGATGTGGTGTGTCACGACCCGTCCTCGGGGCCCGTGTTGTGACTACCCCAAGCCCGCCTTCTGTAGGACAGGGGCTGGCGACTAGCACCAAAGGAGTAAATTCCCATAACTGGGAAGGCATTGCCTTTATAAAACTAAACAAACCACCACAGAGTGCAAGCAGAAGTAAAACACTAAGTACAAAATAAAGTGCTGAAAAGTAAATGGGCCAGAATACAAACCCAACTGAAAGTACAACTACAATTGAACGAAAGTACAATAGAAAAGACAACAGCTAGAAGAAAGGAAGCAGCTCCTGGGTCATCCTCCTCAGATCCTACCTGAAGGGTAGGTACAAATAGCACAGCTCCTGGGTCATCCTCCTCAGATCCTACCTGAAGGGTAGGTACAGATAGCACAGCTCCTGGATCATCCACCACGGATCCTACCTGAAGGTTAGGTACAGATAGCCTCAACAACGCACTTTCCCATCAACATCCTCCAAGTATCATCTCACTGTGATGTCCAGCTCTAGATACTGACTCGTCGTGAGGTCCACCTCCGGGTATTGTCCAGTCTTCGAACACTCGGCCTCCGTCAGCACTTCCTGTCGTTTGCAACCAACACAACGAGGTGCGGGCATAGCCCGTGCATGGGTGAGTATAACGATACTCATTAGGGACCCCGACACCCTCATGGCCTCACTAAATCCAATAAAGATAACCATAAAGAAGATCAAAAATAGATAACCTCTACTTAGGTATATGCCCATACATATACCTAAGTTATCAAGTAACCCATCTCAATCATGAGGAAACACAAAGATTATGAAATCAACGGATAACCACTACCCATGTATATTCCCATACATATATCTAAGTTATCAAGTGACCCATCTCAATCATGAGGTAAACACAAAGGTCAAAGTCTCAGCTCAAACCAGGATTTTAATTATCGAAACCGTAACTGCTAAAAAGCCCCGTCTTTGGAGTGTACAGTGGTCCTGTCACGACTTCGAGGTACTGTTCACTAACCTAAGACTGCTGAGGTACTCCTCCTGTCAAGTACCGTAGTTCAGCCACCCAAACACAATAGTGTTTCCCACCAGGGTATGCCACCAAAACACAGTAGTGCACACCCCCTAATAGCCTGCAGAGGTACTCTTTGGACGAGTATCGCGGGTATGAATTGTCACACAGGTAGTGCTCCATCAGCCATGGGTCTGCACCCAAACGAAGTAGTGATCCATCTACTGGGCTAGTCGACTCACTCCAAGTCAAGTCGGTCAAGCATTCGTCAGGTCTCAGTCAGCTACACGGTCTTCGTACTTCGCACGCTCGTCTCTGGGAGGGTCCGCTCCACGAGCTACAAGTTCATACTCCTAGTATCTCAAGGTCCCACGAAGAAGTATCTCAAAGGACCACCTCGTCATAGGGGTCTCAACGCAACAGACGGCGCGTCAATCAGACGCCTGGTCTGTGAGTTAATTAGCCTTTTCATCCCAGGGGCCTGGTTGGTTTCTTGGGTAGACCAACCCGACCGTATCTCAACTGTACCCCGAACTCTCATAGGGTATACTCAAAGGGACTTTTTCTCAACAAGATCACCAACGACGCTGACGGTTCGTCAAACGGACGTCCAGTTTGAAAGTTATCAGCTTTTTCGTTCCCGGGGCCTGGATGGATTTCAGGTACAATCCAAATCAGCCACTATCCAACTGCAATCAAAACTAAGGCGACATATTCCAAAAGTTCCGCCTCATCAAGAGGAATACATCAAAGTCGATGTCACATCAATCGGACATCCGGAGCTCAAGATATAAGTGTTTCCGCTCCGAGGGTCCTGTTGGTTTTGTATCCGAACCAACCCGGCCATACTAAAAGTTCTCCAAAACCTTGAGTGTAATATACTGAAATGACCGTCTCGATCCATGGATTGCATCGCAGTTAATTTTGCGTCGATCAGAGGTCCATGGCCCAATATTTGGGAGTTTTAACAGAAACTGCCCGAAAATAGGGGGTTCGGGCCCGGTCTGAACTGGCCCGAGACCCCCTGGGTCGGGCCGAACTGGGTCGACCCGAACCGGGTCCAGGTCTGGCACAAAAGGGCGCGGCCCAGCCGGCTGGCCTCACCGCGCTGTCGCGGCCGCGTGCGGCTCGGTTGTCCGGCTGAGCGGACAGGGGGGTGCGGTTGCACCCCGTGTGGGGCCACTCCATGCCAGTGATGCGGTGACCCGCCGCGTCTCCCTCGGTCCCGCGCGGCCGCGGGACCAGCCGACTCCCGCCACGGTGGCCCTCCCCAGCGGCGCGCCGGCGGTGTTTTCCGCAGACCACCGGACACACTCCGGTGGTCCGTTTTGCTCGCCGCCTTCGCCAACGGTCTTCCTGGGACCCGACCATCACTGCGGAGGCTTCACATTTACCTTGCGGCCCTGTTTGTCGTCGCCAGTCAATCCGCGCACAACGATCAACAAGAGGAGTCTTCGAATCACCTCTGCGGCCCCGACTTCGGACACGGTTTGGTTCAGCCTCAACGGCGTGGCGCGACGGTGTCGCGCTTCTTCGTCACGTTCTTTTTGGTTTCCGTGTGGTGCTGTTGCACCATGCCGCCTTTGTTCCTGCCACAAGGAATCAAGACAACAAAGGGTGAGGAGAGTTGGTCGTGTTTGTGCGGTCCGACCTCCTCCCATTAAGTAGGTAACAAATGGGCCAAAAGACGAAGAACGAGAAGGAATATTCACGAACAAAAGAAATCAACCCAAACAGTTTTCCTCGATAATAAATATTCCCTACCCGCAAAAGAAATCATTTGCGGATCAACTTGAGAATGATTTTATCCAAGTTCTTTGTTTTAGAAGGAATGAACCACGAGAATAAAAACTTACACAAATTAATTCCCTACCACAAACATTGTCGTCGAACGAGATTTTCCACGGAAAGGGACGTCGCGGAAGAAGACTCCGTAAGCATCATCGGCGTTACGGAGAGAAGGATTAATGGTGTCGCGGTACACAGCGTCACGTGGTCGATCTCCGAGGATTCAATGTTCTTGTCGAACTTCATCAGAGGTCGGCGTTCTTCGCGTTCTTCGACAAAGAACGAAGAACTTCGAGACTTTGAGTCGTTCTCTCCAAACTCCTCCCGCACAACCAAAGCAACCACAATAAAATAAGGGTAACCTTATTTTATTACTCACGCCAAACGTTTTAAAATTTAAAAACAAATCAAACAATTAACTCAATTAATTGAAACGTTTTAAACATCCCTATTAATAGAGGAGTTTATTATAATGTTTAAACGCAAGAGTTGACTTCGTTTAATAGGGGTGCGGGTGTGTTACCTTAATCAAGGGTGGGGGTTTCGTGGAAGTTGAAAAGTTGGGGCTCGTGTGGGCCCCACCCCAAAAATATCCTACCAAGTTGGTACGATATTGTGGGTCCCACATCATCCACTTAACTTAGGATAAGCAAAGTAAAATAAAATATCGTTTGCACCACTTTTATTTCATTCCTTAACGTTACCCCAAATATTAAAAACCACACCCGAGAAAACGCAACTCCGGAAAAGGAATTTCTAAGCAATTACCGGTGCTACGATTCCACCGGTGCCTTCAGATTTAAATTCTGAGCACCGGTTCAAAAGTTAGTTAAACCCTCTTGTTCGTTCACTAAACGTACTCGAGATAAACTTCAGAAAATTATTCCGGGCACCCCGGGCCTCGGAATCAGGTGCCGTTAGAAAACTCATTCTTATAAAATTCCAAATAAAATTAAGAAAAAAAATTCATTCAAAATTTTGGGTCTTTACATTACTCCCACCTCAGGGATTTGCGTCCTCGTAATGCTTTAACACAAACTAGGATTACAAAAACGGTATTGAGCACGCATCTGAGCCTCCCACTCTCATGTTCTCACCTGGAGGTTCCCGTACTGCCAGTGAAAGTGCACCCAAGGAATCGACCGTCCTCGTAGGATCCACTCATGTCAATCCTCAATCCCCAATGGAACCATCACAAAAGTCACCTCATCGCCGACGTCCAGCTCCTCATGGTCGATGATATGCGAAGGGTCATGCTCCTATCTCCTCAGTTGAGATACATGGAAGTCGTTATGCACCTGGTGCAACTGAGGTGGATGGGTCAAGTGGTAAACCACCTCACCTACCCTGCTAAGGATTTAAAAAGGTTTGTTGAACTTCGGAGATAACGTGTCGCCTCGACCACATCTCCGGAAACCTCATCGAGGTGAGACTTGTATAAGGACGTGCTCATCATCCTCAAACTCTAGAGGTCTCCAATTCATGTTAGAACTGAAACTCAAAACGACTGCTTCCATGAGGGTAAGGGTGACCAACTCAAGAGCGATCGGTCGCACCCTCCTATGCATGAGTTTATCCTGTGCTGCATGGGGTTTCCTTTTCGCCGACCAAGGAAAACCCATCCTGACGTCGTAGTTAAACCACAAACATTTTGCCTAATAACATCAATTTCTGTACGAATTGTGATTGCCCAGTCCATACTCAAACAAACATCGTAAGGCCTCGACGCTGCCACCAAGAGATTCCAACCGAAACTCTCGCCTTGAGGGTCTTACCACACCGTTGTCTTAAGTGTGATTATCGAGTCTTCTCCCAAGGTATCTCTAGACCTGATGGTCAGTCTACGGCTTACCAGAAACTCTAGGTCTGGGACAAGATTTGTGGAAGGAAAGAATGATTCGTATTAAAGTCTGTTACTAAAGCAACTAGTAGTGGACACAAACTGTCCCTCGAATCATTATTAGAGACATTGAGTCACTCTCACTGAATGCATGCAGCTACTCTCTTCCCCTGCCCTCCAGCTCCCTAAGCCTGGTGGGGACAACTAAGGCGAGTGGTTGTAGCATGTTAAAACGTACACCACCTCATGCTGCTCCCCAAGCTCTGCCTCCACGTCTAGTACTTCACAGACTCATCTCTCCTTTAAGGTTCCTCTTCTTGAAACATTTAACACACCCGAGTATCTAAGACGGGCACCGATTTCCTATTTCTTACTGCACTGTGCAGTCTTCATCCGCTCCTGGATGATCTGCACCTTCTTTTCCTATGATCTGAAAGAGCTGCTAGAATTTCTCTTTTGCCGAAAAGAGAAACTTGATCTCATCACCTAGATGAACCACTCCCATTGACTAATACAGTTAATCCTAACATGAATGTTGTTTCATTCCATGGATGACATCGTAAGGCATCGACGTAACAACCAAGAGATCCAACTATCACTCTCGCCTCCAAGGGTCGAGTCACACTGTCGGCATCAGTGTGAGGTCACTGGGTCTCCTCCAGTAGAAATCTTGAAAGTGAGGGTCAAGTCAACAGTTTTAACCGGGACCACTCAGTATCAACCAAACAAAAGGACAGGAAAGCAAAAATCACAAAGATAAGTGTCTTTTTATTATTGGAGCGCATAGTACAAAGACACGAATACAACAACAATATAGAACTAGAAGTACAAGTGACGTATCCACTAGTTCCTCCCCTGTACACCTACTCCCAGAGCTCTACTGCCTTGTCCACTTCTCGGCTGTTGCACAAGCACCCGCAACTGCTTCTACCTCGGTGGCTTTTCTAAAGACTGTGGATCAACTGTGCGGGGGGTCGGACAATCATGTTCCAGGTGACCCTTTCTGCCACATTCATAACACTTCCTTCTCATCGTACGGTTGGCTCTGGTCCTCTTGGACCTCTGCATCATCTATCTGCTGCCCACAGATGACTCGGCTACTGATCTAGAAACACACGGAAAAGGCAGCAGCTCCTGAACACGCTCGGGGTGTAGAGCTACTGGTACAAACTCCACCCTGAAGAAGGTCTCAAAGTCTTCCCAGGTGAAGGTCATCCCGTCGCAAAACTGGAACAAGTGGCTCCACCACCTGCCTACTACTGCCTGAAGAAGGCTGGCAGCAAAGATCACCATGAAGTCTACTGGCATCCCCACTAGCCTGAAGACTCTCACCATAGCCTCCAGCCAATCCTAAGTCGCCTGCGGGTCCATCTCTCCCTGGAACCTAGGTGGCCTCTGGGACTGGAACTCGTGCAGCGTGCTCAGGTGGCATGCATCACCTTCTGCTGGGGATGGTGGCATCGGTGGCCCAATGTATGGTAGTACCGCTGGTGCCTCCGCTGGTGCCTCAACTGCAAGAGGGCCCTGTACCAAAGCCTCATCGCCCGGCAGGCTGTCAGTATGCACATCCCTCTAGGCTCTAGCTGGTCGTCCATGAAAAGGCATCCTGAAAGAAACAACATGACATGGTCAAACTATTATACCTGGTGAGCTGACCTAGTTTGATATGACATTTAAAAACTTTTGTAAACACACACACAATCAGTGTTTTCATGCATAAAGTCGGAAATCAGTTGTCAGGGTCCTGGTGTATGGATACGTCAGCCACCCGCACCAAAACTGGACTCCCTGAATTGAAAACCACACTCGGTACCCTTAACACTTTTGCTTCACAGAAAGAAAATATCAGAGTTATAAGTTCTGCGGTAGAACCGACTCCTCTGATACCAATTTGTCATGACCCGTCCGTGGGGCCCGTGTTGTGACTACCCCAAGCCCGCCTTCCGTAGGCCAGCGGCTAGCGACTAGCACCAAAGGCGTAAATCCCGATAACTGGGAAGGTATTTCCTTTATAAAATTAAACAAAACATCACAGAGTGCAAGAGGAAGTAAAACACTAAGTACAAAAGAAATTGATGAAAAGTAAATGGGCCAGAATACAAACTCAACTGAAAGTACAACTACAACTGAACAAAAGTACAACAAAAAAGACAAAAGCTGGAAGAAAGGAAGCAGCTCCTTGGTCGTCCTCTTTGGATCCTACCTGAAGGGTAGGTACAGATAGCACAGCTCCTGGGTTGTCCTCCTCGGATCCTACCTAAAGGGTAGGTAAAGATAGCGCAGCTCTTGGATCATCCACCATGGATCCTACCTGAAGGGTAGGTACAAATAGCCTCCACAATGCCCTTGCCCATCAACCTCCTTCGAGTATCATCTCGTCGTGAAGTCCACCTCCTGATACTGACTCATCGGGAGGTCCACCTTTGGGTATCGTCCAGTCTTCGAACACTCGGCCTCCGTCAGCACTGCCTGTCGTCTGCAACCAACACAACGAGGTGCGGGCATAGCCCGTGTAGGGGTGAGTATAACGATACTCACTAAGGACCTCGAGACCCTCAAGGTCTCAATAAATCCAACATGGATAACCACAAAGAAGATCTCAACAGATAACCTCTACATAGGTATATGCCCATACATATACCTAAGTTATCAAATAACCCATCTCAATCATGAGGAAACACAAAGATTATGAAATAAATGGATAACCACTACCCAGGTATATGCCCATACATATACCTAAGTTATCAAGTGACCCATCTCAATCATGGGGTAAACACAAATGTCAAAGTCTCAGCTCAAACCAGGATTTTCATTATCGAAACCGCAACTGCTGAAGATCCCCGTCTCTGGAGTGTACAGTGGTCCTATCACGACTCTGAGGTACTGCTCAGTAACATAAGACTACTGAGGTACTCCTCCTGTCGACTACCGCGGGTCAGCCACCCAAACATAGTAGTGCTTCCCGTCGGGGTATGCCACCCAAACACAGTAGTGCACACCCCCTAATAGCCTACAGAGGTACTCTCCGGACGAGTACCGCAGGTCTGCACTGTCACACAGGTAGTGCTCCGACCTCCATGGGTCTGCACCCAAACAAAGTATTGCTCTGTCCATTGGTCTAGTCAAATCACTCCAAGTCGAGTCGGTCAAGCAGTCGTCAAGTCTCAGTCGGCTACACGGTCTCCGTACTCCGCACGCTCGTCTCTGGGAGGGTCCACTCCACGAGATACAGGTCGATACTCCAAGTATCTCAAGGTCCCACTAAGAAGTATCTCAAAGGAATGCCTCATCATAGGGGTCTCAATGCAACAGACGGCGCGTCAATCGGATGTCGGGTCTGTGAGTTAATTATCCCTTTCGTCCCAGGGGCCTGGTTGGTTTCGTGTGTGAACCAACCCGGCCCTATCTCAACTACACCCCTAACTCTCATAGGGTATACTCAAAGGGACTGTTTCTCAACAAGATCACAAACGACGTTGACGGTTCGTCAAACGGACGTCCAGTCTGAAAGTTATCAGCTTTTTCATTCCAGGGGCTCGGTTGGATTTCGGGTACAATCAAACCCGGAAACTATCCAACTGTAATGAAAACTCAGGCGAAGTATGCCAAATGTTCCGTATCATCAAGAGGAATCCAAAAAAGTCTATGGCACGTCAATCGGACGTCTGGAGCTCAAGATATAAGCGTTTCCGCTCTGAGGGCCCGGTTGGTTTCGTATCCGAACCAACCCATCCATACTCAAAGTTCTCCGAAACCTTGAGTGTAATATACCGAGATGACCGTCTCGGCCCAAGGATTGCATCGCAGCTGACAGTGTGTCAATCGGAGGTCCATGTCCCATGATTTGGGTGTTTGAACGGAAACTGCTCGAAAAAAGGGGGTTTGGGCCCTGTCCGAGACCCCCTGGGTCGGCCCGAACCTGGTTGACCCAAACCGGGTCCGGGTCCGGCCCACAAGGGTGCGGCTTGGCCCTGTGGGCGCGGCCCGGCCCGGCCTGGGCACGGCCCGGCCGGCTGGCCTTGCCGTGCTGGCGCGGCCGCGTGCCGCTTGGCTGTCCTACTGAGCGGACATGGGGGTGTGGTTTCCCCCCATGCGGGGCTGCTCCCTACCAGCGACGCGGAGACCCTCCGTGTCTCCCTTGGTCCCGCATGGTCGTGGGACCCGCTGGTTGCCGCCGCCGCAGCCCTCCCCGGTGGTGTTTTCCGTGGACCACCGGACGCGCTCCGGTGGTCCGTTTTTCTCACCGCCTTCGCCAACGATCTTCCCAGGACCCGACCTTCACTACAGAGGCTTCACATTTACCTTGAGGCCCCATTTGTCATCTCCTGTCAATCCGCGCACAACGATCAACCAGCAGAGTCTTCGAATCACCTCTGCGGCCGTGACTTTGGCTGCGGTTTTGTTCGGCCTCAACGGCGTGGCGCGACGGCGCCGCGCCTCTTCGTCGCCTTCTTTCTTGTTTCCGCGCGGTGTCGTTTCACCCCACCGTCTTTTTTCGTGCCGCAACGAATCAAAACAACAAATGGGGAGTAGATTCGGCCGTGTTCGTGCGGTCCTACCTCCTCCCATTATGTTGGTAACAAGCGGGCCAAAAGACGAAGAATGACAAGGAATTTTCACGAACAAAAGAAATCAACCCAAACAGTTTTCCTCAAAAATAAATATTCCCAACCCGCAAAAGAAATCATTCGAGGATCTACTTGAGAATGAGTTGATCCAAGTTCATTGTTTTATAAGGAAAGAACCACGGGAATAAAAACTTACACAAATTAATCCCCTACCTCAAGCGTTATCGTCGAACGAGATTTGTCACGGAAAGGGACGTCGCGGAAGAAGACTCCGTAAGCGTCACCGGCGTCGCATAGAGAAGGATTAACGGTGTCACGGTACACGGCATCGTGTGGTCGATCTCCAAGGATTCGGCATTCTTTTTGACCTTCGTCGGAGGTCAGCGTTCTTGTCAACCTTCATTGGAGGTCGACGTTCTTCGCGTTCTTCGTGTTCTTCGACGAAGAACGAAGAACTTCAAGACTTTGAGTCGTTCTCTCCAAAATCCTCCCGCACAACCAAAGCAACCACAATAAAATAAGGTTTACCTTATCTTATTACTCACGCCAAACATTTTAAAATTCAAAAACGAATCAAACAATTAACTCAATTAATTGCAACGTTTTAAACCGCCCAATTAATAGAGGCTTTTATTATAAAGTTTAAACGCAAGAGTTGACTTCGTTTAAAAGGGGGGTGTGGGTGCGTTACCTTATTCAAAGGTGGGGGTTTCATGGAAGTTGAAAAGGTGGGGCTCGTGTTGGCCCCACCCCACAAATATCCTACCAAGTGTGTAGGATATTGTGGGTCCCACATCATCCACTTAACTTTGGTTAACCAAAATAAAATAAATGATCTGTTGCACCACTTTTATTTTATTCCTTAACTTTACCCCAAAAATTAGAAACCACACCCGAGCAAACGAAACTCCAGAAAAGGTGTTTCTAAGAAATTACCGGTGATGCGATTCCATCGGTGCCTTCAGATTTCGATTCTGAGCACCGGTTCAAAATATAGGAAAACCCGCTCGTTCATTCACTGAACATACCCTAGCTAAACATCAGAAAATGATTCCGGGCACACCGGGCCTCGGAATCAGGTGTCGTCAGAAACTGTGTTCTTGTAAAATTCCAAATAAAATTATGAATAAAATTTCTTTGAAATTTCCAGGTCTTTACATGGTGCCTTGTTAGGTGGCCCTGGAAAAAGGGGATCTTATGTAGGCTTCCTAGGTGAATGGAAAATCAGAAAGGATAGAGAAAAGTGGATTCTCATATAAAATGCATGTTTGATAGTACATACATATAGAATTCTTAGGAGAGTGGGGTTCCCATGTAGGATTCATGGGTGAATGGATACCCAGGTGTATCCTTGAGGATTATGTGCATCTCTAAATGATGCTTTTTTGGTGAAAAGGCATCTATAATAGTGACTAGGATGAATGGGAACCTAGGTAGGTGACATGGGTTAATGGGAACCCAAGTTAGTGATTTGGGGGAATTGGAACCTATAGAATATTCATAGGAAAAGTGGTGCTCTTTTTGGATAATGGGAGCTCATGTAAACCATGTACTATTTTTTGAAGTTCTCATGTGGTTCAACAATAAGGGTGGGTTGTTCCTGGGTGGTCGAGCAACCTAATATTGTTGCACAATAGTATTGGTTCCCAATTAATCTAAGGAAAAAAGTGTTCAACTGCCTAGGTAGTCATCACCCAAGACTTAGCTCCAAATATAATGACCAATGTGATAAATTTATTCCATAAACAAAGGTTTGGTTTTGAAAATATCTTGAAGGTGTGTTTTATACACTCAACTACCTGGATGCTCAGTTCTAGAATCCACCAAAACTTTTTCATACACTCCAATCTCAAAAACAGAGTTGCATTTGAGGGTCATTTTATAGGCAATCTTACACTAGGGTGCCCATCTATGTATGGTAACCATCCATAAACACATTACTACTATATTATTTTATATGTACATTAAAATAATCATCTCAATAAATTTATGGAGTTTTAATGAGAGATAATAGTTGGGATCATGATGTAGGGAATGAAATGTAGGGTATGCATGGAAGGGCATGAGAGGCTTGGCATCAGTTGTCTGGGCACAAAGAAGGATGTGTTTGAACTGACCAGAAGTTTAAAAACTCCTTCAAACTTCAAATTACCATAAGATGGAAGATAATATCCTAAAAAACAAACAAAACCTATATTTATGGGTTCTCGAATAAAAGGGGTTTCAAAATCCAAAAGGACTCAGAAAAACTCTCCATATGGGTTTTATAGATTTCATAACATTTTCATAAATAATCGATGAAATATCTATTATAATATCAATATAAGGTTCTCAACAATATGTCTTCGAATTGGGAAGCATCTTATTTGAATATCAACAACTCGGTATGTAAGTAGTGGTGTGGAAGATGTATACCCCATTAGTGTCTTCTACAGCATGTGTAGTACCAAATCATCCACAACTCAACTGATGTATTCAGAGTGAGGATGATATTAATGTAACTATTGAAATATTTCTGGAGAAAAAATATTTCGGTAGCATAAAACAATATGTGATGATAAATTCAATCGACATGGTATCTAAATAAAATGTTTTTATGACATGTTTTCTGAAGAATATAATGTTAAATTTTTTAATCAAGGATAAAATATTGCATCTCATATGTTTAATAAAATGTGAGGAATTGTGATCAACCAGCATCAATAACATATTTTATTGAATATATTTTTTTTAACAAAATTCTCCAGACACATCGAATTCTATGTTTGATATAGATTTAATAATTTATTTGTTAAATACTATGGCCCCAAGAAAAAGTTTTTTTCATATAACTTCATGACCTAGAAGACACTGAACTAGTTCCTCAAGATAGTCATCCACATAGAGTAAAATGCACATCCATGTGTTCCAGAGGTTTTTTACTATCATTTAGTGTCTAATGGTGGTGTGTTGTGGAGACTATACAATCATAATTAGAGTAAAAAAGTAATAATAATAATTATAAATAAGTAGTCAGAAATTATGAACAACAGTGAAATGCCAGATAATAACAGTTGATAAAATGATCAAATATAAAAAATTGATAAAATTCATACTTTCAAATGACACAACCATGAAATTCATATGATGATATAAGGTAAAAGAAATATTCCTGAAGTAGATGATAAAAAAAATTAAAAAAAGAAAAAAAAAAGGAATCAAGGAAATCTCTTTGAGTATCCTAAGATCTATGTTATTAATGTGCTCATAAGTTCACATGTATAATGTGACAGTACAATCCAAATCCATAAACCTAATCCCACAACTCTGAGGCCAATTCGGGTACCCCTATGTGATGGTTGCATAAACAGGGTGTGATATATACTAATTAGGCCACCACCAACCATGTCTAATGCTATCATGTTTGTTAATTTATAATATGATAGTGTAATATAATATCAATATTGTAGTGAATAAATAAATGTAAAAACTTCAGGCTCATATTTAGTAAGGACAACTAGTCAGCGATACCTACTTGGGCATAAGTTTAAATGTCTCTAAAAATGACCACATGTATATATAAGAATATATGTAATTATATATAAGTTGAGAGTTACATTCACCAGTGTGGATCCAAGGCGTAATTCCTATAAATCCACATAATAGTATCATAATGATCATTTATTTAATTAATGAAACAGTCCAACTCATTCTACCCTTAGAACCTATCCATGGTCATAAAAGTATAAAATCTATATGGAACCTTGGTTAAACCCATGGATTCTATTTATAATTATTATCTATAAACCATATATAAATTATAGGTAGTCACAGGTTTCGAAATATAACACTAGTAGTGGTCAAGGAACACAGTTATAATCTAAGGTACACTCATATAATAATCATTATATGGTGATACCACTATCCATATGTAATGGACAACAAGAATGATATAATTCATTGTTCTTATTAGCCCATCCAAGGTGTTCCATAATGATGAACCATACTATCTCTTTAGGAGTAATTTAATTCTACTTATTTAGTGAGTCCTCTTATGAAATTTCATAATGAGGAACCCCATGTATCACTCATAACTTCTGATTTCCCTTTGATCTCATCCCAGTAATTCCCTAAAAATAAAACCCAAGTATCCCTCAAACTGTGAGAAAAATAATATAGCTTAGGAGAACAACCAAGGTGTTCAGGAAATGGAAACCCAATTATTTCTAAACTTATAATGTAATTTATGTTTAATATGACCCCGTCTAGGGTATTCTATAATGAGGAAACCAGTATTTCACTTTGCACGTACAATATCTAGTAGCCTATGATCCCATTCTAAACATTCCTTATTAAAGAACCCACGTATTCTTCAACTCAAACATGTAGTTTAATTTTTAATTGATTCATATTAGTATTTGGTTTTAGGTCATGGGATTTATATATTCCAATTTCAATTATCATGAATCATTTCATTCATTCTTACACAACATCATTTGGAAAATATAAGCCAAACATAATTTAATAAAGGATTAATTTCATGTAATAATTCAATGTTCCAACTCATGTATTAAACTAGGACCATTACATTTATATGTAATCAAGAATAATATGGGATGAACCATCCCACTTTCAATTTATCATCAAAGGTGAGTCATGAAATGCCTTTATTAATTGATTATAACCAAGTGTTGGTCCAATATATTAATATTTCATTCTATTTCAGTTACTAATTTAAACAACAATGATAGTCTGAGAATAATATAAATTATGATTTTAAGCTAAAGGGGAAAGACACACACACACCACCCATCATTCATTTAATTTTATTTATCATTTCATTCAAGAAAATGTAAGTCAACCGAACTCAAAAGGTGATTTTTAATTTCATGGATAGACATAAAGGTCATGGAATATGAGAGACACAACAAAATTTGGTTATCCAAGTGAAGGTGTGTAACATAAAATTGTTCAATTTTATTAACTATGAGTAATTAGTTCAAACTCTATCTTCTAATATTAATTTCGCATTTAAAGGGGAGAGACACCAAAAATATGGCACTTGACACAACAATGTATTTTATAAAATGGTGAGACATTATGGGAAAATACATAGACCACCTATGTTGTGCTTAGGACACATCACTCATAGAAAATATTGAGATTTGATTTATGCTAGCTCAATATAAATTAATAAAACTTATAAACTCCCTAAAAATAAAGAAAAATAGCCCAAATGGATTTACCATTCCATATGGTTATTGAAGGAAAAATAATATGGAAGGGGAATAAGGATCATACCAATAAAAATCAAATGAGACCAATATAAAATGAATCTAATTCAAAACAAGGAAGATATATCAAAGTCTGGGAGATGGAAAAGGGGGAGACATGAGCATCATGGTTTGGGATAAAAGAGGGAAGAATGGGAGGAAGAAAATAAATAAAAAATGAGTAGTAGAATGTTAAAATAACCCCTCTAATGAACCGAACAGTATGGCCACATGATTTATCCAAACCATGCACCAACCTATAGGATCACTACATAAGTTTCACTATGGATGAGGTATAGGTGAAAAATTTACCCAACTATGTGTAACCCTTGTAGATGACCTCTACATTTTCCTATATATGTGTCACATGGCCATAAATCCTTGGGATAATTGTTTGAAAACCCATGTGAAACCCTCTTGGACCCTGTTCCATGCCACATGGTTTCATTATTACCACTAATCATGTGTCAGGCCTATTCCTCTGACATATTATCTAGAAATGAATTTCTAAGTCTAATTCTCCCAAACTCGTCCGGACACTAATTATACATCTCGAACCTCAAAACACTTCTAATAATTAAATATAATTGTTCCATTTCTCATATTCAATTTCCAAATATCTGTTTAAAATTCATCCAATATTCCAAATAAAAATTTAAAATTAATTTGGAATTTTTCAATGGTTAATATAAAGGGACATTAAGAACTCCACAAATTAGAAATTATCATCCTAGAGAATCTTTGGTGAAATAATGAAGCCCCAACCAACTTGGCTAAGTTAAAAAAATTCCACTAAAATGTACATATTTCTTTTAAATGAAATAATTTCTAGATAGGGATACTCTAAAACACATGGAACATAATTATTTGAAATTACATCCAATTATTATACCCAAAACTAAAACATTGATATGGATTCTACCTGAGCCTATCTATCTTGATACTATATCATGTCTTCACCTCTTTTATCAATAGGTCCATGGATCTCCCCACCATAGTTTCTAACTAGGAATAGCCAATTCAATGTCATGGTGCTACCACCATTATAATTTTATATTTATGCATTCCCTTACAATTCAAATGGTTCACTTTAACATGTTTCTAAATTGAATCAAATGGTCGATTCCCAATCAACCACATTTATCCTTTTCATGACACACAAATGCGTAGTTGAAATTTTCACTACACTCACCTAATCATGATTATGTGCTTGATGTATTTTTTCACTAACCACATGCAACTAAATAAGGTAAAGCAATTCATACTACTACTGTTTGAATATCATTGACAATTATTGGATTAAATAGATGATGCTTCTAAAAATGATCCTAACACCTTTAAACTGAGGTACCTCTAGATAGTTTCAATCACGTTCATCAAATCCTATAACCATATTTTGGTGATGTCTCTAGCCTAACCATTAATTCATGTTGTTTCTAAATATCATGAACATAAGTGTATACCTGTTTCAGTTCCCTTAGATTTAATCCCTTTAATTAAAAAAACTAAACACCACTGAAAGTAAATGGTAGCCTTAAAATCATCTACTAGAGTCTATGGAACTCCTAAAAGGTATTCCATACATATTCATTTAAAAGTGAGATATTTGTATATAGTTGTAACATCAACATATCAAAACATTGTTTGATCCCCAAGAAGTATTCACCTAGAGGTCAAATACATGAACTAGATTGTGTCCCTGAGTCCATCAGAGGCCTTCCTACATGGAAATTCTAGTATTACTCAGGATTATTATTCCATCTATTTTTTTGTCATTCCTTAAGAACATAATCTGGAATGATTTTATTTATCATTCCAAAAAGAATATTAATTTCCCTCTTTATCTCAATGTATATCCAATACTCTCTTATCAAACCTAATGTGATTTCAATATAAGTGGAATTATCATCACAAATTTTATAATACACTAAGAGGATAAAAATGACTACTAATAACACCCAAGACACTCTAATCATATCCATGATGAAGTGTTTGACGTGGTTTCCAACTGAGTGAATCCAGTTATTGATAATAAGAACAATAAAACCACTACATTTCATCTTCTTTTAAAAGGGATTTACTAAACCTACCAATACATCATCATTTACGGGACATGATTCCTTCATTACTTAGGCATGGTATGAGTGTTTAAGGAATGCAGGAAAATCCCAAAATGAATGACAATGTCTTAAATGGTTGAGTATACAACTATCCAAATTTATCATTATGATACCTCAAAATCATAGAATAGTTACCAAACAATAAAATTTCTAGATCACGTATTCATTATGATCTTAAATATATAATCCATGCATAATTAAATCCCAAACCTGAGTTTTGAACTTATCATCACAACCGAGACTTGAAAAGTGAAATTCACTATTTCACTAGCTTCTAGAATCCTTCTTGGCCATTTCAAATTGTTTTTTCAAGGTCATGATCCCACTATATATAATGACATTATAATACATGTTCAACACAATTATCCCAATAATAGGAGTATCATAATCATTATTTATTAATTAAAGGAACTCCTATCATGGTACACACTCCATCCTCCACAGAACATGGGTATTGAACGTGGCCAATGCAATTTAACTGAGCACCAACTATGAGAAGAGATAACAACTAGCCTCTTATAATGGAACTAGGTCTGATTAAATTTAGAATTATGTGTGATACTAATCTGATCCATTCTTATTGGCATCACTATTGTAATTCCTAAAATCTAAAACCAAACTGACTGGTGTGTCACAACTCTAGATCATTTTACAACATTATCCCAAGTATTAGGATGAGTTTGATTTCCTTCAATACCCTGGTCACTCTGCCTTAGATATGACTATTGATCAAAACATAGTATCTCAAGTATTAATAATTTCCACAAAACACATATGGTTTTCTATACCATTTTCTCAATGTGATGGGTAGTGCGTGTATCAATGGATACTACCCCCATATTATTTAATACAACAACACACCGTTTGAGATTATCTGTAGTATTATCATCCCTATGAATACAGGTATCTGATAGACTACAAAAATATTTATTCTCTATTTATATTAGATTATATGTCATTTAATATGACATATGACCTCTCGATTCATCTGTCATTGACGAATAATAAGAGTCACACGACTTAATAAGCAGTTGAGCATGCTCTAGTATTGTCTAACCTACTAAAATAAATCATTCCCTAATAACCCTTACCTTAATAAGATTTAATTCAATACAAGACCACCCATCCAAACTGGTTTTTGTTTTAGAAACTAAGATTACTATATTGTAATAATGAAACATAAATGGAACCAAACATTTAGAAATGCATCCCAACATTAATAAGTGAATTATGTTTAAGGGTGGAATCAAAACCGAACTTGCCTCTTTATTTTAAAAAAAAGGAATCAATTATTAAATTTTTTTCATGTAGAAAAAATATCACATGGATTTTTTTCTATTTATTTAGCTTTAATCGATATAATAAGAACTCTATAGGAAATACTCATATTCCCGTCTAAATAAAAACTAAGAGAATAATTTAAATTACCCTTACACAATGTTTAAATAAAAAAACACCACATTTATGTTTCATTAAATCCTATACACTACTTCATCTATGAAATTTAAACATTTTTAGGATTAGTTAAAAAAATCATGTACCAATTATAAATAAAAAAGAGCTTGGTACTTTATTTTTCTATTTCTACCAAGAAACATAATAAAGTTATATCTAACGTCATTTCAAGAATTATTATTTATCTATTATCAAATCATATTTTGTAGATTTATATAATATAATACTTTTTTCATTTTATGAATCCATTAGGATCCAAAAATTTTGATTTGTTAATGAAAATTTCAATACCAAAAATTATAAGAAAGCTTCATTTAGGTTTTAATTTTTATTTTAATTTTCTAAATCCTATTGTAATAAATATAAAAAGTAAACTATACAAGTTCATTATAATTTTTTGGGAACTGGTTCAATAAGCTTCCATTGTACATTTATAAATAAACTATATATTTGGCTTATATCACTTAAAAAAGTTGTCCCATTAAGAATAATTATACCCATAAGGGTTAAGAACTAAGGAATATTAAAAATACATGTGACTAATGAGGGTCTTTCAATTCTTTCCCAGATGAATTTATGTTTATCCCAATAGTAGTTACTATACTAAAGATTAATTACACCCTTAATGGGGTTATCTCACAAAACACATGACCCAACTGACCTAATTGGTACAAACAATTCATTTAGGAATTTAGTTATATGCTTTGTTATTCCTGGGCCATAGATATGTACGACCCTTTATAAATGAAACCTTTTTGAAAATAATGAAAATTAAGAATACATATATAATCATTATGGTCCTGTGAGATGAATTACCACTCCCACATATTAAAGTTACATTCCTTTATAAATTATAATTGAAATACATGTAGCTAAAACCTAGTTTTATCTTTCTTTTCAGAATATAGCATATTCATATTTAATAGCTCAATTGTATGGGGTGAACTTTTATATTTATAAGGGAACCTACTCCTCATAAACTGTTATTGGTAAACATTTATTCACAAAAATTAATTCTTCAGTGCATGCTACCAATCATCCATGTCGCAATAATGTAATGATTGGTTCGTTAAGGTGAAACCATCAACATATTTGGTTAAACACCATTTAGGTTGATTCGAATGCTTTAATAACCAATTTTATATCATAATTATATAAAGGAAAGATATCAAAAATAAATTAGTATATGTGAGAATATAAATTTATCACACAACATGGAGTATAAAGAAGAAATTATAGATAATCACACAAACATGGTATACCAAAAGGCATGATAGATAACCAACTATTCATGTTATACACTCAAGGAACATATCACAATATCATGTATTCTAACAAAGAATCCTACATGGAATGACATATGCATGTCATGAGAATATCTATATTATTATGATGATGCATGTAATGATACTTCATTATCATAAAGCTAACAATAAAATACCATAATCTCTTATATTAGTATGAAAATGAATGTAAACAATCATATTAAATAACTATCATAGGAAATGTTAATAATTTCCTCAATTAATAATCATAATCATAAACCATTTAGAGTACTATAGAGAATTGTATGAAATAGTATATCCAATTGAAACTGATTATAAACAATCCTAAGAAAATATAAGGATGGTATCCCTAAAACAAATTACCTATATATCTAAAATTAAAATGATTGTTCATGTCATTGATGAATATAAATATCATAAAAATTCAATTGAAAATATTCTTGAAGAAAATAACTTTTCACTGTGAAATTATCCTTTATAAAAAAATCTAGAACATTAGGAAACAATTATTTGAAAATAACCTTGTAAAATTATACTAAATTATTCAAATCAATGATTTTTCATGATAGTGTGAAATTCTATATATGTCTAGTACATGGAAACAATGATTTCTTTTAAAGTAAAAAATATTACTTCATTTAGAAAAGGACTAGAAGATTGATTTAAACCCATTTTCTTAAAAATTCATACATGGGTAAAATGTCTTCAACAATTCATTTTTTATTTTAAAATAATTTCTAAAAATATTTTTAGAACACATTGATATGGAAGAAAAAAAAATTTGACCAAAGAGATAAATAAAATCGTCGTTCCTTAGAAAAAATGTCTATAATTTTAAATAATAAAGATTGGGGTATAGTAATATTACATGTACATTTCATGAATAACCAAAGGATAAGTATCATTATGATTTTATTTAGATATACATCAAAATATTTGATGCAAGAAAACTTAAAAATAAACAACCCCCAATAAGCATTGACATTGTAATATTAAAACCCTGACCAGTTTGGTAGATTTTGAATCATAAGACCCTTGAAGAAAAGGGCTTGGAAGAAGATTTATATCCCATAATTTTAAATATAATAATCATAAATTACTTTCATGTCCTGTATATACATCACACAATATATAATTGGGGAATATGGAAAATGTCTCATGGACTTAAATTTGAGAGGAGAAACCCATACCTACGCATTTGAACCCATTTATAATATATATATATTTATTATTAATACATTTAAAAACCATATATATATATATGTCACAACATATATTATTTACTTATAACATTTTTCACCATTTGATTTACAATTCATTGTTAAAAACCAGTTTTGTGTGATAACTGTTTCGTTTTTCACATATGTTTTGATTCAGTAGTTTTAGTCCTTTACATTGATCATGGTTCCATCATATCTAGAATGTTAACCCTGATATAAATATTGTATTTATTCATTATATAATTATTTTTAATAATCCATAAATGTAAAAGGAATAAAAATGAATTACACCATTCATTGAGATGGTTGGTCGTACGTAAACATGATTATTGTTTCTATTTTTTAAAAGATAAAATAAATAAAAGGTAAATAATAAGCACATTTAAAAATTAATTAGTATACAAAATTTCTCATATATATAATTTAAATATAAATTTATTACCATCTATTTAAAAATAAAATGAAAAAAAATTCACTTCGCATCATGGAGGCGGTAGTCCACACGTATTCACTAGAAATGTTATCATTTTCCAACAGACTGGAATGTAGGAAGGTATATGTGATATTATAATTCAAGTTAAATATTAATTCAATAAATATTACAAATATATTTTAAATACATCATTACATATGTCAGTCCACTGGTTTTATGAAAAATGATTTACATTAGTTTAGGAGGTGGTAGTCCTCCAAACACACAATCGACGGTTTCATTTCTCATATGATGATAGAAGAGATAGATATATGTTATTCCATTAACATAATAACAAATTATTATATGGGTGAAACTTTTTTATTATTTTGTCATATTTTATTTAGATATAAATGAGCTAAATGAATAAATAAAATGAATATGCATGGTTAAGAACTATACTTATTCTTCATAGAACCTCAACAGGATTATACCTAAATCCTTCTTATAATGGTTTTATGATCAATCCATGGACTCTAGTGAAGTTACCCAGTCTGGATTCAATTATCACTAAGAGGGGAGAGGGGAATCAGTGATATCTTTTTATTTTATGTTCCTTTACTTATGAAACAACATTCACCTAATTTTAAATATTTTTTTAAATTTTGAACACAATTCGACAACACAGCCATAGGAAGAGAAGAATTTAAAAGGTTCACTACTCAACAAGAGTATCTAATTACATGTTATGGATCAAAAATAATCCAATACCACACAATCCACTTGAAAAAAATTCTATGTAGTTGAATAAACTGTATAGGATATTCCCATTCACTCGTGTAGCACTATGAAAATAATCTAATTGCATATTTGTTTCTTCTAGAACAAAATGATGAAAATAAATATTGTTGTTCTTTCTGATAATCTTTCACAAATTTGATCTTTCAAAACAATTATTCTCTTTCCTACCCATAATCTAGTAGGAACATCCATAAGTCCTTCACAATCTATCATGCTTCCTCTACAAACCATCTATATCCTCTGAGAATAGAGTTTTACAGCACAACACGAGTGATTTTTGAAACAAATATTTTTTCAAGATCTATCCATTCTCTTTGTACTGTTGATGCTCTACATACCACCTCCACAAACCAATTCCATATACCAATTCTTTTCACTGCTTCCGTATGTTGGTCCCACATACTATAAGTCCCCAGCCTTAAACCTTACATAATCTTGAGTTATCACAAGATTACACGTTGAGGATCTTTTCAGGTTTAGAGTTTTAGAGAATTAGATCATAAAAAATGCATTACATTCCACATATAGACAAAGTGGTTACATAAAAATAGTATTCTTCATTCCCATCAATGGAAACATATTTAAAAAAACATGGATTCTTTCTTGACACTTCCTTGACACTATCATCATATCATGTACATTTCCCTTGACCTGTGAAAAACATTTCAAAAAAACTTGGGATGAGCATAAAATGCTCAGTAAGGGATACAGAAAGAATGAAAACTGTTAGTTTTTCAAACATCAAATAAACCATATATACTCTATCAAAGTAATACCTTCACCTTCATGAAGTAGTAAAAACTCTTCATTGAATGAAGTATCATTACTTACCTTTTTGTAACCAAAGGATTACCATAAAATCCATAAAAAGAACACATAACATATATAAAAGTAACTTGGGACATAAACATACTTAAGTGGAATAACCATACGGTTGACTTCCACACATATCACTTAATGGAATAGCCATACGGCCAATTTCCATACATACTTAATGGAATAGCCATACGACCGACTTCCATACATACTTAATGGAATAGCCATACGGCCGACTTCCATACCCAATGCATTGGAGGTTATAACGTAACCACCCATCCTGGTATTCACGGCACCACCCGTCATATGGTTTATAACGTAACCACCTGTTAAAATGTCCAAGTACCAGTATAAAATCATAAAACATAAAACCAATATAAAGGAAAGATAACATTTCCACATTTCAATCACAATATATAATAAATATATTAACATAATAGAATCCTTTTTCAAAACCATTTTCAATACCAAAATACATAAAAGAGTATATGGTATTTATTTTATTCTAAAAACATTATGGCTTGTTGAGAAAGCCAAAGACCAAATAATACTCGCGGCGGCGGAAAAGGTCGTTGTCGCCGCGTACGTTAAAAGAAACATTCTTTTTTGTCGTTTTGTAAAACACTTCGTAGAAAAAGATTCTTTTTGTATAAAAGTAAAATTCAAAGGGGTTTATACACCGTATAAAAGAAATTTGTGTATAAAACGAAATATGCCTCAATGAAAGAAGATTGAGACGAAGTCCCTTACCTCGGGTCTGACTTGACTCGATCGTTCTTTAACGTCCTGAATAATAAGCTTGAGTTAATTTATACTTGATTGAGAACCTTTTTAAAGTTCATTATTCCTTTTATATCACTTATTTCTATAAACATTATGTAACCATTTAAGTTAATAATGTTTTTTTTCTCAATATTTGGTTCTTAAGTCAAAAGTGGACTTCTTACAATTACATGTTGTTCGTGTGGTCAAAGGTTCTTTATATCCAGAATGAAATTCCCGATTTGGATATAATATGTATCACATATATCCAGCATATACATGTATTTATAATATTACATAATCATTTAGAGGTAAGAAATGAAATGCACCGTTCATGGAGACGGTAAGCCGTACGTACGCATGAACGCTACTTTCATTTCTTTGTCATATTAATGGAATTAAAACTAAATGAGAGGTATGTATATTTTAATTCCAGAATTATATTCATCATTTAGATATATCATTAATTATATATATCCATTATATACATGTACTTTTAATAGTACATTACATTTGGGGATAAGAAATGAAATGCACCGTTCATGGAGACGGTAAGCCGTACGTACGCATGAACGGTACTTCCATTTCTATTTCGTATTTTCTGGAATGGAATCATAATGATATATAAGTATATGATAATTCCAGTATAATTACATATATAATATCATTAACTTTATCCTTTACACATCCCACATATGGTATTAATGAATCAAATCACTTTCAGGGGTCGGTAGTCCGCACTTCCTAAAATGAAGATATCATGTTTACCCATAATGGAAACCATAAAGGTATGCCCAAAATGACAAATATATAAGCTTAAATAAAACATAAACATATTATATATCATATATAAAAATAGTGACATCATAATGGCAACCTTTGAAGGTGTTAAATGAGTATGGAACAATCATCGTTTCGGGAGGCAGAATTTCGCCATCCACGGAAACTGTATGTTTTTTAACCATTTGATGTAGTTGTGTGAGAGTGTAGCTCAAATAAATCTTATAACAACATTCTAGTATATTTAAGATACTTCTGTTGTTACAATAGAAGTAAATAAAAAGAGTTTAGGGGGTTGGAGAAGAAAAATAAAACAAATGAACATGAGAGAATGAATTACCTTTAAAAGTGTAACTCCTTTTGATTTGAGCCTAAAGGCTTCCTTTGAAAGGATTATGCCCAAAGGGAATCCTCTAGGATGAGGAGAGGGATGTGTAGAGAGTAAATGGTCAGGGGTTGGCCGAGCCAAAGGCTTGAGGAGTGTGTGAAATGAGGTAGAGGTGGGGGCCTTTTATAAGAGGAGAGGAGGGGCACTTTTGGAAAGTAAAGAAATATTACTTTATTTGAAAATGTGTTTCGGTTTTAAAAAGGTCCCACATTGATATAATTCGTGGATAAGGTGATAAGGGTTCGAAATCCACTCATCCAATTGGTTTTGGACATGTGTAGTTCATAGATTTTACATTATCTTTCCATTTTATTTAAATCGTCAAATAATGATGTCATCGCTGCATCATTATTATGTCATAAATAATTTAATTTATTTAATGTATAAAAATTATAAAACAAATACTATGATGTAGTAAATCTTATTATCTTTCCAATGAATATTTATAATCAAAAATCTGATCGTTATAACCCCATGTAAAAATTGTTTTCGTAAAACATATTATGTTTGTGTCATTTTTACTTTTACATTAAATAAAAAGTAATTTATGTCATTTCCCAACAAAAGTGGATCCATGGGGTCCCCAATTTGACCCATGGATTGTCTTGGTCTGCCATGACACAACCAATGAGGGTAGTACATGTGTCAAGCTCATCTTATTTTATTAAAGCATTATTTTTACCTTAAACTACACTAATTACCACTAATCGCGATTAAGAACTTAATAAGTTATTATTCACCAAAAAATTATTATAATCTCATTGAACCACATTTTACTTTTTAATGACAACCATGTATGTTGGATTTTTGAAATTCAAAACACAATGATGGCAAAATTTCATTTAAACGGAAAATCAGTCTTTATAAGTACCACTTAGTGGTTTCACTATTCATCAAAAATTGAAGTTTTTCAGAAAATTACCAAAAATTTACCCTAAGCTATATTTGATATTACGAATTAAAAAATGAAGTATATTTTACAAAATTCAAAACATATAAGTCACATTAATTAATTTAATAATTAATTCCTGCTGTCAGAGCAAATAGCGTGTTTTTATGAAATAATAAGTATCAAAAGATTGACACTAGTTTAAGTCCGATTTCAAAGTGAAATAAATTCCAACGACCACTATTGGATTTAATGGTAAAAATATTTTCTAATTTAACTTTAAAACCAATTCAAAAGATAATATAGTCATATAAATAAATTAGATTAAAAAGAGGTTTTGAATTAAAATATAACATTTTACACTATTCATTAAAAAAATGAACTTTATCAGAAAGGTACCAAAAATTTACAAAAAGTAATTTTTGATGTCTCGATTCTAAACAAGAGTTATATTTGGTCCAATAGAATTTATAAGATCGATCAAAACTATATTTAATGACGGTTCTCCGTCAAAAGGTGATAAGTGGACCTTTCGTGAAAATTAGGGTATAAATGTCTAAAATTGAACACTTTCCATATTTTAAGTCTTTATCTTTTATTGGGTAAATGTAAAAACATTTAAAAACATATATAATCATATTTTAGTTATTTCTATCCATTCCCGCCAGTACAACGGCTACTCATTAACTAAAATTTAAAATAATATTATTTTATTACTTGTGTGCAACGTAAGTTTTCAAAGAAACTCACCGTTGCATACCGAGTACGCTATCGAACGTAGAAACCCCTTTTAATTAAAATTAATATTTAATTCATAAATATTAATAAATATGAAAATTATTTATTCTTTATTTACCTGGGATGTTACATCCTTCCCCCCTTTTTGGGAATTGCGTCCTCGCAATTTTATTCACTTATGAAAATAAGTGGGGGTATTTATCCCTCATAGCATTTTCAGATTCCCACATTGCCTCTTCAATCACATGTTTTTCCACAAAACCTTTACCTGATGAATCACCTTATTCCGTAACACCTGCTCCCTATGGTCAAGAATCTGGAACGGTTGTTCCTCATAAGATAGGTTCTCTTCCAGCTGAACTACCTCTGGACTCAAAACATGAGATGGATATGGCATATACTTCCTCAACATTGAAACATGAAAAACATTGTGTACCTGAGATAAGCTCGGAGGTAAAGCCACTCGGTATGCAACTGATCCAACTCTCTCCAGAATTTCGTATGGTCCAATAAACCTTAGACTTAGCTTTCCTTTCTTACCAAATCTCATCACACTTTTCCAATGAGAAACCTTGAGAAAAACATGATCACCTACCTCAAAAGATAGATACTTCCTCCGGTTATCCGCATAACTCTTCTGCCTACTCTGAGCTGTTCTCATGTGTTTCTGAATCAGCTGAACCGTTTCTGCCATCTCTTCTACCAATTCTGGTCCCATCAACTTCCTTTCACCCACTTCATCCCAGAAAGCTAGAGTTCGACACCGCTTCCCATATAATGCCTGAAATGGTGTCATCTGTATACTGGAATGAAAACTGTTATTATAAGAAAACTCAACCAAAGAAAGATGTTGGTCCCAACTTCCCTGATAATCCATCGAACAAGCTCGTAGCATATCCTCCAATGTCTGGATTGTTCGTTCTGACTGCCCATCTGATTGAGGATGAAAAGCTGTACTAAAATTGAATTTCGTACCCAACAACTTCTGAAGGCCTTTCCAAAAGTTAGAAGTAAACCTGGGATCACGATCCGATACAATGGAGAGAGGAACTCCATGTAACCTCACTATTTCGTTAAGATACAAACGGGAAAGTTGATCAAGAGAGAAAGTATCTCATATAGCAAGGAAATGAGCAGATTTGGTCAAGCGATCAACAATAACCCAGATTGAATTATTACCACAAGATGTCTTCAGTAATCCAACAAAAAAGTCCATGGATATATTCTCCCATTTCCACTCTCGCACTGGTAAAGGCTGAAGCATCCCTTTAGGTAACTGCCGCTCTGCTTTAACCTGTTGACATGTCAAACACTTCACAGTAAAATCAGCAATATCTCTTTTCATTCCATCCCACCAGTAATACTCCCGCAGATCTCTGTACATCTTAGTACTGCCAGGATGAACTGAAAACGGGGAACTATGAGCCTCACATAACAATTCATTCTTCAAATGTGAATCACAAGGCACATATAACCTCTTCCCAATCCTCAAAACACAAACACAAACTTATCCAAGAACTCATGGAAAATTTTATTCATAAGGTCCATGAATACAGCAGGTGCATTGGTTAACCCAAAAGGCATAACTACAAATTCATAATGGCCATATCTAGTACGGAACGTAGTCTTCGGAACGTCTGCTTCTTTTACTTTCAACTGATGGTACCCCGACCTCAAGTCAATCTTCGAAAAATACTGAGTTCCCTGGAGCTGATACCACTTCATTCGATGGCCCAACATCTGCTGAAGTTGTTGCAAAGGATTTCACCACCCCTTTCTGCTTGTAGTATGGTTGCATTCCCCCAGTTGAGTTCTTCGTTGGACACTCGTTTGCATAATGACCCATTTCATTACACTTAAAACATCTTACCATTGGCTTTTCATTTCCTACTTGATCATCTTCCTTACAGTTACGAGCAATATGACCAGACTTACCACACCGAAATCACTTACCATAGTTGGATAAACATTCTCCAGGATTCATTTTACCACACTTCTCACAGGATGGATATTTGGTTTTCTTACCTCCTTGCTTCTTTGATGAATTCTTCCCCTTTGCCTGCCAACTAGACCTCTTATTCTGTTGTTTGTCATAGAACAACTAATCATCGGCAAACTCCATTTCCACCTTATCCTCACATCGAATAAGTTTTTCATAACTTTTGATCTCACGAGAAGCTAAAGCCCTTCGATACTTTGGATTTAACCCTGAGTAAAAACGGTTTATTTTACTATCAAGATCTCGTATGAAGTTTGGAGCATACCTTGCCAATCGAGTGAACTTTGCTTCATAAGCAGCCACTGAATCATCCTCCTTTCTCAATTCTTGGAACTGTTTTTCCATTCTAAGACGAACCACCTTAGGAAAATATTTCTCAAGAAACATACCTTTGAATTCGTCCCAGTGAAGATCCTCAATCTCATCACTATCCCTGATATTTTTCACCATCGACCACCACTGATCAGCTTCACCTTCAAAACGGTAAACAGCAAGACTAACCTTTTGATTGTATGAACACCCCATGACATCAAAAATATTCTCCAGTGCTTTAATCCACCCTTCAGCTTGCACAGGGTCAGATGATCCTCTTAATGATGGGGGATGTTGCCTCATGAAATGTTCCACCACTGACATGTTCCTCTGCGGTTGATCTGGATGATCTTGTGTATGGATACCACCACCAATTATAGCCTGAGTCAACTGTGACATCACTGCAACAAACTGTTCAGTTCTGATTCTGACCATCTCAGGTTGCTGATTTGGAAGGTTATCTTCCTCCTGATGTCGTCCCAACATAGCTGCTTTGTTTCCTCTGCGAGAAACCATTCTGAACACAGAAATATCTTAGGTGAAGCAACATGGTAATCCGTAAATGCTATATCATTTCAATCATATTATAATTTAACACTTTTCTAACTCATAAAGTTGTCTAAACCGACCTCTGATACCAACTATAAGTCCCCGGCCTTAAACCTTACATAATCTTGAGTTATCACAAGATTACACGTTGAGGATCTTTTCAGGTTTAGAGTTTTAGAGAATTAGATCATAAAACATGCATTACATTCCACATATAAACAAAGTGGTTATATAAAGATAGTATTCTTCATTCCCATCAATGGAAACATATTTAAAATAAACATGGATTCTTTCTTGACACTTACTTGACACTATCATCATATCATGTACCTTTCCCTTGACCTGTGAAAAACATTTCAAAAAAACTTGGGATGAGCATAAAAAGCTCAGTAAGGGATACAGAAAGAATGAAAACTGTTAGTTTTTCAAACATCAAATAAACCATATATACTCTATCAAAGTAATACCTTCACCTTCATGAAGTAGTAAAAACTCTTCACTGAATGAAGTATCATTACTTACCTTTTGTAACCAAAGGATTTCCATAAAATCCATAAAAAGAACACATAACATATATAAAGGTAACTTGGGACATAAACATACTTATGTGGAATAACCATACGGTCGACTTCCACACATATCACTTAATGGAATAGCCAATCGGCCAATTTCCATACATACTTAATGGAATAGCCATACGACCGACTTCCATACATACTTAATGGAATAGCCATATGGCCGACTTCCATACCCAATGCATTGGAGGTTATAACGTAACCACCCGTCCTGGTTTTCACGGCACCACCCGTCATATGGTTTATAACGTAACCACCCATTAAAATGTCCAAGTACCAGTATATAATCATAAAACATAAAACCAATATAAAGGAAAGATAACATTTCCACATTTCAATCACAATATATCATAAATATATTGACATAATAGAATCTTTTTTCAAAACCATTTTCAATACCAAAATACATAAAAGAGTATATGGTATTTATTTTATTCTAAAAACATTACGGCTTGTTGAGAAAGCCAAAGACCAAATAATACTCGCGGCGGCGGAAAAGGTCGTTGTCGCCGCGTACGTTAAAAGAAACATTCCTTTTTGTCGTTTTGTAAAACGCTTCATAGAAAAAGATTCCTTTTGTATAAATGTAAAATTCAAAGGGTTTTATACACCGTATAAAATAAAGTTGTGTATTAAACTAAATATGCCTCAATGAAAGGAGATTGAGACGAAGTCCCTTACCTCGGGTCCGACTTGACTCGATCGTTCTTTAACGTCCTAAATAATAAGCTTGAGTTAATTTATACATGATTAAGAACCTTTTTAAAGTACATTATTCCTTTTATATCACTTATTTCTATAAACATTATGTAACCATTTATGTTAATAATGTTTGTTTTCTCAATATTTGGTTCTTAAGTTGAAAGTGGACTTCTTAAAATTACATGTTGTTCGTGTGGTCAAAGGTTCTTTATATCCAGAATGAAATTCCCGATTTGGATATAATATATAGCATATATATCCAGCATATACATGTATTTATAATATTACATAATCATTTAGAGGTAAGAAATGAAATGCACCGTTCATGGAGACGGTAAGCCATACGTACGCATGAACACTACTTTCATTTCTTTGTCATATTAATGGAATTAAAACTAAATGAGAGGTATGTATATTTTAATTCCATAAATATATTCATCATTTAGATATATCATTAATTATATATATCCATTATATACATGTACTTTTAATAGTACATTACATTTGGGGATAATAAATGAAATGCACCGTTCATGGAGACGGTAAGCCGTACGTACGCATGAACGCTACTTCCATTTCTATTTCGTATTTTATGGAATAGAATCATAATGATATATAAGTATATTATAATTCCAGTATAATAACATATATAATATCATTAACTTTATCCTTTACACATCCCACATATGGTATTAACGAATCAAATCACTTTCAGGGGGCGGTAGTCCGCACTTCCTAAAATGAAGATATCGTGTTTACCCATAATGGAAACCATAAAGGTATCCCAAAATGAAAAATACAGAAGCTTAAAGAAAACATATACATATTATATGTCATATATAAAAATAGTGACATAATAATGTCCACCTTTGAAGGTGTTAAATGAGTATTGAACAATCATCGTTTCGGGAGGCAGAATTTCGCCATCCACGAAAACCGTATGTTCTTTAACCATTTGATGTAGTTGTGTGAGAGTGTAGCTCAAATAAATCTTACAACAACATCCTAGTATATTGAATATACTATTTTTGTTACAAAAGAAGTAAATAAAAAGAGTTTAGGGGGTTGGAGAAGAAAAATAAAACAAATGAACATGAGAGAATGAATTTCCTTTAAAAGTGTAACTCCTTTTGATTTGAGCCTAAAGGCTTCCTTTGAAAGGATTATGCCCAAAGGGAATCCTCTAGGATGAGGAGAGGGATGTGTAGAGAGTAAATGGGCAGGTTTTGGCCGAGCCAAAGGCTTGAGTAGTGTGTGAAATGAGGTAGAGGTGGGGGCCTTTTATAAGAGGAGAGGAGGGGCACTTTTGGAAAGTAAAGAAATATTACTTTATTTGAAAATGTGTTTCGGTTTTAAAAAGGTCCCACATTGATATAATTCGTGGATATGGTGATAAGGGTTCGAAATCCACTCATCCAATTGGTTTTGGACATGTGTAGTTCATATATTTTACATTATCTTTCCATTTTATTTAAATCGTCAAATAATGATGTCATCGCTGCATCATTATTATGTCATAAATAATGTAATTTATTTAATGTCTAAAAATTATAAAAAAAATACTATGATTTAGGAACTCTTTTTATCTTTCCAATTACTATTTATAATCAAAAATCTGATCGTTATAACCCCATGTAAAAATTGTTTTTGTAAAACATATTATGTTTGTGTCATTTTTACTTTTACATTAAATAAAAAGTAATTTATGTCATTTCCCAACAAAAGTGGATCCATGGGGTCCCCAAGTTGACCCATGGCTTTTCTTGGTCGGCCATGACACAACCAATGAGGGTAGGACATGTTTCAAGCTCATCTTATTTTATTAAAGCATTATTTTTACCTTAAACTACACTAATTACCACTAATCGCGATTAAGAACTTAATAAGTTACTATTCACCAAAAAATTATTATAATCTCATTGAACCACATTTTACTTCCTAATTACAACCATGTATGTCAGATTTTTCAAATTCAAAACACAATGATGGCAAAATTTCATTTAAACAGAAAATCAGTCTTTATAAGTACCACTTAGTGGTTTCACTATTCATCAAAAATTGAAGTTTTTCAGAAAATTACCAAAAATTCACCCTAAGCTATATTTGATATTACGAATTCAAAAATGAAGTCTATTTTACAAAATTCAAAACATATAAGTCACATTAATTAATTTAATAATTAATTCCCGCTGTCAGAGCAAATAGTGTGTTTTTATGAAACAATAAGTATCAAAAGATTGACACTAGTTTAAGTCCGATTTCAAAGTCAAATTAATTCCAACGACCACTATTGGATTTAATGGTAAAAATATTTTCTAATTTCACTTTAAAACTAATTAAAAAGATAATCTAATCATATAAATAAATTAGATTAAAAAGAGGTTTTGAATTAAAATACAACATTTTACACTATTCATTAAAAAAATGAACTTTATCAGAAAGGTACCAAAAATTTACAAAAAGTAAATTTTGATGTCCCGATTCTAAAGAAGAGTTATATTTGGTTCAATAGAATTTATAAGATTGATCAAAACTATATTTAATGACGGTTCTCCGTTAAAAGGTGATAAGTGGGCCTTTCGTGAAAATTAGGGTATAAATGCCTAAAATTGAACTCTTTCCGTATTTTAAGCCTTTATCTTTTATTGGGTAAATGTAAAAACTTTTAAAAACATATATAATCATATTTTAGTTATTTCTATCCATTCCCGCCAGTACAACGGCTACTCGTTAACTAACATTTAAAATAATATTATTTTTTACTTGTGTGCAACGTAAGTTTTCAAAGAAACTCATCGTTGCGTACCGAGTATGCTATCGAATTTAGAAACCCCTTTTAATTAAAATTAATATTTAATTCGTAAATATAAATAAATATAAAAATTCTTTATTCTTTATTTACCTGGGATGTTACACATACTGCCTCTGTTTCTATGGAATTACTGCTTCCACAAACATCTTCTTCCTATTACATGATCCATTTCATCTCCCAAAGACTACTTCGTCTTTCACTGAATGTTTTCTCCATGAACTGCTTTCCTTCATAGAATTCTCCCTCGTGAGCTCTTCCAGACATAGCCAAATCATTACTTAGGGAAGTGATGTAATCATATAAAAATAACATTATTTAATGATCTTATTATCATTATTTATTGAGTAAAATAGATGTGAAATAATCTATATTATAAATCTCCCAAAACTTTTATGTGGTACAACCATCACTTCAAACTGAGCTTCTCCCCCAAATCGTAATTATCCCACAAACCATGTTCATCTACAAACTGTTTCTCCCTTTGTGGTCTATGAATGACCTTTATTACCTCATGGAAACCTAAATCAACACCTCCATTCCACGAATGAAAACCGTTTCCACAATCTGTTGATCTCCACTGAACTGCGAGCCTCCCCCGAACCAAGACTCACCCCAGAACCATTTTTCCTACACAGTCTGCATACCGAGCTTCATGGAATCCTTCATTTTCTTAATTTCCTTTTCGACCCCACAAAACTCCTCTAAATTACATGAACTTTAAATTTCTACCTTTGAACTATTATTTGTGTAAAGAATCGGTTTTCCAAAAAATAAACCAAATTATCTATTTTAAGGCCCAAAATTTAAAACATACTGGGAAAAAATGGAACATTAAAAACATGCTTCCACAAAAAACAACTGTACTAATTCATGGTAATATGCCTTTATCAAAAACCTCTTATATTCTGAATTTTAGCCTTTGATCAATAATTTTTAGCATTTTTAGTTTTATGAGGAAAGTATTGGATCTACCCTGTCTTTCATTAACATATTTCTTTCTAATCAAAACTGAATAAGAGTTGGAACACCTTTACTCCCCTAATTCATCATAAATATTGCATCATAAGTTCTCTGAACACAAATATGATATTTTTGGAATAAAAATTATAAGTGTATTTTCATATTTTCCATGGATTTTACAATGTGAATTGATTTATACTTTTGAAAACAAATGACAACACTCTTAATAAAAGTCCTCTTACTTCATTATCTATCCAGTGTTGTTCAAACATCTAGGTCAAGGGGATGGAACTAAATAAAATTTTTTGGTAGGTGTTGGCTGAAATAAATTTTTTTATGTTTTAAGAGGATAGGGTAATGGGTTCCCTCTTGTATGATGGGGGAATGAGGTATTTGGAATTTTTTAAAAGAATATATTTTACTCATGTTTCAATCATTCCCAATGGATCTGAAGTGGATCACAATAGAACCTATAATGATTTATGGTATAGATATGGATATATAATACAAATTATATAATTTTCTGTCTCATTGAAACCATTATCTTTTGCACATATCCCTCATGTAAACTCATTTTAACTATAATAGTAGTAATTAATTATTACAATTTTTTACAATTCATTATGACAAAATATTGTGTTGATGTTATTATATAATATTAATTATATTATTTATAAAAATGAAATTCATTTTTTTTCAAATTCACTTCATAGAAGTGGAAGAGATTAATTTTAATTCAAACCAATATAAGTGATGAAAATATGGTTTTCCAAAGGAAATGTTTTTATAAGCATAAATAGTTTTCATTTAAAAATTAATCATTAAATTGATTATAATATCCTAAATAAGAATAGAAAAAATAAAATTGAACTAATTTTTCTTTTTTAACATTTTAAAACAAAATTTATCTTTGTAAATTTTTTATACTAAAAGAATATTTTCAATAAAAATTGATATTTTTACATTATTCATGGAGAAATTAAAATTTTTAGAAAATTATAAATCACTCTATTATAAATTAGAAATGATGATTCGTAAAATTAGTTAAATTTTGTTAAATAACTTTTATAAAGGTGTTTAAATATTATTTTAAAATAACTTCGCAAAATTCCAAAAAATATATTCTTAGAAAAATACAAAATTTTACCATGAAATTGTGTTAATTATTATTTCATTCCTTTAAAAATTAATATATGGATGATAAAAAAATTATTAAATATATATAATTGATAAATTTCATTAAAATAACTCACCAAAAATGATTATTTATTTTTATTAACAAAAAAAACATTGCACACGTCAGAATCTATTTTTAGAAAGACATTTACTTTCCATTCAAATGTTTTTTATTTTATTTGCAAACAATATATATCCAATGAATGTATTTTATATATGTGTAAATAATATACTTTTCAAAATATATTTATTTATATTCTTATCCACTGATTTAGTAGCTAGGTTATAATATTATACAATTTTATGGTACTTTTAGACTCTATGTTACATGTATCACAATCTATCGAAGAGATTATATTTAAATAAATAGATTTCATATGTCATTTAAGCTCAGTGTTTAATGTGAAATATGATATTGAAAAAAAATGTTTTTTAATCTATTGTTAGTACATTCTCCCCACTTTCAATAAATTTCCTCCACATAGTTTTGACATTCACTTGAAAAACAATAATTAAAGTGTTTAATATTTGAGAATTCATTTATGGAAACCCCACATCGTAGGATGGTTAATTAAAATTCATATCAATAAGATAGAAAGGAACTTAAAATGTCATTTAGATAAAAACATAACTTGCCTTCTGAGTAGTAATATTTTCATGGGATGTTTAAAAATTTATATGGATGAAATGAATAAATAATTATTGATATTGACAATGATCATTAATACTAAGAAGGAGAATGATAACGCTAAATTCAAACCCTAACAAATCAAAAACTAATGAGGTGTGTAAAAGGCCATTTGATACATTTTAATTTAAGGTAAATGTATAACATTTTTATTTCAATATCTTTTTCACAAACTTGAGATATTATTTTACAATCTTGTTAGAGAAAAAAATTACTTTCTTGATATAATTTATTTTCATAAGAACAATTTTATCAATTTTTTAATATATCATTTCCCACTCTATGAAATTAATATCCAAGATGATTTTTTTTGTTGGTGAAGCACTAAAATTAACTTTTAATGGATCATAAGATCTACAAAATAGTGTAAAGTCCATCTGTATATATCTAAATATTTACAAAAAAATGGTTATCATAAGTTCGCAAATATAATTAATTAATCTCTTAACCTAAATGGTATCACTCAAAGTTAAACTTAATCTATTCAATTTTAATTTATCCTAAAAATAGTTTTGTCAATATCGCAAAAAAATGTAATAGAAATAAACCTAATAGTTATATATATATATATATATATCAACTAAGTAAAACATATTAGGAAATTTCATTAATCAACTCTAAATCATATAACTTCCAAAAAATTGATCAAAATAAAATTTACCCATCAAAAATTTGAATAAAAATAATGTTATATTAAAAATTACATAACGTAGGCCAGTGGTAGGAATTTCACCCTTATCCCTCTTTGGTTGTGTGTTCATGCCCCAAGGCCATACCAATTGTGTCAGGATAATACCCATCGAGTAGTTTTTCCTTTTTATAAAAAAATATTAATATAATTTATTGAAAATTTCAAAAAATAAGATAAACATATTCAAAATTAGCATTAGTTGTTAAATCACTTTTTAACCAAAAAATATTTACTCTTCAACTTAATTTTCCCACAAACATGGAAAAACCTAATTGATTATTATTACCTTAATATCATTGATTATATTAACTCTAATGTTTATAAATACCTTTAAAAATATGTTCAAAAAAATTATGGGAATTCTTCCTCAAATCACTTTTTCACTATAACTCATACTAATACCATATGTAATATTACCAAAAATGTCACCCAAAATACTTGTAATTAACGTGGACTTCCATCACTTAAAATGTTAAAAAGGGTATCTATACATTTAATCTTATGATAAAACATTTAATTATTAACCCATTATGGTATCCAAAACACCTATGTTAATCATATATTAAGAAATATAATCATTTGAAAATTTACACAATCTTTATATATTCAATGATTCTTATAACAAAAATACCTAGGGTAAAAATAAATATACAACATAATTATTGGATCACAATAATAAATACTATAACCTTTTTACATAAATTATTTTTATAACATAGTTTATTCCTTGGTTTAGGAGTTACCCTTTAAAAGTGTTCGTTGACTCAGATAATTCCCAGGTTCCCCACATTTAAGGCAATAATCTATAAATGGATCTCAAAGATAAAATATCATTCCTTCCATAATATTAATTTTTCCACTCCAATATATTTTATTACATCCTTATTTTTCAAAAATAAAATATTTTCCCATTCAGTTGAGATATTATCCTAGGTTCCTCTTTTCACATTCCTGAATGAATGGAAATTGAGACGTCTTTCCTCCATGGTCTTTACCACTCGAGATCTTGGAAGACTCCATCCTTCTCTTCTTTTATAAGTTCAATAGTTTTTTGAGTTATGGTTTTTTAATCATATACTGGGATAAATGATTATACATAATAACATTATATATTAATTCATACGTCAACCAATTTGGATTTTCATAATCAGCACATTTTCCATCATATTCATTGTTAATATGATTTGTTCAGTTTTTGACCATTAAGTGTAACAAAAAATAATATTGTAAACAATAATAATCATAGTATAATCCATTATAGTAATTTATAGTATGTCTAAATAATGACACATTTAATTCAATATAGGACACATTAGGTTTAACAAAGTTTATTTATTGGAATAATCTCTTTGGATACAATATAGTTGTTTATAATTAAAATGAGAATGATCCAAATCATATTCACCAAGTGTGTCAATCCAGGTGTGGTTTAAGACCCGTTTTCATGCACCAGGTGACCATCCAGTCAAATACCAATGTCCCATTTTCAGATTTATTACCCATATGTATTGATTTGTTAGAAACAAATCTACTTGTAGTCTCCATATAGAGTGTACTAATGGGAAAACCCAAATAATTTATTTTTCTCCAAAACATTAATATGTTCTTAAACGATTATCATAAAATTATATCACATTGTTATGCTCCCAACAATATTTTTTCCGAAATATTGCTCCCAACGATTCAATTAAACATTATTTGATACTAAATATAAAGACCCATACCCTTGAATCATAGAGTTAGTGGGTACATTATTACATTTGAGCTAGATATATGATATTTCATCCCAATAAATAGAATAGTTCAGTAGTATTGGTAAACAAGATACACAGTTGAATCTCACATGATAATTGAAAACATAAAATACACTATAGTATTTTATTTTTGAAAACCATAGTTCCCTTAATAATATTCCTAGATTTCAATAATAGTACATATCCTAACATCTTAAGGAAGGGAAACTTAAGAAAAGGGGATCTCTAATGATTTTTAAGGGTATGCAAACAATAGAAATTATCATGAATAAATAATAAATAATAAATATTTAGAAGTAAATACATAAAACTGATTATATTTAATCAATAACTTGAACATGACGAATAATATTGAAGTTATAAATAAAGATAAAAAATATTTTATATAAATAATCACATGAGCTTGAAACATTTCCATGGATATTTTAAATAACATAATAATCACATGGATATCAATAAATAATCTCATAATGGGTAAATTCATAATGTCTAACATCATAACTATACCTTCAATGCTATGTGATAATACATCTTACATAAATGGGTATGACCTTATCCAAATACCCATGCTAGTTTTTTTCATGAGAGATACCGATGCATCAAGGGGTTGTTGTGGTCCCCTCCCATCACTTACTATGTCCAATGAATTCATTATATGAAATAGAAGAAATAGAAATAATGTAATCATTTATATTGAATTACTCTCATAGAAAATGATAATAATTTCCCCAATCAGAAATGATAATCATAAACTATCTAGAGTATAGTGAGGAATGGTATCGATAGTACATACCATTAAAACTAATCCTAAAACATCTATAGAAATAATAAGTAATGTATCATTACAAGAAATTACCAATTTATCATAATGTAAATTGAGGGTTTCTATCATTGGTTAAAAAATATCATAAAAATTCCTTTCAAAACATTCATGAAAAAAATATCCTTTTTATTTTAAAAATCACTTTTAAAAATTAATATTTTATAGAATATCATGAAAAAACAATTAATTGAAATAACATTATAAAAATTTAAGGTAATGTTCAATGAAATAATTGGTCTTGATGATGGTGATTTCTACACATGATAAGTACATGAAAACAAATATTCCTTTCACATTTTTGGTAAAAGTCAAAAGGTTCCTCATTTAGTAAATGAAAAAAACATTAAATTCAAACAATTTTGTAAAAATTCATATATGGTAAAAATGTATTCAGAAAATAATTATGAGGGTTATAAAATTGTTTTTTAATATATATTTATAAAACATGGACATATAAGTATAGATATTTTCAAATGAAGAAAGAAATAAAGTTTTATTTTCTTAAAAAAATCCAAATATTTTTATGTAGGAAATAGGGTAAATTGTTCTATTAATTGAAAATTTCAGGAATAATGGATAATAAGTAACATGAGTTTATTTAGAGATAAATCATAGGATTAGTCATCATAAACTCAATCATAAAAAATCCTGATAAATAATAATATTGAAATCATAAAACCCTTACCACTTTGGTAACTCTTGAATCATATTCCCCATAAAAAAATTGAGCATAGATGAATTTTAAAATATCATATTTTTTATTATAATAATATTAAAACAATTTCATGTGTATTATATATTCCACAAAATAGAAATAGGTGGGTAATATGGATGTGTTTCACCTAAGTAAATGCGAGACGAGAAACTCTTACCTTAGGTCTGATTTCCCTCACACACATCCAAACTTCTTATATAACGAATATATATTAATTATAAATATATTCTATAACCATATTCATATATATCACACCATATAATATTTACCTATATCCTTTTATCACCTGGATATTAACAATTATTTATTAAAAACTCTATTCTAGGTGAAAACTACATCATTTTTTATGTATGTTTTTAGTTTCTTAGTTTAGGTCCTTATACTTTTCTCGTTGTTATATAATATGTATAATTATAAAATTGTTATAAATATCATATATATTCATCAGATACGTATTTATATTAATCCATGGATGTTATATATGAAAAAATTAATCGCATTTTTCATGGACATGGTAGGTCTTACCTACACCTGAACATTGTTTCTATTTTTTTACTGGATGGAATGAAAGAAAGATTAATAATATTTCACATTTACAGAATAAAAATAATATCATATATATCATATTTTTTCATTAAATCTATCCTTATTACCATCTATATAAAAATAAAATAGAAAACATTTCACATCGCATTATTGAGGAGGTAGTCTATACATACGCACAAGCGACGTAATCATTTTCCAACATATTGGAAGGTAAAAAAGATATATTTGAAATTATAAGTACATAATTATATTACTGTATTAAAAATCATATATATATATATATATATGTATTTATATATATATCTATGTTTGTGTTAAAACCATCATTACATCTATTAGTATAAGGTTGTGAGGGAAAATTAATAGCATCGGTTCGTGAGTTAGTAGTCTACCGTACACACGATCGATGGACTCATTTCCCATTTGATGTAAGACTATATTGATATATTTTATTTAAAAAACATTATAAAATAAAAATATGTTTTATATATTGTTTTAATTATTTTAATGTATTTTTTGTAGATTTCAAGGACTTAGAGGAAGTAAAAAAATATAGACGCGTGGTTAAAAATTATACCTCTTACATAGATAACCACTATAGGATTACAAGTAAAGCCATAAAATATTGGTTTTATAATAAATAAATAAAATCTAGGCCATGTTTTGGTATTTTAGGAAGTTATTTGGTTATTTATTTGTCTTACCAACAGTATTTGGATGTTTATAGAAGAGATGATAGGGCGTTCACTTTTATAAGTGGGGGGAAGGACACACTTGGATTATTTTAATAGAATAAATTTTACCCATAATTTCTCATTAACAATGGATAAAAAATGACTCCTAAAAATTATTATATTATATATGGTTGAAATATGGTAATAAAATAGGAATTATACAAGTTTTATGGTCATTTTAACCATTATCATTTTAGTATAACCACCTAGTAAACCTATTTTAACCTTCACTTTCATAATTAATGTTTACTATTTTACTATTAATTATGGTAAAAAAAAATTTAACATAATTTATAAAATTATTTATGATATTTAAAAATATTTATTTCATTCTACCAAATTTAGTTCAATTAAATGGAAGAAATAAATTTAGAGTTAAAACCACAGATGCGATGAAAAACTGTTTCACAAAAGTAACTTTTTTCACAATTATAAAACATTTTTATAATTAATTTGAACATATAATTGATTACAATGAAATAAATTGTTTTAAATATAATTTATTTTAATTAATTTCACTTTTTAAAATAGTTTTATATAAAATTAAACTTTTTAAATGCTTTAAATAAAAATATATATTTCTATAAAAAGGAGTATTTCATCCATGTTAATCAAATAATTAATCTTTTTAGAAAACTCTAAAGATTTAACATTAATATAATGTTAAAATTTTGATTAAAAATTTAATTTAATCATTACAAATACATTTTAAAAATGTGGGAATTATTATTTTTAATATAATTTTGAAAAATATGACAAAACCACTTTTTACAAAGAAATACTTTTTAAAAGAAAACTAGGTTTATTATTTTCTCCGGACTAGAAAAAATATCAAGTGCATGATTAAAAATTTAATAGAATATATAGAATAAATATTTTATTAAAATAATTCACCAATATTGTTTAATTTAATTTATTGATATAGAAACACATTACACGCATAAAAATATTTTTTCTAAAAAATATAGTTCTTTTTCATTAAAATTATTATTATTTTACTTATAATCAATTGAAAACTAAAGTATTCATTTTATATATGTGAAAACCATAGAATTTTTATAATTTATATATTCCAATTTATAACCTCCAAATTAATTGCTAGGTTATAAAAATATACTTTTATACATTCTTTTAGACACGTGGTTGTGTGTATCTAATGATATCAAAGAGATGAAATTTTAAAAAATATATTTCACGGATCATTTAAGATCAGGGTTATTTGTAGGATAATATATAAAACCCAATTTTATTATTTTAAATTCTTGGTTTTTTACATTTTGTAATGTAACATCCCAGGTAAATAAAGAATAAAAAATTTTCATATTTATTAATATTTACGAATTAAATATTAATTTTAATTAAAAGGGGTTTCTACGTTCGATAGCGTACTCGGTACGCAACGATGAGTTTCTTTGAAAACTTACGTTGCACACAAGTAATAAAATAATATTATTTTAAATGTTAGTTAACGAGTAGCCATTGTACTGGCGGGAATGGATAGAAATAACTAAAATATGATTATATATGTTTTTAAATGTTTTTACATTTACCCAATAAAAGATAAAAGCTTAAAATACGGAAGGAGTTCAATTTTAGGCATTTATACCCTAATTTTCACGAAAGGTCCACTTATCACCTTTTGACGGAGAACCGTCATTAAATATAGTTTTGATCAATCTTATAAATTATATTGTACCAAATATAACTCTTCTTTAGAATCGGGAGATCAAAATTTACTTTGTGTAAATTTTTGGTACCTTTCTGATAAAGTTCATTTTTTTAATGAATAGTGTAAATGTTGTATTTTAATTCAAAACCTCTTTTTAATCTAATTTATTTATATGATTAGATTATATTTTGAATTGGTTTTAAAGTGAAATTAGAAAATATTTTTACCATTAAATCCAATAGTGGTCATTGGAATTAATTTCACTTTGAAATCGGACTTAAACTAGTGTCAATCTTTTGATACTTATTGTTTCATAAAAACACGCTATTTGCTCTGACAGCGGGAATTAATTATTAAATTAATTAATGTGACTTATATGTTTTGAATTTTGTAAAATAGACTTCATTTTTGAATTCATAATATCAAATATAGCTTAGGGTGAATTTTTGGTAATTTTCTGAAAAACTTCAATTTTTGATGAATAGTGAAACCACTAAGTGGTACATATAAAGACTGATTTTCCGTTTAAATGAAATTTTTCCATCATTGTGTTTTGAATTTCAAAAATATGACATACATGGTTGTTATTAAGAAGTAAAATGTTGTTCAATGAGATTATAATAATTTTTTGGTGAATAGTAACTTATTAAGTTCTTAATCGCGATTAGTGGTAATTAGTGTAGTTTAAGGTAAAAATAATGCTTTAATAAAATAAGATGAGCTGGACACATGTCCTACCCTCATTGTTTGTGTCATGGCCGACCAAGACAAGCCATGGGTCAACTTGGGGACCCCATGGATCCACTTTTGTTGGGAAATGACATAAATAACTTTTTATTTAATGTAAAAGTAAAAATGACACAAACATGATATGTTTTACTAAAATAATTTTTAAATGGGGTTATACAAGTCAGATGTTTGATTATAAATAGTCATTGGAAATATAAAAAGGTTTCTTACATCATAGTATTTGTTTTATAATTTTTAAACATTAAATAAATTAAATTATTTATGACATAATAATGATGCAGCGATGACATCATTATTTAACGATTTAAATAAAATGGAAAGATAATGTAACATCTATGAACTACACATGTCCAAAACCAATTGGATGAGTGTATTTAGAAGCCTTATCACCTTATCCACAAATTATAGCAATGTGGAACCTTTTTAATCCGAAACTCGTTTTAAAATAAAGTAACTTATCTTTACTTTCCAAAAGTGCCCCTCCTCTCCTCTTATAAAAGGCCCCCACCTCTACCTCATTTCACACACTCCTCAAGCCTTTGGCTCGGACAACCCCTACCCATTTACTCTCTCCACATCCCTCTCCTCATCCTAGAGGATTCCCTTTGGGCAGAATCCTTTCAAAGGAAGCCTTTAGGCTCAAATAAAAAGGAGTTACACTTTTAAAGGTAATTCATTCTCTCTTGTTCATTTCTTTTATTTTGCTTCTCCAACCCTCTAAACTCTTTTTATTTACTTCTTTTGTAACAACACCAGTATCTTAAATATACTAGTATGTTGTTATAATATTTATTAGAGCTACACTCTCACACAACTACATCAAATGGTTAAAGAACATACGGTTTCCGTGGATGGCGAAATTCTGCCTCCCGAAACGATGATTGTTCAATACTCATTTAACACCTTCAAAGGTGGCCATTATGATGTCACTATTTTTATATATGATATATAATATGTTTATTTTTTCTTTAAGCTTCTGTATTTTTCATTTTGGGCATACCTTTATGGTTTCCATTATGGGTAAACACGATATCTTCATTTATGGAAGTGCGGACTACCGCCCCCTCAAAGTGATGTGATTCATAAATGCCATATGTGGTACGTGTAAAGGATGGATTTAAAGTTATTATATATGATTTATACTGGAATTATAATATACCTCTATATCATTATTATTTCTTTCCATTAAAGTATGAGATAGAAATGAAAGTAGCGTTCATGCGTACGTATGGCTTACCGTCTCCGTGAACGGTGCATTTCATTTCTTATCCCCAAATGTAATGTACTATTAAAAGTACATGTATATAATGGATATATATAATTAATGATATATCTAAATGATGAATATAATTCTGGAATTAAAATATACATACCTCTCATTAAGTTTTAATTCCATTAATATGACAAAGAAATGAAAGTAGAGTTCATGCATACGTACGGCTTACCGTCTCCATGAACGGTGCATTTCATTTCTTATCCCCAAATGTAATGTACTATTAAAAGTACATGTATATAATGGATATATATAATTAATGATATATCTAAATGATGTATATAATTCTGGAATTAAAATATACATACCTCTCATTTAGTTTTAATTCCATTAATATGACAAAGAAATGAAAGTAGTGTTCATGCGTACGTACGGCTTACCGTCTCCATGAACGGTGCATTTCATTTCTTACCTATAAATGATTATGTAATATTATAAATACATGTATATGCTGGATATATATGATACATATTATATCCAAATCGGGAATTTCATTCTGTATATAAAGAACCTTTGACCACACGAACAACATGTAATTGTAAGAAGTCCACTTTCGACTTAAGAACCAAATATTGAGAAAACAAACATTATTAACTTAAATGGTTAAATAATGTTTATAACATGGAAATAAGTGATATAAAACGAATAATGAACTTTAAAAAGGTTCTTAATCAAGTATAAATTAACTCAAGTATATTATTTAGGACGTTAAAGAATGATCGAGTCAAGTCGGACCCGAGGTAAGGGACTTCGTCTCAATCTCCTTTCATTGAGGCATATTTCGTTTTATACACAACTTTATTTTATACGGTGTATAAACCCCTTTTACTTTTACTTTTATACAAAAGGAATATTTTTCTACGAAGCGTTTTACAAAACGACAAAAAGGAATGTTTCTTTTAACGTACGCGGCGACAACAACCTTTTCCGTCGCCGCAAGTATTATTTGGTCTTTGGCTTTCTCAACAAGCCATAATGTTTTTAGAATAAAATAAATACCATATACTCTTTTTTGTATTTTGGTATTGAAAATGGTTTTGAAAAAGGATTCTATTATGTCAATATATTTATGATATATTGTGATTGAAATGTGGAAATGTTATCTTTCTTTTATATTGGTTTTATGTTTTATGATTTTATACTGGTACTTGGACATTTTAACGGGTGGTTACATTATAAAACATATGACGGGTGGTGCCGTGAATACCAGGACGGGTGGTTACGTTATAACCTCCAATGCATTGGGTATGGAAGTCGGTCATATGGCTATTCCATTAAGTATGTATGGAAATTGGCTGTATGGATATTCCATTAAGTGATATGTGTGGAAGTCGGACGTATGGTTATTCCACTTAAGTATGTTTATGTCCCAAGTTACCTTTATATATGTTATGTGTTCTTTTTATGGATTTTATGGTAATCCTTTGGTTACAAAAATGTATGTAATGATACTTCATTCAGTGAAGAGTTTTTACTACTTCATGAAGGTGAAGGTATTACTTTGATAGAGTATATATGGTTTATTTGATGTTTGAAAAACTAACATTTTTCATTCTTTCTGTATCCATTACTGAGCTTTTTATGCTCATCCCATGTTTTTTTAAATGTTTTTCACAGGTCAAGGGAAAGGTACATGATATGATGATAGTGTCAAGGAAGTGTCAAGAAAAAATCCATGTTTATTTTAAATATGTTTCCATTGATGGGAATGAAGAATACTATCTTTATGTAACCACTTTGTTTATATGTGGAATATAATTCATGTTTTATGATCTAATTCTCTAAAACTCTAAACCTGAAAAGATCCTCAACGTGTAATCTTGTGATAAATGAAGATTATGTAAGGTTTAAGGTCGGGGCCTTATATTTGGTATCAGAGGTCGGTTTAGACAACTTTAGGAGTTAGAAAAGTGTTAAATTATAATATGATTGAAATGATATAGCATTTACGGATTACCATGTTGCTTCGCCTAAGATATTTCTATGTTCAGAATGGTTTTTCGCAGAGGAAACAAAGCAGCTATGTTGGGACGACATCAGGAGGAAGATAACCTTCCAAATCAGCAACCTGAGATGGTCGGAATTGGAACTGAACAGTTTGTTGCAGTGATGGCACAGTTGACTTAGGCTATAAACGGTGGTGGTATCCATGCACGAGATCAGCCAGATCAACCGCAGAAGAACATGTCAGTGGTGGAACATTTCATGAGGCAACATCCCCCATCATTCAGAGGATCATCTGACCCTGTGCAAGCTGAAGGGTGGATTAAAGCATTGGAGAAGATTTTTGATTTCATGGGGTGTTCAGAACATCAAAAGGTTAATCTTGCTGTTTACCGTTTTGAAGGTGAAGCTGATCAGTGGTGGTCGATGGTGAAAAATATAAGGGATAGTGATGAGATTGAGGATCTTCACTGGGACGAATTCAAAGGTATGTTTCTTGAGAAATATTTTCCTAAGGTGGTTCGTCTTAGGATGGAGAAACAGTTCCTAGAATTGAGGCAGGAGGATGATTCAGTGGCTGCTTATGAAGAAATGTTCACTCGATTGGCAAGGTATGCTCCAAATTTTATCCGAGACCTTGATAGTAAAATCAATCGTTTTTACTCAGGACTAAAGCCAAAATATCGAAGGGCATTAGCCTCTCATGAGTTTAAAAGTTATGAAAAGCCTGTTCGATGTGCTGAGAAGGTGGAAATGGAGTTTGCCGATGATCAGGTGTTTTATGACAAACAAAAGAATAAGAGGTCTAGTTGGCAGTCAAAGGGGAATAATTCATCAAAGAAGAAAGGAGGTAAGAAAACCAAATATCCATCCTGTGAGAAGTGTGGTAAAATGCATCCTGGAGAATGTTTATCCAAGTCTGGTAAGTGCTTTCGGTGTGGTAAGTCTGGTCATATTGCTCGTAACTGTAAGGAAGATGATCAAGCAGGAAATGAAAAGCCAACGGTAAGATGTTTTAAGTGTAATGAAATGGGTCATTATGCAAACGAGTGTCCAATGAAGAACTCAACTGGGGGAATGCATCCAGACTACAAGCAGAAAGGGGTGGTGAAATCCTTTTCAACAACTTCAGCAGATGTTGGGCCATCGAATGAAGTGGTATCAGCTCCAGGGAGCTCAGTATTTTTCGAAGATTGACTTGAGGTCGGGGTACCATCAGTTGAAAGTAAAAGAAGCAGACGTTCCGAAGATTGTGTTTCGTACTAGATATGGCCATTATGAATTTGTATTTATGCCTTTTGGGTTAACCAATGCACCTACTGTATTCATGGAACTTATGAATAAAATTTTCCATGAGTTCTTGGATAAGTTTGTGTTTGTGTTTTGAGGTTTGGGAAGAGGTTATGTGTGCCTTGTGATTCACAGTTGAAGAATGATTTGTTATGTGAGGCTCATAGTTCCCTGTTTTTAGTTCATCCTGCTAGTACTAAGATGTACAGAGATCTGCGGGAGTATTACTGGTGGGATGGAATGAAAAGAGATATTTCTGATTTTACTGTGAAGTGTTTGACATGTCAACAGGTTAAAGCAGAGCGGTAGTTACCGAAAGGGATGCTTCAGCCTTTACCAGTGCCAGAGTGGAAATGGGAAAACATATCAATGGACTTTGTTGTGGGATTACCGAGGACATCTCGAGGTAATAATGCAATCTGGGTTATTGTTGATCTCTTGACTAAATCTGCTCATTTCCTTGCTATACGAGATACTTTTTCCCTAGATCAACTTTCCCGTTTGTATCTTAAAGAGATAGTCAGGTTATATGGAGTTCCCCTCTCCATTGTATCTGATTATGATCCCAGGTTCACATCTAACTTTTGGAAAGGCCTTCAGCAGTCGTTGGGTACTGAATTAAATTTTAGTACAGCTTTTCATCCTCAATCAGATGTGCAATCATAATGAACAATTCAGACCTTGGAGGATATTCTACGAGCTTGTTCGATGGATTATCAGGGAAGTTGGGACCAACATCTTTCTTTGGTTGAGTTTTCTTATAATAACAGTTTTCATTCCAGTATACAGATGGCACCATTTGAGGAATTATATGGGAAGCGGTGTCAAACTCCATCATTTTGGAATGAAGTGGGTGAAAGGAAGCTGATTGGACTAGAGTTGGTAGAATAGATGGCAGAAAAAGTTCAGTGGATTCAGAAGCACATGAGAACAGCTCAGAGCAGGCAGAAGAGTTATGCGGATAACCGGAGGAAGGATCTATCTTTCGAGGTAGGTGATCATGTTTTTCTCAAGGTTTCTCTTTGTAAAAGTGTGATGAGATTTGGTAAGAAAGGAAAGCTGAGTCCAAGGTTTATTGGACCATATGAAATTCTGGAGAGAGTTGGATCAGTTGCATACCGGGTGGCTTTACCTCCGAGTTTATATCAGGTACACAATTTTTTTCATGTTTCAATGTTGTTGAAGTATATTCCATATCCATCTCATGTTTTGAGTCCAGAGGTAGTTTAGCTGGAAGAGAACCTATCTTATGAGGAACAACCGGTCCAGATTCTTGACCACAGGGAGCAGGTGTTACGTAATAAGGTGATTCATCAGGTAAAGGTTTTGTGGAAAAACCATGTGATTGAAGAGGCAACATGGGAATCTGAAAATGCTATGAGGGATAAATACCCCCACTTATTTTGATAAGTGAATAAAATTGCGATGACGCAATTCCCAAAAGGGGGGAGGGATGTAACATCCCAGGTAAATAAAGAATAAAAAATTTTCATATTTATTAATATTTACGAATTAAATATTAATTTTAATTAAAAGGGGTTTCTACGTTCGATAGCGTACTCAGTACGCAACGATGAGTTTCTTTGAAAACTTACGTTGCACACAAGTAATAAAATAATATTATTTTAAATGTTAGTTAATGAGTAGCCGTTGTACTGGCGGGAATGGATATAAATTACTAAAATATGATTATATATGTTTTTAAATGTTTTTACATTTACCCAATAAAAGATAAAGGCTTAAAATACGGAAAGAGTTCAATTTTAGGCATTTATACCCTAATTTTCACGAAAGGTCCACTTTCACCTTTTGACAGAGAACCGTCATTAAATATAGTTTTGATCGATCTTATAAATTCTATTGGACCAAATATAACTCTTCTTTAGAATCGGGACATCAAAATTTACTTTGTGTAAATTTTTGGTACCTTTCTGATAAAGTTCATTTTTTTTAATGAATAGTGTAAAATGTTGTATTTTAATTAAAAACCTCATTTTAATCTAATTTATTTATATTATTAGATTATATTTTTAATTGGTTTTAAAGTGAAATTATAAAATATTTTTACCATTAAATCCAATAGTGGTCGTTGGAATTAATTTCACTTTGAAATCGGACTTAAACTAGTGTCAATCTTTTGATACTTATTGTTTCATAAAAACACGCTATTTGCTCTGACAGCGGGAATTAATTATTAAATTAATTAATGTGACTTATATGTTTTGAATTTTGTAAAATAGACTTCATTTCTGAATTCTTAATATCAAATATATCTTAGGGTGAATTTTTGGTAATTTTCTGAAAAACATCAATTTTTGATGAATAGTGAAACCACTAAGTGGTACTTATAAAGACTGATTTTCCGTTTAAATGAAATTTTGCCATAATTGTGTTTTGAATTTCAAAAAATCCGACATAAATGGTTGTAATTAAGAAGTAAAATGTGGTTCAATGAGATTATAATAATTTTTGGTGAATAGTAACTTATTAAGTTCTTCATCGCGATTAGTGGTAATTAGTGTAGTTTAAGGTAAAAATAATGCTTTAATAAAATAAGATGAGCTTGAAACATGTCCTACCCTCATTGGTTGTGTCATGGCCGACCAAGACAATCTATGGGTCAACTTGGGGACCCCATGGATCCACTTTTGTTGGGAAACGACATAAATAACTTTTTATTTAATGTAAAAGTAAAAATGACACAAACATGATATGTTTTACTAAAACAATTTTTAAATGGGGTTATACAAGTCAGATTTTTGATTATAAATAGTCATTGGAAAGATAAAAAGATTTCCTACATCATAGTATTTTGGTTTATAATTTTTAGATATTAAATAAATTAAATTATTTATGACATAATAATGATGCAGCGATGACATCATTATTTAACGATTTAAATAAAATAGAAAGATAATGTAAAATATATGAACTACACATGTCCAAAACCAATTGGATGAGTGGATTTAGAAGCCCTGTCACCTTACCCTCAAATTATAGCAATGTGGTACCTTTTGAATCCGAAACTCTTTTTAAAATAAAGTAACTTATCTTTACTTTCCAAAAGTGCCCCTCCTCTCCTCTTATAAAAGGCCCCCACCTCTACCTCATTTCACACACTCCTCAAGCCTTTGGCTCGGCCAAACCCTACCCATTTACTCTCTCCACTTCCCTCTCCTCATCCTAGAGGATTACCTTTGGGAATAAGCCTTTCAAAGGAAGCCTCTAGGCTCAAATCAAAAGGAGTTACACTTTTAAAGGTAATTCATTCTCTCTTGTTCATTTGTTTTATTTTGCTTCTCCAACCCTATAAACTCTTTTTATTTACTTCTTTTGTAACAAAACCAGTATCTTCAATATACTAAGATGTTGTTATAAGATTTTTTCGAGCTACACTCGCACACAACTACATCAAATGGTTAAAGAACATACGGTTTCTGTGGATGGCGAAATTCTGCCTCTTGAAACGATGATTGTTCAATACTCATTCAACACCTTCAAATGTGGATATTATGATGTCACTATTTTTATATATGATATATAATATGTTTATTTTTTCTTTAAGCTTCTGTATTTTTCATTTTGTGTCTTACCTTTATGGTTTCCATTATGGGTAAACACGATATCTTCATTTAAGGAAGTGCGGACTACCGCCCCCTCAAAGTGATGTGATTCGTTAATGCCATATGTGGGACGTGTAAAGGATGGATTTAAAGTTATTATATATGATTTTATACTGGAATTATAATATACCTCTATATCATTATTATTTCTTTCCATTAAAGTATGAGATAGAAATGAAAGTAGCGTTCATGCGTACGTACGGCTTACCGTCTCCATGAACGGTGCATTTCATTTCTTATCCCCAAATGTAATGTACTATTAAAAGTACATGTATATAATAGATATATATAATTAATGATATATCTAAATGATGAATATAATTCTGTAATTAAAATATACATACCTCTCATTTAGTTTTAATTCCATTAATATGAAAAAGAAATGAAAGTAGCGTTCATGCGTACGTACGGCTTACCATCTCCATGAACGGTGCATTTCATTTCTTATCCCCAAATGTAATGTACTATTAAAAGTACATGTATATAATGGATATATATAATTAATGATATATCTAAATGATGAATATAATTCTGGAATTAAAATATACATACCTCTCATTTAGTTTTAATTCCATTAATATGACAAAGAAATGAAAGTAGTGTTCATGCGTACGCACGGCTTACCATCTCCATGAACGGTGCATTTCATTTCATACCTCTAAATGATTATGTAATATTATAAATACATGTATATGCTGGATATATATGATACATATTATATCCAAATCGGGAATTTCATTCTGGATATAAAGAACCTTTGACCACACGAACAACATGTAATTGTAAGAAGTCTACTTTCGACTTAAGAACCAAATATTGAGAAAACAAAAATTATTAACATAAATGGTTACATAATGTTTATAACATGGAAATAAGTGATATAAAAGGAATAATGAACTTTAAAAAGATTCTTAATCAAGTATAAATTAACGGATGTTTATTATTCAGGACGTTAAAGAACGATCGAGTCAAGTCGGACCCGAGGTAAGGGACTTCGTCTCAATCTCCTTTCATTGAGGCATATTTCATTTTATACACAACTTTATTTTATATGATGTATAAACCCCTTTGAGTTTTACTTTTATACAAAAGGAATCTTTTTCTACGAAGCATTTTACAAAACGACAAAAAGGAATGTTTCTTTTAACGTACGCGGCGACAACGACCTTTTCCGCCGCCGCAAGTATTATTTGGTCTTTGGCTTTCTCAAAAAGCCGTAATGTTTTTTCAATAAAATAAATACCATATACTCTTTTATGTATTTTGGTATTGAAAATGGTTTTGAAAAAGGATTCTATTATATCAATATATTTATGATATATTGTGATTGAAATGTAGAAATGTTATCTTTCCTTTATATTGGTTTTATGTTTTATGATTTTGTACTAGTACTTGGACATTTTAACGGGTGGTTACGTTATAAACCATATGACGGGTGGTGCCGTGAATACCAAGACGGGTGGTTACGTTATAACCTCTAATGCATTGGGTATGGAAGTCGGCCGTATGGCTATTCCATTAAGTATGTATGGAAATTGGCCGTATTGTTATTCAATTAAGTGATATGTGTGGAAGTCGACCGTATGGTTATTCCACTTAAGTATGTTTATGTCCCAAGTTACCTTTATATATGTTATTTGTTCTTTTTATGGATTTTATGGTAATCCTTTGGTTACAAAAAGGTAAGTAATGATACTTCATTCAGTGAAGAGTTTTTACTACTTCATGAAGGTGAAGGTATTACTTTGATAGAGTATATATGGTTTATTTGATGTCTGAAAAACTAACAGTTTTCATTCTTTCTGTATCCCTTACTGAGCTTTTTATGCTCATCCCATGTTTTTTTGAAATGTTTTTCACATGTCATTGAAAGGTACATGATGTGATGATAGTGTCAAGGAAGTGTCAAGAAAGAATCCATGTTTATTTTAAATATGTTTCCATTGATGGGAATGAAGAATACTATCTTTATGTAACCACTTTAAATATATGTGGAATGTAATGCATGTTTTATGATCTAATTCTCTAAAACTCTAAACCTGAAAAGATCCTCAACGTGTAATCTTGTGATAACTCAAGATTATGTAAGGTTTAAGGTCGGGGACTTATATGTAATGATAATGATTTACTTAAAAACGTTTTTAGTATAATATTGATGTTTACATAATAACATTTGATGTCATAATGTTGAGAATATTAAATATGATTAGAGTTGATCATTTGGAATTGGATTTATAAGTATCACCATTAATGTTTCATTATTTACTCTTAAAATTTTTTCACTAAAAATTTTAGTGTGACGGTTTCTTGGTTTGATTGGGTTGATTGAGGAATTAATAAGAGATTTAATGAGCATAATAAACCCCCTGATAGTGTAGAAAATAAAATTTGAGCCGGTAGTATTTCATATATGATATATTTTATAGATGAATATTTATGGTTTTGTTTAGAATTATTTATTATTTTAAACAACATAAAAGGTATCTTGTTTTAAAAAAGGGTCATCAACACAATATCATTCATCCATAATTGTTGTATATGTGTATATATTAATATTAATTCTATGAGGTGAGATGATAATTTTTCTATAAAAGTATTACTTAATTTTATCCCTAAATAATTTTTTTCATTGCTTATTATAGTTTATGATTAAATTTTATAGTTATTATGACTATTATTTATATATATGGATATATTATATTCCCATGAGGAACAATAGATATTTTCTGTGCTGGATGAGCATTTTTTAGACCACATAGTGCATCAAACAATGTACCTTTGATATAAAAGGGTTACATGGATAATATTTGGAATCCTCGATACGTGATGTTTCTAAAATACCTATCATGAGAAATTTTATAATTTGATACATTAATTTTAAAATCAATGACTATTATCTAATTAGGTGTGGTTGGGAATGTTGTTTTCATGTCTTTGGTTATATCTTAACTAAGATGGTATTCTTCCTCTCGTGTGATGAGTGTGACATATAGGACAACGATTGAGATTGACTAAGGAAGTGTGTGGTCACACTTAGTTGGTATATATTATATTTTTTATCTGGTTTGGTGATGGTCATGTGATATTATTATAAGGTTTAATGAAATTTGAGGTATTCATCAACCTAGTTCATCTATATGTGATGAGTTGATAATTTATGAGTAGAATATATGGGTTATCATACTCAAAGTCCCATGGTCAAATAATATCGTGGAAAAAGGGGGAATATGTGAATACAAATATGTATATGAGGCAGTTAGTGGATATACATTTGGTTGATGGAGATCATGCTAGATACAATTGTAACATTACTAGTAGTGATTCTTTTTTAGAGGAATATCATTATTTACATTTACTGACCAAGTGATTAATATTTTTTTAAACAAAATAATGTTATATGGGGATATAAATATTGGTTTCACTGAATGGGGACTGATTACTACCCAAATTTAAGATCTAATTATTTTATATTTTTTTCAAAAGTGTTTTTGATGGAGATTTCACATGGTGTTTCATACAATAAAATACAACATTAAATTAATGATGGTATTCTAAAAAATATTGAAGACATCTAACATGATTTTTAGAGATGATTTCAAAAGATACCATATATGATATGAAAACGATAACATTTCATGAATGTCTTTTATTATTTAGTGAAATTGGGATATTGAGGGAGATATTCCCTTAATACAATTAAAAACATGACGTTTTATGGATATATCAAAGGTGATGACTTGGTAAATCATAAGGTATGAAATGAAGATTCCATGATACTGCCTCATCCAATCATATATCATGATTCGATCAGGTTGTAATGATTATAATGAGTGTAATTGTATTGTGTGATATAAACTAACATCCTATGATTTTTTAGGCTAAATGATAATAGTTTTAATTCATATGCCTTCCACATTGGATATCATAAATTAACGTTTTCATTAGATAGAACGTATGACTGTTTTAATGTGTAAGACCCTATCCCAAAATGCTCAACTTGTACTCAAGAATTGGTCATCGTGTGACATCAAACACACATCCCCATATTATAGAAGCCACTAACTAGAAATGATGGAAAAACGTCTTGGGGAGATTATTACCTCAAAAATTAAGCCACTATTTCCTTCCCAAATCTAACAAAAAAACATCAGGAAGTGTCTATATAACGGACTTCCGAAAATACTTATAGTCATAAAAGAGAGAAATAAGGGTACCCATAATATAGTATATAATTCATTAAATAGTCTATAAGGTCAAAAAAATATAAGGATGAGAGTAATGAACATGTACAAATAACAGGCCTAATCATATAAATAGAAAATGACACACTAGAATGTATACATGTTGGACAATAACTAAAAAAATTAACTATCCTATAACCCAAATCACATTTTCCAACCTACTATTTGCACAACCTTCATAAAATACTAGACCTATACTAATTCTCTATCCCCAAGAATTACATATTCACTAATAGAAAATAAGATGGTATACCCAAATACATCAAAACCCTTGTTGTGTATTTAGGTAGGTGATGAGTCCAATGACTTAAGAAGAATCTACAATACCTCAATAATACTACATGTTGTTGTGTTAAATTGGACGTTTATGTAATACAAATAAGGGGTACATTTTTTCCTCACAAAACACCCCCACCAAGGAAGATAACAGAAAATTAACATACAATCTTACGTCTTAGAAAATCTTTGGAAAACCAAGCCTCTGTGACACTAAAACATACCTGCCACAGTTTTATATGATTATGAAGAGTTATCATGCCAAGAAACCTTACCCATAACAAAATATTTGGGGTGGGCATCTAACCATGTTTTCACCTCTACCCAATGACTCTAGTAAGATTTCACATCATGTTATAGAGTCTCCCTTTTTACATAAATGTGTTTTCCCAAAAAATACTATAATTATCACTTCTCATTTAAGAGATGATACACCTTTTGTTTTAGGATACACAATCTCAATAATCTTATGTAAAACGCAACATATTGAACCATCACTTATCACTCTGTAATGTTTTTTCTAAAACAATACCACTTATAGTGGGGATAGTATCCTAACATCTACCTTATCATTCAAGATAGGGTATGATATCAACTCACCACCTAACCACTACATTATCAATCAATGTAGGGTTTGACCAGTACCTACTCACTCAATATAAGGTTAGGCTTCCAGAACCATCATCACCCATAACATAGTATGTCACCAATCACATATACATATTTGAGAACACACATGTAATAACAAACTGGCAACAAATCCCGTTGCATTAGCTCACTAACTCAATAACAGGTTTCATGTCACTTCAGACCTAGACCCACATCCCAATCATCTATCGACGCCAATTTTTCCTCATGGTCTAATATCCTCTAGAACATCTCATTCACTCAATACATAACCAACCATATATGTCTTACTATATCATGAATCACCCAAAAGGATATCACCCCCCCCCCCCCTCAATTTATAGAACATGGAATGGTTCTATCAAAACAATTCTAGTTCACCCATTTCTACCCACTAAGGGGGAAAACTACAACATCATAACCCAAACTGTGGTTTTATACTGAATGAAAAATATCATCAAATAACACACCCCATTAATAAACATCATGAAGAAAACAACACAAAGGGAATTCAAATATATAAAGCACAAAGAAAATCAATCATGATTTATAAAATAGGGCATCACACATGAATGTGAAACATACTAAAACACCTCAACCAATCCCTTGTGGATTTCTATTAAAAATGAGATGAATCCCATTTTTAAATAATTTTGAAAATTCATCACATGTCATATTACTCATGTTAGGACCAAGGATAAAATCTCATTGATAATTTTTATCGAAAATACCACTTTTATTTTGATGCACCTTTTCAATACCCATTTCATAAATCACCACATATCCTTTTAAATTATTATTTGAATCCAACCGCATTTTAGAATCATATTTTAAAATGGAAACCACCTATTATTTGAAATCCAATTCACATAACTATGAAAACCATATATTGGGAAACCAATTCTCATTCAATCAAAGAATATCCATTGAAATAGTTAGTAAGATATGAGGTCCATTTTGACTATTCGGTCAATGTGATACCATCCTAATCAATGGGAGAGATCACCCAAATCTTGAAGAATTTTTGAAGTAATCATAATGATTGAATAAAAATTTTAAACTTCCAAAATAATAAGAGACTGAATAAATTCCACTCCACCTACCTTTACTAAAGATCTATCAATCCATCCCAATCACACACTGAACTCATCAGAGTCCATGATACATATATCACTAATAAATAGTATAAAATAATAAATCAAGAAATAAAACTCCCAAATCATTATAATTTTATATAAAGACTATAGGTGACCTAATGACACTGAAACCATGGTTAACGCGGTCTGGTCCACTCCCAATATGCATGCACACTTAATAAACATATAATCCCAAAATTGAATACTTAAATCAGCATCCTATTTAATATAAATTCACCAAAAATTTAATATAAATAAATAGGTAAACATAACTTGACTAAAATTATGAACTGTGTCTCAATACCATTCCTTAGGACCTCCTCAACATACTACAAACCAAATACCCATAAAGCAAGTTTATTTCACCATGACCCAGTGAAACCATATCTTCAAAACCCAAACTCAGGGAACAAAAATATAAGAGATACTTCGGGGAGGACAAGGAGGACAAGGGGAGTGATATTAAATTTAAATTACATAAAAAACCCTAATGAATGACTTGGATGTAAGGTTATATAATTACGGATAGGATGGAGACCCAAAAAATGGCTCTCTATATTCTTCATTCGAATGGAGTTGAAAGAAATCAAGGGGATTCTATATAAGTCACATGAAAAAATTAAGAAAAGTCCACCATAAAAAATCATGTAGAAAGGTCATGGAGTGACCATGAGAGTCATGTGGTGCTACTCCATCACCCTTCTTGGCAAAAAAAGTGACCCTATGCATCATATCGAAACTCCACCAAGGATTTGGGGAAAGAAATTAACTATTGTTAATCCTTCCAAAACATACTTGGGTTATCATGTGAAAACCCCCATATATATGGTTTAATTTTTATCTGTGCAGAATCATGGAGTGAACACCTCATGTAACTATATGACCTTATGGTTTCTATTGAATATAACCCTCCAGTTCTTGAAAAATCACTTCAGGAATTTTTCAATCATACAACCACCCATAAACATCTTATACATCATTCAAAAATTATCAAAACCTGTATTCCTCACTAAATGAGAAAAAACTCAAATTTACCCCAATTTCTCTAACCAATAACAATCCAGAACATTATAAACTATCCACTATAATGATTCTATTCTTGGAGTTTACATGATGGTCCTCCAACCATACATTCTAACCTAACCATAATCATCAATTTTCTATTAAAACACTTTGTCTGGTCCCCCAACTCCCAGTGTGCTTACTCTATGGATGTAAAATGCTAATGTGTATTACTCAATAAAAACTGTGCAACCCACTCACCATGATTCCCATAGAAATAACAATGATAATAATCACAACACTTTAATTGTTTCACTCTGATCTATCCCTAAACATTATCAATTTGGGTTTCATCGTACCATATCTATTTCCCTAGAAAAACAGTATCTCATCCTCCTCTTATTGTAATTCTAAAAAAAGGCTCATCCTCAAATATAGTTGAATATCTACAACACAAGATATTAATTCCATATCACCTAGAGACACCACACAATTATAAAAAAAATTAAAAAAGATGTCTAAAACCAAAACTCTGTATAATTACACAGTTGGATCCTAATTATCCAAATCAACCTTTTCACTCAACATATTGGCACTAACACATATCTGATTTGAATCACTCTTAGCCAAAATTATATCCATGATCCTATAGAGAATAAGGTTCATACATCTTTGATTTTTTTTATCCCCACCATAAGTCAATCCTTATCATCACCACTCTATACGAAAAAATACAATATAAAATTCTCATATCTTTTATATTATCATGCATGACTGTGTAATGTGGTCTCCTTCTTATACCCATGTTCCAATATGAAACACTAATTACCAAACACCAAGATGGTGTTTAACTACATTTTTCAATCCCAAAGATTGTTGTTCCAGTGATTGATTCATCTCTAGGCTTATGGTTCTCAACAATATATGGTTCTAGTAATTTATAATATATATTCAGGTTCAGTCTTGGATTCCCCAACATTTTGGGACATCGTAGAGTTCATATGGGTGTTCGTATAGGTTATGGATCATCTCTTGGTATTTATCAATGAATCGTTATTTAAATTTTTAGGTAGGATGTAATTTTAAGGGTGAATTTATCATTAAATGTAGTCTAAAAGTGTTTTTGGAAACCTATGATTAATTTATTAGAGTTATGTAATTTTCAAAAACATTCTAACATCTATAATTTCTAGTAAAGTTTATGTGCCTATAAGGTTGGCTTGTAAATTTTTTTACTAGTAACATTATCTAGTTAAGATGGCCAGTCATTTATTTTCTATTTTGATTTCAATTCTAGTGTAGGTAGTTAGTAAGGTTGTCATGATGGTAAGGTTTGAAAGTAAAGGTGTTGGACTATTAAATATGTCTAGAACGGTTTTTGTGATTTTATGTTTGGCTAGTAAGGTTAACTAATAAGATTCTACTATTTTCCATAATTTTAACTACCATGAATAGTGTTTCAAAAATCATATTAAATATAAAAAATTATTTAAGAAACATTTTAAAGGTGATTTGGGGTATTTCCATGACTAGTACATAAGGATATCAACCTAAATAGTGATCCTATGAAACTCCTATTCTACATATGTGATCTCAATCATTTCTTGTTGGAGTTTCATTTCGTCTAATATAGGAGGGAGATATGAGTAATTATATTAATTAAAATTTGTAGTTTGAATATTTTCCATAATTACGTTATACCTCACAAGAAATACCATAATTATTTTTATTTTCCTACTTTTTATAATTCTTCCAAGTAATTTTAAACTAACTAAAGATTATATACATGTGGATTCATACATACTCTAGTTCTATAGTGCCTATATTATTCCAAAATTATATTTGTTTCATGGGAGGTATGGTAAATGGTAATGAGTGGGGTGTTTTAGATGATATTGCAATTGAAATTTCTTATATTTTCTAGTATTCCAATGGGTAATGGATTGTAGGATTGTGTGTAAAAAATAAGGGTTTAAAACTAGCATGACCTCTCTTTATTATATGTGGTTCCTAGATTATTTTTGCATGATGATGTATGATATAAACATTGTTCCAACATGGTGATTTAGATGGCGTTTTCCATTTCTACGGTGGGGTATCATGGTTCGAAGATCATAACAAAGGTTCTATGATAGTGTGGGATCTAACGATGTAGATTTACCTCACCATGTATTGGTTGATAGGGGAGATCAGTTCTTAAGTACATTAGGTATGACCCATGAGCTAGCTTTTACCACTCATTTTGGGTGGAGTCTGTATTAGATTTTATATCATATAGGATGGTGTTGACCATAGGTATGTAGGTTATTTCTAGTATATAATGCCACGGTAAATGAAAGTTGAGACCGTATGGGGTGGGTTGAGGCTCATCATTTATGTTTGAGCTGTTGGGAAATTATAATTGAATAATGTACATCATTGTGCCTTGATATTTCTAAGTTATTGGGATTGTAGTGCTAAATCATAAAAAATTTCTTGGTACTTGTGATGTGTCTTTTTGGCATGCATTTTGAGTAAAAATATTACATTGAATGATTATGATATTATAGTTGGTGTTTGAAACCATGTGATACATGATGGATAGATTATTTCACATTAGAATTGGTCGAGGTTGGTGAAGTCTCTCTTATGGATGATGATGAGGGTAGAGGGTTGTATTCTATATGGTTTACAATTATTTATTTATATTTTTTTAGAAACTCGTATATGTATGGGTTTAATCTTGAGACAAAATTAATGGAGGCCTAGTGATTTCATACTCACACCCTAAATTGGGCCTCAGGGACAAGTAAATGATTTATGTTTTTAATGTAAAATGATTGATGTCTAGAACCTAGAAAATATTATAGGGTATATGGGGTGTGAGTTGATGGATGATTTTACAGATAGGTTAGTTGGTTTCATTATTTATGATATTGTAGTTATTTTGTTTAATTTGAGATTTTTTATTTATGTGATTGGTCTAAAAGTTATTTGGATCTCATTTATGACTGGAATAGAATGGAATACCTTATTTGAATTATAATATGTGTATATTTAGTATGAATTTCTATTTTTTAAAACTTATGTTACTATGTTTCATTAATTTTTTATAATACATTATTGTTATTATTGTTATTATTATTATCATTGTAGTGTATAGTCTATCAACTCTCACCTTATATATCCTTTCTACTAACTAGATGGAATTAGTTTATGGGGAGGCATGACTAAGGCCATGTGACACCCCCATCTAGACACTAGTGAGTGGTCCCAATATGGGGCATTACAAAGTGGTGTCAAATCTGTGGTATTACAAAGAATTACCTAATTAAGGTGGTTCTAATGTGGGATAACCAAGTGGTATTATGTATTGCTAATTAAAAGTGGTATTTTTTTCAGGTTGTAGTAGACTATAAATCTAGGAATGTGTTAGAACTGGGTATAGATGTTGGTTTTTCTGTCTGTACAACACCTGTATGAGTGAAAGTCCAAGATAATAGGGAATCCATGATTATTGTTCTTGTTTTTTTGTTATAGTTTAGAAATTATATTTGAATTAATTGGTATTTAATTTTTTTGGACACTTTTCTTTGAGAGGATATAGGGTGAAATGATGTGTCATGTTTGGTATGTAGGGATCACAATGTATATAGGAGTTTCTAATGATTACTGTTTGGAACCTATTACTAACAAAAAGGTTTATCTATTTAAATTGTGAAAAATAGAATACAAATTGTTTTCTACGTGGTATCTGGGTGGAATTATTGTCATCTAAAAAAGGTTAGTGGTTCTAGAAATTAAAATAATTATTCTATTGTTTGTTGTTTCATGAAAAACCAATATAGTGATTTATCATAGATATTCTTGGTGGAATTTTACTAAACCAGTATAGATATGAAATCATGAGTGTGTATAATGTATGGTCTTTAACCTTATAGGTTGTTATGGGGTCCATAGTTTTAGATGATATATGACTTTGGTGTTGTAAAAAAGTGTAAGGGTAAGTGGGTTACAATTCCAACTATTTCTTTTCTTATTTGTGATATTTTGACTATGATATCTATGTTTATTGTGGTATTTAGTTCTCAACAATATTATACCCCTACGATATCTATTGGAGAATTATGATGGAGGATATTTGGTTCAACTAAGGAATGCATGAGATGAGGTCACATGGGGAAAGGGTTATTATAGACCATTTGTAGAGGCTATGAAAAAGGTTGGATATCCACAAAAATAAAAATAGTTGGGGTCATAGTTTGATGATTATCATAATGGGAGATAAGTGTGGATTTTCAAAAGTATCTATCATGAAGATCTAGGAGCTGAGATGAGTATGGTATTGTTGACTAGATAATTTATACACCAGGTTTAGGAGTAAATATTGGTTATGGGAACTAGTATAGGGAGATATATTAGTGAGGGATTCTATCATGAGGTTGGATGACTTATTGTAGTGTGTTCTGATTTTAGTGGTAGATGAGATCACAAGCTATAAACCTTTATGCAGTTAGGGTGTAGGTAAATATCATCATGTTGACCATATTTGCAATGGTAGTGAATTAGGTGTTAATAGAATAGTAGAACATAATGGATGGGACTATAAAAATTCATGTTATTGGGAAAATTTATATGGCTAGTAGATCTCTATAATGCACGATGTTGGGTCATAAGGAGACCCAGTGAAGTAGTTAGAGGAGGTGTGTGATGATACGACCATTATTTGGAACATAAATGATGTGTTTTAAATATAATTAGATGAGAAACATTTGGGTCCATTGTAATCATCCATATAAGGAGTATAGATTATGCATCTTGGTGGATAATATAGAGAGGTTATGATGGAATACCTCATAATCAGCCATGGTTCATGCATTACATTTGTCTCATGGATCTAGGGTAGGTCTAGGAGTTTTTTGGGGGTTGTATTCAAGAAACAACTACACTTGTGTGTCATGGTAGTGGATGGGATACCCAATAGTGGGGATATTGGTCAATGGAGAGTACAGTTTCATAGGGATGACATGCGTCAAGAAGTTAGTATTCTAGCTAGTTGTATATGGTTGAGAAAACATACATAGAGTGAGTTGAAGATCATTTTTAGGACATGAGGACGTGGATATAGTTTTATATGATATAAATGGATGAATTTAGTATATATATACGATAAATTGATAAACCATAATCTAGTTAATATGTAAGCATTAGGTGTAGTGTGAGATAAATTGGGGATACATTATCATTTGGGATTTTTGTGGGAATGAGGTGTGATAGAGATTTTAAAAAGGTATCACGTGTGATAAGTGATTTTATGTGTGAATTGGATATGATTTTGGATAAAATTGTGCATTAGGTATGATGTGTGTTCAGGTGTGGGCAATAGGATGATGTGGGGAATATAGTGGATGATGATTTTTTGGTACATAGATAGCCTTTGTGTGTGAAACAGATGGGTGTGATGACATCATTTTTTTGGTTATTTTGGTTAAGATGAGATGAGGTAGGTGATTCCTATCTAGGGGACCTTCCATGGGAGGAATAAATGTACTGGGTTGGGTAGTCATAATTTTCTGAAGATGTGAGGTGGGGATTATGCGTTCAATTTCATCTCATTGTTTTGGGAATTCAAAGATTGGATTGCTCAATTATACATAAATTATAGGTCAGTATATAGATGGTATATCTTGGATATAATATATCATATCATGGGGTGTTTGGAATGTATCTTGGTATTTGAAATATTTATTTGGGTCTTGTCTTTTCTCATTCAAATGTGTTGGGACCTGGTAAAAGTATCATGTGTTTTGTTATATACTATGGATCATGTATTGGTAGTTGGTCTTGGATTGGGGTTGAGATGTTGAGGTTAGTTACACTTTTAGGAATGGAATTAATGTAGATTTTATAGTAAAAGTTGTTTTAGAGGGCCTTGAGTAATTTTAAAATGTCATTTATTTTTTAGTTTTAATTAGTATATTTTCAAAAAACTGGATAACACTAGAATTTATAGTAATGTTGGATTGTAGAGTTATTTTTCAAGTAAGGTTTCATGGTAAAGTTTCTTTTGTAGTATCTTTTTTCAGTATGGTTATTCTGTTATTAAGATTGTTTAGTGATTTTTTTGTGATACTAAGGTCAGATCATAGGTTTTTAATGCTAGTATGTCTTATTAGAAAGGTTGGATCGTAAGGTTCTAGGTTTTCTAAAAAAATTGGATTTGAGGAATATTGTTTCCAAAATCTGATAAAATATTAAATATCCGATTAAAACACCTTTTAAGGGATATTTAGGGTGTTCCTATGCCTTATACACAGAGAGATTTACCTAAAGAGTTCCCTTGGTCCCCTCTTCTTCTAAAAGTGAGTTCCCTCTCATTTCCTGTTATAATTTCATGTTATACAAATAAAGGGGGATTTTTATATATAGATAATAGTGTATATGCATCTAGTTTCTATATTTCATGATATTCATTACCCATCACCAAGAAAACCTTAATTTGGTGAATTTTAGATTATTTTAAATCATTAAATTATGTTTGAACAAGCTAGATATTCTTAATGAGTAGAGTTCTTCATAATTCAAATATGTGGGGCATAGATTATTCCATTGATATATATTTTTTATATGATGTGTGGTAAATGGGCACACCATGCAGTGGTTTAAGTGAGAATGGGAATGAAACTTGTTTCAGTTTATATTATTCATAGGGGTTGATGAGGGTATTCCCTAGTACAAAAAGGTTGGTATAGGACTACTATTAGAAGGATTGTGTCATATGTTATTCTTTCAATAATTTTTATTATTGTTGTAAGATGGGGATTTTCTGTGGTGATGAAAATTATTAATGTGATACCATTGAGACTTTGGGTGATTTCAAATCATCAGAAGTATGGTGCAATGGTATTTTGGGGTTATGTAGATGACATTGAGCATTTTTTTGGTGGTTGATGGGGTTTTTAAGTGGAAATTGAGGGTTATTGATTGTGTATAATAGGATGTTAGAGATTAAAATCATCAAGTGTTTTCTTATGGGGCCATTTGATTCAAGTTAACATAGTGTATAACCCATGAAGTGGTGTTAACCCCCCCCCCCCCCCATTATGGGTGGAGGAATCTAAATATCAATAAGTTTGAGGTATGGTTTTGTCCATCGGTATAGAGGGGATGGTCACTGTAGAAGGCCAATATTGGTGTTAGTTGAGACAACTCCAAGGGAGTGATTTGTTTTGTTTATGTTGGGGTTCTTGGGATCATAATTTGGAATTTTGATTATAGTCATTCCATAGGATTTTCATCCAGTTGAGTCATAAGTGATAAATCCTTCAAAAGTATTTGGGAAAATGTAAAATAATATTCAGATATGCCATTGGGGTAATGTGGTAACTTTGGATGATTATGTAGTTATGTATTTTGTGTAACATAGTTTGATGCCTGATTGGTTGGATGAGTGGGGGTCTTTCGAAATGATAAGACATGGATGTATTGTTCCGCTTTGGAAGTCACATGGGTTGGTAAAGGCTCACTGATGGTTAATAATAACATGGGGATACTTTTTATGATATATGGCTGAGTAATGTTTGTTTACATTCATTCATACACTAGTATGTGTATATATGTAAGCTAGGTAGGTAGTTGTTAGTGGCCTATTGATTTCATACTCACACCCTTTATGGTCCCTCATGGAAAAATAAAAACATTATGTTTTTTGTTGCATGTAATTGAAAATAGTTTTACATATAAAACCTTATAGAGTTTAGAGTAAAGATAGTGTAGGAGCTGATGCTTGATTTCATATATTTTTAGGTGGTTCCTCAATGATGGTCTACTAGTTTGTTTTATTGTTTTGATCATGTATATATGTGAGTGAGAGAGATAAGGTTATATTTGATCAATTGTTATCCTCATCCTTTTGAATGATGAGAATTATGTGGTATATATTATTTGGATTATCATATGCATATATTAGGTTTGTGATGTGGTTTTTCTAAATTTCTTCCACCACATTCACATTATTGTTTCTACATTTTTATTATACTTATTATTATCATTAGACATTATATTTTGTACACTATCCCCCAAAATACCCTAAATTCTAGTCAATATCCTTGGGATTATAGGGCATGTGGGATTATAGAAAAGTTAAACAATGGTTCAGATACAAGTGAGTGGTTGCAAGATGGGGAATTTCTACCAATATAATAATCCACTCTCAAATGAGGATTATGATTAATGGTTTTCTTCACCATTGGAGTCACAAATAAAAACAAAATTCAACGACTCTAAACCATAGACCCATCAAAACTAAAATATTGTTCTTATATCCCAACAAAAATCATTTGTTTCAAAATCAAAATCCTAGAGATAATCCATAAAGAAACATTAAAATTCATATAAATTACACAATCCCCACACCAAGGTCATCCTCAGTCAATCAAAAAAATTATGAAAATTCATTCTGTACATGCAATGGGTCTACTCACTATATCGATCAGATCTAGGTCTTAACCTATAAACCTCAAATGTTGAATTTGATGAAATCGTGATATACTCACTAATCATACAATTAAAACAACTAGGACACTATTTATTGTAACACTAAAATGAAACAACTTTGGTGTAAATGGGTATGATTTTATTATATAAAAAACTCATAGAAGCCATTTTACCCACACCAAAACAATTATGAGTTTTTTAAAAAAAACCTGTTATCCAAGGGGTTCTATGAGAACAAAAATATCTAAATCCATGGATTGTTTTATCTACTCCATAAAACCATATCCAATTTTCAAAACCATTTTGGAAATTCAGCATCGTAAACAATATATCTTAATATCTTCATAACACTATAAAATCCCAACTATTTCAAAATACTAGTTATGTGATCCATTTCAAGTAAAAATCATTTAAGAAAACTATTTATATTTGCCTCAGTTGACCACATGATATTTATATTCAAAATTTGGTTTTTCTTATTAAAATAGGTGTTTTCAATGAAAACACAAATCTCTAAGTCCATTACCCTATAGATAATGAACAATATCAATCATCGTCAATCAAAAAATACTTCAGAACTATAGTACTCTAATAATACCATATATTTTAAAACTAAAAATTTTATATTATATGTTTCGTCAAATTATAATGGATCGTAAAAATAAATCACTCCAAATTAAATTGATCATAGAAACTACTATATTAACCTAATCATGTCACTAAAATGATTTATGAACAACTCACTTGATCCCATAGGATACATATAACTCATCTCATCCTTCATCCATCCGTCAATGGGATTCTTAGTCAAATACAACACATGCTCATCCTAGAGTGTATAGTACCAATACTATACATCGCCTAGAATCTTGGGTTTCAACCAATGTCAGGATAGTTGGGAATGCACTCAATATAAATATGATGCTATGAAAACCTAGATCCAGCACTATCTAATACTCTCTCATCCGAAAACATTTTATGGTTCCATTTGTAACTTCGTGTCCTGGTTCCCTTGAATGATGCCTATGTATGCGTAGTCATGTGACATCAATTTCTAGTCCCGATGTGATAGAGGGTATAGATTAGTATGTATAGACCAAAATATTCTTGGGAAGACTATTCCCACATAAATAAATCCATGGGTTCATTCCCAAATGAACCATAATTTCAGCATGGCCCATCCATATAATGGTTAATAAAAATTACCTATAGAAATAAAAAGGAACCAAGATGACCGTATAGTCTAGTATAGAAATCTAGAAACATTATATAAGATGAATCAATGGATATAACTGTATCATATTAAAATATATATAATATAAATTATCATATAAATAAAAAATCAACACATTCAATTAAATGTGCTAAATAATTACAGGAAAATAATTTACCCTTCACCCAAAATTATATTATAAATCTCAAAAAGTCCTAATCCTCCATAACATTCTGAGTATTGTTCCACATGTTTATCCCCAAAAATCACCTATTCCCTAGGTTAAAACCTTATAGTATGATAATGTACATCAAAACCCATTCCATGTATGTTGGTAAGTGGTGAGTCCAAAGAACTAGTGTGAATCCACAAAGCATAAT